>JALAZF010000097.1:14965000-15650000 GCA_022829125.1 Lathyrus tuberosus
ATTCAAGTCAACAAAGTATTTTGCCATAAGGCCACAACAATTACAACAACTTATCACATGCTTCAATGTCACATAACAGCACACAAGCTATACGTTATATATCAAAAACATATCGCATGATAACACATCAATCGCACACAATTACGACGGTAAAAGTCGACAAAACAACATGTTTCCAAATCCCCGACACAATTAAATCGGCCACTCATCTCAAAACCATTTTTATAAGAAAGAACATCTCATTAGCTTTTCAACGGTACTAAGAACATCTTGATCCGAGTTACGGATCAAAAGTTATGGATTTTAGAACAAAAACAGTTTTATTTTTGCTCCAGGTCGCGCTAAGCGGGCTCCACCCCGCGCTAAGCACGCTCCTCACTGCCTGTAGAGGTTGTAAATTCTCCAGACCGTGCTAAGCGCGCAGACCCGCGCTAAGCGCACACTGCGATATGCAGAAAAATAAACCCTTCGACAGTCCTTCCCAAAAATCACCATTTTCTTCTCAAATCAGTTCCAAACAGCATAACAAGTATCAACAAATGTTCATATGCATAGTGTGATCATTCAACACAGTTTATATCAATTTACGACCATGAAAACATCAATTTCTATCTAATTAATCACAAATTATCAATAAGAAAAAGTTGTGAAACAACCAAAACAATTACAACAAACAACACATATACATACACAAGCAAGATATAATCGAAACTTCTCACCCTTGCCCGATTAATCGCGCTTGAAACGGAGTATTGAAGATTTCCTCTTCTCCTCTCTTTTCCTTCCTCTTCCTTTCTTTCCTTTCTCTTTCTTTTCTCTCTTTTTCTCTCAAATCTCTATTTATAAAAATATCTAATTTTTCTAAAATATCTAACCCCTCAAAATGACCCTTTTACCCCTCAGCTCAAATATCTTGCAAACGCTCTCAAAACGCGATAAAACATAATAACGATGAAAAATAATATATTGCCAAATAAAAGTCAAGAATAGAATAATATAAAAACGGAAATAATTAAATTGACTCAATTAAATAAATCGGACAAAATGGGGCGTTACAAAAGGTGGCTTGTTGGAGCACTCTTTGCTTTTATTTTATTCGCTTTATAGTAAATTAGTGGTTTATTGCTTTGATCATGTAACATCAGGGATGGGATTTATTATGTTTTCAAAGTAGTTGTTACTTTTATTATTTTAGAGTTTGTAACTTATTTATGAAGTTGTGTTGAAAATGTTTTTCTGCTGCGTAGTTTTAAATGATTTGATGGGTTTTCGAAGGATTGTCGTTGGTGACACCTTAAATTGTCGAGTAATGCTTTATTTATAAGTTTTGGGATTTAGGGTGTTACATAGTGTTTTCAGAGAACTTTGGTCCATACAGCCAGGTTTTTGTAATGTTGTATGTTCCCTAGTACGCGATATATGTGTGAAACACTGTCGGTGCTCATTTGTTTTCCTAATCGCTTGTGTGTAGGAGCAGAATTAAAATAAGTGGGGGAAAAGCCTCTGCTTCTCTAAGATGTTTTGGGTGTAGAGATTTGAGTCGTCGTACCACTGTTTGTGAGAGTGCTGGGTTTTCAACAAGACGGTGTCATTTCTAGAGTTTGATGCAAGTGTTTATTTTTTTGTGTCCCCTAAGTAAGTGAGCAAGTTCATGAAGGATGAGGCTGAAGTGTTTATGATATAGGCTTCTATGAGGGTTGAAATCAAAGTTGTGATTGTCGAGTTACCAGTGGTGTGTGATTTCCCAGAAGTGTTTCCAGATGATATTTGTGATTTGTCGCCGGAGCGTGAGGTAGAGTTTGCTATAAACTTAGTACTAGGTACTAGTCCGGTGTCGATGGATCCTTATAGAATGTCTGCTTCAGAATTGAGTGAACTGAAGAAGCAATTGTAAGATTTACTGGATAAAAAGTTTGTTCAGCCGAGTGTTTCACTGTGGGGTGCATCGGTATTGCTAGCCAAAAAGAAAGACGGTAGCATAAGGTTATGTGTTGATTATCGACAACTAAATAAAGTGACAATCAAGAACAAGTATCCACTTCCGAGGATTGATGATTTGAAGGATCAGTTGGTAGGTGCTTATGTGTTTAGCAAGATTTATTTGCATTCGGGTTATCATCAGATTCGTGTGAAGCCAGAAGATATTCTGAAAACTACGTTCAGAACAAGGTATGATCATTATGAGTACTCAATAATGCAGTTTGGAGTGTATAATGTGCCTGGAGTGTTAATGGAGTGCATGAATAGAATATTCCATCCGTACTTAGATCAGTTCATGGTTGTGTTCATCGACAACATTTTGATATATTCAAAGTATGATGATGAGCATGTAGAGCATCTGAGGGTTGTGTTGTAAACTTTAAAAGAGAAGCAGATATATGAGAAGTTGTCCAAGTGTAAGTTCTGGTTACGAGAAGTGAGTTTCTTTGGTCATGTGATTTCCAGTGGTGGTATAGGTATGGATCCGTCGAAGATAGATGTGGTTTTGCAATGGGAGACTCCAAAGTTTGTTAAGGAAATTATATGTTTTTTTTAGGTTGGTTGGTTACTACAGGAAGTTTATTAAAGGTTTTTCAAAGTTAGCTTTAACGTTGATTGAGTTGATTCAAAAGGGTCAAGCCTATGTTTGGGATATGCACTACGAGGAGAGTTTTCAAGAACTCAAGAAGAAGTTGACATCTGCTCTTGTTTTGATTTTGCCAAATCCAAGTGAGTCCTTTATTGGGTATTGTGATGCTTCGAAGATAGGTCTAGGCGCTGTGCTAATGCGGAATGGTTAGATGGTAGCTTACACTCTAGACAATTAGGAGTTCATGAAAGAAATTATTCTACACATGATCTTAAGTTAGCAGTTATGGTGTTCGTGTTAAAGGTTTTGAGACATTATCTGTTTGGCTCCAAATTTGAGGTGTTTAGTGATCACAAGGGTTTTAAGTATTTATTTGGTCATAAGGAATTAAATATGAGGCAGAGGAGATGGCTCCAATTTCTGAAGGATTGTGATTTTGGCTTGAGTTACCATCCAGGTAAAGCTAATGTTGTAGCTGATGCATTGAGTAGAAATTCGTTGCATATGTCGATGCTGATAGTTCGAGAGTTAGAATTGGTCGGCAATTCTGAGACATGAGTTTGGTATGTGAAGAGACTCCTAATAGTGTAAAGTTGAGTATGTTGAACCGGACCAGTGTGTCATACCCCAAATTTTGACCACTGAGATTTCCCATCATTGTGCAAATCATTACCACAATATGGATGAACTTTCACACTCATCAATCTCCTCAAAGATGTTTGAGCATTCACTACAATCAAGAATTAGGGTTTTGAGCCCTCTCAGAGCACTTAGACAAAGGATCAATCAAGAAAAGACATGATCTTAAACTTTTATAAGCTCCCAAACACCCATAAAGGATCAAGAGGACTCCCACATCAAGAATCAAGCACAAGGTTGCAGCATTCCAAGTGGATCAGCCTCAAGATCGCATGTGTCCCTAAATTAGGGTTTTGGTCGACTGAGGCCTCCAGAGGAAAACTTCCATCTGGACATGAGCCAGTGCCTTAATGTGTGGTCCTATAAGATCAAAAGGATCTCAAGAGACCACCCACAATGGCAAAATCACCTTGAAGATCCATCTATCAAAAAAATCAGGAATTAGGGTTTTGACCTAATTCAACCCTTGAATTAACTTGTGAAGTGAGGCATGGCTTGAAGCTTCAAAATGAACTTGAAAGACCTCAAATACATTATATTGGCATGTTTATCAGATTTGATTGACTCAATGAGCTCAAGTCATAAACCACATGAACTCAAAACCATCTGATCACAAATTAGGGTTCCTGATGGAAAAAGTCAACCCTTATCCTTGACTATTGGCCTACCCTTGATCTCAAACCTAGGGGAGGGGTCCAAGACATTCCTAAATACCCTTGGAGGCCATCCATGAAGTTTGATTAGGCCCAAGGATTGATTTCACAAAAGGATCACAAAGTCAAAATTTCATCTAATGAAAAAGTCAACTGTACAAAAAGTCAAAGTTTGACTTTTTGATTTTTTCGTCAACCAAGGCTCCTTAACCATAAAACAATGTTAATATGTGATTTAAATCATCATTCATCAAGAAAAATCAAGGAAAGTGAGTTAACTTGTAAAAGGGGTAACCATAAAAAAACTTAGAATTTTTCTAAATTATGGAACAAAATGGCTAGGGTACCAACTTCCAAGGACCATAACTTGATATCTAAGCAACCATTTTGGGTGATCTAAAGCTGGATTTGTAGGTCTTGCTACACTCTACAAAAGCTTCAACTACATCAAGTTCCAATTCTTCATGGATTTTTAGTTATGGAGTGATCAAAGTGGCTAAAAACATAAAAATGACATTTTTTCAACACTTAGTGAAATTTTCACTAAGACAAAATCTGCCTTATCTTTTTTAAATTGTAGAGGCATTTTTCATTGTAATTCAAGTTGATTCAAAACCAAAGTTAGACATCATGTTGAAATAGGATATGTCAGCTTTCCAAAATGTCCAAGAACTCCATCAAACTCCACCTGAGCTAGAGGTTATGACAGCTGCAACATGCCTTGCTGCAAACTATTTTGGCAAGGCAGATTTGTGCCTTAGTGCTCGAATTGATCAATTTGGGCAAATTCAAACATGGTTATCCATCTGCACACCTCAAGGGGGAACAACCAAGGGACAAACACTGATTCATCAGCCTCACAAGTCCATGAATCTATGTTTAGGCATGTCATCCCTAAAATTCAAGATGCTTCAAATATTCAATTTTGTCTCAAAGCATTTAACTGATGCATAGAGGTGCCATTCATCAAGACAATGTTATCCAAGTTCAGTCAAGACTTATCCCTGAACCAAAGAACCTTAGTCCTGTGCTTTAACCTCAAGTCAATGGCTAGAGGAGACTTGAGATTCCATTTGATCACAATTGGCCAAAGGCCTGCTGCAGTTGCCACACACTGTTGCTTGCAAAAAAAACTTGACACACTATAAATAGGCCTCAATTGTGATCAGTTTGAGTACCCCAAAGCATCACAACACTTGTTTTCCTCAAAATCCCTCTCCTTAGGCCAAAATGCCTTCTTTTGCAAGGTATCTCTGAGTTTTTGAGTTAGAGAGCAATTCCACCACAGCTCATGATCCCAACACCTCTAATATGCTGTATCTAAGCTGTCCAAACACTAACATGTGACCTGTAACACCAAAATCACAAAGTCAACCTCCAAAACCTTAAAAATTGACTTTTTTTTGCATTTTTCAAGCCATGTCTTGATTCAGTCACTTCCAAAACCAAACCAGACCTCAAACACACTCCAAATATCATCCTCAAACTGTCCCAAATGGTTCCCTCATCTGGAACACCATTTGAGAGAGTTGCCATATTGGTCACTTTTGCCCCTTTTGGAAGAAAGAGCCAAAACTTGTTCCTAAGGATTCCAGCTGGTTCCAACCATTCTAAAAGCTTCTAAGGGATCAATTGGGAGTGTCCAAAGCATCAAATTACTTCTGGAACAAGGAACTTGGCAGATAGCACAAGGAGCTCCAAGAGGTAAATGCATGACAACATGAACTCTTAGAATTATGCATTGCTTTGAAGTCCAGTGATTATAAACATCTCATACATGTTATATATGTTGTGTTTGAACCAATTTGCCATGTAATTCTTGTCTGTATCCTGTGTTGGCATAGAAAATACAAATATAAGCCTATTTCAAAACCACTATCGAGTTTTAAAATAGGGACCTCATCTGAAAAAACCAAGACCGCCATTGGATTCCTTGGGAAATTCTAGGCCAGATGCATATAAATTTTGTCCCAATCCATGGAGAAATGAGAAAGTTAGAGGCTTCACGTAAATGGCCCAAAAGTTGGCCTTGCCTTGCCCATGCCTAAAACAAGGCACCCCTTATATATTTATGGGGTGGTTTTGATACACGAATGTATCACCACCCCAGTGGTAGCGTGCATGTGTGTTTGGGTTGATGGTCGTGGGTTCAAACCCCACCCAGACCATTTTGCCATTTCCCCTATTTTTGCTTTTTTTTTAATATTTTCATGTTTTTTTGTTAATTAATTGAAAAATTAATTTCTCTCTCAATTTTAATCATTTTTTACTGGTTCTTTTTCTGGAAAATCACAAAAATATTAAAGTATTTTATTCTACAAAAAAATCAGATTTATATTATTTATTTAGTATAGTTGGTATTTTTGTGAATAAATTCATTTTTTATTATTTTTAAACATTTTAAAAGTGAAGTTTTATCTTGAAAATCAAAAACAAATGAGTTCTAAGTCATCCTGTGATTAAAACCTCATTTTTCAAACCTTAAAAAAATCACAAGTGGTTTATTTAAACTTATTTGGTTTTTTTTTTATCATTTTTATCAATTGTCTTTAAAGAATTACTTTTAAAAGAAAATGAAAATTAGGGTTTCTTTTATTTTTGATCCTTATCAAACATTTCAAAAACACTTTGGGCCTCTAATAGAGTGTAAGACCCAATCCCTTCTTAACCAAAACCATTTTTTGGCCTCAGTCATTGTATAAGTCCCACGGTGTGTTAGAAAATCTCGGCGCGATCGCCTTTTTCAAACAAAATCAATTGGGCCTGCCCTTGTGTTGTAAGTCTCATTTCTTTTCTTTTTCAAAGTTTTGGGCCTCTCCTTGAATTGTAAGACCGATACCTTTGTACAAAAAACCTCTTTGAGCCTCAATCATTGTATAAGACCCATTACAGTTTACAAACAACGGTAAGATTATTGTTTTTCATCTGGGTCTCTCCTTGAGTGTAAGCCCCGATAATCTTTTCAAAAACAGCTTTTCTTTTGATTTAGGTTCAAATATACAGTTGTTATCAAAACTTTCTTTAACTTCTTTGAACAACTAACAATACAACATGGAAGCTTGCTCACCTATAAGTTTTTATCAGCTTTCATTTACTTGCTCTCATATATATAACTGTATTATGGGAAGCTGCTCCCCTGTAAGTCCTTCTTTCATACCCTTTTACATACTTGTCATATATAAACTGTATATATACTAGTATATCTATTTAGAGTTTTCCACGGCAACTAGGTCTAGAACTAGGTAAAGCCAGTTGGTCACTCTTAAATACAGTTCAAACTAGATCCCCATAGGATTTCCAGATACAGTCTTGCCTTCTCTTGGGCTTAAACAATATGGAACAAAGAGAAAGGCAGTATTCTCGGTGAACCTTTTCTCAGGCTGTCAATATTAGAAATTGTCAAAGAAATTCTACTCCCCATAAATGATTCATTCTCAGTGAATGACATCTCTTGAATTTCTTCAAACCCCAGAACTATTCACTAAATGATTCATTCTCGGTGAATGACATCTCTTGAACTTTTCTTTGGTTTGGTCCAACCAGCTTCCTAAAAGCATCCCTGCCTCCTCTTGGGCTTTGTACAAGGACCCTCCGGCTTCTTAGAAGTTCTCATGCCTTCTCTTGGGCTTAATACAAAGACTCTAAAGACCTCTTAAAGGTATAAGACAGAACTTAGTCATCCTTTGTTAGAGTTGTCTTTCTAAAAAGAGTCAAAACCTCAGACCAATTTTAGGGTTGAAACTTATCCCTTAAAAGAGTCAGCCTCCTCTTAGGCGTTATACAAAGATAAACTCTTCCAATAGATTTGGATAGTCTAAAACCTCTTGAGTCTCAAAGACATTCTCAAGCACTTTACAAACATAGGAGAAACCCCGGTCAATCTGGATCATATCTCCAGCAAAGTTAAAACCCATGGGTACTAAAACCCAGTCTCTCTCCTAAAAATTCCCCCAGCTAGGGTCAGTTTATCATCAGTATAACACTATCCCAAATCAGAACCTCAAGGCATCTGATACCTCAATTCTGGTGTAACCCTTAGCAAGAGTTGATCCCCCATTTGGACCTGCCTCGGGATCTCAATAATCCCCAGCAGAAGCTAGCCTCCTCTTAGGCTTTGTATAATGATCCTTTCCTCAGTATAGTCAGCCTCCTCTTGGGCTTTGTACAATGATTCTCCCCGGCGGAGCTAACCTTTACAGACTCTCTTGTTGAGTCAACCAACTTTCAGACTCTCTTGTTGAGTCAATCACCTCTTAATACTCTCTTGTTGAGTCAAGCTTTTAGCCGTAATCTTGGGCTTTGTATAAGACAACTAAAACCATTCTCTTGTTGAGACGACATTTTTCAGCCTCCTTTTTGGCTTTGTATAATGATTTCCCCTAGCAGAAATTAGCCTCCTCTTAGGCTTTGTATAATGATTTCTTCAGCTTGTTCAGCCACAATCCTGGGCTTTGTACATGACAGATAAAAGCACTCTCTCGTTGAGTCAAACCCTTTTAGCCTCAATCTTGGGCTTTGTACAAGACATAAATCCTCATAACCTTCTCTTAAGCTTGGGACAAATATCTTCCCCAGCGGAGTCAATCCCTCCCAGCCTTCTTTTAGGCTATGAGAAATAATACCCTAAGCAGAGTCAATCCTCTTTTCAGCCTCAATCTTGTGCTTTGTACAAGACAGATAACACTCTTCCGCAGAGTCAAACTCATTTCAGCCACAATCTTGGGCTTTGGACAAGACACCTAAAATATCCTCAGTCGAGTCAGCAAAGTCTCACTTTAGCCTCAATTTTGGGCTTTGTACAAGATAGATAAAGATATCTTTCCCACAGAGTCAGTCTTCTTTTCAGTCTCAATCTTGGGCTTTATACGAGACACATATCAACCCTCCCCGGCGGAGTCAAAATCCCTTTTAGCCTCCTCTTAGGCTTAGTATAATGATATCCCCAAAGAGTCAGTCTCTTTTAGCCTCAATCTTGGGCTTTGTACCAGACATATATAAACACTCTCTTGTTGAGTCAGTCTTTCTAGCCTCCTCTTAGGCTTTATATAAGGACTTCCCCAGTGGAGTCAATCAACCTCTTAGCTTCAACCTTGGGCTTTGATCAAGGCACACAAAAATCAACATCCCCTCAGAGGAAATCAAAATCCCTCTGTAGGAAGTCATTTCTCTGTATTATCACATGTCAAAACAGAAAAATTAAAACTCCCTTTCTTTCATCTAATTGCTGTAAGCGGCAAGCCTCTGGATTATTTACATCCACGCCACTGTCTGTCTCTTAGCATGAAAAAATCCTAAGGAAAAATGGCATTGCTCTACATTGAGTTAAAGTTTTCTCCTTCAGGATAAATCCCCTATAAAGCAAATTATGGCATTGCTGGATTGACATATCCTAGTTAAAGTAATCCTCCTTTATAAATAGTAACCCAACCATGGTGATAAACAGACAAAGATGTCTCCCTTTAGAGATGACAAATTCTCTCTCACTCAAACTTTTAGCTTCAATCTTGGGCTTTGAACAAGACACCAAAATATCTTTTTCCTCCCTTAGAATAGGAGGAACTACGATTGCTTTGATTTCCCTGTTTCGTTTAAACGGGAATACGTAGGCATAACATTGCGAAATCTTAGCGAGCATACTAATCAAAACTCTAGGTCCAGTACCTTCATACTAATCAAAACTCTAGTTCCAGTACCTTCATACTAATCAAAACTCTAGGTCCAGTACCTTCATATCAATCAAAACTTAGGTCCAGTACCTTACCATAAACATCAGAAAAACCCGATCATCAACAAAAACTCACACTCTCTCATATTTCCCAAGAAACTTTCCCAACCCATTAACGGATAAACACCATCAAGTACAAAGTGAAACCTAAAACTAACAACCTGTGGATAACCACATATAGGATGGGTAACTGACAACTCCCCGTTGTATAACCTGACCCCGAACTCCCTGAATCTCTTTAAGCGTTTGTTCAGTTAAACATTCGCGTGCAAGGTTAGTTTTAGATAGCTTCCCTTTCCCTTCCAGCTTCATGAGATAAATAAGAAATCAGAAAGTAGCACCCCTTTCTCTTCATCGAGGAGAAAACCCAAAATTCCGCGATAAGGTGGTCGCATCACCAACAAAAATCATGCGCTACAGGAAAATGGCGACTCTGTTGGGGATGTCTTTGATCTATTAGGATTATAGACTAGAATTATTAAGAGGTCTAGGATGTTAGTTTTAGGAATGTATATATATATTGCTTTTCCTACTTGATATCCGTGTTTATTTTTTTGCTAATGGGATTGCGGGTGATGCCGCATGTGGAAAGTTTGAGTGATGCCTAAGATAAGTGATGGCATAGACGGGTGGTCTTACAGGGAGTGATTCCCGAATAAGCGGTCCTGGTAGACCATCGAATCAGTGGAGACACCCTTTGCTGATTCAATGTCTGGTGACTTCGGTTGCAAAAGCAGATTGTTCAATTGTGGTATACATGAAACTGAGGATTTAGTAGACTGAGACCATGTGACTCTTTTGTAGTGCGGAAGCTATCGGAAATAGTTGTCACGCGATACTACCCTCATTTGAGATTACCCTAAGATACTACAACTCCCTCGGGTGAACCAGCCTGCTATTGTTATCCCAAGGTGGGTCAATGATTTTGAGGACATGTACAAAATTCACCAGAATACAACCTTTGGGAATGGGTAGAGCCATAACTCCATGCTCGTGACGTTGAACCTTTAAACCCATGTTTTTTCTATGTTTTTGTGTGCTGTATTCATGCATTCATTTCATCTAAAAAACTTTAAACAAAGAAAATTTTTCTCTTCTAGTCTCTCTCATTTTCAAATTAAACTAAGACAATAATTGCAAATATCAAAGAGAAAGATTGCGTTATGGATTTCGGTAGAAGGAAGACTCAAAAGTACACCTTCAAGGTTCCAAAATTAGAGGATTTAAGAGGGTTGGCAAGGATGATCACCAACCCTGATGCTTTCAGAGCTAAGTACGGAGGACTGCTGTCTCTGTTAAGGGTCCATGTAATTCAAGGAATCATGTCCACGCTGATTCAGTTCTACGATCTGGTCTATCACTGTTTCACATTCCCGGATTATCAACTAGCACCAACGCTGGAGGAGTACTCTCACCTAACTGATTTACCTATCACTGACCAAGCTCCCTTTTCTGGACTGGAAGAAATTCCAAAAGATCAAACCATTGCAAGAGTAATCTATTTGGACGAGTCAGAAGTCAGGACTCACAAGACCGCTAAGGGTGGAATCCAAGGTTTACCAGCCAAGTTTTTGGTAAAGAAAGCTCTGTACTTTGCCAGTATAGGGAACGTGACTACTTTCGAGAGCGTCTTTTTTCTGCTCACCTACAGGTTATTTCTGTTTCCCAACATCGATAACTTCGTTGATATCAATGCAATTAAGATATTTTTGATTGGAAACCCCGTACCAACCCTGCTCGTGGATGCTTATCATTCTGTACACTTAAGGAATTTGTATAGCGGAGGAATGATCATGTACTGTGTACCCCTGCTATACAAATGGTTCACTTCCCATTTACCTAAGTCTGCTGCATTTTGGGATCATAAGAGTACTTTATGTTGGTCGCAGAGAATCATGTCTCTTACCAACTCTGACATAGATTGGTACAATCGGATCTATGACGGGATAAGAATCATTGACCTTTGTGGAAACTCCCCTAATGTACCCCTCATAGGAACTAAAGGAGGAGTCAATTATCATCCAGTTTTAGTTTGTCGTCAATTCGGATACCCGATGAGACATATCCCGCGTAATGTTCATCTGGAAGGTCTTTTCTTCAAGGAAGGAGAAAATGACAGGGCACTAAAGACAGAAATAGTGCATGCCTGGAAACATGTTCACAAAAAAGGAAGAGAGTCTCTAGGAAAACCATATTGTGTCTCTGTGGAACCTTATCTCCACTGGGTACAAGCTAGAGCCCTCAAGCTGAGGATGCCTTACCCTCGTCACAAATTTCTTCCGTTAAAAGAATTTGTCCTTTATTTTATGTCTGATACGGAAAAACTCCAGGTCACTCTCAACAAAGTTCAACGGGAAAAGAAATCTTGGAAGAACAAGTACCGCATTCTCAATGTGGAGTGTACCAAAATATAGCAACTGTTAAAAGAGAAGGATGCTCTGATCTAGATTTTAGAGCAACATGCTGTAGAAAGTCAAGAAGTCCGAAGAAATTTGCTCGCTCCTTTCACTTGGCAAAGGAATGACAACCCAGCAACGGCTTAAGAGCCTCGGTCAAAGAAAAAGAAAATACCAGAACCAGCACCTGAGCTCTCCTCAGAGAGGACTCAGGATCCATGAACTTAGACAGTTCCTTTTACAGCACTTTGTAAATTACTTAATTTCCATTTCTGCAATCTTTCAAATTCAATAAAACGGGGTCTCCCCGATGTATGATATTTGAAATCCATTTGTTGAAGTTTCTTTAAATTAAAATAACTATTAATATATATCATTGCATTCATCATTCTCACATAACGCATTCTTCTCACCTTCAAATCTCACGTCTATGTCTCGGTTCTAGAGTCAAACTGTCTCATTCATACAATACTCGGGCCAATCGACAAAAGAAAATGGATGATATCGAGGAAGAGAATAGAGATTTGAGAGAAGAAATTGACACTCTGAAAGAAGATCTGAGAAAACTTCACAATGACATGCAATCTCTGGCAGCATCCCCGAAACAACAACAAAGGACTGTGATCTCAGAGATCACATCTACGCCCATAGTGGAGACGTATGATCCTCAGTACAATATGCCTAAAGATCGTCCCTGGGGCATGACGCTCAACTATATCTCGGAAGGATATATTCCGCCGATCACGGAAGATCTGGAAAGGCAGCAGGAATCGCTGGGCCCGAAGGTTACAAACTTCGGGAAAGCGAAGATGCAAGGGGCATGACAGCAACTCCTGAAGGTTACAAACTTCGGGATAGGGAAGCACCAAGAGTTACTTCCGTAATGACTATACCACCACCCGTGGTACACACTGTCCCGGAAGGACAGATTCCATAGATACCTTCTGGTGGAAACGAAAGTATGTACGACAGACTGAATGAGTTCCAGGAGCAGTTATTGGAGATGCAGAAGGAACTGCATGCCATTCGCAGTCAGGATTTATTTGGAAAGGACGCCGCAGACCTTTGTTTGGTCCTCAATGTGAAAATTCCGCACAAATTCAAGGTGACCAAATTTGAGAAATACAAGGGCAACTCTTGCCCTCAGAGTCATTTGGTGATGTACGCTCGAAAGATGTCAACTCAAACTGAGAATTAACAGCTACTGATCCATTATTTCTAAGATAGTTTAACTGGTGCCGCACTCAAATGGTACATGGGTTTAAACCGCACCAAGATCGTCACTTTCAGAGATCTTGGTGCTGCCTTCATTTAACAATATAAGTATAACCTGGACATGGCACCGGACAAAGATCAACTCAGAGCCATGTCACAGAAGGACAAGGAAACCTTTAAGGAATATGCTCAGAGATGGCGTGAAGTTGTTGTCCAGATTTTTCCACCTCTTGAGGAAAAAGAGATGAGAAAAATCCTTTTGAAAACCTTGAATTCATTTTACTACGACCGAATGGTCGCCAGTACGCCCAACGACTTCACTGAGATGGTGAGCATGGGAGTTCGTCTTGAAGAAGCAGTCCGAGAAGGACGTCTGGTCAAAGACGCTGGACCATCAAGCAGTACCAAAAGATACGATAATGCTTTCCCTAAGAAAAAAGAGCAAGATATTGGTAATATCTCTCTCAGAAAGCAAAGGCGACGGTACCAACCAGTAGCAGCTGTAACTCCTGCTATCAACCTTGTGTCTGTTCCAACGTATCAACCTCAGGTTGCTCAGAGCCAACCAAATCACCAACAATATCAGTAAAGAACCCAAAAGCCTCTTCAGCAGGCTCGTCCTCAGTACAACAACAATCGTACAACGCGACCACCAAGGTTTGACCCTATACCGATGTTGTTCGCAGAACTGTTTCCACTATTACTGGTCAAGGGGCACGTCCAAACTAGGTCTCCTCTTACAGTACTGGAAAGTCCGCCTTTTTGGTTTAAAGCGGATCAGACTTGCCCTTACCATCAAGGAAGACCAGGGCATAACATAGAAAATTGTCTCAGCTTCAAATCCAATGTGCAAAAGCTTGTTAGGAGCGGGGTCTTATCCTTCAAGGATACAAATCCAAATGTTCAGAAGAACCCGTTGCCTCAACATGAGAAAGCTGCAGTAAATTTAATAGAGGAAGAGTCTAACCACAACTATCAAATTCACGATGTACTCTAATTGGGAACCAACCTGGTCAAGATGCATTGCAGATAGAGTGGATACGGGCATGTACCATTTCACAATTATCACCAGTGTGATATCTACTCTAAAAACAATCAAGGATGTTCTGTGGTGCAATCAGCTCTATAGGAACAGATGGATCTCGGATGGATCCAAGATCACCAAATCCGTGAGGTCAACATGACTTATACAAATTCCAACATCATTCAAAACTACGAAATTCGTGTGATGAATGTCAACTTGGTGGCGATGCACTCAAGGCAAAGCA
This sequence comes from Lathyrus tuberosus, assembly GCA_022829125.1. Taxonomy (NCBI): domain Eukaryota; kingdom Viridiplantae; phylum Streptophyta; class Magnoliopsida; order Fabales; family Fabaceae; genus Lathyrus; species Lathyrus tuberosus. The sequence goes on from JALAZF010000097.1 coordinate 14,979,466, forward strand.
GCATCATGATCTGCCACGACACGATTATGATTCCTGTCTTATCTGCTCGGTAAATAATCAGGGATGCTCTTTTGTACAAGAGGCCCTCCAGCGTCAGATGGATCTTGGATGGATCCAGGATTACCATGATAGAAGTCATTATCAAGTCAATATGATTCAAATCTTCGATATTCCCTTGATGAATACCAGCTTAGTGGAATTACACGCTAAGCAAGTCCATCTCGGTTTTCTGACTTCACATGATTATCAGAGCTGTAAAGTATGTCGTGAGAGTGGCCAAGGATGTGCTCTCGTTCAAAGAACACCGTAACACTTGTTGAACCACTGGTGGCTTCCGATCTATCTAGATGAAGACACACAACAAGTCAGTATGATTAACAGGAACCCTACTAGGCATCAAACTCAGGATGTTCGATCAATGGAAACAGATCTAGTGAGGTAACACTGCATACAAAGCGGACATGGCTGGGTGCTGCCACACAACTATGAGCGCTGTAGAGTTTTCTCGAAGGATAACCAAGGATGGTACCTCGTGTGAGCAGCCCTTCAAAGTCAGTTGGACCACAAAGAGATTCGACCATGTTCAAGCTCTGGTCCAGTTAACACAATGTCAGACTATCTTCCCAATCGCGACAAAGAAATTATCTTAATCCCTAAACGAGAAATGGCCAAAGATGTATGTGCCATAATCCCTTTACTCCATGAATCAAGAGTTCCTCTTAATAGTGGAAAGATTCTCAACCTCGAACCAATTGAGGCCGGCTACGATGGTCAGAAAAATCAAAAGGCTCCTGTATTTATGTATCTGCCGGGACCAGTACCGTATAAATCGGATAAGGATATCCCTTACAAATAAGGTGCAACAACAATTGAGAATGGAAAGGAAATTTCGTTACCCTCCGTCGTGAATATTGCAGACATCAGTCGAGTAACACGGAGCGGTCGGATCTTCAACAGAGGAGTTGGAGAGCCTACAAAGGAAAAAGAACCTCAGACAGAAGTTCCCAGTCAACTAGTCGGTCAATCCAGTATCCCAAACTTTCAAATAACAGCGATGAGATGCTGAAGCTCGTCTAAAAGAGCGAGTACAACATAGTAGATCAGCTGTTGCAAACTCCTTCAAAAATCTCTGTGTTATCTCTTTTACTCAGTTCTGAAGCTCACAGGGAAGCTCTACAGAAAGTCTTAGAGCAGGCCTTTGTGGAACAAGATGTAACAATAAGACAATTCGATAGCATCATCTCCAACATCACTTCCTGTAACAACTTAGGGTTTAGTGATGAGGAACTTCCGGAAGAAGGCAAAAGTCACAAGATGGCGCTTAACATTACAGTCAACTGCCAGGACGATGCTTTAGCCAGCATACTGGTAGATACCGGATCAGCTCTGAATGTTATGCCAAAGTCTACTTTAATGCGACTATCATTTCAAGGATCTCCGATGAGAGGCAGTGAGGTCATCTTCAAAGCATTTAACGGATCCCGAAAAATAGTTGTCGTCGAAATCGATCTTCCCATAGATATCGATCCTCACACTTTCCAAGTCATTTTCCAGGTTATGGACATCCGGGCAGCATACAACTGTTTATTAGGAAGACCTTGGATACACGAGGATGGGGCAGTCACTTTGACACTTCACCAGAAGCTGAAGTTCGTCAAGAACGACCACCTAGTCATAGTCTGTGGAGAGAAAGCCTTGATCGTGAGCAACTTATCGTCGTCTTCTTGTGTAGAACTAGGGGAGGTTGTTGGAACCCAGTTCCAAGCACTTTCGGTGAGCAATGACAACCAATCAGAAAAAGGAACATCGATTTCCTCGTACAAAGATGCTCTCGAAGTGCTCAAAAGTAAAAATGCAAAAGGATGGGGATAGCTTGCCATTCATACTGACAACAAGACAAAGAAAGGTCTTGGTTTCTCTTTGACCTGTACCCAGACTGCTAATAACGATGAAAGTTTTCATCCCGTTCGGACTTCTTCCACAGTGGAGGTTTCCTTCACCCAGTGTCTCAAGAAGTACACACTATCAACGAGGGTGATTCTTCCGATACAGATGAAGAGTGGAAGTCCTATCTCAACGAGGACGGTTATATGTCTCAGGGAGAAACGCCTACGCCATTTTGCTATCCCGCACAGAGTCTGAGATATATACCAAGATCAGACGTCAAAATGATATGCAGAGATTATGATCCAGAAGGATGTCGTGCTCCACCAAACTCATTAGAGGAAGACACTCCAATGAAAGACAACTTTGACTATGACTATTATGGCCCAATGGATGGCCTGCCTATCTGGCAGCCATATACAGAAAACTTGGGGCAAAAGAGTCTTCCCAACGACGCCTATCAGCTAAGCATCATTGAAAAGAATACCTGCGTTCCCACCATGTCATGGGATCATTACTCAGGGCATTCAGAAAATATCCAGTACGACAATGAATTTGCAAAGAGCGCGGGGCTAGAATTCATTAACTATGCTTTCCCTGAGGTCAACGTCATCGAAAGGGATGATTCCTCCAGTTCCATGGAAGTATGGGACACGTTAGGACAACCAAGTGGCAAATATGAATATTTAGTCAAGTACATCGCTCCTGAGAGTTCTCGTATCAGACTCGAAGACATCCAGCCAACTGGATGTGGAGATCCGCTTGAGAATGAAAACACTGTGCAAGATACAACAGAAGAGTTCGTCTACGACAACTCTGCCTGGGAGACAGACTCCAACGACCCTGCTCCACCAGAAATCAGCGTTATTTCTGAAGACAAGTCAAGAAGGAAGGTACCAGACTTTGTGATTCACCGAGGAGTTCACCGCCAATGGGTTGATGTCGATGTCCCGAAATTCGTCCATAAGTCTAAGTAATTGCCATCTTTAACCTTTCACCCTGCCCAGGTGAAACAGATGTTTTGATAGGGCTCACTCTCTGTAAATGTCTCTCTTCGCTTTGCCCAAAGTGACATAGTTTTGTTTTATAGGGTTGTAGTTTCAAGAATCGACATGATCATAAATAAAATAACGTCTTTCTATAATTTTTGCATTTATTGATGTTTTCTCTTTTCGCTTTTTTAGAAAATGGTAATCCTAAAAACAACTCAAGTAATAAAAACAAGCATTTTTTAAAAAATACACTGCACACACTCTTGTATTCTCTCTATCTCTTCTAAAATCAATCATCACATCATGCAGATTGCTTGTTTTAAACCCCATTGAAACATCTGATCCAACTTTGAATTCCCGGTATTTGAGGCTGAAGAAGAAAATGCCGAGGAAATTCCAGAAGAGATCTCCCGATTACTCAGACAAGAGGAAAGGTCCATTGAACCTCACAAAGAGCCGTTGGAAACTGTCAACTTGGGTTCAAAAGAAGAGAGAAAAGAAGTCAAGATTGGGACGCTGCTCAGTCCGACTGTCAAAGAAGGTTTGATAAAGCTTCTCAAAGAATTTCCCGATGTATTCGCTTGGTCCTATCAGGATATGCCAGGGTTGGATACCAGCATCGTGGAACATCATCTATCGTTAAGATCAGAATGTCCACCAGTAAAATAAAGGTTGAGACGGACTCATCCAGACATGGCCATCAAAATCAAAGAGGAAGTACAGAAACAGATTGACTCGGGTTTCCTCGCCACATCAGAATACCCTCAATGGCTAGCCAACATAGTTCCAGTTCCAAAAAAGGACGAAAAAGTCAGAATGTGTGTGGACTACAGGGATCTAAACAAGGCCAGTCCAAAGGATAACTTTCCCCTACCGCACATCGACATGCTGGTTGACAGCACATCAAAGTTCAAAGTTTTCTCCTTCATGGATGGATTCTCGGGCTATAATCAGATAAAAATGGCGCCGAAAGACATGGAGAAAACTTCATTCATCACCCCATGGGGCACCTTTTGTTACAAGGTAATGCCGTTCGGTTTGAAGAACGTCGGGGCAACCTATCAAAGGGCCATGACTACTCTGTTTCATGACATGATACACAAAGAAATAGAAGTGTATGTCGATGATATGATTTCCAAATCTAAGACAAAAGAGGAGCATGTGACCCATCTGTCAAAGCTGTTCGAGCATTTGAGGAAGTACAAACTTTTCTTGAATCCCAAATAGTGCACGTTTGGTGTCCGTCCAGGAAAACTATTAGGGTTCATCGTCAGCCAAAAGGGAATTGAGGTTGATCCCGACAAGGTAAAGGCCATTTAAGAAATGCCTTCACCAAAGACTGAGAAACAAGTCAGGGGATTCCTGAGACGTTTGAATTACATTTCCAGATTTATATTCCTCATGACTGCGACATGCACGCCAATCTTCAAATTACTCAAAAAGAATTAGGACTGCGTATGGACAGAAGACTGCCAAACCGCCTTTGACAGTATCAAGGAATACCTGTTGAATCCACTGATTCTATCACCTCCAGTGGAAGGAAGACCACTGATCATCTACCTAACAGTCTTGGAAGACTTAATGGGTTGTGTACTTGGCCAACAAGACAAAACAAAAAGAAAAGAGTCTGCCATCTACTATTTGAGCAAGAAATTTACCGACTGTGAGATTCGGTACACTATGCTTGAGAAAACTTGCTGTGCTCTGGCTTGGGCAGCCAAACGTCTTCGTCAATATATGATTCGTCACACTACTTGGTTAATCTCCGAAATGGATCCAATCAAGTACGTCTTCGAAAAGCCTGCTCTCACGGGAAGGATTTCCCGTTGGCAGATGTTGTTATCAGAATATGACATAGAATACCACACTCAGAAAGCCGTTAAAGGAAGTATTTTAGCTGATCATTTGGCTCATTAACTGATTAACGATCAACAATCAGTCAGATTTGACTTCCCAGACGAAGATGTCATGTATTTAAAAGTAAAAGATTGCGATGAACAACTACCCAGTGAAGGGCCAGAACCAGGATCCCAATGGGGACTAATCATTGACGGAGCTGTTAATCATTATGGAAACGGAATTGGGGAGATCATCATAACACCTCAGGGTACCCATATTCCTTTCACTGCCCGATTAACATTCAAGTGTACCAACAACGAGGCTGAATACGAAGCTTGTATCATGGGTCTCGAAGAAGCGATCGACTTAAGGATTAAGAACTTGGATGTGTATGGAGACTTAGCCCTGGTTGTCAATCAGATCAAAGGAGATTGGAACACATACCAATCAGGACTGATTCCTTACAAAGACTATGCGAGAAGGTTGTTACCATTCTTCAACAAAATCGAGTTTCATCACATCCCTCGTGAAGAGAATCACATGGCTGATGCATTAGCCACTCTCTCTTCCATGATTAGTATAGGTCAATGGAATGACATACCTAAGATTGACATAATGCGCCTTGAACGGCCCGCTTACATTTTCGCGATCGAAGCAGTCATAACGACAAACCTTGGTATCACGATATCAAATGCTTCCTTCAAAAACAAGAGTATCCACCTAGGGCATCCAGAAAAGACAGAAAAACTCTTAGAAGATTGGCGGGCAACTTCTTTCTGAGCAGTGATGCACTCTATAAGAGAAACTTTGACATGGTCTTGCTCCGATGTGTAGACAGACCAGAAACAAAGATGTTGATAAAAGAAATTCATGAAGGATCCTTTGGCACTCATGCCAACAGACACACAATGGCGAGAAAAATTCTGAGAGCAGGGTACTACTGGTTGACCATGGAATCCGATTGCTACAAGTACATGAGGAAGTGTCACAAGTGTCAGATATACTCAGACAAAATCCATGTACCGCCAACGCATCTCAAAGTTCTCTCTTCCTCATGGCCTTTTTCCATATGGGGAATCGACATGATTGGCATGATTGAACCTAAGGCTTCAAACGGACATCGGTTCATCCTGGTAGCCATTGACTACTTCACCAAGTGGGTCGAAGCAGCGTCATACACCAATGTAACCCGGCAAGTGGTGGTCCGATTTATCAAAAACAATATCATCTGCCGTTATGGTGTTCCGAGTCAGATCATTATTGATAATGGATCTAACTTGAACAATAAGATGATAAAAGAGTTGTGCACAGAGTTCAAGATTGAACACCATAACTCATCTCCCTACCGACCTAAGATGAACAGGGCGGTAGAAGCAGCTAACAAGAACATCAAGAAGATTGTCCAAAAGATGGTTGTAACCTACAAAGATTGGCACGAGATGCTGCCTTTTCTTCTTCACGGTTATCACACATCTGTCCGCACTTCAACAGGGGCAACCCCTTTCTCTTTAGTATATGGCATGGAATCAGTGCTTCCCATCGAAGTAAAAATCCCATCAATCCGAGTATTGATGGAAGCTAAGCTAACAGAAGCTGAATGGTGTCAAAGTCGACACGATGAACTGAATCTGATCGAAGAAAAGCAAATAACAGCTCTATGCCATGGTCAGTTGTATCAACAAAGAATGAAGAATGCATTCGACAAAAAGGTTCGACCTCGTGTCTTCAGGAAAGGAGACCTCGTGCTCAAGAAGATACAATCATTCCTCACTGATTCCAGGGGCAAATGGACTCCGAATTATGACGGCCCCTATGTGGTCAAGAAAGCCTTTTCAGGCGGCGCCTTGAGACTCGCAGCCATGGATGGAGAGGAGTTTGCCTACCCCACGAATGTTGATGTGGTCAAGAAATACTTCGCCTAAATAAATAAATAAAAAAATCGTCTCAGTGGATTGAAAACCCAAAAGGGCGGTCCAGGAAAAAATTAGAGACATAATCAAAAATCATCCCGGTGGATTAGAAATCTCAAAGTACAATCCAGGCCAAAGTTAGGGATTAATGGCAAGTAACTACGTCTGACGAGGTTAAATCCCCTGCAGTAATGTCATCCATCAGGAAAATTCCAGTCAAGGTCATCTTCGACAGAAGCTCAGGATGTCCAAAATTCAAAGTTGGTAGAAGGATAACGATCGTTGTGTTTCAATGTAGCCCTTTTCCCTTAAATTACCATTTTCTAAACTTTGTAAATACTCTATGGAATAACACGCTTGGCTGATTTCCATCCTATCAATAAAATTTGAGCCCTAGTGCTTTTGTTTGCAATTCTTATTTGTTTTAGCTTTACAAAATAACATTTTAACATGATCAACAATTCTTGAAATAAAACAAAAATAAATTTACTTGTCAAATTGTTTCTGCTTTTTAAAATAAAGAGGGCAATTCTTTTGACTGTTGAACATTGAAAGAACATCGACCGCTTCTCAGGAAGTAATTGAACCTCAAAGTGCAGAATCAAAGTACTCCTTCGCGAACCAGTATGCCTGAATGAAGGATCAACTGTATCAGATGTAGTTTCCCATCTGATATCCCCGACAAAGATCTTACCTCTTAAGACCGATTGACGATTGTTCTCCCCCCACAGGGATTACTTCCCCTAAGCAAGGCAGAATCGCTATCTTGGACCGATGGCACTTTTCATCCCCCGCAGTGGCCGAGTATCTAGTCCTGTCCATCTACTAGTCTGTATGTCGCGTCAGTTTTGTCAGCATAAACATACATACATCATGCATTATTGATTCATATTCATGTTCATAATCATATTGCATCATTATCACTCTAGTCAATCATAACTCTAAGTGGTAAAGTCCTCTTGTCAATCGAGTTGTCAGTTCTTTCCTCGTCAGGAAGTGAATCATTTAAGCAATCTCTCCCCAGTTTATTTCTGGGATGAAGTTGGTCCTCGACCCCTTTGATAACTTGAACCTCTGAAAGACCAGAAGGCATTCGACAAACGTCACTCTTCACCATTGAAGATGATGTCTTCGCATTCCCAGATTAAGGAAAATTCCAAAAGAAAGCCCCGCAACTAAAGACTCTCAGCAACACATTGGTTTTTCTCTCCAGAAAGTCAATGTTAATGAAGTCATCAGCACCTCAAAATTGGATTACATCACCTGGAATTTCTCCGAGAAGATCTCGAAGAAAAGTATGATGTAATATACCAAGCTGGAAACCGTCTCTTAAGAGACTCGTTTTCCCCAGTAGAGTCAACAAATGGCATCTCCAACAGGGAAGTTTGATTACCTCTACAACTCAGACGAATGGGATTCCCAGCAAGTCTGACATCAAAACTCTTTCTATCAAATGACGTCTCCCCAGTAGAAAACTCGGTGAGAAGTTTGATGAAAACCGCTACACATAGCATCCCTTGTCAAGAAATGTTTATTAACAAAAGAAACTAAGACTAGTTCCATGGCTGAAAACCAGGATTGAGGGGAAGTTTATTTCAGAAACTTAGACCAGTTCCTTGGTAGGAAACAAGGATCGAGGGGAAGTTTATATCAGAAACTTAGACCAGTTCCTTGGTAGGAAACCAGGATCGAGGGGAAGTTTATATCAGAAACTGAGACCAGTTCCATGGCTAAAGACCATGATCGAGGGGAAGTTTATTGACAAAAGAAACTTAGACCAGTTCCGTGGCTGAAGACCCGGATCGAGGGGAAGTTTATTTCAGAAACCCAGACCAGTTTTGTGGTTGAAGACCAGGATCGAGGGGAAGTTTCACCCTTTTCTAAGTATCATTGCTTAGCAAAAGAAGATGGATGAGCAAACTGCCATTCATAACCTCCATCAAAATTTCGGGTATTCCGATATTTAATCCTCTTGCACCCCGATTGCCCGAATAGCTTTGCCATTCACACCTTCGGGTCCAAAAAAATTAAATAGGGGTATATGTCATACCCCAAATTTTGACCACTTAGATTTCCCATCATTGTGCAAATCATTACCACAATATGGATGAACTTTCACACTCATCAATATCCTCAAAGATGTTTGAGCATTCACTACAATCAAGAATTAGGGTTTTGAGCCCTCTCAAAGCACTAAGACAAAGGATCAATCAAGAAAAGACATGATCTTCAAGTTTTCTAACCTCCCAAACACCCATAAAGGATCAAGAGGACTCCCACATCAAGAATCAAGCACAAGGTTGCAGCATTCCAAGTGGATCAAGCCTCAAGATCGCATGTGTCCCCAAATTAGGGTTTTGGTCGTCTGAGGCCTCCAGAGGAAAATTTCCATTTGGACATGAGCCAATGCCTTAATGTGTGGTCCTATAAGCTCAAAAGGATCTCAAGAGCCCACCCACAATGGCAAAATCATCTTGAAGATCCATCTATCAAAAAAATCAGGAATTAGGGGTTTGACCTAATTCAACCCTTGAGTTAACTTGTGAAGTGAGGCATGGCTTGAAGCTTCAAAATGAACTTCAAAGACCTCAAATACATCATATTGGCATGTTTATAAGATTTGATTAACTCAGTGAGCTCAAGTTATAAACCACAAGACTCAAAACCATCTGATCACAAATTATGGTTCTTGATGGAAAAAGTCAACCCTTATCCTTGACTATTAGCCTACCCTTGATCTCAAACCTTGGGGAGGGGTCCAAGACATTCCTAAATACCCCTGGAGGCCATCCATGAAGTTTGATTAGACCCTAGGATTGATTTCACAAAAGGATCACAAAGTCAAAATTTCATCTGATGAAAAAGTCAACTGTACAAAAAGTCAAAGTTTGACTTTTTGATTTTTTGGTCAACCAAGGCTCCTTAACCCTAAAACAATGTTAATATGTGATTTGAATCACCATTCATCAAGAAAAATTAAGGAAAGTGAGTTAACTTGTAAAAGGGGTAACCATAAAAAAAACTTAGAATTTTTCTAAGTTATGGAACAAAGTGGCTAGGGTACCAACTTCCAAGGACCATAACATGAGATCCAAACAACCATTTTGGGTGATCCAAAGCTGGATTTGTAGGTATTGCTACACTCTACAAAAGCTTCAACTACATCAAATTCCAATTTTTCATGAATTTTTAGTTATGGAGTGATCTAAGTGGCTAAAAACATGAAAATGACATTTTTTCAACACCTAGTGAAATTTTCACTAAGACAGAATCTGCCATATTTTTTTCAAAATATAGAGGCATTTTTCATTGTAATTCAAGTTGATTCAAAACCAAAGTTAGACATCATGTTGAAATAGGATATGTCAGCTTTCCAAAATGTCCAAGAACTCCATCAAACTCCACCTGAGCTAGAGGTTATGACAGCTGCAACATGCCTTACTGCAAATTGTTTTGGCAAGGCAGATTTGTGCCTTAGTGCTCGAATTGATCAATTTGGGCAAATTCAAACATGGTTATCCATCTGCACACCTCAAGGGGGAATAACCAAGGGACAAACACTGATTCATCAGCCTCACAAGTCCATGAATCTATGTTTAGGCATGTCATCCCTAAAATTCAAGATGCTTCAAATATTCAATTTTGTCTCAAAGCATTTAACTGATGCGTATAGGAGGCATTCATCCAGACAATGTTATCCAAGTTCAGTTAAGACTTATCCCTGAACCAAAGAACCTTAGGCACGTGCTCTAACCTCAAGCCAATGGCTAGAGGAGACTTGAGATTCCATTTGATCACAATTGGCCAAAGGCCTGCTGCAGTTGCCACACACTATTGCTTGCAAAACAAATTTGACACACTTTAAATAGGCCTCAATTGTGATTAGTTTGAGTACCCCAAAGCATCACAACACTTGTTTTCCTTAAAATCCCTCTCCTTAGGCCAAAATGCCTTCTTTTGCAAGGTATCTCTGAGTTTTTGAGTTAGAGAGCAATTCCACCATAGCTCATGATCCCAACACCTCTAATATGTTGTATCTAAGCTGTCCAAACACTAACATGTGACCTGTAACACCAAAATCACAAAGTCAACCTCCAAAACCTCAAAAATTGACTTTTTTGCATTTTTCAAGCCATGTCTTGATTCAGTCACTTCCAAAACCAAACCAGCCCTCAAACACACTCCAAATATCATCCTCAAACTGTCCCAAATGTTTCCCCTCATCTGGAACACCATTTGAGAGAGTTGCCATATTGGTCACTTTTGCCCCTTTTGCAAGAAAGAGCCAAAACGCGTTCCTGAGTATTCCAGTTGGTTCCAACCATTCTAAAAGCTTCTAAGGGATCAATTGGGAGTGTCCAAAGCATCAAATTACTTCTGGCACAAGGAACTTGGCAGATAGCACAAGGACCTCCAAGAGGTAAATGCATGACAACATGAACTCTTAGAATTATGCATTGCTTTGAAGTCCACTGATCATAAACATCTCATACATGTTATATATGTTGTGTTTGAACCAATTTGCCATGTAATTCTTGCCTGTACCATGTGCTAGCATAGAAAATGCAAATATAAGCCTATTTCAAAACCACTATCGGGTTTTAAAATAGGGACCTCATCTGAAAAAACCAAGACCACCATTGGATTCCATGGGAAATTCTAGGCCAGATGCATATAAATTTTGTCCCAATCCATGGAGAAATGAGAAAGTTAGAGGCTTCACGTAAATGGCCCAAAAGATGGCCTTGCCTTGCCCAGGCCTAAAACAAGGCACCCTTATATATTTATGGGGTGGTTTTGATACACGGATGTATCACCACCCCAGTGGTAGCGCGCATGTGTGTTTGGCTTGATGGTCGTGGGTTCAAACCCCACCCAGACCATTTTTCCATTTCCCCTATTTTTGCTTTTTTTAATATTTTCATGTTTTTTGTTAATTAATTGAAAAATTAATTTCTCTCTCAATTTTAATCACTTTTGATTGGTTCTTTTTCTGAAAAATCACAAAAATATTAACGTATTTTATTCTACAAAAAAAATCAGATTTATATTATTTATTTAATATAGTTGGTATTTTTGTGAATAAATTCATTTTTTATTGTTTTTAAACATTTTAAAAGTGAAGTTTTATCTTGAAAATCAAAATCAAATGAGTTCTAAGTCATCTTGTGATTAAAACCTCATTTTTCAAACCTTAAACAAAAATCACAAGTGGTTTATTTAAACTTATTTGGTTTTTTTATCATTTTTATCAATTTTCTTTAAAGAATTGCTTTTAAAAGAAAATGAAAATTAGGGTTTCTTTGATTTTTGATCCTTATCAAACATTTCAAAAACACTTTGGGCCTCTAATAGAGTGTAAGACCCAATCCCTTCTTAACCAAAACCATTTTTGGGCCTCAGTCATTGTATTAGTCCCACGGTCTGTTAGAAAATCTCGGCGCGATCGCCTTTTTCAAACAAAATCAATTAGGCCTGCCCTTGTGTTGTAAGTCTCATTTCTTTTCTTTTTCAAACTCTTGGGCCTCTCCTTGAGTTGTAAGACCCATACCTTTGTACAGAAAACCTCTTTGGGCCTCAGTCATTGTATAAGACCCATTACAGTTTACAAACAACGGTAAGATTACTGTTTTTCATCTGGGCCTCTCCTTGAGTGTAAGCACCGATAATCTTTTCAAAAACAACTTTTCTTTTTATTTAGGCTCAAATATACAGTTGTTATCAAAACTTTCTTTAACTTCTTTGAACAACTAACAATACAGCATGGAAGCTTGCTCACCTGTAAGTTTTTATCAGCTTTCATTTACTTGCTTTCATATATATAACTGTATTGTGGGAAGCTGCTCCCCTGTAAGTCCTTCTTTCATACCCTTTTACATACTTGTCATATATCAAATATATATATATATATATATATACACTAGTATATCTATTTAGAGTTTTTCCCGGCAACTAGGTCTAGAACTAGGTAAAGCCAGTTGGTCACTCTTAAATACAGTCAAAACTAGATCCCCATAGGATTTCCAGATACAGTATTGCCTTCTCTTGGGCTTAAATAATATGGAACAAAGAGAAAGGCAGTATTCTCGATGAACCTTTTCTCAGGCTGTCACCATTAGAAATTGTCACAGAAATTCTACTCCCCAGAAATGATTCATTCTCGGTGAATGACATCTCTTGAATTTCTTCAAACCCCATAATTGTTCACTAAATGATTCATTCTCGGTGAATGACATCTCTTGAACTTTTCTTTGGTTTGGTCCCACCGGCTTCCTAAAAGCATCCCCGCCTCCTCTTGGGCTTTGTACAAGGACCCTCCGGCTTCTTAAAAGTTCTCATGCCTTCTCTTGGGCTTAATACAAGGACCTTGAAGACCTCTTAAAGGTATAAGACAGAACTTAGTCATCCTTCGTTAGAGCTATCTTTCTAAAAAGAGTCAAAACCTCAGACCAATTTTAGGGTTGAAACTCATCCCTTAAAAGAGTCAGCCTCCTCTTGGGCGTTATACAAAGATAAACTCTTCCAATAGATTTGGACAGTCTAAAACCTCTCGAGTCTCTAAGACATTCTCAAGCACTTTACAAACATAAGAGAAACCCGGGTCAATCTGGATCCTATCTCCAGCAAAGTTAAAACCCATGGGTACTAAAACCCAGTCTCTCTCCTAAAAATTCCCCAGCCAGGGTCAGTTTATCATCAGTATAACACTATCCCAAATCAGAACCTCAAGGCATCTGATACCTCAATTCTGCGGTAACCCTCAGTAAGATTTGATCCCCCATTTGGACCTGCCTCGGGATCTCAATAATCCCCAGCAGAAGCTAGCCTCCTCTTAGGCTTTGTATAATGATCCTTTCCTCAGTATAGTCAGCCTCCTCTTGGGCTTTGTACAATGATTCTCCCCAGCGGAGCTAACCTTTACAGACTCTCTTGTTGAGTCAATCAACTTTTAGACTCTCTTGTTGAGTCAATCACCTCTTAATACTCTCTTGTTGAGTCAACCTTTTAGCCTCAATCTTGGGCTTTGTACAAGACAGCTAAAACCATTCTCTTGTTGAGACGATCTTTTTCAGCCTCCTCTTAGGCTTTGTATATTGATTTCCCCTAGCAGAAATTAGCCTCCTCTTAGGCTTTGTATAATGATTTCTTCAGCTTGTTCAGCCACAATCTTGGGCTTTGTACAAGACAGATAAAAGCACTCTCTCGTTGAGTCAAACCCTTTTAGCCTCAATCTTGGGCTTTGTACAAGACATAAATCCTCATAACCTTCTCTTAAGCTTGGGACAATATCTTCCCCAGCGGAGTCAATCCCTCCCAGCCTTCTTTTAGGCTATGAGAAATAATACCCTAAGCAGAGTCACTCCTCTTTTCAGCCTCAATCTTGGGCTTTGTACAAGACAGATAATACTCTTCTGCAGAGTCAAACTCATTTTAGCCTCAATCTTGGGCATTGTACAAGACACCTAAAATATCCTCAGTCGAGTCAGCAAAGTCTCAGTTTAGCCTCAATCTTGGGCTTTGTACAAGACAGATAAAGATCTCTTTCCCACAGAGTCAGTCTTCTTTTCAGCCTCAATCTTGGGCTTTATACGAGACACATACAAACCCTCCCCGACGGAGTCAAAATCCCTTTTAGCCTCCTCTTAGGCTTAGTATAATGATATCCCCAAAGAGTCACTCTCTTTTAGCCTCAATCTTGGGCTTTGTACAAGACATATATAATTACTCTCTTGTTGAGTCAGTCTTTCTAGCCTACTTTTAGGCTTTGTATAAGGACTTCCCTAGTGGAGTCAATCAACCTCTTAGCTTCAACCTTGGGCTTTGATCAACGCACACAAAAATCAACATCCCCTCAGAGGAAATAAAAATCCCACTGTAGGAAGTCATTTCTCTGTATTATCACATGTCAAAACAGAAAAATTAAACTCCTTTTCTTTCATCTAATTGCTGTAAGCTGCAAGCCTCTGGATTATTTACATCCACGCCACTGTCCCTCTCTTAGCATGAGAAATTCCTAAGGAAAAATGGCATTGCTCTACACTGAGTTAAAGTTTTCTTCTTCAAGATAAATCCCATATAAAGGAAATTATGGCATTGCTGGATTCACATATCCTAGTTAAAGTAATCCTCCTTTATAAACAGTCACCCAACCATGGTGATAAACAGACAAAGATGTCTCCCTTTATAGATGACAAATTCTCTCTCAGTCAAACTTTTATCTTCAATCTTGGGCTTTGAACAAGACACAAATACTCAACCTTTTAGCTTCAATTTTGGGCTTTGAACAACACACCAAAATATCTTTTTCCTCCCTTAGAATAGGAGGAACTACGATTGCTCTGATTTCCCTATTTCGTTTAAACGGGAATACGTAGGCATAAGATTACGAAATCTTAGCGAGCATATTAATCAAAACTCTAGGTCCAGTACTTTCATACTAATCAAAACTCTAGGTCCAGTACCTTCATACTAATCAAAACTCTAGGTCCAGTACCTTCATATCAATCAAAACATAGGTCCAGTGCCTTACCAAAAACATCGGAAAAACCCGAACATCAACAAAAACTCACTCTCTCTTATATTTCCAAAGAAACTTTCCCAACCCATTAACGGATAAACACCATCAAGTACAAAGCGAAACCTAAAACTAACAACCTGTGGATAACCACATATAGGATGGGTAACTGATAACTCCCCATTGTATAACCTGACCCCGAACTCCCCGAATCTCTTTAAGCGTTTGTGCAGTTAAACATTCGCGTGCAAGGTTAGTTTTAGATAGCTCCCCTTTCCCTTCCAGCTTCATGGAATAAATAAGAAATCAGAAAGTAGCACCCCTTTCTCTTCATCAAGGAGAAAACCCAAAATTCCGTGATAAGGTGGTCGCATCACCGACAAAAATCGTACGCTACACAGTGGTATCCTTGAAGAGGTCATAGAAGGTAGAAGATCGATATGGGATTGGTTGACTAACTTATGTTAATGAATCTTGGTAAGGGTGGTGACTTCAGAGTTTACGAGAATAGTGTGATGAGGGGTTTGTGTTCCTGACGTGCTAGAGCTTAAGAAGTGTATTCTTGAGGAGGGTCATAGAAGTGGTTTGAATATTCATCTCGGTGCCACTAAGATGTATCAAGACTTGAAGAAATTGTTTTGGTGGCCAGGAATGAAAAAGGAAGTAGTGGGGTTTGTATATGCTTGTTTAACTTGCCAGAAATCGAAGATTGAACATCAGAAGTCGTTGAGCCTGATGCAACCGTTGAGTATTCATAAGTGGAAGGGGGATAGAATTTCCTTGGATTTCGTGACAAGTTTGTCGAGGACGGCATAGGGATGTGATTCCATTTGGGTGATTGTTGACAGATTGACTAAATTGGCTTATTTCATACCGATTAAGATAAGTTGTTTGTTGTAGAAGTTAGCTAAGTTGTACATTGAGAAGATTGTTATCCTGTATGGTATTCCATCGAGCATTGTATCGAATAGAAATCTGAGGTTTATGTCGAGGTTTTGGCAGAGTTTGAGAGAAGCATTGGATACTAAGCTAAAGTTGCGTTCTACTTATTATCCGCAGACAGATGGTTAGACAGAGAGGATTATCCAATACTTTGAGGTATGTTGAGAGCTTGTGTGCTAGAACAAAGAGGTGCTTGGGATAGCTATTTGTCATATATTGAGTTTACTTACACTAACAATTTCCATTCAAGTATTGGGATTGCCCCGTTTGAGGCGTTATATGGTAGGAGGTGCGGGACACCTCTTTGTTGGTATGAATCTGGTGAAAATGCAGTGATTGGACCTGAGATTTTGCAACAAACTCCTGAGAAGATCAATATGACCCTAGATAAGATGAGAGCTTTGCAGAGTCGCCAAAAGAGTTACCATGATAAGAGGAGGAAAACACTTGAGTTCCAAGAGGGAGATCGTGTGTTTTTTAGAGTTACTCCAGTAACCAGTGTTGGTCGATCTTTGAAGTCTCAAAAGCTCACGCAACGTTTTGTTGATGTGTTGTTGGGGTGTAGTGGCAATGGTAGGGTGTGGAGAAAATGTAGTAACTTGGTAGAATAAATTAGAAAATAAGGATTTTAATTATTATTAGAAATAAAATGAGAAAATTTAGTAAATAGGGGGATTGGGCCAATTAGGTGAACTGAGGAATGAAGGAGGTGGAAGGAGAGAAACTTAAAACCTGATGGGCAATAATTATAATCATACAAAAATAATTAGAACCATATAAATTCTAAAATTTGGGAGAAATTTAGGTTAAGAAGAAATTTTGTCAGTATGTGAAAACAAATAGGCAAAAGGAACAAGAGCTTTTGAGATGGAGAACCAAATTTTGAAGGGAGAATCCATAGGAATCGCTAGAATTTTCATCATTTCTAGAAATATAAGGTAAGGGGAGAGCAAAGGCTATCAATATTTGTGTATTGCATGATGGGGTAGAGAAGAGAGATCTTTACTCTCGTTAGGGTTCCATAATTTACCTTAATGAATCATTTTTATAATGCAAATTTGGAACTTTGTTGATTAATTATGTGTATACATGTGCTTAATATGAATGTTATAATAATATGATTCTCTGTCAAATTCATGTTTTGGGTCTTTTTTATTTTAGAGAAAATTGATTGGGATCATGTATGAGGGTTAGGGATGAAGGTGAATGATGAGTGTATGTGAAAACTGGAGAATTCTGGAAGAAAATCACATTCCAATCGATTAACATCTTTATGCAATTAATTATATGCGTCTGTTTATGGAAAATTTTCACATGACAGTTGATTGTCATGCTAGAGCAATTGATTGCTCGGTTATATTTTTGGAAAATTTTGATATTGCAATGGATTGCATGAGGGAGGAAATTGATTGCATGAGGGAAGAAAAAAATTGAATGAGGATGGAAATTGATTAAATGCCTATTTTGTGAAGTTAGTAGTGAAACTTAATTGATGAAAATCGATTGTCACCTTATGACAGTCGATTGTCTTAGGCCAAATCTTCAAAAAATATGTTTTGTTATTTGTTATGTTGTCCAACAATTTTGGCCGTATATTTCATTCCGTAAGTGTGAATTGATCTGTTTTTGAAGGATTATCGTTGGTGAGACTTTAAACTGTCGAGTGATGCTTTATTTATAAGTTTTGGGATTTAGGGTGTTACATAGTGGTTTCAGAACAGTTTGGTCCGTCCGGCCAGATTTTTGTAATGTTGTATGTTCCCTAATGCGTGACATGTGTGTGAAACACTGTTGGTGCTCATTGCTTTTCCTAACCTGAGGATGATCTCTAGCTGATCTTGGCGGTTTATTACAAGTTAGGGCAGGTGTTATGGTTAGATGATATGAAGAGGGAGTTAGTTTGAGACAGTTAACAATGTTAGCATTATGTTAGTTATTTTAGTGCAGTTAAGAGTTGAATTGAGTGTTATGTGTGAGTTCAATTAGTGAAGAGTTAGGTACAATTAGTAGCAATGGATTGAAGTTGGAAAAAATCTGTTAGGAAGACACTGTTAGTTAGTAGATCATAAGGAGTTAAGCTTAGTTAGAATTGTGTAGTTAGTAAATTAAATTTTGTGGCTGATGTGTTAGTTAGAGTTATGAAGTTAGTTACAATGGATTGGCTATGCTGATTGATTATAGTTGAAATTAAAAGTTGAAAAAGAATAAGCTCTTAACACTATGTTATGAAGTTAGTTAGTGATATAGGAATCTTAGTGCTCAAAACGTGAATGAATTCCTATTGCATTGCTATAGTTATATAATTTTGAGATTGTTATCAAACTGAGATCTTGTAGTAAATTTTTTTAGAAGTTGTTAATCATATATGCAGTAGGCTCCAGAATGCTATGCAATCAGTAGGTTACATTAGTTAGCATGGAAATGTTTTACAAGAATTTGTTATGTATGAATTGAGTTTGAATATTAGTTGTTATGAACTTGAACTGAGTTGGAAATTTTGAATTGGAATATAATTGAATTGTTGGTTTTGGATGTGAAAAGATGTGAATTGGTAATAGGATGCTTTAACTGTTATAATTGTTTGAATTGCCACTGAACCAAGATTGTAGTCATGTTAATTAGTTACAATTGGTTTTATCAGTTAAGGTGAATTGAATCATTGAAGTATGCACTGCTATGGAATGTAGAATGGTGTTAATTTGAGTTGTTTATGAATGCTAGCTAGGACTGAATTGGAACAGTTATGAAATTAGACTTGGATTAATCACTATTAACTGCTAGTATTGATGTTGAGTGGGTTGGTAGTGGTTACTTTGAATGCTAATTGGACTGTTATAAGGTTTGAACTAGTTATGAGGTAAGTTAAATTATTAGGAAAGTTAGCATGTTATTGAATTCTGTGTGAATATTTGAATGATTTGTTATGTTAGTTAGTTAGGGATGAAGTGAGTTATGCTGGCTTGTTATGGCCATTTGAAGTTATGTTGGCTTGTTATATATTTTTAGAATATTTTTTAATATTTTTTAATCAGTTGTAATTATATTTGCAAGGTGGATATTAGAACAATCATATTTATGTTAATTTACTCTACTTAAAAAGATTACTTTATTTTATATTAGTTATTTTTATAATTGTATCCAGAATAAAAATTATTTACCGAACACGATATAGTAATTATAATAGATGTCAAATAAATATGAGTTTCATTGTTATTGGATAAATATTAAATATGTGTAGTTGGCCACTATTTTATAAATATTTCGACCACACAATTTTTAACATGTAACATGTATAAATTCATAGGTTGAATTTTTTAATTATTATTTTTCTTAATTTTTTGAAAAATAAATTAGTTATTTGTAAATTTTATTCAATATTAGATATTATATTAGTTTTTTATTTAAACAATACTTTTCTTATTATTTTTTAATTTGAAATTGTAAACTCCTTTTTTTTCTCTAAAATATGTTTAAGTTAAAAAACATATTAAATAAATACAATTATTAAAAAATAATTTAAAAAGTATTAACGGTTTTTCTTTATCAAAATGAATAAAGTGTAAGAAAAATGAAATATAAAATAAAAATGTATTGAAATATTATTTAGGGATTTATTTACAATTTTAACACATTTGTTTTTATAAAGTAATATGATTCATATAGAAAAATTACATTTTAATATATAGGGTAAGGGGAAATTTGTCAGTATGTGAAAACAAAGAGGCAAGAGGAACAAGAGCTTGTAGGATGGAGAACCAAATTTCGAAGGGAGAATCCATAGGAATTGCTAGAATTGTCATCGTTGCTAGAAATATAAGGTAAGGGGAGAGAAAGGGCTATCAATATTTGTGTATTGCGTGATGGGGTAGTGAAGATAGGTCTTTACTCTCGTTAGGGTTCCATGATTTACCTTGATGAATCGTTTTTATAATGCAAATTTGAAACTTTGTTGATTGATTATGTGTATAAATGTGCTTTCTATGACTGATTTTTTTGAATAATCGTAAATATGTATGTATGTAATTTTGCCATTGATTAACGTTTGAATGCTTGAGTTGTGTTCATGAGTGCTAATGAAATTGTTGTTAGAATTATTGATAAATTACTATGGATTATGATGAATATGAATGTTATAATAATATGATTCACTGTCAAATTCTTGTTTTGGGTCTTTTTATTTTGGATAAAATTGATTGGGATCATGTATGGGGTATGTGAAAATTGGGGAATTCGGAAGAAAATCACATTCCAATTGATTAACATCTTTATGCAATTGATTGTATGCGCATGTTTATGGAAAATTTGCACATGACAGTTGATTGTCATGCTAGAGCAATCAATTGCTCAGTTATATTTTTGGAAAATTTTGATATTGCAATGGATTGCATGAGGGAGGAATTTGGTTGCATGAAGGAAGAAATAAATTGCATGACGAATGAAATTGATTAAATACCTATTTTGTGAAGTTAGTAGTGAAACTTAATTGATGAAAACCGATTGTCACCCTATGACAATTGATTGTCTTAGGCCAAATTTTCAAAAAGTATGTTTTGTTATTTATTATGTTGTACTATGATTTTGGTCGTATCTTTCATTCCGTAAGTCTAAATGAGACCTCGTTTGAAGTAGTAGAAAGTTAACGCGCAGAGCTACCTCATGGAAGTACTTGGTGAAATATTTCAGTTGTAGTCATTTACTTACTATAGGGATGTATGTGATGACTTGTATGATCGTATAGTGAATCGTTGTTGTTTACCTAATGATGTGTTGATGTTATAATCAATTAACATGGTTGAATGCTACTGAATAAGCATCTGTTGAGTTTCTGCTATTTTGGTGTTTGTTATTTGATTTTCGTAACATTGATTAATTGTTGCGTATCGTAAACAATGTTGTGCATAATATTGATAAATGCATGGTGATTATTTTGGTGATAATGCAGGTTGTCGAGAGTCATGCATCATGGTGTATGGACTTCGGTCCAGTTTTGGTGTTCTTTGGTTCTATGGTGAGGATTCAGGAGCGAGTAGCTGGTTCCATATGGGAATTGATGAAGTGTTACCTATGGTGATGGTAACGAGTTGGTGTGCTCTGGTCCTATGGTAGGGATTTAGGAGCGAGATGAACCTGAGTGTTCATAAATGGTATCGCATGCATAATGAGTCAGTTGTGGAGAATATTGCATACATGTTTGCATATGTAGCTGATTTTTCATGATGTTGTTGATTGGTTGAGAATACGTACATGTTGTTATGATTAGGTGCGCGACTATGTTGTTGTTGGTTGTGTAATGATTGTGTGCTTGTTGTATATTCTCTGCCTTAGAATTATTTACACTATTTATATTGAATTAATGAATGTTGTTTCTAACCCCATTTGCTTCATGTTGTTAACATCGAGGACAAGAGTTATTATGTTTTCGAAGTTGTTGTTGCTTTTGATATTTTGGTGTTTATAACTTATTTATGAAGTTGTGTTGAAAATGTTTTTCCGCTGCATAGTTTCAAATGATTTGATGTGTTTTTGAAGGATTATCATTGGTGACACCATAAACTGTTGAGTAATGCTTTATTTATAAGTTTCGGGATTTAGGGTGTTACATAGTGGTTTAAGAGCAGTTCAGTCCGTACGGCCTGGTTTTTGTAATGTTGTATGTTCCCTAGTACACAACATATGTGTGAAACATTGTTGGTTCTCATTTGTTTTCCTAACCGCTTTCCTGTAGGAGAGGGATTAAAACAAGTGGGGGAGAAGCCTCTGCTTCTCTGAGATGTTTTAGGTGCAGAGATTTGGATCGTCGGGCCGCTGTTTGTGAGAGTGATGGTTTTTTGACAAGACATGGTCATTTCCAGAGTTTGATGCAAGTGATGAGTTATTTGTGTCTGTTATGCAAGTGGACAAGTTTGTGAAGGATAAGGATAAAGTGTTTATGATATTGGCTTTTATGAGGGCTTAAAGCAAAGTTATGATTGATGAGTTACCAATAGTG
Source organism: Lathyrus tuberosus (assembly GCA_022829125.1). Taxonomy (NCBI): domain Eukaryota; kingdom Viridiplantae; phylum Streptophyta; class Magnoliopsida; order Fabales; family Fabaceae; genus Lathyrus; species Lathyrus tuberosus. Next base: position 15,001,537 of record JALAZF010000097.1, read on the forward strand.
TGTGATTTCCCAAAAGTGTTTCCAGATCATATTGGTGATTTAAACTAAGTACCTCGTACTAGTCTGATGTTGATGGCTCTTTATAGAATTTATGCTTCAGAGTTAAGTGAACTGAAGAATCATTTGGAAGATCTATTGGATAAAAAGTTTGTTCGGTCGAGTGTTTCTTTGTGGGGTGCACCAGTGTTGCTAGTCAAGAAGAAAGACAATAACATGAGGTTGTGTGTTGATTATCAACAACTGAATAAAGTGATGATCAAGAACAAGTATCCACTTTAAAGGATTGATGATTTAATGGATCATTTGGTAGGTGCTTGTGTGTTTAGCAAGATCAATTTGCGTTCAGGTTATCATCAGATTCGTGTGAAGCCAAAAGATATTCCGAAGACTACATTCAGAATGAGGTATGGATATTATAAGTATTCGGTAATGCCTTTTGGAGTGTCTAATGCATGTGGAGTGTTCATAGATGACATGAATATAATATTCCATCCGTACTTAGAAAAGTTTGTGGTAATGTGTGGCGTGCGATTTTTGTCGGTGACGCGACCACCTTATCGCAATGGAATTTGGGTGCTACTTTCTGATTTCTTATTTATCATATGAAGCTGGAAAGGAAAGGGAAGATATCTAAAACTAACCTTGCACGCAAATGTTTTCTTTAACAAATGCTAAGAGATCGGGGATCGAGGTCAGGTTATACAAAGGGAAGCTATTAACACCCAGTGTATATATGGTTATCCATAGGAACTCTTTATTGTATGTTTCTCTGTTAATTTAAAATGTTTTCTTGTGTTTATCTGCTGTGGCTTGGGAAAATTTTTACTTTGAGAGAGTTGAGAGAATGTTTTTGTTGTTTTCGGGTTTTCTGTTGTTCTTGGGAAGGTACTGGACCTAAAGTTTTTAATTTATGTGCTCGCTAAGATTTCGCAATCTTATGCCTACGTATTCCCATAAAGATATTTGGGAAATCAGAGCAATTGTAGTTCCTCCTATTCTATGGGAGGAAAGATGTTTGGTGTCTTGTTTAAAACCCAAGATTGAAGCTATCAGAGTATTTGTGTCTTGTTCAAAGCCCAAGATTGAAGCAAAAGGGGTGACTGAGAGAGAATTTGTCATCTCTAAAGGGAGAATATCTCACCTATTCATCACAAATGTTGAGTAATTGGTTATAAGGGAAATTACTTTAACTGGGATATGTGAATCCAATAATGCCATAATTTCCTTTATAAGAGGGATGTCATGAAGTAGGAAAGCTTTAACTCAGTGTAGAGCAATGCCACTTTTTCCTTATAAATCTTTCATGCTAAGAGAGGGACATTGGCTTGGATGTTAGGGACCCAAAGGCTTGCCACTTACATCTGTTAGATGAAAGATGAATTTTAGCCAGGATAAGAGAAGGACTCCAACTTGGATTTTGAATCAACAAGTGTGCCACTTACAGCAATTATCTGGGAAAAGGTTTTTGATTGTTTGTTTTAAAATGTGATGTATAAAGGAAATATTCTCCTGCAGAGTGGACTCATGGTCTCATCTGAGGGGATGCTGATTTTTGTGTGCCTTGATCAAAGCCCAAGGTTGAAGCTAAAAGAAACTAACTCCACTGGGGAGGGTTTTATCTGTCTTGTACAAAGCCCCAGGTTGAGGCTAAAGGAAAATGACTCCACTGGGGAATGCTTTATCTGTCTTGTACAAAGCCCAAGATTGAGGTTGACTGGGTAAAATTCTTATATGAAGCCTAAGAGGAGGTTATCTCTTGCTGAGGATTATTGAAATCTAGGAGCAGGTCTGTATTGAGTTAGGGAATCCAAAGGGTTTTGCTCTTGCTGAGAATCAGGGAAGAGTTGAAGTATCAGATGCCATGAGGGTCTAATTCTGTCGGTGATTTGTTGATGGTAAGTTGACCCTGGCAGGGGATTTTTAAAGTGAAAGCTTAAGCCTTGTTAAGGGGTCAGTGGAGTTTAAAAGTTGAGTTTGAAATACTTAGAGGTTTTAACTCTGCTGGAGATTAGCATATTGATGAAATGATCAGGTTTTTTTCCTGTGCTTTTAGGAAACTTGAGGATCTTTGTGTGAGATCCAAGAGGAAATGGGACTTTCTAAGTCTACTTGAATGAAGCCCAAGAGGAGGCTGAGACTTTCCAAGTCTCTCAAGAAATGGTAGGCTCTACCTGAGAGAGGTCTTTGTATGATGCCCAAGAAGAGGCTGAGGTTTTAAGGGATAAAGATCAACCCTTAGAGTGGTATGTTGTTTTGGAATTTTTGACTCTCCTGAGGATTGAACTAGTAGAGATGACTAATTTCTATCATATGCCTTTAGGAGACCTTTGGGTCCTTGTACTAAGCCCAAGAAGACGCTGAGGGAACTTTTAAGAAGTAGGGGTGGCAAAACTGGCCCGGCCCATTGGGCATGCCCGTTTTACCCGCACTTTAGTCGGGGTGGGCCAAAGGTTTAGGACCTCACCCTCTAATGTGTCCGCCCCACCCTGCCCCGTTTTCTTCGCGAGCTTTTGCAAGCACGAGCATTTACATAAAATTTTGCATTTTTAGGCTTAAAAGGTGCAGTGCCCGCGGGCTTTCTCTGCCCCTCCCTCACGTTTTTGCGGGGTGGGCATAGGTTTTAGGCCCGCATCATCAACTAAGACCGCCCCGCCCCGCCCCTTTTTTTGCGGGCATTTGCGGGGCGGGCATGCCCATTTGCCACCCCTACTAAGAAGCCTGTGGGTCCTTGTACTAAGCCCAAAAGGAGGTTGGGGATGCTTTTAGGAAGCCTGTGGGTCCAAGCCAAAGAAAAGTTCAAGAAACATTTCACCGGGAATAAGTCCTTTCTTTGTTGAACAGTTCTAGGGTTTGAAGAAATTCAAGAGAGGCTTCACCGGGAATTAATCCTCTCGGGGGAAATGAATTTCTTGTGTGTATATATTTCTAAATTTGACAGTCTTGAGAAAAGTTTCATCGGGAATAATGCCTTTCTTTGTTCCATATTGTATAAGCCCAAGAGGAGGCAGACTGTATAGGGAATTTCCTATGAGGGAACTAGTTTTGACTATGTTGTAAAGTAACCTCTGGTTTGACCTAAGCATAGACCTAACTGTTGGGGGAAACTCTAAGCAAGATATGCACAAGTATATATATATACAGACAATTATAGTGATAGATATATATAAACAACTATGCATTTGAAAAAGATGTTGGGACTTACCTTCTGAGAAGAAACCCAAGTGCATTGTGGTCTGTAGTATTGACTACAACGATATGCTTGATTAAGATTTCAAGAAATTGAAGAAAGTTTTGAAAAAAACATTTAATTTGAATTTTAATTAAGAGAAAATTTGTTTGGAAGAAAAGAAAGTTGGGGCTTATACAATGACTGAGGCCCATATGACTTATTTGAAAACATTGATCGCACTGTGATACCGACAGACGTTGTGGGACTTACTACAGTAGAGGCCCAAAATTGTTTTTGTACAAAGAGGGTTTGGGTTTTATACTCTATTATAGGCCCAAAAGTATTTTTGAAAAGAGAAAAATGGGGCTTATACTCAAGGAGAGGCCCATAAGTCTTATTTGAAAAAGGCGACGATCGCGCCTTGGTCTTGAAAACCACAGAGGGACTTATACAATGACCGAGGCCTAAAAATTATTTATGTACAAAAGGGATGGGTATTACACTGTATTAGAGGCCCAAAAGTGTTTATTTTTACAAGATATGGGGCTTACAGCTCAAGGAGATGCCCAAATGAAAAATAGTGATCGCGCCGTTATTTTGAAAACCGTATCGGGACTTATACAATGATAAAGGCCCAAAATGGTATATTTACAAATGGGGTGGGTCTTACACTCTATTAGAGGCCCAAAAGTGTTTCAAATGTAATTTAAAAAACAAAATTTAGAGAAAACCCTAATTTGAATTAAAAAAATATAATTTTCAAAGGAAATTAAATAATAAATGATATAAAATATCAAATATATTCAAAAACAAGTTGTTAACTTTGAAAAATATTTTGAAAAATCATGTTTAATCACATGAAATCTTGAAATTCATTTGAATTTGAAAAATCAAGATGGAAATTTCATTTAAAATGTTTAAAAACAAATAAAAATGGAATTATTTACAAAAATTCCAACTATATTAAATAAATAATATAAATTTGATTTTTTTATAGAATAAAATGTTTTAACATTTTTGTGAATTTTAAAAAAAGAACCAATAAAAAATGAGAGAGAAATTAATTTTTTGAAATCAATTAAGAAAATGACCAAAATTTCAAAAATTCAAAAAATGGCGCCAACAGTCATCTTCAACCTCACGACCTCCCTCCATTGCCGTTTTGCAAAACCTCACATATCTCTCTCAATACGTAATGATTTTGACATTTGTAAACATGAAAGTTGTACAATTTTGAACAATGATTTCAGTGATATAAATTAATTGCATTTATATTAAGTGTGGAGTAAGAAATCAAAAGATGAACTCAAGAACCCTAATTTCTGCAAGAACACTATGAAATCCTATACACAATAGCTACAAAGCAATTGATTGAGGGGAAACACTCTACATAAGTGCAGAACCATGTTTGTAACTTGAAAACACATTTATGATGCATGGATCATAGAGTTTGAGAGTGCCAGGCTTACCTCTGTAAGAGGAAATCGAATCCTCAGTTGTAGGTGTTACAGATGTTGTGTGATGATCTGGACAGCTTCCTGGGACCTCAAGTAGTGTGTTTGCAAGCTTGGAATGGATTGAAACAACTTGGAACTTGTTGTGGTACCCCAACTGCAACTAGTCCAAAAAGCTTGAGCAAATGGATGGTGACTTTGTGATTCTGGTGTTCCAGATGTGTTATGAGGTTATGGATCACTTGTATATGACATATGTGAGGGGTTAGGATGGTTGGTTTGTGTGGAATTGCTCTCTTTTTGAAAATTCGATAATGACTTGAAAGAGAAGCAAAATCTGGTTTTTTAGTGTGATTGGAAGGAAAACATGAGTTGTTATGCTTTGGTGTAATTGAATTGATCAGAAAGAACCTCTATTTATAGTTGAGCAACTTTGTTTTGGGAGAAATAGTGATTGGAGGCTGATCATGGCATGTAGCTTGCAGCCATTGACTTGGATAGTCCAAAAGTGCCAAGTCAACTCTCTTATCTTGACTCCATTCAATTTTGCAGGTTTGAATGCTTAGAGTTTGGACTTGAATCTTAATTGGCTTGGAGTGTTATGGTCTGGTTCATGACACCTCAATGTATAGCATTGATGTTACCTTGCCAAATTTGAATTCCAAGTTTCATGTCATGATGGTTTTCACATGCCAAGTTGAAATTCTTGCCTTCTTGATCAAGAACCAAGTGAGTCATCATATGTTTTGTGCTTTTGGAAGATGACAAAGTTGGCAAAATGGAAAAACTTGAGTGGCAATCTTGAAGTATGTAATGAGAGCTTTCATTTGAGCTTTGAATGGAAGAAAAAGGTTGCTTGGATCACAAGTTATGGTCTTGCAAAGTTGGGTATAAATCACTTTTTTTCATAACTTAGTGAAATTTCAAATTTCTTATGGTTGCCACTTTTGCAAGTAACCCCACTTTTCTTGATTTTTCTTGATGGATGATGATCCAAACCATAAGTTAACATTGTTTTTGACTTAAGGAAGCCTTGTTTGTCAAGAAATTCAAAAAGTCAAACTTAGTTTTTTGGCACAGTTGACTTTTTATCAGATGAATTTCAAACTTTGTGATCCTCTATGAAATCAAGTCCTTGACCTAATTCAAACCTAATGGATGGATTCCATAGGTGTTTTAGAGGGTCTTGAACCATGTACCAAGGTTTGGGATTATGTCTTGGTCAAAAGTCAAAGGTACAATTGACTTTTCATCAGAAAACCCTAATTAGTCCAGATGAATTTGAATCCTTGTACTGCTTATGAACCAAGTTCTTTGAATTAATCGAATCTTGTAAATGGATCAATATGATCTATTGGAGGTCTTCAAAACACTTCTTGAGGTCTTGGCTTATGCCTTGCACCAAAAGTCAACTTAGGGGTGAACTAGGTCAAGAAACCCTAATTCCTGATTTTTTATGAATGCATCCCCTGAGGATATTTTGAACTTGGGATTGGGTCCATGAGGTCCCTTTGAGGTTCTTGGATCAGGTTTTGAAGTATTGGCTCATGCCCAAATGAAACTTTCTCTCTGGAGGCCTTGGTCGATCAAAACCCTAATTTGGTGACACTGATGATCTTGAGGCTTGATCAACTTGAGATGTTGCACTCTTGTGCTTGATTCTTGATGTGAGATACCTCTTGATCCTTCATGGATGTTTGAGAGGCTTGACAAGTTGAGGATCATGTCCATTCTTGATTGATCCTTTGTCTGAGTACTCTAAGAGGGCTCAAACCCCTAATTCTTGATTGTAGTGAATGCTCAACAATCTTTGAGAGGATTGATGAGGTATGAAGGTACATCCATATTGAGGTGATGATTTGCACAATGATGGGAAATCTTGTGGTCAAAATTTGGGGTATAACAGATGCCCCTATTTAATCTTCTTGGACCTGAAGGTGTGAATTGCGAAGACGTTTGAGCATTCCAGATAAAGGAGGATTAAATATCAGAATACCCAAAATTTTGACTGTGGTTATGAATGGTAGTTATTTTGATCGTTCATCTTCTTTTGGTAAGCAATGTTTCTTAGAAAAGGGTAAAAACTTCCCCTCGATCCTGGTCTTCAGCCACGAAACTGGTCTTAGTTTTCTTTGAAATAAACTTCCCCTCGATCCTGGACTTCAGCCATGGAACTGGTCTCGGTTTCTTTTAAAATAAACCTCCCCTCGATCCTGGTCTTCAACCATGGAACTGGTCTCAGTTTCTTCTGAAATAAATTTCCCCTCGATCCTGGTCTTTAGCCATGGAACTGGTCTTAGCTTCTTCTTTTGAAATAAACCTCCCCTCGATCCTGGTCTTCAGCCATGGAACTGGTCTCAGTTTTCTTCTGAAATAAACTTCCCTTCGATCCTGGTCTTCAGCCATGGAACTGGTCTCAGTTTCTTTCTTTCAAATCCGCTTTTTGACAAGGAATGTTATTTTTAGTAGTCTTCATCAAACTTCTCGCCGAGTTTTTACTGGGGAGACGCCATTTGATGGAAAAGATTTGATGTCATACTTGCTGGGGAGAACCATTTGCCTGAACTGTAGAGGTGTGCAAACTTCTCTGTGGGAGATGCCATTTGTCGACCTTATTGGGGAAAGCAAGTCTCTTGAGAGATTGCCTTTTGCTTGCTACTGTTACATCATACTTTTGTTCGAGACCTTTTTTCGGAGAAATTCCATGTGATGTAACCCAATTTTGAAGTGCTGATGACTTCATTGGAAACAAACTTTTCGGGGAGAAACCGTTGTATTTCCGAAAGTCTTTTGGTGGAGAGGCTTTCTCTGGGCATTTTCTTTAATCCGGGAAAGCAAAATATCATCTTCATTGGTGAAGAGTGATGTTCCAAAGGTGTCTATCCGAATGACTTCTTTCCTTCCAGAGGTTCAAGTTATCAAAGTGGTTGAGGACCGATTTCAATCCAAGAATACACTGGAGAGAGATTGTTTAGACGGTACATTTTCCTAACGAGGAAATAACTTAGACCGGGATTTTGTCCTATCTGACGCAGAAAGGAAGACTGACAACTCTATCGGAGAGAAGACGTTTATCACTTGGGGATGAAAATCACCAAAGTGATATTGATGCAATATGTATATGAATATGAATCAATTATGCATGATGTATGTATGTTTATGCTGACAAAACAGACACGACATATAGACTGGTGAGGAATATAACTGGATACTCGGCCATTTTGGGAGATGGGGGTATCACTGGAGATTCTGAAAGTTGGACGTTTACGCGAGAATAGAGATTCCTACATCCGTTCCGATTTCTAGAGGTACAAACCTGCTAGGCATAGAAATCTGTTCTTGTTTCTCAGAGGTGGACCCTACTGTGGGAGAAAAACCAACAATTGGTTTTCAAAACGTAAGAAATCTGTCGGGGATGTCAGATGGGACATCTCATCTGAAGTAGTTGATCCTTTATTCAGGGTGTACTGGTTAAAAGGAGTACTTTGATTTGGCCTTTTGAAGTTAAATCACTACTAGAGAAGTAGTCGATATTCCTTTTTTGTGCTCATTAATCGAAAGAAAATTACCATCTTTTTTTTAAAAGTAAAACTTGAACTTCTCGTTTTGAAAAAGTAAATTTATTTTGTTTCATGAATCGTTGATCATATTAAAAATGTCATTTTGTAAATCAAAATAAATGAGAATTGTAAACAAAAGGCACACTGGCTCAAATTTTATTGATAGAATGGTAATCAACCAAGCGCTTGATCCCATAGAGCATTACAAAGTTTAGAAAATGGTAATTTAAAGGAAAATGGGCTACATTGAAACATAACGACCGCTATCCTTCCACCAACTTTGAATTCTGGACATTCTGAGCTTCTGTCAATGATGACCTTGACTTGAAGTTTTCTTGACGGATGACGTTGCCTTTGAGGAGCCAATCTTGTCAGATATAGTTACTTACCATGAATCCCTAACTTTTGCCTAGATTGCCCTTTTTTTTCAGGTTTTCAATCCATCGGGATGACTTTTGCTTATGTCTCTAATTTTTGCCTGGACCTCCCTTTCGGGTTTTCAATCCACAGAGACGTTCTTTTTTTTTTATTTAGGCAAATTATTTCTTGACTACTTCAACATTTGTGGGGTAGGTAAACTCCTCCCCATCCATGGTTGCGAGTCTCAAGGCACCGCCTGAGAAGGCTTTCTTAATAACATAAGGGCCATCATAATTCGGGGTCTATTTTCCCCTGGAATCTGTGAGGAATGATTGTATCTTCTTGAGCACGAGGTCTCCTTCTCTGAAGACACGGGGTCGGACTTTCTTGTCGAACGCTTTCTTCATCCTTTGCTGATACAACTGACCATGGCATAAAGCCGTCATTCTTTTCTCTTCGATCAGATTCAGTTCTTCGTGTCGACTTTGACACCATTTAGCTTCTGTTAGCTTGGCTTCCATCAATTATCTTATTGACGGGATCTCTACTTCTATGGGGAGCACTGCTTCTATGCCATATACTAGAGAGAAAGGGGTTGCCCCTGTTGAAGTGCGGACAGATGTACGATAGCCGTGAAGAGCAAAGGGTAGCATCTTGTGCCAGTCTTTGTAGGTCACAACCATCTTCTGAACGATCTTCTTGATATTCTTGTTAGTCGCTTCTATCGTTCCATTCATTTTAGGTTGGTAGGGAGATGAGTTATGGTGTTCGATCTTGAAATCAGCACACAACTCTTTCATCATTTTGTTGTTCAAGTTGGATCCATTATCCGTAATGATCTGGCTTGGAACACCATAACGACAAATGAGATTATTCTTAATAAATCGGACCACGACTTGCGGGTTACATTGCTGTATGACACTGCTTCGACCCACTTGGTGAAGTAGTCAATGGCTACCAGGATGAACCGATGTCCGTTTGAATCTTTGGGTTCAATCATACAAATCATGTCGATTCCCCGTATAGAAAAAGGCCATGGAGAAGAAAGGACTTTGAGATGCGTTGGCGGTACATGAATTTTGTCAGCGTATATCTGACACTTGTGATACCTCCTCATGTACTTGTAGTAATCGAATTCCATTGTCAACCAATAATATCCCACTCTCAGAATTTTCCTTGCCATTGTATATCCATTGGCGTGAGTGCCAAAAGAGCCTTCGTGAATCTCTTTCATCAACATGTTTGCTTCTTGTCTGTCTACGCATCTGAGCAAGACCATGTCGAAGTTTCTCTTATAGAGTGTGTCACTGTTCATGAAAAAGTTGCCAGCCAATCTTCTGAGAATCTTCCAATCTTTTCTTGATGCCCCAGGTGGGTACTCTTGTCTTTGAAGGAAGCACTTGATATCATGATACTAGGGTTTGTCATCTATGACTGCTTCAATTGCGAAGATGTAAGCGGGCCTTTCAAGGCGCATTATGTCAATCTTAGGTACGTTGTTCCATTGACTTACACTAATCATGGAGGATAAGGTGGCTAATGCATCAGCCATGTGATTTTCTTCACGAGGGATATGATGAAACCCGACTTTGTTGAAGAATGGTAACAACCTTCTCACGTAATCTCTGTAAGGAATCAATCCTAATTGATATGTGTTCTACTCTTCTTTAATCTGATTAATAGCCAGGGCTGAGTCGCCATACACATCCAAATTCTTTATCCTTAAGTTGATAGCTTCTTCGAGACCCATGATACAAGCTTCGTATTCGGCCTCATTGTTTGTGCATTTGAACACTAATCTGGCAGTGAAAGGAATATGGGTACCCTAAGGTGTTATGATGATTTCCCCAATTCCATTTCCATAAATATTGACGGCTCCGTCGAATATTAGTCCCCATTGGGAAACAGGTTCTGGCCCTTCACTGGGTAGCGGTTCATCGCAATCTTTAATCTTTAAGTACATCACATCTTCGTCTGGGAAGTCAAATTCGACTGATTCCTAATCGTCAATCGATTGATGAGCCAAATGATCGGCTAAAATACTCCCTTTGACGGCTTTCTGAGTGTGGTACTCAATGTCGTATTCTAATAACAACATATGCCAACGGGCAATCCTTCCCGTGAGAGCAGGCTTTTCAAAGACGTACTTGATTAGATCCATTTTGGAGATTAACCAAGTAGTGTTACAAATCATGTACTGGCGAAGACGTTTGGCTGCCCAAGCCAAAGCGCATCAAGTTTTCTAGAGCATAATGTATCGAGTTTTACAGTCCATGAATTTCTTGGTTAAGTAGTAAATGGCAGACTCTTTTGTTTTTGTTTTGTCTTGTTGGCCAAGTAAAGAACCTATGGAGTGTTCCAAGACTGTTAGTTAGATGATCAGTGGTCTTCCTTCCACTGGAGAAAACAGAATCGGTGGATTTAGCAGATATTCCTTGATGTTGTCGAAAACCTTTTGGCAATCTTCTGTCCATACACAAATTTGGTTCTTTCTGAGTAGTTTGAAGGTCGGTGCGCATGTCGCGGTCATGAGGGATATGAATCTTGAGATGTAATTCAGATGTCCCAAAAATTCTCTAACTCGCTTTTCAGTCTTCGGCGAAGGTATTTCTTGAATGGCCTTGACCTTTCAGGATCAACCTTAATTCCTTTCTGGCTGACGATGAAACCTAAGAGTTATCTTGAGCGGACACCGAATGTACATTTGTTAGGATTCAAGTGGAGTTTGTATTTCCTCGGCCACTTGAATAACTTTGATAGGTGCGTCACATGCTCTTCTTCTGTTTTAGATTTGGCAATCATGTCATCGACATACACTTCAATCTCTTTGTGCATCATGTCGTGAAACAGAGTTATCATGGCCCTTTGATAGGTTGTCCACACGTTCTTTAGACCGAACGACATTACCTTGTAGCAAAAGGTGCCCCATGGGGTGATGAATGAAGTTTTCTCCATATCTTCTGGCGCCATTTTGATTTGATTATAGCCCGAGAATCCATCCATGAAGGAAAAGACTTTGAATTTTGATGTACTGTCTACCAGCATGTCAATGTGTGGCAGGGGAAGTCATCCTTTGGACTTGCTTTGTTCAGATCCCTGTAGTCTACACATATTCTGACTTTTTCGTCCTTTTTCGGAACTGGCACTATGTTGGCTAACCATTGAGGATATTCTGAGGTGGCGAGGAAACCTGCGTCGATCTGTTTCTACACTTTCTCCTTAATCTTGATGGCCATATATGGATGAGTCATTCTCATTCTTTGTTTCATCGGAGGACATTCTGTTTTTAGTGGTAAGTGATGTTCCACGATGCTAGTATCCAACCCTAGCATGTCCTGATAGGACCAAGCAAATACATCTGGAAACTCTTTGAGAAGTTTTATCAAGTCTTCTATGACAGTTGGACTGAGCAGTGCTCCAATTTTAACTTCTTTCTTTTCTTCTTCTGAACCCAAATTGACCATTTCCAATGGCTCTTTGTGAGGCTCAATGGACCTTTCCTTTTGCCTGAGTAGTCGGGAGATCTCTTCTGGAATTTCTTCGTCCTCTTCTTCTTCAGCTTCAAATACCGGGAATTCAAAGTTGGGAGAAGGCATTGGATCGTATGTTTCGACGAGGTTTAAAATAAGCAATCTGCATGACATGATGATTCCTTTTTTAGAAAAGACAGAGAGAATGCAAGAGTGTATGCAGTGTATTTTCTGAAAACGCTTGTTTTTATTTTGGGTTGTTTTTTTAGGATAACCATTTTCTGAAAAACGAAAAGTGGAAACAGCACTAAAATGCGGGAATTCAGAATGACATTATTTATTCATGATTTGTCGATTCTTGAAACACAACCCTATAAAACAAAACTATGTCGCTTTGGGCGAAGCGAAGGGGACACTTACAGAAAAGTAAGCCCTATAAAACATCCATTTCACTCGGGCAAAGTGAAAGGTCAAAACAAAGATGGTAATTACTTCGACTTATGGACGACTTTCGGGACATCGACTGCAGCCCAGTGGCGACGAACTCCTCGGTGAATCACAAAGTCTGGTACTTTCCTTCTTGGTTTATCTTCAGAAATGACGCTGATTTCTGGAGGAGTAGGATCATTGGAGTCTTCTTCCCATACAAAATGGCATGTGCGTTTCTCACTGAGATATATATCCTTCATCATTGAGATAAGACTTCCACTCGTCATCCATATCGGAGGAATCGTTCCCATCGATGGTGTGGACTTCTTGAGATACTGGGTGGAGGAAGCCTCCGTTGTGGAAGAAATCCTGAATGGGACGAAAACTTTCGTCCATCTTTGTAGTCTGGGTACAGGTCAGAGAGAAATCAAGACCTTTTCTTGTCTTGTTATCAGTAGGAGTTACAATCTGTCCCCATGCTCTTATGTCACCACTACCTATTACTTCAAGAGCGTCTTTGTATGAGGAAATCGACGTCCCTCTTTCTTGTTGATTCATATTACTCATTGAGAGTGCTTGGAACTGAGTTCCAACAACCTCCTCTGGTTCTACACAAGAGAATGATGATAAGTTGCTCACAATTAAGGCTTGCTCTCCGTACACCGTGACTAATTTGTCGTTCTTGACAAACTTCAGCTTCTAGTGAAGTGTCGAAGTGACTGCCCCAGTTTCATGTATCCAAGGTCTTCCTAATAAACATATATATGCTTCTTGGATGTCCATGACCTGGAAAGTAACTTGGAAAGTGTGAGGACCGATGGTTATGGGAAGATCAACTTCGCCAAAATTGTTTTTCTGGATCCGTCAAAGGCTTTGACGATGATCTCACTGCCTCTCATCGAAGTACCTTGAAAAGATAGTCGAACCAAAGTTGATCTCGACATGACATTTAAGGATGAACCTGTGTCTACCAGTATGCTGGCTAAATCATTGTTTTGGCAGTTGACTGTGATATTGAGTGCCATATTATGGTTCTTGCCTTCCTCCGGCAGTTCTTCATCACTGAATCCCAAGTTATTGCAGGAAGTGATGTTCGAGATGATGTTGTCAAATTGTCCTACTATCACATCTTGTTCTACAAAGGCTTGTTCTAAGACTCTCTGTAGTGCTTCTCTGTGAGCTTCTGAACTAAGCAAGAGAGATAACACCGAGATTCAAGATGGAGTTTGCAACAATTGATCCACAATGTTGTACTCGCTTTTCTGGATGAGCTTTAGCATCTCATCGTTGTTCTTTTCAGGTTCTGGATTAATTGATTGACCGACTTGTTGGTTAGGAACTTCCATTTGAGGTTCCTTTTCTTTGGTAGGTTCTCCAACTCCTCTGTTGAAGACCCGACCGCTCCGGGTAACTCGACTGATGTCGACAATGTTCACAATGGAGGGTAATAGAGTTTATTTTCCATTTTCTATGGTCGTTGCATCGTACTTGTACGGGATAGCTTTTTCTGACTTGTACGGTATTGGCCCTGGCAAGTAGATAACTAAAGGGGCTTTTTAGGCCTTTTGACCGTTGTAGGCCACCTCAATCAGCTCTAAGTTTGGAATCTTTCTATTGCTGAGAGAGACTTTTGACTCATCGAGCAGAGGAATTACGGCACAAACATCCTTGGTTATTCCATGATTGGAGATTATGACAGTGTTTTTGCTTTGACCAGGGAGGTAATCTTGTATCATGTTGTTTGACTCAGAATTCGAACATGGTTGAATCTCCTTTCGATCTAGCTGGTGCTAGAGAGCTACTCGCACTAGATAGCATCCTTGGTTATTTTTTGAGCATACTATACAACATTCATAATTGTAAGGTAGTACCCAACCATATCCGCTTTGTATGCAATTCATCCTCACTAGATCTGTTTCTATTGAGCGAACATCACAATTTTGATGTCTACCAGGGTTCCTACCAGTCATGCTAACTTGTTTCCTATCTTCATCCAGGTAAATTGGAAGCCACCAGTGGTCCAACAGATGCTGAAGAGTCTTTTGTTCAAGTGCACACCCTTGGTCATTTTCACAGCATTCTTTACAGTCTTGATAATCGTGCGAGGCCAAAAAACCAAGTCTGACCTGCTTAGCATGTAATTCCACTAGACTGGTATTCATCAAGTGGATTTCAAAGATTTGAACCATATTGACTTGATGATCACTTCTTTCATGGTAGTCTTGGATCCATCCGATATCCATTTGACATTGGAGGGCCTCTTGTACAAAAGAGCATCCCTGATTGTCCTTTGAGCAGATCGAACAAGTGTTGTAATCGTGCCACGGCAGATTATAATACTGATTTTGTCTTAAATGCAATGCCACTAGATTGATGTTCATTGCACGGACGTCGTGGTTCTAAACAATTTTGGGATGTGCATGGGTCATGTTTACTTCACGAATCCTATGATCCTGAATCCAACCCGGATCCATTTGTTCTTGTAGAGCTGCTTGTACTATGGCACACCCCTGATTGTCCATGGAGCAAATACCACACTGATGATAGTTGTGAGATGGCACATGGCCGTACCCGCTCTATTTGCAATGCATCTTTACCAGGTTGGTTCCCAGTAAGCGTACATTGTGAATTTGATAACTGTTGACAGGTTCTCCTTCTATCAAATTCACTGTAGTCTTCTCATGTTACGACAACAGGTTCGTCTGGACATTTTGATTAGTATCTTTGAAAGATAAAACCCCATTCTTGAAAATCTCTTGTACATCAGACTTGAAGCTGAGACAATTCTCAATGTTATGTCCTGATCCTCCTTGATGGTAAGGGCAAGTTTGATCTGCTTTGAACCAAAGAGGTGGATTTTTTGGTACCATAAAAGGAGCCCTATTTTGAACGTGCCCTTTGGCCAGTAGGAGTGGAAATAACTCTGCGTACAACATCGGTATAGGGTCAAACCCTGACGATCACGTAGTACGATTGTTGTTATTTTACTGAGGACGAGCCTGCTGAAGAGGCTGTTGCGGCCTTTGCTGATACTGTTTCTGATTTGGTTGGCTCTGAGCAACACGAGGTTGATACGTCAAAGCTAGCATCGGGTTGATAGCGAGAGTTACTGCTGCTACTGGTTGATACCTTCGCCTTTGCTTTCCCTGAAAGATATTACTGATATCTTGCTCTTTCTTCTTTTGGAAAGCACTGCCGTATGTTTTGGTACTGCTAGATGGCTCTGCATCTTTGACTAATCGTCCTTCTCGGACAACTTCTTAAAGGCGTACTCCCATGTTCACCATTTAGTGAAGTCGCTGGGCGCATTGGCGACCATTCGGTCGTAATAAAATGAACTCAACATCTTTAGGAAGATCTTTGTCATTTCCTTTTCCTCGAGAGGAGGACAGATCTGGGCGGCGATTTCACGCCATCTCTGAGCATATTCTTTGAAGGTTTCTTTATCCTTTTGTGACATTGCTCTGAGCTGGTCCCTATATGGTTCCATGTCCAAGTTGTATTTATACTGCTGAACGAAGGCTGCCCCGAGATCTCTGAAAGTACTAATCTTGGTGCGGTTTAAACCCATGTACCATTTGAGTGCGGCGCCGGTTAAACTGTCTTGGAAGTAATGGATTAGTAGCTGTTGATTTTCTGTCTGGGTAGACATTTTACGAGCGTACATCACCAAATGACTTTGAGGGCAAGAGTTCCCTTTGTATTTTTCAAAGTCAGGCACCTTGAATTTGTGCGGTATCTTTACATTAGGGACCAAACAAAGGTCAGCGGTGTCTTTTTCGAATAAGTCTTAACCACGAATGGCATGCAGTTCCTTCTGCATTTCCAAGAATTGTTCCTGGAACTCATTCATCCTTTCGTATACGTCCTCGTTTCTGCCAGAAATTGCTTGCGCAATCTGTCCTTCCGGGACAGTGTATACCACTGGTTGTGGTATAGTCATTATTGCGGTAACTCTTGGCGCTTCAATGACCTGAAGTTTGTAACCTTCATAAGTTTCTGTTGTAACCCTTGCATCTTCATTTCCCTGAAGTTTGTAACCTTCAGGTCTGGCTGTTCCTGCTATGACTTCCGGGTCTTCAGTGACTGGTGGGGTGTGTCCTTCAGGTATAAAGTTGTGAGGCATGCCCCCGGGGAAACCTTTAGGCATGTTGTACTGAGGATGACTGCCAGGCGTCTCAAATGCTGGTGTAGATGTACTCTCCGAGATTATAGTCCTTTGATGTTGTTGTTCCTGGGCTACTGCTAGGGATTGCATGTCATGGTGAAGTTTCTCCAAACTCTCCTTTAGAGCACTGATTTCTTCTCTCAGCTCTCTGTTCTCTTCCTCGAGATCGTCCATTTTCTTTTGTCGATTGGCCCGAGTATTGTACGAATAAGACAATTTGACTCTAGAGTGTGACACACATGTGAGACTCAAAGACAAAGATGTGCTATGTGAGAATGATGAATGATATGCAAAGAATGTTATATTTTTTTAGTTTTTTTTTTTTGTTTTCAAAAGAACTGTTAACAATTATATTGCAAATATCACACAGTGGGGGATACCCTTTTATTGAACTCAAAAGATTACAATATTTTACAAGGAAAAATATAGTATTTTACAAAGTGCGATAAAGAAAATTAGGCCTATGGATCCTGAGTCCTCTCTGAGGAGAGCTCAGATGCTGGTTCCTGAACTTTTGTTTTCTTTGATTGGGCTTCTTCAGCTATTGTCGGGTCGACAATCATTTGCCAAGTGAAAGGAGTGAGCAAATTCCTCCGTTCCTCTTGATTTTCTATAGCATGCTGCTCTAATATCTCAATCAGAGCATCCTTTTCCTTGAGCAGTTCCTGAATCTTGGTACATTCCAAATTTAGGATCTGATATTTGTTCTTCCAAGAGTTTTTCTCACGTTGGACTTTGTTGAGAGCGACCTGGAGTTTTTTTCGCATCAAACATAAAATAAAGGACAAATTCCTTTAAGGGAAAAACTTCTTGACGAGGGTAAGGCATCCTTAGTTTGATAGCTCTGGTTTGCACCCAGTGGAGATAAGGTTCTGCAGAGGAACAATTTGGTTTTCCTAGGGATTCTCTCCCTTTCCTGTGAATATGTTGCCAGACATGCACTATTTCTTTCTTTAGTGCCCTGACATTTTCTCCTTCCTTGAAGAAAATACCCATTACTAGAAAATTCGCTTTTAGTGACCGAATTAGTGATTGAAAAATTTCGGTCACTCTAGTGACCGAATTAGCCACCAGAATTAGACATCATGTTAGTAAAATTGTAAAAGTCACTAAATCGATCACTAAATAAAATTAGCCACCGAATTAGCGACTGATATTTTGTGACCATAATTTTCCGTCTCAAATAATCGTTTTTATATAAATTAATTCATAAAAAAATTCAGAGACCGAAATTTCGGTCACTAATATTTTTTTTTGTTTTTTTTCATTATTAAGTTATTTCCCTCCCAATTTTCTCCTTTTATTTTTTTTTATTTTTTAATCAAAATTTTACATTTTTATTGTTTTAACAAATAAAACATATATTTATATAAATAATTAACTCATACAAATTTATTAATTTAGATAAAAATCTAATTTTAATGACAATTAGTGTTAGAAAATTTGTAAACAATATTTGAAAGTTCTATTTCATTAATAATATATACATTTCAAATGTAAATTGTACAACAAAAACCAAAAAACCAAATAGCCTAGTGGACACCCGAAAACCTCATAAAGGAAAGTGCATTGGTTCGATTCCTGCTAGAGACAAAAAATTTGTTTTATTTTAAATTTTTTAAACAATTGAAAATTATCACTAAAATCGGTCACTAATTTTAGTCGCTAAAATCGGTCACTAATTTCGGTCACTAAATCCGTCCTTAAAGGTTAGCGACTAGCACTTTTCCAACCGAAATTTGGTAGTCGCGTTATTGGTCGCTAAACGTTATAGTGACCGATTTTAAGTCTTTTTTGGTCTCTAATTCGGTCACTAAACGTGAATTTTTTAGTAGTGACCTTCCATATGAGCATTATGTGGGATATTCTTCATCGGGTATCCAAGTTGACAGCGAGCTAAAATTGGATGATAGTTGGTCCCTCCTTTAGTACCAATGAGGGGTACATTAGGGAAATTTCCACATTTGTTGATGATTTTTATCCCTTCGTAAATCCGATTGTACCAATCTATGTATGAATTGGTAATAGACATAATCTTCTGCGACCATCGCAGATTACTCTTTCCCAAAAAGCAGCAGATTTGGGCAAGTGGGAAATAAACCATTTGTAGAGTAATGGTACACAGCATACGATCATCCCTCCACTGTACAAATTCCTTAAGTGTACAGAATGATAAGCATCCGCGAGCAAGGTCGGTACTGGGTTCCCAATCAGGAATATCTTAACAGGATTGGTGTCGACGAAGTTGTCGATGATGGGAAAAAGGAATAACCCATATGTGAGCAGAATAAAGACATCCTCGAAAGCGGTTACATTTCCTATACTAGCAAAGTATAGGGCTTTCTCCATCAGGAATTTAGCCGATAAACCCTGGATTCCTCCTTTGGTGGTCATGTGAGTCCTAACTTCTGACTCATCTAAAGAGATTGCTCTTGCAATGGCATGATCCATTGGAATTTCTTCCAGTCCAAAAAATGGATCTCAATCAGTGATAGGTAAATCAATCAGGTGGGAGTACTCTTCCAGTGTTGGTGTGAGATGATAATCCGGGAATGTGAAGCAGTGGTAAACCGGATCGTAGAACTGAATCAGCGTAGACAGGATCCCTTCAACCATGTTGATCTTCAGAAGTGATAACAGTCCTCCGTGCTTGGCTCTGAAAGCCTCGGGATTAGTAATCATCCTTCCCAATTTCCTTAGGTCGTCCAGTTTTGGAACCTTGAAGGTGTACTTGTGCATTTTTCTTCTTCCGAAATCCATAACGCAACCTCTCTGATATTTGTAATTATTGTTTCAGTTCGTTTGAAAAAAGATTTTTTTTTCTGTTTTTGAAAACATGAGTTTAGGGGTTTGTCGTCACGAGCATGGAGCTATGGATCTATCCATCCCCAAAGGTGTGTACTAATTGGTCAATTTTTGTACCTGTAGAATGGGTTCTAAAAGGTTCTCAAAGTCATTGGCCCCTCTTAGGGATATTAACAGCAAGCCGATGGACTCAAGAGAGCTATAATATCCTAAGATGAATCTCTTTTGAGTGTAGTATCGCGTGTCAACTATTCCTAATATTCACCGCACTACCTAATGGTTTAAATGGTTAAATGTCTACTAAATCCTCAGTGTCATGGGTACCGCGCTAGGAAAACTATGCTTTCACGACGTGGTCGTTCAATATTAGCAAGTCCACATGGGTACCTCGACTGATTCGGTGGATTTCCAGGTTAACTTGGTCGGGAATCACACCCTATAAGCCTTCCTGTAGACACCACCACTTATCTTAATGTTCTCTCAAACTTTCCACATGCGTATTAATCGCATTTCCAGTTAACAGTAATTTAAACACGGGTATCAAGTAATATAACAGTAAATGATATATATATATATATATATATATATATATATATATATATATATAGCAGAAAAATGAGAAAGAAAGTAAATAAATAGAGAAATAAATGCAAAGCAAAGCCTAGACCTCGTAGGAACTCTAATCCTAAAATGTCCCCAGCAGAGTCGCCATTTTTCTGTAGCGTGCGATTTTTGTCGGTGACGCGACCACCTTATCGCAATGGAATTTGGGTGCTACTTTATGATTTCTTATTTATCCTATGAAGCTGGAAAGGAAAGGGAAGATATCTAAAACTAACCGTGCACGCAAATGTTTTCTTTAACAAATGCTAAGAGATCGGGGATCGGGGTCAGGTTATACAAAGGGAAGCTATTAACACCTGGTGTATATATGGTTATCCATAGGAACTCTTTATTACATGTTTGTCTATTTATTTAAAATGCTTTCTTGTATTTATCTGCCGTGGCTTGGGAAATTTTTTCCTTTGGGAGAGTTGAGAGAATGTTTTTGTTGTTTTCAGGTTTTCTGTTGTTTTTGGGAAGGTATTGGACCTAAAGTTTTTGATTTGTGTGCTTGCTAAGATTTCGCAATCTCATGCCTACGTATTCCCGTAAAGATATTTGGGAAATCAGAGCAATCGTAGTTCCTTATATTCTATGGAAGGAAAGATGTTTGGTGTCTTGTTTAAAGCCCAAGATTGAAGCTATAAAGTATTTTTGTCTTGTTCAAAGCCCAAGATTGAAGCTAAAGGGGTGACTGAGAGAGAATTTGTCATCTCTAAAGGGAGAATATCTCACCTATTCATCACAAATGTTGAGTAATTGATTATAAGGGAAATTACTTTAACTGGGATATGTGAATCCAGTAATGCCATAATTTCCTTTATAAGAGGGATGTCATGAAGGAGGAAAGCTTTAACTCAGTGTAGAGCAATGCCACTTTTTCCTTATGAATCTTTCATGCTAAGAGAGGGACATTGGCTTGGATGTTAGGGAACCAGAGGCTTGCCACTTACAGCTGTTAGATGAAAGATGAATTTTAGACAGGATAAGAGAAGGACTCCAGCTTGGATTTTGAATCAGCAAGTGTGCCACTTACAACAATTATCTGGGAAAAGGTTTTTGATTGTTTGTTTTGAAATGTGATGTATAGAGGAAATATTCTCCTGCAGAGTGGACTCATGGTCTCATCTGAGGTGATATTGATTTTTGTGTGCCTTGATCAAAGCCCAAGGTTGAAGCTAAAAGAAACTGACTCCACTGGGGAGGGTTTTATCTGTCTTGTACAAAGCCCAAGGTTGAAGCTGAAGGAAAATGACTCCACTGGGGAATGCTTTATTTGTCTTGTACAAAGCCCAAGATTGAGGCTGGCTGGGGAAAATTCTTATATGAGGCCTAAGAGGAGGCTGTCTCTTGCTGAGGATTATTGAAATCCAGGAGCAGGCCTGTATTGAGTTGGGGAATCCAAAGGGTTTTTCTCTTGCTGAGAATCAGGGAAGAGTTGAAGTATCAGATGCCATTAGGCTCTGATTCTGTTGGTGATTTGTTGATGGTAAGTTGACCCTGGTGTAGCGTGCGATTTTTGTCGGTGACGCGACCGCCTTATTGCCATTGGTTGGAATTGGGTGCTACTTTCTAATTTCTTATTTATCCTATGAAACTGGAAAGGAAAGGGAAGATATCTAAAACTAACCTTCCACGCAAATGTTTTCTTTAACAAATGCTAAGAGATTTGGGGGGGGGGGGGGGGTGTCAGGTTATACAATGAGGAGTTGTCAATTACCCATCCTATATATGGTTATCCAAAGATTGTTTGGCATTTTCTTCTGTTATTATACTTACTGGTGTTTGTCTGTCGTAAATGGGAAAGTTTCTCTTTTGGGAAGGTTTGAGAGAGAGTATTTTTTGTTGTTTTCGGGTTTTTCGATGTTTTTGGTAAGGTACTGGACCTAAGGTTTTTGGTTAGTGTGCTCGCTAAGATTTCACAATCTTATGCCTACGTATTCCCGTTAAAGAAAACAGGGAAATCAGATCAATCGTAGTTCCTTTTATTCTATGGGAGGAAAAGATGGTTGGTGTCTTGTTCAAAGCCCAAGATTGAAGCTAAAGGTTGGATTTGTGTCTTGTTCAAAGCCCAAGATTGAAGCTAAAGGTTTGACTCAAAGAGAATTTGTCATCTCTAAAGGGAGATATCTCATCTGTTTATCACAGTTGTTAGGTAACTGATTATTAAGGAAAATTACTTTAACTGGAATGTATGGATTTATCCTGAAGGGGGAAACTTTAACTCTGTGTAGAGCAATACCATTTTTCCTTAGGAGTCTTCCATGCTAAGAGAGGGACATTGGCTTGGACGTAAATAATCCAGAGGCTTGTCACTTACATCAATTAGATGAAAGAAGGGATTTACCAGGATAAGAGATGGACTACAGCTTGGATTTTTGAATCAACAAGTGTTCCACTTACAGTAGTTATCTGGAATTAGGGCTTGTTTGATTGTCTGTTTTGGTGTGTGATTATACAGAGAAGTATCTTCCTGCAGAGAGATTTTGATTTCTTCTGAGGGAATGTTGATTTTTGTGTGCCTTGATTAAAGCCCAAGGTTGAAGCTAAAAAAGGTTTTTTTTTGTTTAGGGAGATCATTATACAAAGCCTAAGAGGAGGCTGAAGAAGACTGACTCAACAAGAGAGTGTTTTATCTGTCTTGTACAAAGCCCAAGATTGAAGCTAAAAGAGATTGACTCTTTTGGGGAATATTTTGTCTGTCTTGTACAAAGCCCAAGATTGAGGCTAAAAGTTATGACTCTATTGGGGAGAGGTTTTTTCTTTCTTGTACAAAGCCCATGATTAAGGCTAAAAGTTATGAATCAGCTGGAGAATATTTATATGTGTCTTGTACAAAGCCCAAGATTGAGGCTAAAATTGCTGAGGGATGATCATTATACAAAGCCTAAGAGGAGGCTGACTTCTGCAGAGGATGATTGAGATCCAAAGGCAGGTCCAAATTGGGGAATCAACTCTTGTTGAGGATTACAGAAGAGTTGAAGTATCAGAGACCATGAGGTTCTGATTTTTCTGAGGGTTTACTGGTAGTAATTTGACCCTAGCTAAGGAGATTTTAAAGTGAGAGTTTTAAAGATTGAGTTTTTTACCTTTGGAGGTTTTAACTCTACTGGTGATTGATCAGGGTTTTTCCTGTGCTTTTAGGAAACTTGAGGGTTTCTTTGAGATCCAAGAGGAGATGAGACTATCCAAGTCTACTGGTATGAAAAGGTTTATCCTTGTATGATGCCCAAGAGGAGGATGATGTTTTAAGGGATGAGAAACAACCCTATAACTGGTTTGATGTTTTGAATCTTTGAAGGACTGCTTTAACAAAAGATGACTAGGTTCTGTCTTATACCTGTAGGAGGTCTCTGGGTCCTTGTACTAAGCCCAAGAGGAGGCTGAGGACTTCTAAGAAGCTTGAGGGTCCTTATACAATGCCCAAGAGGAGGTTGGGGATGCTTTTAGGAAGCCTGTGGGTCCAAATCTAAGAAAAGTTCAAGAAAGGTTTCTCCGGGAATAATCCTTTCTTTAGTGAACAGTTCAGGGTTTGAAAAAATTCAAGAGAGGTTTCACCGGGAATTAATCCTCTATGGGGAAAATGAATTTCTTGACAAATTTCTAATAGTGACAGTCTTGAGAAAAGTTCCACCGGGAATAATGCCTTTCTCTGTTCCATATTGTATAAGCCTAAGAGGAGGCAAGACTGTATCTGGAATTTCCTATGGGGAACTAGTTTTGACTGTGTTGAAAGAGTGACCACTGGTTTGATCTAATCCTAGACCTAATTGTCGGGGAAAACTCTAAGCAGATATATATAAGCATATATATACAGATGAGATATATATGAGCAAGTATGTAAAAGAAAGCTGGTAGAACTTACAGGTGAGCAAGCTTCCAGTGTCACAGCTGTATGGTTAGTTATTCAAAAATTGAAGAAAGTTTTGATAACAATTAGGGATTTGAATTTAAATCAAAAGAGAAAGTTGTTTTAAAAGAACTTTGGGGCTTATACTCAAGGAGAGGCCCAGATGAATTCTTTCGAAAAGGTGACGATCGCGTCGTACTTTTGAAAACAACAGAGGGACTTATACAATGACTGAGGCCCAAATTTATTGTATTTACCAAAAGAGATTGGGTCTTACACTCTATTAGTGGCCCAAAAAAGTTTATTTTTGTACAAGAGATGGGACTTACAACTCAAGGAGAGGCCCAATGAAAGACAGTGATCGCACCGTCGTTTTAAAAATTGTGTCAGGACTTATACAATGAATGAGGCCCAAAAAGGTTTGTGTATTTACAAAGGGTTGGGTCTTACACTCTATTAGAGGCCCAAAAGTGTTTTGAAGAAAGAAAATAGGGGCTTATACTCAAGGAGAGGCCCAGATGATTTATTTGAAAAGGCGACGATCGCGTTGTGGTTTTGAAAATCGCAGAGGGACTTATACTATGACTGAGGCCCAAAAATTTATTTATGTACAAGAAGGAATGGGTCTTACACTCTAATAGAGGCCCAAGAGTGTTTAAAAGATTTATAAGGGTGAAAAAAATAATCAAAACCCTAACTTGATTTAAAAAAATGCATTTTAACTGAATAAAAACTCAATTAGAATGGTCAAAGTTAGCAAACATGGGTGAAAAACAAGTCATGATCTTGGATTAATGTTTGAAAAATCATATTTTATTTATTGAATAATTTTAAAATCATTTAAATGAAAGAAATCAAGATAAAGAGATATTTTTAAATGCAAAAAAAAAAACAACAAAAAAAACAATTCTTTACAAAAATATCAAATATGTGAAATAAATAATATTTTTGTGAGATTTTTGTAGAATAAAATATTTTAACATTTTTGTGAATGTTTAAAAAAAGAACCAACCAAAAATATTGAAAATTGAGAGAGAAATTAATTTTAGAAGTTATTAAGAAATTGTGAAGAAAAAATTAAAAGAAAAAGTGGTAAAAAAATATGGGATGGTCCTCCCAAGGTTTGAACTCACGCCCTTGGGGTGAAGAATTTAAAATTCTACCATCTGAGCCATATGCGTGGGCTGATGGAGAGTGATAAAAGTGAATAGTATATGAAAGCAACCTTTGAAAATGGTTTAAAAAATAAAACCAAAAGGTCTGGGGCGAGGGGGATTCGAACCCCAGACCCTTTGCTCACTACACACACAAAACCAGCTGATCAACCACTGGGGCACAATTCCAATTCAAAAATATAGTGGCAAGGAAATAATATATACTAAAACTAGTTTGATTTTTGAAGAATGACGCCATGGCCATCTTCTTCCTTGGGCCAACCTCAGACTTGAGTGAAGCAAGCTATCTCCCTCGTTTCTCAACCATTTTGGAAGATGTAAAAATGAAACTTGACCAATTTTGGACGAGGAATAGAATGGCATTATTCAATTTTATTGAAATTCAAAGAAACAAGAGATAACATAGCATAATCAGATGAACCCTAAAAAATGCAAGAGCTATATGAAATCTCATACACGCAAGATAAACAACAATTGATTGAGGGAAAATGATCTATGAACATTCAGAAACATAATGGTAACTTGAAAAGTTATTTATGATGCATGCATTAATGAGTTTGAAAGTTTGAGGCTTACCTCTGCAAGAAGGAATCGATTTCAATGGTAGAAGTGTTACAGAAGTGAAACAATGATCTGGATAGCTTCCTTAGGCCTCAAGGATTGTGTTGCAACCTTCAGGATGTTTTGGAACACTTTGGATAGGATGGCTCAATTCTGACTGCAATTGGTCCAAGTGAGAAATGGAGATGATGATCCTGATGTTTTAGAAGTGTGAGGAGTGTTTGATCAGCTCATATATGATGTATGGAATGTGTTAGAACAATTGGTGGTGATGGAATAGCTCTCTAATGAAAATTTTGATAGTGACTTGAAAATGAAGGAACTTTTTGGAGTGAAAGAGAGATTTTGAGTAAAGCATCAGTTTAGGTGCTTTGGTGTACTCAAACTGATCACAATTGATGTCTATTTATAGTGCAACAAGTTTGTTTTGGCATCAATAGTGAATGGAGGCTTGGACAGTCCCTTGGCCAATGTTAATTAAATAGAATCTTTGGTCTTCTCTAACCATTGACTTGGGTCAGTGCATCAGGTTATGAGTCCTTTGGTTCAAAGATGAATCTTGACTCATTTTAGTCGGTAATATCTTGATGCTTGCCACCTTGTGAATCCATTGAATGCATTGAAACAAAATTGGAGTCTTTGAGCCTTTTAGCCTTTTTAAGTCACATATAGCTACAAGTAAATCCTTGGACTTGGGAGGCTTATGGATCAGATCTTTTCCCTTTGATGTTATCCTCTGAGGTGTCCAAATGGACGACAAGGCTTGTAATTGCCAAAATCAACCAATTCGAGCAAAATTGCACAAATATGTCTTGTACAAGACAGTTTGAAAGTACCATTTTGTAAGAATCATATCTCCTTGTTCAAATGGAGTTAAGGAATGCTCATGTACTTTTTAAAGAGCCCTTATATGATACAATTCATGTGTAGTCATAGTTTGTTTTGAAACTATCTGAATCCAAATGAAAAACCGTCATGAACATTGATGTTCAAGGCTGACACTTAGACAGTTTTGTACTAAGTGTTTGAACTTTTGGATTTTTCACCACTTTGATCCATCCATGACTAAAAATCCATGAAGATTTAGAGTTTCATGTAGTTGAAGCTTTTGTAGAGTGTAGGAAGACCTACAAATCAGGCTTTGGATCACTCAAAATGGCTGCTTGGATAAAAAGTTATGGTCCTTGGAACTTAGAAAAATTTACAATTTTTCAAGGTTACCTCTTTTACAAGTTATCATGATTTCTTGATCAATTCTTGTTCAAATGACATTATAGATTATATTTTATGAGAATATGAGTCATAAAGACCATTTTTGCCAAAAAAACCATGTTTTGACTTTTGGCTCCGAAGCGGTTCGTCGCGGAGAAACCCTAATTCTCGACTTTTAAGGAATGCATTCTCTGAGGGTGATTTAACTTTGCAAAAAGGACTCCTAGGGTTATTTTGAGCATATTGAGTCACATGTTGAATTCTTAGCTCATCCTCTTATGAAAATCTCACTCTGGAGGTCCCAGTCGTCCAAAACGCTAATTTGGTGATATCGGGGGTTTCGAGGCTCCTTCCACTTGGAATGCTACAAATTTGTTCTTGATTCTTGATGTGAGAGTCCTCTTGATCCTTTGTGGGTGTTTGAGGGGTTAGACAAGTTGAAGATCATGTCATTTCTTGATTGATCTTTGGCCCAAATATTTAGAGAGGGATGGAAACCCTAATTCTTGTTTATAATGAATGCTCAACAATCTTTGAGAAGATTGATGAGGTATGATGGTACATCCATATTGTGGTAATGATCTTCAAAATGATGGGAAATCTTGTGGTCAAAATTTGGGGTATGACAGATGCCCCTATTTAATCTTCTTGGGCCCGAAGGTGTGAATGGCGGAGATATTCGGACATTCAGGGTGCAAGAGGATTAAATATTGGAATACCTGAAATTTTGACTGTGTTTATGAATGGTAGTTTGCTCATCCATCATCTTTTGCTAAGCAATGTTACTTAGAAAAGGGTAAAACTTCCCCTCGATCCTGGTTTTCAGCCACGGAACTGGTCTTAGTTTTCTTTTGAAATAAACCTCCCCTCGATCCTAGTCTTTCAGCCCTGGAACTGGTTTCAGTTTCTTCTGAAATAAACTTCCCCTCGATCCTGGTCTTTCAGCCACGGAACTGGTCTCAGTTTCTTCTTGTTGGGTTCTTCTCTCGACAAGGAATGCTATTTGTAGCGGTTTTCATCAAACTTCTCGCCGAGTTTTTATTGGGGAGACGCCATTTGATGGAAAAAGATTGAGGTCAGACTTGCTGGGGAAACCCATTTGTCTGAGTTGTAGAGGTGTGCAAACTTCTCTCTTTGGAGATGCCATTTGAGACTGTTTTTTGCTTGGGGATATTACCTCATACTTTTCTTCGAGATCTTTTCGGAGAAATGCCATGTGATGTGATCCAATTTTGAGGTGCTGATGACTTCATTTATCATCGAATCTTTTTGGGAGAAAAATCGATGTATTGTCGAGAGTCTCTGGTTGGGAGGCTTTCTCTGGGGATTTTCCTTAAATCCTGGAAAGAGAAAATATCATCTTCACTGGTGAAGAGTGATGTTCAAAAGGGGTCTGTCAAATGTCTTCTTGCCTTCCAGAGGTTCAAGTTATCAAAGTGGTCGAGGACAGGCTCCAATCCAGAAATAAAATGCGAAAAGATTGCTCAGACGATACATTTCCGGATGAGGGAAGAACTGACAACTTTTGGTGAGAGGACTTTTATCACTTAGGGAATGAATATGACCAGAGTGATAGTAATGCAATATGAACATGTATATGAATCAATAATGCATGATGTATGTATTGTTTATGCTGACAAAACTGACGCGACATAGAGACTAGTGGATAAACACGACTGGATACTCGGCCATTGTGGGGAATGAGAAGTACCATCTGTTCACGATAGTTATCTTGCCTTGCTTAGGAGAGATAGACCCTGTGGGGGAGAAAGAATCGTCAATCGGTCTTAAGAGGTAAGAACTTTGCCGGGGGTATCAGATGAGACATTTCATCTGAAACAATTGATCCTTCATTCAGGTGCACTGGTTTAGAAGGAGTACTTTGATTCTGTATTTTGAGGTTTAATCGCCTTCGGAGAGGCTATCGATGTCCTTTTTGTGTTCAGTAGTCAAAAAGAAATTGCCATCTTTATTTTAAAAGCAGAAAAAGAATTTTTACAAGTAAATTCATTTTTGTTTTATTTCAAGAATCGTCGATCATGTTAAAATGTCATTATATAAAGCAAAAACAAATGAGAATTGCAAACAAAAAGCACTGGGGCTTAAATTTTATTGATAGAATGGTAATCAGCCAAGCGTGTGATACCATAGAGTATTACAAAGTTTAGAAAATGGTAATTTAAGGGAAAAGGGGCTACATCGAAACATAACGACCGCTACTCTTCTACCAACTTTGAATTCTGGACATTCTAGGCTTCTATCGAAGATGATCTTAACTGAAGTTTTCCTGATGGATGGAATTACCACTGGGGATTTAACCTTGTCAGACGTAGTTACTTGCCATGAATCCCTAACTTTTTCCTGGATTGTCTTTTGAGGTTTTCAATCCATCGGGATGATTTTTGCTTATGTCTCTAATTTTTGCCTGGACTGCCCTTTCAGGTTTTCAATCCACCGAGACGTTTTTTCTTCTTTCCTTTTTTTTATTTAGGCGAAGTATTTGTTGACTACATCAACATTCGTGGGGTAGGCAAACTCCTCTCAGTCCATGGTCGCGAGTCTCAAGGCGCCGCCTGAAAAGGCTTTCTTGACCACATAGGGGCCGTCGTAATTCGGAGTCCATTTGCCCCTAGAATCAGTAAGAAATGATTGTATATTCTTGAGCACGAGGTCTCCTTTTATGAAGACACGGGGTCAGACCTTTTTGTCAAATGCTTTCTTCATCCTTTGCTGATATAACCGACCATGGCATAGAGCCGTCATTCTCTTTTCTTCGATTAGGTTTAGTTTATCGTGCCTGCTTTGGCACCATTCAGCTTCTGTTAGGTTAGCTTCCATCAATACCCAGATTAATGGGATCTCTACTTCTATGGGGAGTACTTCCTCCATGCCATATACTAGAGAGAAAGGGGTTGCCCCTGTTGAAGTGCGGACAGATGTGCGATAACCGTGAAGAGCAAAGGGTAGCATCTCATGCCAGTCTTTGTAGGTTACAACCATCTTTTGAACAATCTTCTTGATGTTCTTGTTAGCTGCTTCTACCGCTCCGTTCATCTTAGGTCGGTAGGGAGATGAGTTATGGTGTTCGATCTTGAACTCAGTGCACATCTCTTTCATCATTTTGTTGTTCAAGTTAGATCCATTGTGAGTAATGATCTGGCTTGGAATACCATAACGGCAGATGAGGTTGTTTTTTATAAAGCGAACTACCACTTGTCTGGTTACATTGGTGTATGACACTGCTTCGACCCACTTGGTGAAGTAGTCAATGGCTACCAGGATGAACCGATGTCTGTTCGAAGCCTGGGGTTCGATCATGCCAATCATGTCGATTCCCCATATAGAAAAAGGCCATGGGGAAGAAAGAACTTTGAGATGCGTTGGCGGTACATGGATTTTGTCTGCGTATATCTGACACTTATGACACCTTCTCGTGTACTTGTAGCAATCAGATTCCATTGTCAGCCAATAGTACCCTGCTCTTAGAAATTTTCTCGCCATTGTGTGTCCATTGGCATGAGTGCCAAAGGATCCTTCGTGGATTTCTTTAATCAACATGTTTGCTTCTTGTCTGTCTACGCATCTGAGCAAAACCATGTCGAAGTTTCTTTTATAGAGTGTATCACCGTTCAGGAAGAAGTTGCCAGCCAGTCTTCTGAGAGTCTTCCTGTCTTTTTTGGATGCCCCAGGTGGGTACTCTTGTTTTTGAAGGAAGCACTCGATATCATGATACCAAGGTTTGTCATCTATGACTGCTTCAATTGTGAAAATGTAAGCAGGCCTTTCAAGGTGCATTATGTCAATCTTAGGTACGTCGTTCCATTGACCTACACTAATCATGGAAGAGAGAGTGGCTAGTGCATCAGCCATGTGGTTTTCTTCACGAGGAATATGATGAAATTCTATTCTGTTGAAGAAGGGTAACAACCTTCTCGCATAATATTTGTAAGGAATCAATCCTGATTGATATGTGTTCCACTCTTCTTTGATCTGATTGACAACCAGGGCTGAGTCTCCATACACATCCAAGTTCTTTATCCTTAAGTCAATTGCTTCTTCGAGACCCATGATACAAGCTTCATATTCGGCCTCGTTGTTTGTACACTTGAATGTCAGTCTGGCAGTGAAAGGAATATGGGTACTCTGAGGTGTTACGATGATTGTCCCAATTCCGTTTCCATAAGTGTTAACAACTCCGTCAAATATTAGTCCCTATTGGGATCCTGGTTCTGGCCCTTCAATGGGTAGCGGTTCATCGCAATCTTTCATTTTCAAGTACATGACATCATCGTGTGGGAAGTTAAATCCGACTGATTCCTGATCGTCAATCAGTTGATGAGCCAAATGATCAACTAAAATACTCCCCTTGACGGCTTTCTGAGCATGATACTCGATGTCGTATTCTGATAACAACATCTGCCAACGGGCAATCCTTCCCGTGAGAGCAGGTTTTTCAAAGACGTACTTGATTGGATCCATTTATGAGATTAACCAAGTAGTGTGACAAATCATGTACTGGCGAAGACGTTTGGCTGCCCAAGCCAGAGCGCAGCAAGTTTTCTCGAGCATAGGGTACCGAGTTTCATAGTCAGTGAATTTCTTGCTTAAGTAGTAAATGGCAGACTCTTTTCTTTTTGTTTCGTCTTGTTGGCCAAGTACACAACCCATTGAGTCTTCCAAGACTGTTAGGTATATTATCAGTGGTCTTCCTTCCACTGGAGGTGACAGAATCAGAGGATTTGACAGATATTCTTTGATACTGTCGAAAGCTTTTTGGAAATCTTTTGTCCATACATAGCTTTGATTCTTTCTGAGTAGTTTGAAAATTGGCGCACATGTCGCGGTCATGAGGGATATGAACCTTGAGATGTAATTCAGACGTCCTAAAAATCCTCTGACCTATTTTTCAGTCTTTGGTGAAGGCATTTCTTGAATGGCCTTGACCTTGTCAGGATCAACCTCGATTCCTTTTTGGCAGACAATGAACCCTAAGAGTTTTCTTGAGCGAACACCGAACGTGCATTTATTGGGATTCAGGCGGAGTTTGTATTTCCTCAGACGCTCGAATAACTTTGACAAATGGGTCACATGCTCTTATTTTGTTTTACATTTGGCGATCATGTCATCGACATACACTTCGATCTCTTTGTGCATCATGTCGTGAAACAGAGTTGTCATGGCCCTTTGATAGGTTGCCCCGGCGTTCTTTAAACCGAACGGAATTACCTTGTAACAAAAGGTGCCCCATGGGTGATGAATGAAGTTTTCTCTATATCTTCCGGCGCCATTTTGATTTGATTATAGCCCGAGAATCCATCCATGAAGGAGAAGACTTTGAATTTTGTTATACTGTCTACCAACATGTCAATGTGTGGCAGGGGGGAGTCATCCTTTGGACTTGATTTGTTCAGATCCCTGTAGTCTACACACATTCTGACTTTTTCATCCTTTTTCGGAACTGGCACTATGTTAGCTAGCCATTGAGGATATTCTGAGGTGGCAAGGAAACCTGCATTGATCTGTTTCTGCACTTCCTCCTTGATTTTGATAGCCATATCCGGGTGAGTTCTTCTTAGCCTTTGCTTCACCGACATATATTCTGATTTTAATGGTAAATGATGTTCCACGATGCTGGTATCCAACCCTGGCATGTCCTGATAGGACCAAGCGAATACATCTAGAAACTCTTTGAGAAGTTTTATTAAGCCCTTTCTGATAGTTGAACTGAGTGTAACACCCCCAATCTATACCCCCAATTAATTAAAACAGTAAAAGAAAATTCAAAATTTCGTCAGAGTATATTTAAACTATCATGGCATAGACCGAGGGGTCACATCAAATTGAAACAATTCATACAACACCTGCTCATAAAGATATGCAATAGTGGGGTAGCAATCAACAGAGGAACTCAGTTCCTTACACCCACATTTCAGAATTTAGAATAAAAGCGGAAAATCTAAAACTGAATAACATACATATATATCACATGAAAAGTTTGTCATACATCGAGTTGTACATGCACAAGCCAAAAGATATATATACAGAATACACAATAATCACTAACGGCCTCCCTAACTACCCGGTGTCACATATCAGAGCCGACCGACAAAAGAATGAAGACGCAAAGCTTCACAAAAATACCTCTAGCAACTCTAATCTGCAATGCCTCGTAGAGCATTATAAAACAGCAGAAGGGTGAGAAAAACAACCATAATATAATTGCATACAATCATATATATAACACAAAAATATACATATATATATACAATTCTCGCCACAACTTACGCCATAATGCAAACACAAGGCATTACAAGGAATAATTCATATGTCCATCACCAACACATATCCATATATCAATTCTATCCACAATTCCACACATCAAACAATCATAATGATTTATGCAATGCAAGAGACTGACACAACGACTCCATGCATATGCACATGCGGTACCGACTTCCATTGTTTCTCATCACTAGTTCACTCAGGAACTCTGTTGGAATCATCGCTCGTTACATCACTGTAACTCCCCGTCGGGCATACGATGTTCCCCGTCGCTCACACCTCTTTGTATAAGGCACACAACGTTTATGGATCGCTCACACCTCTTTGTATAAGGCAAACGACCCGATCGCTCACACCCCACATGGGCACACGATCGTCTATAATCATCGCTCACACCTCTTTGTATAAGGCACACGACGTTATTGCGAATTCCCTCTAGAATCCAAACCGTCACTCAGGACGTCTCAACAATGCATATCATGATGCTTGGCATACAATGACCCATGAAATTTAATATGCACACATAAATACATTCATTTACATCGAAAAAATCACACTTTGCACTTATGCCCAAAACAATTCATTTAATTTCCATACGGCCACAAATCATCACAACCCCATCTAAACACATACATTTACCTCATACGACCGCACCTTGCATAGTACACATCAATTACGCATAGTTATAATGACAAAAGTCGACGACCGACACTATTCCTGATTTTCCGACATAATTAAATTGGCTAACAATTTCCACACCATCATAATAAGAAAGTACAGTTCAATAGCTACACAACGATACCAAGAATGTAAGAATCAGACAAACGGAACTCAAGTTACGAAAGAAAACGAAAAACGATATTTTGAAAAGTCCCATTTTTCAATTGTCCTGTCCATACGCGTATTACCCTGCTCCATACGCGTATGAGCAGAGACTCATTTTCCCCAAAGTTCACGTGTAAAAGTCCGTACGCGTATTGCCCTGAAATGCTACGCGTATCATACGCAAATGGGCAGATGGCCGAGCAAAATAACATTCCATACGCGTATTGGCCCCCATGACTCGCCCTCCATACGCGTATTGCCAAGGTCCATACGCGTATGAACATGCCCCATACGCGTATGACCTAGAAAAACCAGAAAAATTTCTGCAGAATGAAGTTCTGCGTTTTCCAACCCAAAATCCGCCAATTTTCACCTACACCCAGAAAATTTACCAATATAATGCCTAACAACATGTATCTATCATATACCAACAATAATGAACACTAAAAGCATGATTTCCAACACATTTAATCAATTTGACACAATATGGGTTTTACTAAATATTTTCATTTCAATCCAACAAACACCACAAATACTCATACATAATCATACACAATCATACAATAATTGAGTTTCGGACCCTTACCCGATTAAATCGATTCTAGAAGTTGATTTTTCTTGATTTCCCAAGCTTTTATCACCATTTCTCTTCTTCTTCTCTTTTCTCTCCTTTTTCTTTCTTCTCCCTTTCTTTCTTTCTATTTTTCTCTCTTCTATTTTCTATTTTCTTACTTAATGAAAAATATCCCAAAATGACCAAAATATCCCCACACTCAAATATCTCGCAAACGATCCCAAAACCCCATAAAATATCACAACATTGAAAAATAACATATTTTCAGATAAAAGTCGAAAATAAAATAAAATAATAATAAAATTATCAAACGACTCAATTAAATAAAACTCACAAAAACTGGGTCGTTACAACTCTCCCCCACTTAGAAATTTTCGTCCTCGAAAATATTACCTGAGATGAACAACCCTGGATACGACTCCCGCATCCGACTCTCCAACTCCCAAGTCAAATTGCCCTCAGCAACGCCTCC
Organism: Lathyrus tuberosus; assembly: GCA_022829125.1. NCBI lineage: Eukaryota > Viridiplantae > Streptophyta > Magnoliopsida > Fabales > Fabaceae > Lathyrus > Lathyrus tuberosus. Next base: position 15,036,506 of record JALAZF010000097.1, read on the forward strand.
CCACGCCACTTTCACAAGTGCAATATCTTTGCCTCTCAACCGCTTCACCTCGCGATCCAAAACCCTAACTGGTAATGCCTCAACTATAAGGTTCTCCCTTACCTCGACCTCATCCATCGGAATCACATGCGACGGATCTGGAACATACTTTCGAAGCTGCAAAACATGAAACACATCGTGCAAATTTGACAGATTCGGCGGCAACGCCACCCTATAAGCCACAACACCTACTCTCGCGGATATCTGGTAAGGACCAATAAACCGAGAAGTAAGTTTCTTCGATTTCAATGCATGACCCACACTTGTTACCGGCGTAACCCTCAGAAATACATGATCGCCCTCCTGAAACTCAAGATCTTTCCGTCTCTGATCATGATAACTCTTTTGTCTACTCTGAGAAGCTTTCATCTTCTCACGAATAAACTTCACTTTCTCCGTCGTCTGTTGCACCAATTCTGGCCCAACCACCGTTCGCTCACCAGATTCGTGCCAACACAGCGGTGTATGACACCTTTATCCATACAGTGCTTCAAATGGTGCCATTCCAATACTAGAACGAAAATTGTTATTATACGTAAACTCAATCAATGCAAGATAACTATCCCACGCACCACCTTGTTCCAAAACACAAGCTCTCAACAAATCCTCCAAAGACTGAATCGTCCTCTCCATCTGACCATCCGTCTGCGGATGATAAGCCGAACACAATCTCAATTTAGAACCCAATGCCTTCTGTAAACTTTCCCAAAATCTCGATGTAAATCTAGGATCTCGATCAGAAACAATACTCAATGGAACCCCATGTAATTTCACAATCACACTGATGTAAATCTCAGCTAACCGCTCCAAAGTAAAACTGATATCAATCGGAATAAAATGAGCCGATTTAGTCAGCCTATCAACAACCACCCAAATAGCATTATGCCCTCGCTGAGTACTCGGTAACCCTGTTACAAAATCCATGGAAATACTATCCCATTTCCATTCAGGAATATCCAACGGTTGCAACAAACCACTAGGCCTCAGATGTTCCACCTTCAATTTCTGACAAGTCAAACATGCATAAACAAACTGAGCCACATCTCTTTTCAATCCAGACCACCAAAAAATCTTCTTCAAATCTTGGTACATCTTATTCGCTCCCGGATGTATACTCAAATTACTCCGGTGTCCTTCCTCCAAAATCATCTTTTTCAACTCCGCATCATCTGGAATACAAATCCTACCTCGAAATCTCAAAACACCATTACCATCCACTTGAAAATCACTATTCGCATCTGTTCCTCCAACCAACATCAAATCCACAAGTTTCACATCCAACTTTTGCTTCTCACAAACAGTCATCAGAAAATCATTAGTAATCGTTAGCATACCAAGCCTAACGCTATCTGACGTCACTTCACAAACCAAACTCAAATCTCTAAACGATTCCAAAAGTTCCCACTCCTTAACCATTAAAGCGGACATATGTAACGATTTCTGGCTCAATGCATCGGCTACCACATTAGCTTTACCAGGATGGTAATTCAAGCCAAAGTCGTAGTCCTTCAAGAATTCCAACCATCTACGTTGCCTCATATTTAGCTCTTTCTGATCAAACAAATATTTCAAACTTTTATGATCACTAAAGACTTCAATCCTTGCACCGTAGAGATAATGCCTCCAAATCTTCAACACAAACACCACAGCCGCTAACTCAAGATCATGAGTAGGATAATTCTTCTCATGAACTCTTAACTGCCTTGAAGCATAAGCCACCACCTTACCTTCTTGCATCAGAACACCACCTAGACCAATCAAAGAAGCATCACAATAAACCACAAATGGTTCATTAGGATTCGACAAAATCAAGATCGGAGCTGTCGTCAATCTTCTCTTCAGCTAAGTAAAACTCTCCTCACACCGAATATCCCAAAGGAACGCTTGCCCTTTACAAGTCAACTGGGTCAAAGGAAGTGCTAGTTTCGAAAAACCTTCAATAAACCTCCGATAATAACCAGCCAAACCCAAAAAGCTTCGAATTTCAGTAACAAATCTCAGAGCCTCCCATTGTAGAACTGCTTCTACTTTAGATGGATCCACAGCAATACCATTACCTGAAATTACGGGTCCAAGAAAACTCACCTCCGACAACCAGAATTCACACTTGGATAATTTAGCAAAAAGCTTCCTCTCCTTCAAAACCTGCAAAACAATACGCAAATGTTCTGCATGCTCCTCCCATGACTTAGAATAAATTAAGATATCATCAATAAACACCACCACAAAACGATCCAGATGCTCGTGAAAAATACGATTCATGTATTCCATAAACACACCTGGCGCATTAGAAACCCCGAACGACATCACAGAATATTCATAATGACCATATCGTGTTCTAAAAGCCGTCTTCTGAATGTCTTCCTCCTTCACCCTTATCTGATGATACCCTGACCTCAAGTCAATCTTACTAAACACACACGCACCAACTATCTGATCCATGAGATCATCAATTATTGGAAGAGGATATTTATCCTTGATCGTCACCTTATTCAACTGGCGATAATCAATACATAATCGCATACTCCCATCCTTCTTTTTCACCAATAACACTGGAGCACCCCAAGGAGAAACACTTGGTCTCACGAACCTCTTTTCCAACAACTCATTCAACTGTTTCTTTAACTCCACCAACTCAGATGCCAACATATGATAAGGTGCCATAGATACAGGTCTAGTACCAGGGACTAGATCTATAGAAAACTCCACCTCTCTCTCTGGCGGCAAGTCTGAAATATCCTCAAGAAACACTTCTGGAAATTCACACACAACAGGAAACACATCAATTGAAACTTGACTATCCACAGTTAAAGATGCAAACAAACCAAACAACTGAGCTTCATCCGCCAAAAGTTTCTTCAACTCTATGGTAGATAAGAAACTCGAGTCTTCGTCTTCCTCAAGAGAAGGAAACCGTACCAGCTTATGATAACAATCAATAGGAACAACTGAGCTTCATCCGCCAAAAGTTTCTTCAACTCTATGGTAGATAAGAAACTCGAGTCTTCGTCTTCCTCAAGAGAAGGAAACCGTACCAGCTTATGATAACAATCAATAGGAACCCGATTGAATTGCAACCAATTCATACCCAGGACCACATCTAAACCCTCCAACGGTAAACACACCAAATCCATCTCAAAGTCTTTACCATAAATGGTCAAAGGACATCTTAGACAAACCAAGGAAGTAGTTACTGACCCCATTGCTGGAGTATCAATAACCATTTCACCACCCATCACCGACAACACAAGATTCAAACGCTTCGCGCACTCAGACGAAATAAACTAATGAGTCTCTCCAGTATCAATAATGGCAATCAAAGGAGTACTATTAATAAAACAAGTACCATTGATCAGACGATCTGCACTCGAAGTCTGAGTCCCCGATAATGCAAACACTTTCCCACCAGCTGGAGCTTGTTTCGGTTTCGGACACTTTGTACTAACATGTCCCAGCTCCCCACAGTTAAAGCACTTCACCACGTTCTTCTTACAATCAGCTGCAATGTGTCCTATACCTCCATAGTTAGAACACTTTCTAAAATCTTTCCTGCACTCAAATTGACGATGCCCCACTTCACCACACCTATAACATCTCATAGGACCAGACATTCCTCCTCCACTTGACCTTTTCTCAAAATTCCCTCTTTGTTTACCTTTATCAGCTGGTGTCACATACGGACCACCACGGAACTGTTGTTTCCCTTTCCTCTCGCTCACACTCTTGTAATGAGTAGAACGAGCCTTACTGTCTTCTTCATAAATCCTACAACAATCTACCAAATCAGAAAACCTCTGAATCCTCAGATATCCAATTGCCTGCTTTATCTCAGGATGCAATCCATTCTCAAACTTTACACACTTAGAGAATTCAGCAGTCGCTTCAGCATAATGAGGATAAAGCTGCACAAGTTCCACAAACTTAGCAGTATAATTGACAACAGACATATTACCTTGTTTTAGTTCCAGAAACTCAATTTCCTTCTTTCCTCTCACATCTTCAGGAAAATACCTCCTCAGAAACTCCATACTAAACACAGCCCAAGTAATCTCCTCCTCTGCAGCTTATAACACACGACGAGTACTAACCCACCAGTCATCAGCTTCTTCCAATAACATGTGAGTACCCAGTCTCACCTTCTGATCTTCAGCACAATCCATCACTCGGAAAATCCTTTCAATCTCTTTCAGCCAAATCTGTGCACCATCCGGATCATATCTTCCTTTGAAGACAGGCGGTTTATTCTTCCTGAACTCATCATTACCCGCAGCATTAGGTGCACCCTGCACAGCACGAGCCATAGCTTGCATAGCCGCAGCCAAAGCAGCATCATTCCTACCAGCCATATTCTGTTCATTTCCAATAACAGAAACTATGGTTAAATAAACAACTCACCCAACCACAACGACCAACAAGGACTGACATAACTGACACGGACTTATACAAACTGGCTCTGATACCACTTAATGTAACACCCCCAATCTATACCCCCAATTAATTAAAACAGTAAAAGAAAATTCAAAATTTTGTCAGAGTATATTTAAACTATCATGGCATAGACCGAGGGGTCACATTAAATTGAAACAATTCATACAACACCTGCTCATAAAGATATGCAACAGTGGGGTAGCAATCAACAGAGGAACTCACTTCCTTACACCCACATTTCAGAATTTAGAATAAAAGCGGAAAATCTAAAACTGAATAACATACATATATATCACATGAAAAGTTTGTCATACATCGAGTTGTACATGCACAAGCCAAAAGATATATATACAGAATACACAATAATCACTAACGGCCTCCCTAACTACCCGGTGTCACATATTAGAGCCGACCGACAAAAGAATGAAGACGCAAAGCTTCACAAAAATACCTTCAGCAACTCTAATCTGCAATGCCTCGTAGAGCATTATAAAACAGCAGAAGGGTGAGAAAAACAACCATAATATAATTGCATACAATCATATATATAACACAAAAATTCACATATATATATACAATTCTCGCCACAACTCACGCCATAATGCAAACACAAGGCATTACAAGGAATAATTCATATGTCCATCACCAACACATATTCATATATCAATTCTATCCACAATTCCACACATCAAACAATCATAATGATTTATGCAATGCAAGAGACCAACACAACGACTCCATGCATATGCACATGCGGTATCGACTTCCATTGTTTCTCATCACTAGTTCACTCAGGAACTCTGCTGGAATCATCGCTCGTTACATCACTATAACTCCCCGTCGGGCATACGATGTTCCCCGTCGCTCACACCTCTTTGTATAAGGCACACGACGTTTATGGATCGCTCACACCTCTTTGTATAAGGCACACGACCCGATCGCTCACACCCCACATGGGCACACGATCGTCTATAATCATCGCTCACACCTCTTTGTATAAGGCACACGATGTTATAGCGAATTCCCTCTGGAATCCAAACCGTAACTCAGGACGTCTCAACAATGCATATCATGATGCTTGGCATACAATGACCCATGACATTTAATATGCACACATAAATACATTCATTTACATCGACAAAATCACACTTTGCACTTATGCCCAAAACAATGCATTTAATTTCCATACGGCCACAAATCATCACAACCCCATCTAAACACATACATTTACCTCATACGACCACACCTTGCATAGTACACATCAATTACGCACAGTTATAATGACAAAAGTCGACGACCGACACTATTCCTGATTTTCCGACATAATTAAATCGGCTAACAATTTCCACACCATCATAATAAGAAAGTATAGTTCAATAGCTACACAACGATACCTAGAATGTAAGAATCAGACAAACGGAACTCAAGTTACGAAAGAAAACGAAAAACGATATTTTGAAAAGTCCTATTTTGCAATTGTCCTGTCCATATGCGTATTACCCTGCTCCATACGCGTATGAGCAGAGACTCATTTTCCCCAAAGTTCACGTGTAAAAGTTCGTACGCGTAATGCCCAACCTCGTACGCGTATTGCGCTGAAATGCTACGCGTATCATACGCAAATGGGCAGATGGCCGAGCAAAATAACATTCCATACGCGTATTGGCCCATGACTCGCCCTCCATACGCGTATTGCCAAGGTCCATATGCGTATGAACATGCCCCATACGCGTATGACCTGGAAAAACCAGAAAAAATTCTGCAGAACGAAGTTCTGCGTTTTCCAACCCAAAATCCTCCAATTTTCACCTACACCCAGAAAATTTACCAATATAATGCATAACAACATGTATCTATCATATACCAACAATAATGAACACTAAAAGCATGATTTCCAACACATTTAATCAATTTCTTTTCAATTTGACACAATATGGGTTTTACTAAATATTTTCATTTCAATCCAACAAACACCACAAATACTCATACATAATCATACACAATCATACAATAATTAAGTTTCGCACCCTTACCCGATTAAATCGATTCTAGAAGTTGATTTTTCTTGATTTCCCAAGCTTTTCTCACCATTTCTCTTCTTCTTCTCTTTTCTCTCCTTTTTCTTTCTTCTCCCTTTCTTTCTTTCTATTTTTCTCTCTTCTATTTTCTATTTTCTTACTTAATGAAAAATATCCCAAAATGACCAAAATATCCCCACACTCAAATATCTCGCAAACGATCCCAAAACCCGATAAAATATCACAACATTGAAAAATAACATATTTTCAGATAAAAGTTGAAAATAAAATAAAATAATAATAAAATAATCAAACGACTCGATTAAATAAAACTCACACAAAAACTGGGTCGTTACACTGAGCAGTGCCCCAATCTTGACTTCTTTTTTCTCTTCTTCTGAACCCAAATTGACCATTTTCAACGACTCTTTGTGAGGTTTAATAGACCTTTCCTCTTGTCTGAGTAGTCGGGAGATCTCTTCCGGAATTTCTTCGTCCTCTTCTTCTTCGATTTTAAATACCGGGAAGTCAAAGTTGGGAGAAGGCATTGAATCGTATATTTCAATGGGGTTTAAAATAAGCAATCTGCATGACGTGATGATTTGTTTTTTAGCAAAGACAGAGAGAATGCAAGAGTGTGTGCAGTGTATTTTCTGAAAAATGCTTGTTTTTTTTTATTTTGGGTTGTTTTAGGATTACCATTTTCTGAAAAATGAAAAGTGAAAACAGCAATAAATGCGGGAATGACAGAATGACATTTATTTATTTATTTATGATTTTGTCAATTCTTGAAATACAGCCCATATAAAACAAAACTCTGTAGCTTTGGGCGAAGCGAAGAAGGACATTTACAGAAAAGTGAGCCCTATAAAAACATTCGTTTCACCTGGGCAGGGTGAAAGGTTAAAACAAAGATGGCGATTACTTAGACTTATGGACGGCTTTTGGGACATCGACAGCAACCCATTAGCGACAAAATCCTCGGTGAATCACAAAGTATGGTACCTTCTTTCTTGGTTTGTCCTCAGAAATGACACTAATTTCTGGTGGAGCGGGATCATTGGAGTCTTCCGCACATGCAAAGTTGTCATAAAGGAACTCTTCTGTTGTATCTTCCTTAGTGTTTTCACTCTCAAGAGGATCCCCTCATCCAGTTGGCTGGATGTCCTCGTATCTGATGCGAGAGCTTTCAGGAGCGGTGTTCTTGACTAAGAAGTCGTACTTGTCACTCGACTGTCCTAAGGTATCCCATACTTCTGTGGGAGTGGATGAGTCATATTTTTCAATGACGTTGACCTCAGGAAAAGAAAAGTTGATGAACTCTTATCCCGCAGTCTTTGAAAATTCATCATTGTGATGGATATCTTCTGAATGTCCTGAGTAATGATCCCATCACTCAGTGGGGACGCAGGTATTCTTTTCTATATTGCTCAGTTGATATGCATTATTGGGCTGACTCTTTTTTCCCAAGTTTTCTGGGTATGGCTTCCAAATAGGAAAGTCATCCAGGGGATCATAATAATCTTGATCACAGTTGTCTTTCATTAGCTCATCTTTTAATGAGTTAGGTGGAGCACGACATCCCTCAGGATCACAATCTCCATAGATCATCCAGACGTCTGATCTTGGTATATATCTCGGGCTCTACTTTGGAAAACAGAATGGCGTGTGTGCCTCTCCCTGAGATATATAACCGTTGTCATTGAGATAAGATATCCATTCCTCGTCCGTATTAGAGGAGTCACTCTCATTGATGATGTGTACTTCTTGAGACACTGGGTGGAGAAAGCCTCCACTGTGGAAGAAGTCTTGAATGGGATGAAAACTTTCATCTTTCTTGGCAGTCTGGGTACAAGTTGAAGAGAAACCAATACCTTTCTTTGTCTTGTTATCTGTAGGAATTACAAGCTGTCCTCATCCCTTTACGTCATCACTTTTGATCACTTCGAGACCGTCCTTGTATGAGGCAATCGATGTCCCTTTTTCTGGTCGATTCTCATTGCTCACCAAGAGTGTTTGGAACTGGGTTCCAACAATCTCCTCCGGTTCTAAATAGGAAAATGATGATAAGTGGCTCACAATTAAGGCTTGTTCTCCGCAGACTGTGACTAACTTGTCATTCTTGACGAACTTCGGTTTTTGGTGAAGTGTCGAAGTGACTGCCCCAGCTTCGTGTATCCAAGGTCTTCCTAATAAATAGTTGTACGCTGCCCGGATGTCTATGACCTGGAAAGTGACTTGGAAAGTGTGAGGACCGATGGTTATGGGAAGATCGACTTCGCCGATAACTGTTTTTCTGGATACGTCAAAGGCTTTGACGATGATCTCGCTGCCTCTCATCGGAGCTCCTTGAAATGATAGTCGTATTAGAGTCAATTTTGGCATAACATTCAAAGATGATCCTGTGTCTACCAGTACGCTGGCTAAAGCATCGTCCTGGAAATTGACTGTAATGTTAAGCGCCATATTATGATTTTTGCCTTCTTCTGGCAGTTCTTCATCACTGAATCCTGAGTTGTTGCAGGAAGTGATGTTGTCAAATTGTCCTACCGTTACATCTTGTTCCACGAAAGCTTGCTCTAAGACTTTCTGCAGAGCTTCCCTGTGAGCTTCGGAACTAAGTAGGAGAGATAACACAGAGATTCTAGACGGAGTTTACAACAGTTGGTCTACAATGTTGTACTCGCTTTTCTGGATGAGCTTCAGCATCTCATCATTGTTTTTTACAAGTTCTGAATTACCGGATTGACCGACTTATTGATTTGGAACTTTTGCTTAAGGTTCCTTTTCTTTGGCAGGTTCTCCAACTCCACCCGGCCGCTCCGAGTGACTCGACTGATGTCGGCAATGTTCACGACGAAGGGAAATGGAGTTTCCTTTCCATTTTCGATAGTTGTTGCACCGTACTTGTAAGGGATAACCTTATCTGATTTGTATGGTATTGAACCCGGCAGGTAGATAATCACAGGGGCTTTTTGATTTCTCTGACCGTTATAAGCAACCTCAATCAGTTCCTGGTTGGGAACTTTTCTACTATCAAGAGGGACTCTCGATTCATTGAGTAGATGGATTATGGTGCAAACGTCCTTGGTCATTTCTTGATCGGAGATTATAACAAAGTTCTCGCTCTAATTGGGGAGATAATCTTGTATCACATTGATCGACCCAAAACTTGAACATGGTCGAATATCCTTTCGGTCCAACTGATTTTTAAGAGCCGCTCGTACGAGATAACATCCTTGGTCGTTCTCCGAGCAAACTCTACAACACTCATAATTGTGGAGTGGCACCCGACCGCGCTTGTATGCAGTGCATTTTTACTAGATCTGTTTCCATTGAGCGGACATCCTGACTTTGATGTCTATTAGGATTCCCGTCAGTCATGCTGATCTGTTGTGTAGCTTCATCTAGGTAAATTGGAAGCCACTAGTGGTCCAATAGGTGTTGAAGTGTTCTTTGGAAAAGTGCACACCCTTGGTCGTCTTCACGGCACTCTTCACAGTCTTGATAATCATGTGAAGCCAGAAAACCGAGCCTGACTTGCTTAGCATGTAGTTCTACCAGGCTGGTATTCATAAAGCATATGTCAAATATCTGAACCATATTGACTTGATGGTTATTTCTTTCCTGGTAGTCCTGGATCCATCCGAGATCCATCTGATGTTGAAGGGGCGCTTGTTGAGCAGATCAGACAAGTGTTGTAATCGTGTCGTGGCAGATTATGATATTGACTCTGTCTTGAATGCATCACCACTAGATTGACGTTCATCGCAAGGATGTTGCGGTTCTGAACAATGTTGGGATGTGTATGGGCCATGTTGACTTCCCGGATCCTGTGATCCTGAATTCAGCCCAGATCCATTTGTTCTTGTAATGTTGATTGCACTACGGAACACCCCTGATTTTTCTTTGAGCAGATATCACCCTGGTGATAATTGTGAGATGGTACATGACCATACACGCTCTGGCTGCAATGCATCTTCACCAGATTTGTTCCTAGTGAAAGTACATCGTGAATTTGATAGCTGCGGCTAAATTCTTCCTCTATTAAATTTACTGCAGTCTTTTTAAGTTGCGGCAACGAGTTCGTCTGAACATTCGAATTAGTATCTTTGAAAGATAAGACCCCGTTCCTGACAAGCTTCTGTACATCCGACTTGAAGCTGAGACATTCTCAATGTTGTGCCCCGATCCTCCTTGATGGTAAGGGCAAGTTTGATCCGCTTTGAACCAACAAGGCAGATTTTCTGGTACTGTAGGAGGAGACCTAGTTTGGACGTGCCCCTTGGCTAGTAGAAGTGGAAATAGTTCTGCGTACAACATTGGTATAGGGTCGAACCCTGATGGTCGTGTAGTACGATTATTGTTGTTATACTGTGGACGAGCCTACTGAAGAGGCTGTTGTGTCCTTTACTAATACTGTTGTTGATTTGGTTGGCTCTGAGCAACCTGAGGTTGATAAGTCGGAGCCAGCGCAGGATTGATAGCGGGAGTTACCGCTGCTACTGGTTGATACCTTCGCATTTGCTTTCCCTGAGAGATATTACTGATCTTATGCTCTTTCTTCTTTTGGAAAGCGCTACCGTATATTTTGGTACTGCTAGATGGCTATGTATCTTTGATCAATCGTCCTTCTCGGACTGCTTCTTTAAGGCGTACTCCCATGTTCACCATTTCAGTGAAGTCACTGGGCGCACTGGCGACCATTCGGTCGTAATAAAACGAGCTTAGGGTTTTCAAAAAGATCTTTGTCATCTCTTTTTCCTCAAGAGGGGGACAGATCTGAGCGGCAATTTCGCGCCATCTTTGAGCATATTCTTTAAAAGTCTCTTTGTCTTTTTGCGACATTGCTCTGAGTTGATCTCTGTCCGGTGCCATGTCCAGATTGTATTTATACTGCTGAACGAAAGTTGCATCGAGATCTCTGAAAGTATTGATTTTGGTGCGATTTAAACCCATGTACCATTTAAGTGCCGCACCGATTAAACTGTCTTAGAAGTAATGGATCAGTAGCTGTTGATTTTCTGTCTGAGTAGACATTTTTCGAGCGTACATCACCAAATGACTTTGAGGGCAAGAGTTGCCTTTGTATTTTTCAAAGTCAGGCACCTTGAATTTGTGCGGTATCTTTACATTAGGGACCAAACAGAGGTCTGTGGCGTCCTTTCTGAATAAATCTTGACTACGAATGGCATGCAGTTCCTTCTGCATTTCTAAGAATTGTTCCTGGAACTCATTCATCCTTTCGTACATGTCTTTGTTTCCACCAGAAATTGCTTGTGGAATCTGTCCTCCCCGGACAGTGTGTACCACTGATTGTGGTATAGACATTATAGCGGTGACTCTTGGCGCTTCAATGCCCTGAAGTTTGTAACCTTTAGGAGTTGCTATAGTAAACCTTGCATCTTCACTTTCCCCGAAGTTTGTAACCTTCAGGTCCAGTGGCTCCTGCTATGGTTTCTGGGTCTTCAGTGACCGGCAGGATGTATCCTTCAGGTATGAAGTTGAGAGGCATGCCCTGTAATGCCCCAAAATAATTAGAATGTTTATTTAATTTATTTATTATAAATATTCGTGACTTTCGGTTAATTTTGGTGAAATATTTTGATGCCTGATGATTTGGTTGTGGAGCTATTGATGATGTTAAGATGGTGTTGATGGATATTTAGAAGTGTATGATTTATTAGAATTATTTTGGTAATAATAATGGTGAAATAATGGGAATAATCTTATTTAGATTATTATTATTATTATTATTTTAAATAAAATAAGGGGCAGAGTGGTCATTTGTGCGAGAATAAGTGAGTACGAAGTTGAGAAAACATATTAAAGGTCCTAAGGGTGATTTATATTTAAATTACGCGGGGGATATTAAGGGTGTTACATGCCCCAAGGATGACCCTTAGGCATTTTGTATCGAGGATGGTTCTCATGTGTCTCCATAATAGGTGTAGATGTGATCTCTGAGATCACAGTCCTTTGTTGCCGCTGCTCCTGAGCTGCCGCCAGGGATTGCATGTCACTGTGAAGTATTTTCAAACTTTCCTTCAGAGCGTCGATTTCTTCTCTCAGATCTCTGTTCTCTTCCTCGAGATCGTCCATTTTCTTTTGTCGATTGGCCCGAGTATTGTATGAGTGAGACAGTTTGACTCTAGAATCGTGACAAAGACGTGAGACTCAAAGATAAGAAGAATACGTTATGTGTGAATGATGAATGCAATGACATATTTTTTAGTTTTTGTTTTAATAAAAAACAAACTTCAACAAATGTATTGCAAATATTATACAGTGGGGGGAGACCCCTTTTAAATTTGAAAGATTGCAGTATGTTACAATGAAAAGTACAGTATTTTACAAAGTGCTGTAAAAGGAAATGTCTAACCTCATGGATCCTGAGTCCTCTCTGAAGAGAGCTCAGATGCCGGTTCCGGTAGTTTCCTTTTCTTCGATCGGGGCTCTTCAGCCATTGTCGGGTTGTCAGTCTTTTGCCAAGTGAAAGGAGTGAGCAAATTCCTTCGGTCTTCCTGACCCTTTATAGCATGCCGCTCTAATATCTTGATCAGAGCATCCTTCTCTTTTAACGGTTCCCGAATCTTGGTACACTCTAAATTGAGGATTCGGTATTTGTTTTTCCAATAGCTCTTCTCACGTTGAACTTTGTTGAGAGCAACCTGGAGTTTTTCCGCATCAGACATGAAATAAAGGACAGATTCCTTTAACGAAAAAACTTCTTGGCGAGGGTAAGGCATCCTCAGCTTGAGGGCTCTAGTTTGCACCCAGTGGAGATAAGGTTCCATGGAGGTATAGTCTGGTCTTCCTAGAGACTCTCTTCCTTTCCTATGAATGTGCTGCCAGGCGTGCACTACTTTTTTCTTTAGTGCCTTGTCATTTCCCCTTCCTTGAAGAAACGACCTTCCAGATGAACGTTATGTGGAATATTCTTCATCGGGTATCCGAGTTGACGGCGAGCTAAAATTGGATGGTAGTTGATTCCTCCTTTAGTTCCAATGAGGGGTACGTTAGGGAAATTTCCAGATCTGTCGATGATCTATATCCCCTTATAAATTCTATTGTACCAATCTATGTCAGAGTTGGTGAGAGACATGATTCTCTATGACCAACGTAGAGTACTCTTGTGATCCCAAAAAGCAGCAGACTTGGGTAAATGGGAAATGAACCATTTGTAGAGTAACGGCACACAACATGTGATCATTCCTCCGCTGTACAAATTCCTTAAGTGTACAAAATGATAAGCATCTGCGAGCAAGGTTGGTACGGGGTTTCCAATCAGAAATATCTTAATGGCATTGGTGTCGACGAAGTTGTCGATGTTGGGAAAGAGGAATAATCCGTATATGAGCAGGACAAAGATATCCTCGAAAGCAATTATGTTTCCTCTACTAGCAAAGTATAGAGCTTTTACCATCAGGAATTTAGCCGGTAAACCTTGGATTCCTCCTTTAGTGGTCATGTGAGTCCTAACTTTTGACTCGTCCAAATAGATTGCTCTTGCAATGGTTTGTTCCTTTAGAATTTCTTCCCAGTCCGAAAAATGGAGCTCGGTCGGTGATAGGTAAGTCAATCAGGTGAGAGTATTCTTCCAGCGTTGGTGCTAGTTGGTAATCCGGGAAAGTGAAGCAGTGGTAAACCGGATCGTAGAACACTATTAGCGTAGACAGGATTCCTTCAACGGTGTGGACCCTTAATAGAGATAACAATCCTCCGTGCTTAGCTCTGAAAGCCTCAAGGTTGGTAACCATCCTTGCTAATTTCCTTAAGTCCTCCAAATTTGGAGCCTTGAAGGTGTACTTGTGCGTCTTTCTTCTACCGAAATTCATAACGCAATCTCTCTGATATTTTCAATTATTGTTTAGTTTATTTTGAAAAAAAAAAAATATTTTTTTCTTGTTTGAAAAGAGTTTTTTAGATGAATGCATGAATGCAGCAAACAAAAACATTTAAAAACATGGGTTCAAGGGTTCAACGTCACGAGCATGGAGTCATGGCTCTACTCATCCCCAAAGGTTGTACTAAAAGGTTAATTTTTGTACCTGTAGAACGGGTTCTAAGGTTCCCAAAATCATTGACCCCCTAGGGATATCAACAGCAAGCTGGTTCACCCGAGCGAGCTATAATATCCTAGGATGAATCTCATTTGAGTGTAGTATCGTGTATCAACTATTCCCGATAGTCACCACACTACCAAATGGTTATATGGTTAATGTCTACTAAATCCTCAGGGTCACGGGTGCCGCACTGGGATAACTTTGCTTTCACGACAATCGGTCGTTCAACATTTAGTATCCACACGGGTACCTCGCCTAATTTGGTGGGCTACCAGGATCTCTTGTTCGGGATTCACTCCCTATAAGTTTTCCCGTCTCTGGCACCCCTTATGTTAATGTTCTCTCAAACTTTCCACATGCGTATCAATCGCATTCCCATTGACAGAAAAAAATAAACACGGATATCAAGTAGGAAAAGCAGTATATATATATATATATATATATATATATATATATATATATATATAATGCTAAACAACCTAGACCTCTTAGGAATTCTAATCCTAGTTTGGCTCCCCGGCAGAGTCACCATTTTTCTGTAGCGTGCGATTTTTGTCGGTGACGCGACCACCTTATCGCCATTGGTTGGAATTGGGTGCTACTTTCTGATTTCTTATTTATCCTATGAAGCTGGAAAGGAAAGGGAAGCTATCTAAAACTAACCTTGCACGCAAATGTTTTCTTTAACAAATGCTAAGAGATTGGGGGGCCCAGGGTCAAGTTATACAATGGGGAGTTGTTAATTACCCATCCTATATATGGTTATCCATAGATTGTTTGGCATTTTCTTCTGTTATTCTACTTACTGGTGTTTGTCTGTCGTAAATGGGAAAGTTTCTCCTTTGGGAAGGTTTGAGAGAGTATTTTTTGTTGTTTTTCGGGTTTTTTGATGTTTTTGTTAAGGTACTGGACCTAAGGTTTTTGGTTAGTCTGCTCGCTAAGATTTCGCAATCTTATGCCTACGTATTCCCATTAAAGAAAACAGGGAAATCAGAGCAATTGTAGTTCCTCCTATTCTATGGGAGGAAAAGATGTTTGGTGTCTTGTTCAAAGCCCAAGATTGAAGCTAAAGGTTATATTTGTGTCTTGTTCAAATCCCAAGATTGAAGCTAAAGGTTTGACTTAGAGAGAATTTGTCATCTCTAAAGGGAGATATCTCATATGTTTATCACAGTTGTTGGGTAACTGATTATAAAGAAAAATTACTTTAACTGGAATGTATGGAATCCAACAATGCCATAATTTCCTTTATAGGGAATTTATCCTGAATGGGGAAACTTTAACTCTGTGTAGAGCAATGCAATTTTCCTTAGGAGTCTTCCATGCTAAGAGAGGGACATTGGCTTGGATGTAAATAATCCAGAGGCTTGCCACTTACAGCAATTAGATGAAAGAAGGGATTTACCAGGATAAGAGATAGACTACAACTTGGATTTTTGAATCAACAAGTGTGCCACTTACAACAGTTATCTGGAATTAGGGTTTGTTTGATTGTCTGTTTTGGTGTGTGAGTGTATAGAAAAGTATCTTCCTACAGAGAGATTTTGATTTCCTCTGAGGGAATGTTGATTTTTGTGTGCCTTGGTTAAAGCCCAAGGTTGAAGCTAAAAAAGGTTTTTTTTGTTTAGGGAGATCATTATACAAAGCCTAAGAGGAGGCTGAAGAAGACTGACTCAACAAGAGAGTGCTTTATCTGTCTTGTACAAAGCCCAAGATTGAGGCTAAAAGAGATTGACTCTTTTGGGGAATATTTTGTCTGTCTTGTACAAAGCCTAAGATTGAGGCTAAAAGTTATAACTCTATTGGGGAGAGGTTTTATCTGTCTTGTACAAAGCCCAAGATTGAGGCTAAAAGTTATGACTCAGCTGGAGAATATTTATATGTGTCTTGTACAAAGCCCAAGATTGAGGCTAAAATTGCTGAGGGATGATCGTTATACAAATCCTAAGAGGAGACTGACTTCTGCTAAGGATGATTGAGATCCAGAGGCAGATCCAAATTGGGGAATCAACTCTTGCTGAGGATTGCAGAAGAGTTGAAGTATCAGAGACCATGAGGTTCTGAATTTTTTGAGGGTTTACTGGTAGTAATTTGACCCTAGCTGAGGAGATTCTAAAGTGAGAGTTTTAAAGATTGATTTTTTTTACCTTTGGAGGTTTTAACTCTGCTAGTGACTGATCAGGGTTTTTCCTATGCTTTTAGGAAACTTGAGGTTTTCTTTGAGATCCAAGAGGAGATGAGACTGTCCAAGTCTACTGGTATGAAATGGTTTATCTTTGTATGATACCCAAGAGGAGGCTGATGTTTTAAGGGATGAGAATCAACCCTATAACTGGTTTGATGTTTTGATTCTCTGAAGGACTGCTCTACCAAAAGATGACTAGGTCATGTCCTATACCTGTAGGAGGTCTTGGGTCCTTGTACTAAGCCCAAGAGGAGGCTGAGAACTTCTAAGAAGCCTGAGAGTCCTTGTACAAAGCCCAAGAGGAGGCTGGGGATGCTTTTAGGAAGCCTGTGGGTCCAAACCTAAGAAAAGTTCAAGAAAGGTTTCACCGGGAATAATCCTTTCTTTAGTGAACAATTCAGGGTTTGAAGAAATTCAAGAGAGGTTTCACCGGGAATTAATCCTCTCTGGGGAAAATGAATTTATTGACAAATTTCTAATAGTGACAGTCTTGAGAAAAGTTTCACCGGGAATAATGTCTTTCTCTGTTCCATATTGTATAAGCCCAAGAGGAAGCAAGATTGTATCTGGAATTTCCTATGGGGAACTAGTTTTGACTGTGTTGAAAGAGTGACCACTGGTTTGATCTAATCCTAGACCTAATTGCCATGGAAAACTCTAAGCAGATATATAAGCATATATATACATATGAGATATATATGAGCAAGTATGTAAAAGAAAGCTGGTATAACTTATAGGTGAGTAAGCTTCCAGTGTCACAAATGTATGGTTAGTTATTCAAGAAATTGAAGAAAGTTTTGATAACAATTAGGGATTTGAATTTAAATCAAAAGAGAAAGCTGTTTTAAAATAAGTTTGGGGCTTATACTCAAGGAGAGGCCCAGATGAATTCTTTCGAAAAGGCGACGATCGCGTCGTAGTTTTGAAAACAACAGAGGGACTTATACAATGACTGAGGCCCAAATTTATTGTATTTACAAAAAGAGATTGGGTCTTACACTTTATTTGAGGCCTAAAAAAGTTTATTTTTGTACAAGAGATGGGGCTTACAGCTCAAGGAGAGGCCCAATGAAAGACACTGATCGCACCGTCGTTTTGAAAATCGTGTCGGGACTTATACAATGACTAAGGCCCAAAAAGGTTTGTGTATTTACAAAGGGGTTGGGTCTTACACTCTATTAGAGGCCCAAAAGTGTTTTGAAGAAAGAAAAAGGGGGCTTATACTTAAGGAGGGGCCCAGATGATTTATTTGAAAAGGCGACGATCGCGCAGTGGTTTTGAAAATCGCAGAGGGACTTATATAATGACTGAGGCCCAAAAATTTATTTACGTATAAGAAGGAATGGGTCTTACACTCTAATAGAGGCCCAAGAGTGTTTAAAATATTTATAAGGGTGAAAAAAAATCAAAACCCTAACTTGATTTAAAAAAATGCATTTTAATTGAATAAAAATTAAATTAGAATGGTCAAAGTTAGCAAATGTGGGTGAAAAACAAGTCATGATCTTTGATTAATGTTTGAAAAATCATATTTCATTTATTGAATAATTTGAAAATCATTTGAATAAAAGAAATCAAGATAAAGGGATATTTTTAAATGCAAAAAAAAAAAAACAATTCTTTACAAAAATATCAAATATGTGAAATAAATAATATTTTTGTGAGATTTTTGTAGAATAAAATATTTTAACATTTTTGTGAATTTAAAAAAAAAACCAACCAAAAATATTGAAAATTGAGAGAGAAATTAATTTTAGAAGTTATTAAGAAATTGTGAAGAAAAAATGAAAAGAAAAAGTGGTAAAAAAATATGGGATGGTCCTCCCAAGGTTTGAACTCACGCCCTTGGGGTGAAGAGTTTAAAATTCTACCATCTGAGCCATATGCGTGGGCTGATGGAAAGTGATAAAAGTGAATAGTATATGAAAGCAACCTTTGAAAATGGTTTAAAAAAAAACCAAAAGGTCTGGGGTGAGGGGGATTCGAACCCCAGACCCTTTGCTTGCTACACACACAAAACCAGTTGATCAACCACTGGGGCACAATGCCAATTCAAATATATAGTGGCAAGGAAATAATATATACTAAAACTTGTTTGATTTCTGAAGAATGGCGCCATGGCTATCTTCTTCCTTGGGCCAACCTCAGACTTGCATGATGCAAGCTATCTCCCTCGTTTCTCAACCATTTTGGAATATGTAAAAATGAAACTTGTCCAATTTTGGATGAGGAATAGAATGGCATTATTCAATTTTATTGAAATTCAAAGAAACAAGAGATAACATAGCATAATCAGATGAACCCTAAAAAATGCAAGAGATATATGAAATCTCATACACGCAAGATAAACAACAATTGATTGAGGGAAAATGATCTATGAACATTCAGAAACACAATGGTAACTTGAAAACTTATTTATGATGCATGCATTAATGAGTTTGAAAGTTTGAGGCTTACCTCTGCAAGAAGGAATCGACTTTAATGGTAGAGGTGTTACAGAATTGAAACAATGATCTGGATAGCTTCCTTAGGCCTCAAGGATTGTGTTGCAACCTTCAGGATGTTTTGGAACACTTTGGATAGGCTGGCTCAACTCTGACTGCAATTGGTCAAAGTGAGAAAGAGAGATGATGATCCTGATGTTTCAGAAGTGTGAGGAGTGTTTGATCAGCTCATATATGATGTATGGAATGTGTTAGAACAATTGGTGGTGATGGAATAGCTCTCTAATGAAAAATTCGATAGTGACTTGCAAATGAAGGCATTTTTTGGAGTGAAGATAGATTTTGAGTAAAGCATCAGTTTGGGTGCTTTGGTGTACTCAAACTGATCACAATTGATGTCTATTTATAGTGCAACAAGTTTGTTTTGGCATCAATAGTGAATGGAGGCTTGGACAGTCCCTTAGCCATTGTTGATCAAATAGAATCTTTGGTCTTCTCTAACCATTGACTTGGGTCAGTGCAACAGGTTATGAGTCCATTGGTTCAGAGATGAATCTTAGAATCTTTGAGCCTTTTAGCCTTTTTAGGTTACACATAGCTACAAGTAGATCCTTGGAGTTGGGAGGCTTGTGGATCAGATCTTTTCCCTTTGATGTTATCCTCTGAGGCGTCCAAATGGATGACAAGGCTTGTAATTTCCTAAATCAACCAATTCGAGCAAAATTGAAAAAATCTGTCTTGTACAAGACAGTTTGAAAGTGCCATTTTGTGAGAATCATATCTCCTTGCTCAAATGGTGTTATGGAATGCTCATGTACTTTTTTAAAGAGCCCATATATGATACAATCCATGTGTGGTCATAGTTTGTTTTGAAACTATCTGAATCCAAATGAAAAACCCTCATGAACATTGATGTTCAAGGCTGACACTTAGACAGTTTTGTACTAAGTGTTTGAACTTTTGGATTTTTCACCACTTTGATCCATCCATAACTAAAAATCCATGAAGATTTAGAGTTTCATGTAGTTGAAGCTTTTGTAGAGTGTAGGAAGACCTACAAATCAGGCTTTGGATAACTCAAAATGGCTGCTTGGATCAAAAGTTATGGTCCTTGGAAGTTGGCACCAAAACCATCCAAATTTAGTAACTTAGAAAAATTTTCAATTTTTCAAGGTTACCCCTTTTACAAGTTATCATGATTTTTTGATCAATTCTTGTTCAAATGGCTTTATAGATCATATTTTATGAGAATATAAGTCATAAGGACCATTTTTACCAAAAAAGTCATGTTTTGACTTTTGGCTCCGAAGCGGTTCGTCGCGGAGAAACCCTAATTCCCGACTTTTGAGGAATGCATTCTCTGAGGGTGATTTAACTTTGCAAAAAGGACTCCTAGGGTTATTTTGAGCATATTGAGTCACATGTTGAAGTCTTGGCTCATCCTCTTATGAAAATCTCACTCTGGAGGTCTCAGTCGTCCAAAACCCTAATTTGGTGATATCAGGTGTTTCGAGGCTCCTTCCACTTGGAATGCTACAACTTTGTGCTTGATTCTTGATGTGAGAGTCCTCTTGATCCTTTATGGGTGTTTGAGGGGTTAGACAAGTTGAAGATCATGTCATTTCTTGATTGATCTTTGGTCCAAATGTTTAGAGGGATGGAAACCCTAATTCTTGTTTATAATGAATGCTCAACAATCTTTGAGAAGATTGATGAGGTATGATGGTACATCCATATTGAGGTAATTATCTTCACAATGATGGGAAATCTTGTGGTCAAAATTTGGGGTATGACACCTGGCTGGGGATTTTTAAAGTGAAAGCTTAAGCCTTGTCAAGGGGTCAGTGGAGTTTAAAAGTTGAGTTTGAAAACCTTAGAGGTTTTAACTCTGCTGGATATTAGCATATTGATGAAATAATCAGGTTTTTTTCCTGTGCTTTTAGGAAACTTTAGGGTCTTTGTGTGAGATCCGAGAGGAAATGAGACTTTCCAAGTCTACTTGAATGAAGCCCAAAAGGAGGCTGAGACTTTCCAAGTCTCTCAAGAAATGGTAGGCTCTAGCTGAGAGAGGTCATAATATGATGCCCAAGAAGAGGCTGAGGTTTTAAGGGATGAAGATCAACCCTTAGAGTGGTATGATGTTTTGGAATTTTTGACTCTCCTGAGGATTGAACTAGTAGAGATGACTAATTTCTATCCTATGCCTTTAGGAGGCCTTTGGGTCTTTGTACTAAGCCCAAAAGGAGGCTGAGGAAACTTCTAAGAAGCCTGTGGGTCCTTGTACTAAGCCCAAGAGGAAGCTGTGGATGCTTTTCGGAAGCCTGTGGGTCCAAGCCAAAGAAAAGTTCAAGAAAAGTTTCACCGGGAATAATTCCTTTCTTTGCTGAACAATTCTAGGGTTTGAAGAAATTCAAGAGAGGTTTCACCGGGAATTAATCCTCTCTAGGGAAATGAATTTCTTGTGTGTATATATTTCTAAATTTGACAGTCTTGAGAAAAGTTTCACCGGGAATAATGTCTTTCTCTGTTCCATATTGTATAAGCCCAAGAGGAGGCAGACTGTATAGGGAATTTCCTATGAGGGAACTAGTTTTGACTATGTTGTAAAGTAACCTCTGGTTTGACTTAAGCATAGACCTAACTGCTAGGGGAAACTCTAAGCAAGAGATGCACAAGTATATATATATAGAGACAATTATAGTGACAGATATATATATAAACAACTATGCATTTGAAAAATATGTTGGGACTTACCTTCTGAGAAGAAGCCCAAGTGCATTGTGATCTGTGGTATTGACTACAACTATATGCTTGATTAAGATTTCAAGAAATTGAAGAAAGTTTTGAGAAAAACATTGAATTTGAATTTGAATTAAGAGAAAATTTGTTCGGAAGAAAAGAAAGTTTGGGGCTTATACAATGACTGAGGCCCAGGTGACTTATTTGAAAACATTGATCGCACTGCGATACCGACAGACGTTGTGGGACTTACTATAGTAGAGGCCCAAAATTGTTTTTGTACAAAGAGGGTTTGGGTCTTATACTCTAATAGAGGCCCAAAAGTGTTTGTGAAAAGAGAAAAATGGGGCTTATACTCAAGGAGAGCCCCAAAAGTCTTATTTGAAAAAGGCAACGATCGCGCCGTGATTTTGAAAACCACAGAGGGACTTATACAATGATTGAGGCCCAAAAACTATTTATGTACAAAAGAGATGGGTCTTACACTCTATTAGAGGCCCAAAAGTGTTTATTTTTACAAGAGATAGGGCTTACAGCTCAAGGAGATGCCCAGATGAAAAATAGAGATTGCGCTGTTATTTTGAAAATCATATCGGGACTTATACAATGACTGAGGCCCAAAATGGTATATTTACAAAGGGGATGGGTCTTACACTCTAATAGAAGCCCAAAGTGTTTATTTTTACAAGAGATGGGGATTACAGCTCAAGGAGATGCCCAGATGAAAAATAGCGATCGCACCGTTATTTTGAAAATCGTATCGGGACTTATACAATGACTGAGGCCCAAAATGGTATATTTACAAAGGGGATGGGTCTTACACTCTATTAGAGGCCCAAAAGTGTTTCAAATGAAGTTTCAAAAAACAAAATTTAGAGAAAACCCTGATTTGAATTTAAAAAATATAATTTTCAAAGGAAATTAAATAATAAATGATATAAAATATCACATATATTCAAAAACAAGTTGTCAACTTTGAAAAATCATGTTTAATCACATGAAAGCTTGAAATTCATTTGAATTTGAAAAATCAAGATGGAAATTTCATTTAAAATGTTTAAAGACAAATAAAAATGAAATTATTTACAAAAATTCCAACTATATTAAATAAATAATATAAATTTGATTTTTTTGTAGAATAAAATATTTTAACATTTTTGTGAATTTTTAAGAAAAGAACCAATAAAAAATGATTAAAAAAAATGAGAGAGAAATTAATTTTTGAAATCAATTAAGAAAATGACCAAAAATTCAAAAAATGGCGCCAACGATCATCTTCAACCTCACGACCTCCCTCCGTTGCTGTTTTGTAAAACCTCACATATCTCTCTCAATACGAAATATGTTTTGACTTTTGTAAACACGAAAGTTGTGTAATTTTGAACAAGGATTTCAATTATATAAATTAATTGCATTTATATTAAGTGTGGAGTGAGAAATCAAAAGATGAACTCAAGAACCCTAATTTTTGCAAGAACACTATGAAATCCTATACACGATAGCTACAAAGTAATTGATTGAGAGGAAACACTCTACATAAGTGCAGAAACATGTTTGTAACTTGAAAACACATTTATGATGCATGAATCATAGAGTTTGAGAGTGTTAGGCTTACCCCTGCAAGAGGAAATCAAATCCTCAGTTTTAGGTGTTACAGATGTTGTGTGATGATCTGGACAGCTTCCTTGGACCTCAAGTAGTGTGTTTGCAAGCTTGGAATGGATTGAAACAGCCTGGAACTTGTTGTGGTACCCCAACTGCAACTAGGCCAAAAAGCTTGAGCAAATGGATGGTGACTTTGTGATTCTGATGTTCCAGATGTGTTATGAGGTTATGGATCACTTGTATATGACATATGTGAGGTGTTAGGATGGTTGGTTTGTGCGGAATTGCTCTCTTTTTGAAAATTTGATAGTGACTTGAAAGAGAAGCAAAATCTGGTTTTTTGTGTGATTGGAAGGAAAGCATGAGTTGTTATGCTTTGGTGTACTTGAATTGATCAGAAAGAACCTCTATTTATAGTAGAGCAACTTTGTTTTGGGAGCAATAGTGATTGGAGGCTGATCATGGCATGTAGCTTGTAGCCATTGACTTGGATAATCCAAAAGTGCCAAGTAAACTCTCTTATATTGACTCCATTCAATTTTGCAGGTTTGAATGCTCAGAGTTTGGACTTGAATCTTGACTGGCTTGGAGTGTTATGGTCTGGTTCATGACACCTCAATGTATATCATTGATGCTACCTTGCCAAATTTGAATTCCAAGTTTCATGTCATGATGGTTTTCACATGCCAAGTTGAAATTCTTGCCTTCTTGATCAAGAACCAAGTGAGTCATCAGATGTTTTATGCTTTTGAAAGATGACAAAGTTGGCAAAATGGCAAAACTTGAGTGACAAAATCATGTGGCACAAGTTTGGTTTTCATGCCTTTGTGTGGGCAGGGTGAAAAATGCCATTTTTGGAGGCTTATAACTCCTTGCTCAAGTTGAACCATGGGAGGCTCTTGTACTTTTTGGAAAGCCCCAATAACATACTTCAACTTTGATGTCCAACTTTGGTCTTGAATCATCTTGGATCATAATGAAAAATGGCCTCAAAGTTGGTGAAAATGCAAAACAGATTCTGTCCAAAATTTCACTAAGTGTTGGAAAAATGGTCATTTTCATATTTTTGTGTTTTTGATCAATCCATAACTCAAACTCCATGATGATTTGGAACCTGATGTAGTTGATAATCTTGAAATATGTAATGAGAGCTTTCATTTGAGCTTTGGATGGAAGAAAAAGGTTGCTTGGATCACAAGTTATGGCCTTGCAAAGTTGGGTATAAATCACTTTTTTTCATAACTTAGTGAAATTTGAAGTTTCTTATGGTTGCCCCTTTTGCAAGTAACCCCACTTTTCTTGATTTTTCTTGATGGATTATGATCCAAACCATAAGTTAACATTGTTTTTGACTTAAGGAAGCCTTGTTTGTCAAGAAATTCAAAAAGTCAAACTTGGTTTTTTGGCACAGTTGACTTTTTATCAGATAAATTTCAAACTTTGTGATCCTCTATGAAATCAAGTCCTTGACCTAATTCAAACCTAATGGATGGATTCCATAGGTGTTTTAGAGTGTCTTGAACCATGTCCCAAGGTTTGGGATTATGTCTTGGTCAAAAGTCAAAGGTACAGTTGACTTTTCATGAAAATACCCTAATTGCAGATGAATTTGAATCCTTGTACTGCTTATGAACCAAGTTCTTTGAATTAATCCAATCTTGTAAATGGATCAATATGATGTACTAGAGGTCTTCAAAATACTTCTTGAGGTCTTGGCTCATGCCTTGCTCCAAAAGTCAACTTAAGGGTGAACTAGGTCAAGAAACCCTAATTCCTGATTTTTGATGAATGCATCCCCTGAGGCTATTTTGAACTTGGGATTGGGTCCATGAGGTCCCTTTGAGCTTCTTGGATCATGTTTTGAAGTATTGGCTCATGCCCAGATGAAAATTTCTCTCTGGAGGCCTTGGTCGACCAAAACCCTAATTTGGTGACACTGATGATCTTAAGGCTTGATCAACTTGAGATGTTGCACTCTTGTGCTTGATTCTTGATGTGAGAGACCTCTTGATCCTTCATGTATGTTTGAGGGGCTTGAAAAGTTGAGGATCATGTCCATTCTTGATTGATCCTTTGTCTGAGTACTCTGAGATGGCTCAAAACCCTAATTCTTGATTGTAGTGAATGCTCAACAATCTTTAAAAGGATTGATGAGGTATGAAGGTACATCCATATTGTGGTGATGATTTGCACAATGATGGGAAATCTTGTGGTCAAAATTTGGGGTATGACAGATGCCCCTATTTAATCTTCTTGGACCTGAAGGTGTGAATGGCGAAGACGTTCGGACATTCAAGATAAAAGAGGATTAAATATCGGAATACCCGAAATTTGGGGTATGCTATTATGCAAGTTTGTGGGTATGATGAGGAGCATGTAGAGCATCTGAGGGTTGTATTGTAAACTTTAAAAGAGAAACAGTTATATGTGAAGCTGTCCAAGTGCGAGTTTTGGTAACGGGAAGTAAGTTTTGTTGGTCATGTGATTTCCAGTGGTGGTATAGTTGTGGATCCGTCGTCGATAGATGCGGTGTTGCAATAGGAGACTCTGAAGTCTGTTACAAAAATTATAAGTTTTCTTAGGTTGGTTGTTACAATAGGAAGTTTATTGAAGGATTTTGAAGTTATCTTTTCCGTTGACTCATTTGACTCAGAAGGGTCAAGCCTATGTTTGGGATATGCATTACGATGAGAGTTTTTAAGAACTCAAATAGAAGTTGATGTCTGCACCAGTTTTGATTTTGCTAAATCCAAGTGAGTCCTTTATTGTGTATTGTGATGCTTCGAATATGGGCCTAGGTGGTATGCTAATGCAGAATCGTCAGGTGGTAGCTTACGTTTCTAGACATTTGAGGGTTCATGAAAGAATTATCCTACGCATGGTCTTGAGTTAGCATTTGTGGTGTTCGTGTTGAAGATTTGGAAACATTATCTCTTTGGCTCCAGATTTGAGGTGTTCAGTGATCACAAGATTTTGAATATTTATTTGATCAGATGGAATTGAATATGAGGCAGCAGAGATGGCTCGAGTTTCTGAATGAGTATGATTTTGGCTTAAGTCACCTTCCGGGTAAAGCTAATGTTGTAGCTTATGCATTTAGTTGAAATTCGTTGCATACGTCGATGCTGATGGTTCAAGAGTTATAATTGATCGAGCAATTCCAAGACATGAGTTCGGTATGTGAACAGACTCCTAATAGTGTGAAGTTGGGTATGTTGAAGCTAACCAGTGGTATCCTTGAAGAGATTAGAGAAGGTCAGAATATCGATGTGGGATTCGTTTACCGACTTGTGTTAATCAATCAAGGTAAGGGTGGTGACTTCAGAGTTAACGAGAATGGTGTGATGAGGTTCGGAGACAGTGTTTGTGTATCTGACATGCCAGAGCTTTAGAGTATTCTTGATGAGGTTCAAAGAAGTGGTATGAGTATTCATCTCGGTGCCACTAAGATGTATCAAGACTTGAAAAAATATTTTTGGTGGAGAGGAATGAAAAGGCAAGTAACGGGGTTTATGTATGCTTGTTTAACTTTCCAGAAATCGAAGATTAAACATTAGAAGTCATTGGCCTAATGCAACTGTTAAGTTTTTCTGATTGGAAGTGGGATAGCATTTCCTTGGATTTCATGACAAGTTTGATGAGGACGGTGAAGGGATGTGATTCCATATCGGTGATTTTTTACAGACTGACTAAATGGGCTTATTTCATACCGATTAAGATCAGTTATCCATTGCAAAAGTTAGCTGAGTTGTACATTGAGAAGATTGTTAACCTACATGGTATTCTGTTGAGTATTATGTCAGAAAGAGATCTAAGGTTCACGTTGAGGTTTTGGCAGAGTTTGCATAAAAGCTTTGGGTACTAAGCTGAAGTTCAGTTATGCTTATCATCCGCAGACAGATGGTCATACAAAGAGGATTGTCCAATCCTTGGAAGATCTATTGAGGGCTTCTATATTAGAACAAGGAGGTGCTTGGAATAACTACTTGTTGTTGATTGAGTTTACTTACACTAACAGTTTCCATTCAAGTATTGTGATTGTCATACCCTAATTTTTACCCCTAAGATTCCACCTATCATATCATTTGCATCTTATCAAATCACAAGCACGATGTCCTCTTAATCCTCTCTTTGGGTTTGCCTTTGAGGAGAGATCACCAGGAACCTTTGTGTTTTCTTTGCTTGTTTGTTTATATTCTAACATCACTAACCTTATTCAAAATACAAAAATATGTGATGTTTCCTCTTTCTTTTTGTACAAGGTATGGACTTGCAATCAGTGAATCAAGCTTGGTTTCTAAATTAGGGTTTTGGTTTCCTAAGTCAAAGTTTTGGTCAAAAAGTGTTCCACAAAGCTTTTATCTTCAAGGCATGACCTATAATCTTAGGCCATCTTCATGTCAAGTTTCATTTAAAATCATTTGATCAAAAGAAGTTCAAGTTTGATGCATAAATTCAAAGATGATTCAAGTATGGTTCATGTGTATATTTGCATGCCATTTTCATTCAATTCTCAAGCAATCATCAAGGATATTCAAAGAAAAATCAAGCTTCCTCCATTTGGTTTTCAAATGATCATTATTGAGCCTTTGTATACAAGGAAACTCAAGAAAATTCAAGTTGGTATATAGTTTGTTGACCTAAAATCAAGTATGGCATGCATTTTGGTCCAAATATCATAACTCCCTCATTTCTCAATATTTTTAGGAGTTTCTTTGATCCAAATGTCACATTTGATATCCTCTACAACTTTTCTTCCAGGGTTAAGACTCAATTCACTCTCTAAGTCCATCAATTTTTTAAGTTGCTCAAAGGCCACATGTGCACAAAACTAGATTCATGACATGTTTGACCTAATGCCGGACCTGTTTTTCAGTGCCGCGACCTCAACTTTCAACTCATGCCATTATCACCTCAGCATCCTTTTGATTTGGTTCTTTTTGCATTGTATTCTCCTCCATGAGAAGATCATTTTGAAGGTGCGAGAAAGACACAAGAAAGGGGGTTTGAATTGTGAACTTACTCTTCTAAATACTTTTCGTATCTTGTTAAAGAGACACTCAAGAACCTTCAATGTTCGTTGAGAGATTCCGATCTCTTAACTATGGAGTATGAGAACCATATAGGTTCTGATCATAAGATACGATACTCAGAACTTGTAGTGCGGAAGCTGATCAGAGATAGGCTGCAAGATTCTGACTTTGCTTAATATGAGGTTCTGTTATTCAATGCAGAAACATAAATAGAGATACTAAGCAAGCGAGTAAAGGACACATGATATATCCTGGTTCACCACGCAGGCTAATCCAGCCCACCCTCCTGAGGTGATTTTTCCTTGAACACAAGGACTTAATCCACTATAGCCAAATCATTGATTACACTTGTACGGACCACGCCGATGACTAACAACTTGCACAGCCGCACTGTGACTAACAACCCAATGAACCGTTCAGGGATCCAACAGGATATAACGTTCATTGACCGAGCAGACCCACTACAGGGATTTCAAAGCTAGCCGTTCAGGGATTCATCACAATGAATATAACGTTACTGACCATATTTCAGGAATTTCCTCAATGACCCTCAGCCATTGTCATCTCAAGTATCTGATCACCACATGATCTACTCAAGGGCCTCAACTCACAGCTGAACCGTTCAGGGATCCATTCTCGATATAACGTTCACTGGAGGAGTCTCAATTCATTTAGTTGAATTGGCAAACTGGAGATTACAAATTGTGCTTCTTAATAAGCAAGTTTCTCCTAAGTTTAAGTACAAAGAACACACACATGTGTTCAAGCAAGATTTGAGCAACAGCTCCTTGCTTTCCTAAGAAACTACAAAGATGTATTTAGATATTACAATTTTTGACATCTTGTAGATCTACTTCTTCTTCGTCTTCTTGGTTGAGCAAGCTTTGAGCAGTAACTCCTTGCTTCAGATCTTCAATGTAGTCCTAACGAGAAGGTAGGTTGATGACTTGACAGATCTTCAATGTTGTCTTCTTCATCAACAACTTCTATTTTTTATTGTTGTTGTTGTGTTGATTTGTCTTCTTGAGTTTCAACAACAATTGCCATTAGTGAAATAATGATAGCTCTGAATATGTTAAGTGTTACAACGAGAAATCATCGTTGTTGCTATCTTCACAATGACTTGGCCGATATTGTAGATGAACATTCAGTTCATGATTCTACAAGTGACCGACACATCAGAAGCAAAAACTCTTTCCATTAAATAGCCAGTAGAAATATAGCCGTTTGAGAATATTGTTGGCTGTTTGGAAAAGAGACGTTGTGATATAATGAGTTGTACTGACACATCTCCTTTTTGCAGAGGGAGAAGTGACCGAACATCTTTTCTTGGGTAGTGTGTACATTTAACTCACAACGGTAATATCTAGACTTCAAAACTTCAGTGGCTTCTGATGTTAATTTGATGATGCATGAGTAGATTCTTCTTAGCAGAATATCTGATGCTTCAAGTTTTCAGTCAATTGAAGAAGTCCATTAGGAATCTGTCTTCAGAACTTCAGTACTTGGTCTTTAAGAACGTTATTATTTTCTGCTTCAAGTCTTCCGAATCTTTAGAACCTGTCTTCAGAGTCTTCAGAACTTGATATTTGAAACCTTGATCTTCAGAGCTCATATGTCTTCAGATTCTTTCTGCACTTGGTCTTCAGCGCCTTCAGCCATCAAAACTTCAAGTCATAGGACTCTTCCGTACTTTGGTTCTTTCAGAGTGTACTTCTTCAGAAGCTTCGCTATCTTCAGAATCTCAATCACTTTCAGAGAGCATCCACAAGAGCATTGCAACAGCAATCTTGGCATCCTTGGATCTGGCTGATCATGACTAGATAAAGAAGCGTTCTTGATTCTCGCGACTTTAGTCACACATAGTAACTTCTCATATGTATATATTCAATCATAGTACATCTAGTTGGTGCGTGTTGGTTCTGATGTCTTTAGTTCTTATGATCTGCACACAACACACGTTAGACCATAAAATGGTTCTTTCACAAATACTTATTGTTATCATCAAAACATAGATTGACTTGTAGAGACAATCCTTTCTCTCACAATCTCCCCCTTTTTGATGATGACAAAACCAAGTATTTTGATTGAACATTTTATACAAGGTAATCACCAAAGCAAACAACTTCAGAATTTGGAACAACAGCTCCACCTGAATGAGTTATCCTCAAAGCTTTATCTAAGATCATCTAGGATTTTATATAATCCAAAGATATACAGAGTAACAACTTGAGTTGTCAGAATAGGAATAGAAAAGAGTTACTTCTCTATCTTGTCTTTAGGAAAACAAAGAGTCTTTAGCATCTGGACTAGTTCATCAGAACTACCATCTTCAGATCTTCAGAACTCAGTTTTCTTTGTTGTCGTATCAGAGCATATTATCTTCAGAGACATCTGAAGCATTTCTACTTTTCAGCAGATTCCATTAAGCATAAGATCATAACAGTTCTTGACTGATAGTCATAGCCTTGCTATCTATCAGAGACAGACACTGTCTTTAAAGGAAACTCCCCCTGAGTTTCAGACTATATGAAGATTTTTTATTTTATAATTTCATCTTCTGGGTAGTCTCCCCCTAATTACCATAAGTCATATATTGGGATCTTCGGAATCGAGATTTAGAGTTGTAAGATTTTAATCACCAATATGGAGCATGACTTTTCAGAGTTTGACATTTGACCATAGGTTCTTATCTTGTTAATGTCATAGCTCAGTGGTTTATCAAAGCTTAATTTCTGATCAGATACCAATTTCAGGTTAATTTATGTGATCGATCAACGCTTGATTTTGAATCTGGTACACCTTGTTTTGTGCTGATATAAAGTGATGTGCTGACTGAAGAAGTTCTTTTGACTTGAAGAATAGTTCCTTGATGTGCAGGGAATGGATACCAATGAAGGTATTTGATAATAATTCACAGCTTTGTTTTGATTGATGAGTCTGATACTAGTCTTTGTGTACTGAGTCTGATTACCAATTATTGATTTAGTCTGATACCAAATCGTTTTCATTTCAAATGGTTCCTGGTAAACATCAGAACGACTTATTTCTTGGATCTTTAATCCAGATCTTCAGACAGCTCTTGGCTTCTGATTTGCACAGTTCCTCTGAGTAAGCATCTTGAGAATGTGTACTTGTTTTGACTGCTTTCAGAGTTTTCTTACTGATTCTGATTCTTAGACAGCTTCTATTATATGATCGGAGTTCTTCTTCTGAGTCTGTTCCTGTCTTTAGAATGCCTAGTGAACTTATTTAGAGTTCCTCGGATAACATCAAACAACAAACGTTAGTAGCAACGCATTTTTATTTTGTTTGAGTTCTGCATTCTTTCAGATTTCCTTCTCTCAATCAAAATCATTATATTTCTCCCCCTTTTTGACATCATCAAAAAGTGTCAGGGCATATGAGCAATTAAGCATATGAATGATACCAATTGAAGGTAATGGAAGCCAATTGTGAAGGTCATGAAATTAGTGTTCATCTATTAGGTTTATTTTACTAATTTTTCGTTTAGGCATAATTAATTTGAAGGACCATTATAAATAACTAACAATGAGCTTATTAAAAAGATTAAATGCATTTAAAAGTTCATAGATTAAAGAATTAAAAACATAGATTGTATTAGAGAAAGACTTAAACAAAAACACATAGATTATTTAAAAATATAGATTGTATTACGGACGGATTTCATCAAAACATACAAATCTAGACTAGACGAAACTGGTTCTTATAGGTTAGACTGAAAGGAGCTTAGGGATGATGAAGAAGATGAGGAAAGACTTTTAGAGTTATCTGAGCTTGAGGGAAGTGATATTTCTTCTGTTTAAGCCATTGCAAGCTTCTTGTGTTTTACTATTTCTTCTGAGATCCATTCATGGAACTCGTTCCAGACATTTCTTACTTCCAATGGGTTTGCACAAGAACTAGAAGCATTGACGAGGGTTTGAATCCTTGAGATTGCATTGTCTTTGAACGATGCAAGAACGATATTCGTGGTTCTTAATCTCTTGGATGAATGTTCTTCCTTAATAACCGTTTTTCTTCCTACCTTCTAATCTGAGAGTTCTTGAAGAACATCAATGATATTTTTCATGTTAATCCAAACACTAATATCTTCGTCCTTGATTTTTCTCAGATAGTTTCCGAACTCTGCCTCATTATAGGTAGCAAATTTTGGAAAACCTATAACCGGAACTCTGGGGGTTAGAGTCAGTTCTCTAAAACGTGAATTATCTAAACTGGCGTCTTCCTTCAAAAGGTTCTTAAACCTAAGAATCTTCCCATAGCTTTTAAGCAGCTTCCAAGATTCTCCTTCATTAATTAGAATGTCGTCAACTAATCCTGATTCAACTAAAATGTCTGAGGTAAGTCTTCCATAGGGAATGAGACCACATTCATGATCAGAACAAGTTCTGGAGCTTCTGATGCCATCCTTGAGAAGCTTGAAGAGGATTGAGGGAATGTACATTTTAATTCCTTTTAGTAGAAGGAATAGAACACATTTTTGAGTATCGTTCAACTGTTCTGAAGAGAGATGATGGAAAACATTCTCTTGTAGAATTTTGAACTAGACTTGAAGTGAGTTTTTCAGGTTTGAGAAGGTTTGGTTTTCAGATAAGGCTTCATCTTTGAAGATAGAGGACATCACCTTAGCTTCATTCTCTACATTGAGTAAGTTTTTGGAGATTCAGAATCCGTCATTTTCATGCAGCAAGAGATCTGTGATTGTCTTTTCAGTGATGAAGATTTTTCTTCCGAAAACGAAGGAGACAATGAGATTTTTGGATGTATTTGCATGAATCCATAAATCTTTGATTAGATGACCATAAGTTGGTCCTTCCAATCTTTTGAAGTAGTTTTTCCAACCTTGGGTTTCCAATGAGGGAGTAATGTCACATCCATTTGATTTCAGATTGTTGAAGTTAACTATAGTTTCTGACAGAACCTTGAGATTGTTAACTGGGATTTGTGTGGTTGTGGGAATTGAGACGTATGCCATTTTGAGAGAGAGAGAGAGAGAGAGAGAGAGAGAGAGAGAGAGAGAGAATACAGAGTGAGAAACTAGGAAATCTGATTGAATGAAGGTTGTTTTGTTCTCTTCGGGTTTGATGCTTTTATAGAGGAAGCAGACTATTTTTGAGGAAGATGGAACCGCAACGGTTGATTTTCCTAGGAACACTAAATAACGTGGAACAGTGGATAAATAATTAATTCCTTTAATCAAAGGTCATGACACATTCTTAATGAGTGGTAATGGAATGTTACTTAATCATGACCTGTGGGAATTTATGGTCTCTAGACACTCCTAAGCCTTTTCATGTGAATTTTAAGCAGCACTCACTATTAGATAGTTAGTGCATTTTGATCATTTGAAATATTCATACAAATCACAAAACGATTAAGATGTAACATAAGCTTAGTTAAATAGAAATAACTAAAATCCTATCTTAGACTAAGAACGTCATCGGTGAACAAAATTCAGGAAGGACTTTTTCAGTCATTCCATTTCTTCTACAATGACCAACTACTCCCTGTAGGTCAAGAATGTGGGAGATAACTCTGCAGTAGGGAACTTGGTAGATTGTGTCTTCCCTAGATAGATTAATTTCTTCCTTTAAATGGTTGTACATGGACTGAGGTAGGTTTATTTTGATTCTAGATACTAAAAAGAAAATGAACAATCTTTCTTGGTTAGACAGCCAGCCTCCTCCTCTTTCTCTTGGTCTTAGATTAGTCACCATAAGCTTGTACCAATCTTTAGCAAATGGAGTGAGGGTGCAAGGTTGAGTTGGATGCCCCTCTGTTTCAAAAATGATGTGCAAATGCCTGTCGA
This sequence comes from Lathyrus tuberosus, assembly GCA_022829125.1. Lineage (NCBI taxonomy): Eukaryota > Viridiplantae > Streptophyta > Magnoliopsida > Fabales > Fabaceae > Lathyrus > Lathyrus tuberosus. The sequence continues at coordinate 15,070,896 of JALAZF010000097.1, forward strand.
AACAATGGTTGTTGATGTTTCATTCCACAGTTACACCATCTTCGACACACCCAATGGCTTTAGCTATGATGGTGGGGTTGATCAAGACTGGACAACCAGCCACAACAGATAGAATATAATTCTTGCCAAGATCATATTCTAGAGTTCATGCATTTGCCCAAAACTCAGTCACCAGTTCAGGGAATATAGGTCCAACAAGCATGGAGAAATAATTTTCCCAGTTCTGAAATATAATTCCAGAGAGAACGCTTGTTTTGTTGAGCTGTGGCAGAAGGTTTAAATTCACAGTGAATTCCTTCTGGGGTTCTAGATCGGATGTTTCTCCTCTGATGTTGTGGGACGACATTCTGAGCGAAGTTGAATTGTTTGAGAGATGAGGTTCTACCTAGTTAGATATTGAAGTGAAAAGGACTTTGAGATTTAATAGCTGTTTGTCAATCTGGAGCACGTGGGGTTCATCATTTCCAAGACTAGCTATAAATAGCTGTGATAGTTAGTGAAACGACATGTGATGGACTTTAATCGCCGTATATCTATAGCAGTAGGTTGCTGACACTACGTGATTATGACTGCTTATTTAACTCTTGAAAATTGTCTAATCATAAATGCGTGAGAGTATTATTATAGTTTCAATAATCCTAATATGACTGATGTTCAAATTATTGCTATTATTTCAAATAATGAGAATGAATGAAGACAGACATACCTTGGAGGTTCTGAAATCCTTTTATGACTATTCTGAGTGCTTTCCATTCTGAGATATTATTAATTTTCAGATTCTGCTTGCTTTTGAGTGAGCTGCTGTAGGTTCCCATGTTCTTCAGGATACGCTTGTGTTCTGACTTCTGAGGAAGATGAATATTTTCTTGGAATGTGATCCTGGTTGAATTACAGCTTTCTCTCTTTTCTTGTTCAACCTTGTCCATCAACTCTCTAGGTTATAATAACCGAGATTAAGACTTAACATGATCAGAGTGACCACTTCATCCGAACTTAGCCAATTACATGCAATCCTTTTGGTAAGGCGAAGTAATGAATGTTCTGAAGGAAAATTGACACTCATATGCTTGGGAGCAGTACAGAGTGAACAATAAATTCTATTTGATGACCCTATTCATAAGCAACAGATTACATCTATTTTTGATTGCTTCTCACTTCTCATTTCCTTGATCCATAGAACCTGTTTGGTTCTGATACAGTTCTTAAGTTATGGATCTGAATCTTAAACGACAAACTATGAGAATTGGTTGAGTTCTCCTTTCATAGTCTGAATTCAGTTTGCGTCTGTGAGAATTTCTTTTCTTTGAAAGATGGTTGAATACACAAGATTAGTGAGAACCTTTGAGAGGTTATACAAAGAAGAATTAACATATCAGCTTCTGACTCTGTTCCTCAAGGTTGTTTTAGAACTTGTCCAGAACCAAAACATCACTACGCAACACATGTGTACATCAATAGACATGGTTTGCATGAAACTTCTTGTTCTCACAATGCTGATCAACATATTTGGGGTTGGTCACGCATATCAGTTAGAGAGCCTAGATGTCTGAATTGATAGCTTCTAATTTCATAGCTCAAGTGGTTCTGAGAACACTTGATCTGACGAAAATCAGATTATCAACATTTGATTTCACTAAGATAATCTCAAGTTGTTAGAGATTGATTTCTGAATCAATTAAGGCTTAAGAGTTCGTTCAGAAACTTTTCTAATAAGTTGAATTTTTCAGATTCTGGCTTTAACAGATTTCATTCTGAATTTCAAGGTCTTAGAACATCAATCTTTCTTCTTTACATGAAGAGATTCAGAATGAGTTTCAAACGAGAAAGTCAAGGGTGGACCTAATCCGTTTCTTGAAAACATCTCAAAAAACTCATAAAGAATTAATCTTCAGCAAACAAGATTTCTTGCTTTCTGATGATTCATCTTTTAAGCATATACGTGGTTTTATCCACACGTATTTTCTAGGATGAGCATTCAACAGATACAGTTTCTTATCTGATGAATTTATCTTATCAGCTGATTCTTCAAAAAAATTTTTTAATGAGACTTCATCTAGAATCAGTGAATTGCTCAAGAAGTAATCAGATTGATTACAATTTTGTACACAGTCAACTGCTGAATTGTTACAGAAATTGTAAGTGAATTTCAATCTTACCCAGAGTACTTCTACGCACCACATCTGGATCTTTTTCTGACACTGTTAAGTGTTTGATGTAAATCAAAAACATAACCGGAGCCCTGATACCAATTGAAGGTGCGAGAAAGACACAAGAAATGGGGGTTTGAATTGTGAATATACTCTTCTAAATACTTTTTGTATCTTGTTAAAGAGACGCTCAAGAACCTTCAATGTTCGTTGAGAGATTCTGATCTCTTAACTATGGAGCATGAGAACCATATAGGTTCTGATCATAAGATACGATACTCCGAACTTGGAGTGCGGAAGGTGATCAGAGATAGGCTGCAAGATTCTGACTTTGCTTAATATGAGGTTCTGTTATTCAAACATAAATAGAGATACTAAGCAAGAAAGTAAAGGACACACGATATATCCTGGTTCACCACGCGGGCTAATCCAGTCCACCCTCCTCAGGTGATTTTTCCTTGAACACAAGGACTTAATCCACTATAACCAAATCATTGATTACACTTGCACAGGCCGCGCCGGTGACTAACAACTTGCACAGCCGCACTGTGACTAACAACCCAATGAACCGTTCAGGGATCCAACAGGATATAACGTTCATTAATCGAGCAGACCCACTACTGGGATTTCACAGCTAGTCGTTCAGGGATTCATCATAATGAATATAACGCTACTGACCATATTTCAGGATTTTCCACAATGACCCTCAGCCATTGTCATCTCAAGTATTTGATCACCACATGATCTACTCAAGGGCCTCAACTCACAGCTGAACCGTTTAGGGATCCATTCTGGATATAACGTTCACTGGAGGAGTCTCAATTCATTTAGTTGAATTGGCAAACTGGAGATTACAAATTGTGCTTCTTAATAAGCAAGTTTCTCCTAAGTTTAAGTACAAAGAACACACACATGTGTTCAAGCAAGATTTGAGCAACAACTCCTTGCTTTCCTAAGAAACTATAAAGATGTATTTAGATATTATAATTGTTGACATCTTGTAGATCTTCTTCTTCTTCGTCTTCTTGGTTGAGCAAGCTTTGAGCAGCAACTCCTTGCTTCAGATCTTCAATGTAGTCCTGACGAGAAGGTAGGTTGATGACTTGACATATCTTTAATGTTGTCTTCTTCATCAACAGCTTCTATTTTTTATTGTTGTTGTTGTGTTGATTTGTCTTCTTGAGTTTCAACAATAATTGCCATTAGTGAAATAATGATAGCTCTGAATATGTTAAGTGTTACAACGAGAACTCATCGTTGTTGCTATCTTCACAATGACTTGGCCGATATTGTAGATGAACATTTAGTTCATGATTCTACAAGTGATTGACACATCAGAAGCAAAAACTCTTTCCATTAAATAGCCAGTAGAAATATAGCCGTTTGAGAATACTGCTGGCTGTTTAGAAAAGAGACGTTGTGATATAATGAGTTGTACTGACACATCTCCTTTTTGTAGAGGGAGAAGTGACCGGACATCTTTTCTTGGGCAGTGTGTACATTTAACTCACAACGGTAATATCTAGACTTCAAAACTTCAGTGGCTTCTGATGTTAATTTGATGAAGCATGAGTAGAGTCGTCTTAGCAGAATATCTGATGCTTCAAGTCTTCAGTCAATTAAATAAGTCCATTAGGAATCAGTCTTCAGAACTTCAGCACTTGGTCTTTAAGAACATTATTCTTTTCTGCTTCAAGTCTTCCGAATCTTCAGAACCTGTCTTCAGAGTCTTCAGAACTTGATATTTGAAACCTTGATCTTCAGAGCTCATAAGTCTTCATATTCTTTATGCACTTGGTCTTCAGCGCCTTCAGCCATCAGAACTTTAAGTCGTAGGAGTCTTCCGGACTTTGGTTCTTTCAGAGTGTACTTCTTCAGAAGCTTCGCTATCTTCAGAATCTCAATCACTTTCATAGACCATCCACAAGAGCATTGCAACAGCAATCTTGGAATCCTTGGATCTGGCTGATCATGACTAGATAAATAAGCGTCCTTGCTTCTCGTGACTTTAGTCACACATAGTAACTTCGCATATGTATAAATTCAATCATAGTACATCTAGCTGGTGCATGTTGGTTATGATGTCTTTAGTTCTTATGATCTGCACACAACACACGTTAGACCAAAAAATGGTTCTTTCACAAATACTTATTGTTATCATCAAAACATAGATTGACTTGTAGAGACAATTCTTGCTCTCACACATTTTCCCTGAAGAAAATTACAAAACGCACGAGTGGGTTCCATTTGGTCTAAGCATGAACATGGTGACCTAAACTTTGTTTTGTACCATGACCTATAATTGGTAATCATGTAAAACTTAACTTGGGACCAACCAAACCATGTGCAATCTTGTACCTCATTGCAAAACGCGTTTACCACTACACAAAATGACCTGAAAAATGATCACAACTCACGCATTTCATGCCAATTTTTTCACACGGTTTGGATCTAGAATTTTCTCAACTCGGATCACACATTTGAGATCCAATTTGGCACGTACAATGACCTCACTCCCTTTCCTATAAATAGAGCATCATTTTTCCTTCATTGGCAAGGTTTGAGAGCCACGAAACCTCTTCCATTTTCACTCTGAATAAGCTCAAAAACCCAGAAACCCTTGCTTCATTTTAGCTTGTTTTAACTCCAAATCTCTACCCAAAATTCTTCATCAGCATCATCTGAAGCTACTTGAAGCATTAAAGAAGTTCAACACCTTCTGCAACCTTCAACCCGATCTCACCAATTTCAGACCTTTAAAGCTTCTTCGAACAGGTAGATACGAGTAAAATCTCAGCACAAACAAGTTACCATTCTCTTCGTATTTATCTTCTAATGCTAAGCCCTCACTTAACTTTGATTTATTCATCGTATTAGTCATTTACTTTAACTTTGAAGCTTATAGGTTTTCTGCGTATTTTACCAAATTCTCTCTGCTTGGAGTGAATCAATGGCTCCAATGCAGAGGGATGAGAACGATGACATGAGTAGAAGCTTAAGCATGAGGTGTTTGAGCTTGAAACTCATAGTTCAAGGATCTGCATGTAATACCCCATATTATTTAATTGCTCAATTGGATATCAGAAGAGATCAATTATTTTATTAAAGAGACGGATTGATTTTATTAGTTTAAAAGAGAATTTTAAGGCAACTCTAATAATTGATCGGTTGGGTTGAGGTGACAAAATATCAATTGGAGATATTTTGCCCTGTTGGATTATATATTATTATAAGTTTATATATATATATATATATATATATATATATATATATATATATATATATATATATATATATTGTTAGAAAGAAAAAGAAATAGAAAGAAGAAGAAGAAGAAGGAAATGGAAAGAAAGAGGAAGAGAAGAGAAAGTGGAGAAAGATGAAGGAGAGAAACTCATGGATCATCATCATCTTCTTCAAACTCCTCTTCGTTTATCAGGTGGGTTCTAGTTAGACACTCTAAGTCTAGAAATATAAGTTTGGACTTAGGTTAAATTTGAGAGAAAATGAAATCTAACGGATAAAACGTGAAATAAATCGAGTTAATGATTGGGTTTACTTGTTATTATGTTTTGGTATGAATTGGAAGTGTTGTGGATGAGTTTTTGGGGCCTAAGGACCTGCTGTTGCGTTTCTGAGATTTCGGGGTTTCGCATAGTTCGCCTAGCGAACCTGGGGCGAGTCGCAGCGAACATATTTTCGAGGGTTCGCCTAGCGAACCCGGCAGCGAAGGTCAGCGAAGGTTCGCTGATGACGTTCTCCTAGCGAACTTTGTGCCTTTTCAGTGCTGTTTGGTTCTGCCTTGCTTCGCTGAGTTGTTCGCGAAGCGAAGGGCGAGGCGAATGTTTGCCAGGGAGTTCGCGAAGCGAACTTTATGTCTGTTTTGTTCTGTTTGTTCATTCTCCAAGGGCTTCGCCTAGCGAAGGAAAAAGAGAATGCTCGCTGGGAGGTTCGCTTAGCGAACATGTCAGTTTGTGCAGTTTTCTTTCCTTCATAACTTTTGATCCGTAACTCGGATCGGGACGTTCTTGGTGTCATTAGAAAGCTATGACGACCCTCTATCTGATGTGGAAATCTTGGGTATGATGTGGGATATTTCATTTAGGGGAAAATGAAGGAAAGTAATGTTTTGTGGAATGTTGGAATTGATATCTTTTGGATCATAAGTCCAATTTCGGCATAGTAATAGCCGATGTAAAGCTGTGGAAATATCCTACGGGATAAGAGTGAGAATATTGATTTCGTTACCCGATTAGATGAATCGGAGGAAAACCGAAATGATGTTTTATGTGATTGAATTATTATATGTGATTCAAATGTGCAATTGTAATATGCTTTGCTTGTTATTGATGTTAACTTGATTGAAATAAATATGCATGTTTAAAATATGAATTAGGAAGAGTGAGTAAACCTTACCCAAAAACAAAATGGTATAATTCTAGATTGTGATTATAATTGTGATAGAAACTCTGGATGGCGACGCTCGTGCATTCATTGACGAGTTCTGGCCTAGGGTAGAGAGAGGAATGATAACGCTCGTGCAGGAGAGGCCGAGGCGTGTGTCCATTACCGAATGGTATCGAATGAGTGAAACACTAGTATGGAACATGTGTAATTGTTATGTTTTATTTTGAGAAAAGGCAAAAGAGGCCTTAAGGTGATTGTGGCCTTGTGATTGTCGAATACAATCACGTTGTGTATATGATCATGTAATCGTAACCATTTATCTTGCGGTGTAGTTTCATGAGACTCGAGCACCTCCACTGAAACGTATGCACAATTACTTGGCAGGTTTGATCCCCGCGTATAGTATGATTGGAGCCCACGGGTAAAGAGACTTGTGACGGTGTACGGGCCGTGTGAAGTGATGGATCACGGTGTACGGGCCGATGATCCCGAATCCAATTCGTATGTCAAGTAACTACGAGGATCAATGACTCGGGTCGACTTCTAGACGTAGAAGCGGACGGGAAAAGGGGATGCCTTGGTATGGTTATCGATTCGTAAGGAAATCTTGAGTTAACAGGCTCAGGACGTAATTTCCTTCCGTGTGAACTTTGTGAGTTAACAGACTCATGACATGTTTCCATATAGTGTGAGATGGTGAGATTGTGTACTCAAGGTCATTTTCCCTTCCCCTTGACTTGAGTTAGGATGGATAGAACCCTGTAAAGCCGAGAGAATCTATAGGATAGGGAACTCACTGAGATTTGATGTATCTCACCCCACTATAGTTGCTTTATTTCAGGTGCAGGTTTGGTTACAAGTGGATCGATGCAGAGATGTTTCAAGAGGAGCTTAGTTAAGCTTATTTCCGCTGTGTATTTTATTGTTCTTATACAATGAGGAATATTGTATAATGTTCTTAGATTTTCATTTCTGGCTAGTTTCCATGACTTGCGCCATTTGTTGTATTTATGTCTTAGTTAATGGACAAGTATGTAAATTATGCCATTAGGCACTTTTGATGTGTCAGTACCAAATAAAATGTGTGTATTGTATTATTCTAGATGTATATTATACAGGGCATTGCACTACAAATTTGGCTAGAGGTTGAAGACGTCGCAGGCCTTCGCGCGCAATGGTGGCAAATTTGAATTTCTTGGCCAATCAGCTCGTGACACCTAACCTAGTCATTGCTTTTTTTAATTCTTTTTCTTTTAAATTCATTTTTAATTCCTTTTTCTTTCAAAAATGATTTTAAATAGCTCCAAAAACCTTTTTCATTCCAATTTTTTTCATAAATCATTAAAAATATTTTCTACCACATATGTTTTTTTTTTCAGATTTTAAAAATGATTTTTAGCGTTTTTTGCTATTTTCTCTTTATTGTATTTTTTATTATCTTTAAACAATTAATTCTTCATCATTTTGAAACATTTTTTATCCACACTTTTGAGATCTCAATACTTATAGCATTTGTGATTTTCTCAAATTTTTTGGGACGCTTTATTTGATGTTTTGATACCTTATTGGGTTTATTCTCTGCTTTGACTTTTGTTGACCTTGATCATTTGTGGTTGATTAATACGTCATCTCATTCAATTAGGTTTTGGATTGATGTTTTAATGGATTGAACTTTCATCATTTCAAACATATCATTAAATGATCATTTGATCATTTTTGGGACTTTGGATTGATGATAAGTTTATCTCAAAGTATCATGAAGAGGTTTGATTGAAGTTGATGATAGATAATCCCCTTTGCCTTTGTGGTTGACCATCTTTCTCTCTCCTTCTCCTTCTTCTTGTTTTGCTTTGACTTATGTTACATTGTTTTAGGAGGATGACTTTGTGTCATTTCTCTAACATGTATGACACATAAATTGTTATTAACCGGTCTCTAAAAGGTGCGGCTTCTATATAAGTCCACTTAAGATTGCTTAACATAGCGCTAAATTTGTCCTGAATCGGTTTAATTATCATTAACACTAACATTAACCAATATTAATTGTGCTAACATTTACTTTATGCACTTTACATTAATGCAATTTATTTTATGCCATTTATCTTTTATGTCATTTATATTTTTGTCATTTACATTTTAGCATTTTACTTTTTGCTCTTACTTCATGTACCTTTGGTTTCTTTATCTTTAAAAGACCAAAAACATTAATAAATAATCAAAACCCTAAAAACTTTAATGTGGTTCTCATTTTGACTTTGTGTTACTATCCTATGCTTGGAGACTTTGGACTATTGGAGTTAGATCTAAGGTCTCTTTTCCTTTGCTTGGAGTGATTCATTTGAGACTTTGATTCATCTGTTACTTTGGGATTCATCTGATGCTTTGTGATACCTGAGACTTAAGATTCATATGGACCTTTGGTTCATCTGAGACTTGGCTTTTATCTTAGACCTCGTGACCTTTGTCTGGACCTTGTGGTATTCATCTGCTTATGTGCTTGTTTATCTTGTGACTCAATCCAAATGGAAAGGAATGTTGGTTTGGACCTATGTCAAATGCTTGCCTCTTCTTGTGGTTAGTAAACTTGCACACATAAAGGCTTTCTCTTAGGCTACCTGACAATGAGACCATTTACTTTTCTCTATTTCAAAAATGTCTTGTTTTCAAACTTCACACCTTTTTTCTTAATAAACCTTGACTTTGTCAAGTGATCCATAAAATCTTTTCTTAATAAATGATAAAACACTTAAGCATATTCAAACATCTTTTTTTCAAAAATTCTAAAAATGAAAAACCTCATCAAACTTCTTTTTGTGCCTTTGTGCACTTTTCTTTAAGAGCCTTTTTTCAAAATATTGGATATTAGTTTATTCTTGTAGTGATGCAAACCATTATACTTCTACAAGATGTTGAGAAATTATTGATATTTTCCACTTGAATGTTGAGATGTACTTGTGAGAAAGTCCAAGTAAAATTTCTCCATATCAAGATGACGCAAATGCTCATTTCCTCATACTTGTGGGTAGTAAGTTGAGTTTTTCCACTTGAATACGATAAAATATATTTTCACTTAAAATCAATCGACAAACAACCCAGCATTTTATAAACACTGGTTTGCAAGTGGTTCCTGTTGAGTACAATGAATGTGAGGTGTGCTAATACATTCCCCTTGCATAACTAACACCTGTATCCAAATCTCTTTTTTTAGCTTTTTTTTCTTTTTGTGGGTTTTGTTAGATCTTTTCCATTTTCCCTTTGGAAACAATAAAGTTTGGTGGCGACTCTTGCTTTTTGAGTTAAGTTAATCAATAGCTTAATCTCAAATTTTCCCGCCACGATAGCCGGCGACTCTGTTGAGGACCAGATCCCTAAGAGGGTTAAGCCTAGCTTCTTTATCTGTGTTTATTATTGCTTTTGTATAATTTTGCTAATGTTTGGTGCTTTTGTTTTTGGGTGCTTGGTGATCTTTGTGTGGTGAGGATAAGTCCTCTAACCGGACTTGAGTTCACTTAAGCTAGGATAGTGGTATAGTCATGTCGACTTTATGGGCGTTAAGCGTTGTTAGGTTGGTATGAGAACCCTGCTCAGATGAGGCCCTTTGGAGGTACTAATGTCATGCGAGTAGTCGTAATGTCGTTATTATTTTCAACCTAGGAATCTGGGATTCTGAGAGATCTTTAGAACACTTTTTAACCCATCTGGCCTTTTAGCACGTAGTGTAGTGACCTTCCTAGCGTAGGTTTGGAATGGTTAATACACGATACTACACTCATACAAGGTTCTCTTGAGAATATTATTGGTCTACAAGCAAGCCATTAAACCGGTAATATTTGAAGGATGGATTTACGACTCTGGGAACTTTTTTAGAATCCAGTTACTGTTTGTGATTTCAAAGCCATAGAACATACCCTGTAGGATGGTTGTTACCCTGTCCAAATGGCTTCATGCTCGTGATGTCGAACCTTTGAACCCACCATGTTTATGATTGTAGCATAATCATGCATCCATGCATTCATAAACATATTTTTCACCTGATTTTTCAAGGAACTTAGGAATTTTACTTGCAAATATCGTAAGTAATTTGATCATGGACTCTGGAAGGAGAAACACTCACCAGTTTCATTTTAGGCGTCCTGAATTGAAGGAGTTGAGGAGGTTAGGATCTCTGGTGACTTGTCCTTCTGATTTCAAAGACCAGTATGGAAGACTTCTGACTGTGTTAAACACTGATCCTGAAGACGAAGTTCTGAACACCTTGGTTCAGTTCTATGATTTGGCCTATAGGTATTTTACTTTTCCTGATTATCAGCTTACGCCTACTTTGGAGGAGTATTCTTATCTCATAGGATTGCTTGTATCAGATCAGATATTGTTCAGTGGTTTAGTGGAGATTCCTAAGTCTTGTGTCAATGGAGGGGATGTGCACTTGAGAAAAGGGAGATTGTTGCTAATCTTATGACTAAAGGTGTTATTCTTGGTCTCACTGCTAAGTTCTTGATGGAGAAGGCTGCTACTCTTGCTAATGTGGGGAGTATGGGTGCTTTCGAAGCTATTTTCTCTTTGCTTATCTATGGAATAGTTCTGTTCCCTAATGTTGATAACTTTATGGATATCAATGTTATCTGTTTCTTTCTAATTCGAAATCCAGTTCCTACTTTTCTCGAAGATACCTATTATTATATCCATCATAGAACATGGAAGAATAGAGGAGTTGTTATATGTTGTGCATCTTTACCGTACAAGTGGTTTATTTTGCACGTGTCCCGGTCCAGCTTATTCAAGGATAACAAGAAGGGTTTGAGGTGGTCTCAGAGGATTATGTCTATCACCAACGCGGATGTGAGTTGGTATTTTAGAGTTTATAACTATTTGAACAGGATTTGTTCAAGACATATCTTCCTTGGGTTTTGATGATAACAAAGTATTGAAAGAACAATGTTTTATTTGATGTGTGTTACACGTGTGCAGGTTCTAATACTTGTAAATATTGTAGTCTAAATTTGTGTTACATTAAGCACACTTTGAGAGTTGCTAAATTGTTAGCTTCTGGTGGAAGAATCTGAAGAACACTTGCTAAGTGATGTCTGATGTAGACTCTGAAGATGAAGGTGTCAGCATCAAAAGAAAAAACGTAATTGTCTCTACACTTACTGAATGCAAATTGGCTTTTGGTACCATTCAGAGTTGGTGATAAAGCTGAAGTTGTCCGTACTATAGAAAGCAAGATGTATTGTCAAATCAGTTTGTCAGCTAGAGTCTACAGATTGCAAGGCTCAAGAAAGGCTGGTATGCTTTATGGATATCTACTCTCAACGGCTTTAATAGTACAGAATCTCTTGAAGACTCAAAGGTTAAACATGTTACACATTGGATCAAGATCTTCTGGTGTATCTATCTTCAATGGTCTTGTACTCTGGAGTAACAGTAAAGACTCTTGATCAAGTTACCTCTTCAACAACTAGTTTCTAAAAAGGCTATAAATATGGTTGAAGGTTCAAACTGAATCTTTAACAAGGATTATCTAGAAGAAGGAGTAATAAGATCAGCAATTATCAACATAATTGTAAATGTAGATTTTTTGTTGTAGGTTGTAATTATAAAAGCCTTAAGATTTCTTACACATTGAATATCTTAGAAATCTTAAGTGCTTTAGGTCTTTGTTATGGTGATTTCTCTTACCTCTGATACTTGTATCATGTACACCTTGTTCTCTATTCTACTGAGCTTGTTCAGCAATTTAGATAAAAGTCTTGTGTCATTGGGATACAAGTAAGGAAGTCTCGAGTCAATATGGTTTAGCCACGTAAGTCTCTTGCTATGTGCTTGAGATGTGAAAGTCTTAATCAACTAGGTTGATTGAGCAGAAGTCATGTATCATTGGGATACAAGCAAGGAAGTCTCGAGCCAAGATGGTTGAGCCACATAAGTCTCTTACTATGTGCTTGAGCAGTCAAAGTCTTAATCAAGTAGATTGATTGAGCAAGGTTAGCTCGATGCATGAAACTTGGAGCAGTAAGTCTTGTATCTGAGGGATCAAGTAGGGAGGATTATTTCATGGCACCTGGAGCAGCAGTCTTGAGCCAGTGTGGCTTGAGAAGGAGAGCTCAGTACATGGAATTGGTGCAGTAAGTCTTGACCAGGGGGTTCAAGCAGTGAGGCTTATTTCATGGGACTTGGAGCTGAAGTCTTGGGCTGAGGGGATGAGCAAGAAAGTCTTATGTTTGTGGAACCTGAGCAGGAAGTCTTGAGTGAGGAGCTTGAGCAGAAGTCTTGGACCTTGGGCCTGAGCAATTGTAAAAGTCTTATGCAGAATGCATAAGCGATTGTAATCAGGATTTGATTATAGTGAAAATTTCTTGTGAAGCAAGGGGACTTAACTACTCTCAGTTTGGGAGGAACCAGTATAAATCTTTGTATCTTCTGCTATTATTTATTTGCTTCTGTTAACATTCTACTGCTAAGAATTAACCAGAATCTAAACACTAGTTTAGATTCTGAACTCTGATCAGATGAAAACTAAGAAAACAGAAAACACAATTCAACCCCTCCCATTCTTGTGTACTTTTCTCACCTTCAATTGGTATCAGAGCATGGTCTATGCTTAACACTTAACAGTGGCGTAGATAATGATCTAATGAGAAAAGTATGTCAGTCTAGACTTTACTTCAAGAGGGAATCAAGTGCCACATGAAAAATATTATACTGTTTTTCCTACCATATTCAAATGGTGATTCCACTGAATTTAATTGATGGAAAAGAAAAACATATTTTTAACTCATTGGTCTGGATAAAAGGGGTTTCTGAAGGTCTATAGAATATCCTTGAAAAAGGTATTACTATAGAAGTTGATTGTGTATAGATGATTTGTTTGAAAGTCTCTATCACCGGCTCAGAAGAAGCTTATTGAATATCTTCAGAGGTAGTTGCATTCTAGTAGGTTCTCTACCTCACTTCTAAGTATGTCAACATCATTGATATGTTTGGTGTTTGGACTATCTTTGAATCCTTGTGCTCAGATTTGTGGGAATCAGTTTTGAAGCTTGTCTAGTTACACTTCATCTAATATTTCAAGCAAATTCTGAGAAGATTGGTTTAGATTCAAACTTGAGGTCACAGTTATTCAAGAAGTTATACAACTTGAATTTATTGTGCTCTGTTGGTTTGTCTTTCAAATCTTCAAAGAAAATAAATGAAATTAGATGATGAAAAGCTATCTAACAGATCACCTTTCCTAAAGCTTCGGTTCTTTGAAATGTCTAATGAAGAGGGATTTATATTTCTTGTCAGAAGTACTTCTTAACCAGCTGGATGGGTTGTAACATCTGTTGATAGAAGAGTAACTTCAAAAGCTTATAAAGTACTTGTATTTCAACTGATCTCCCAGATCTAAAATCAAGGAGAAAGACTATCAGAACCTAATGTCAGTTAATCTTCACTGCATATTCTTTTGAAGATGACATTAATGCATAATTCAGATAAAAGAGTAATCTAGATTTGCCAATCATTGCTGCTTCTAAAGAAGCATTTGAGTCCTAAAATAAAAATCAAGTATTGAAGAGAAAGAGGTTATGCCAAATCTATCTTGCTTCAATATTTGATAATAAGGAGTCTTCTCTTTAAGGTAATATCTTAAGAGACTCCATTGCTCCTTGATTGAGGGTCATCATGGAATTTGTATTAAAGGACAAGTCTATGAGAAACCTTCAATTTTTCTTTGTGTTCTACAGGCAATTAGATGATGGTGCTTTAATTTGTTTTATGCCATTCTCTGATAGCTAACATCATTTGGTTCTTTGCTTATCAAAGATCACAAAGTCTTGAGTCAAGAAAATGAAATTAATGATTCTGCTAAGAAAAAGATCTTGTTCATATTATGATTTATTCTAGATTGATACTCTGGAATGAATCATGGTATTACTATCAGAATGTGGCATAAGACGAAGGAAAGCCTGTCTGAAAATGTATGTATTGTCTCATAGAAATATGAGTGTCATTATTTAAATGTATTTGCTGTAGATATCAAAGAAAGGAGCGGAGGCATTTTCCATGGAATTTATCAAAGGTTGTTTACAACATTTGATTGAAGAAGAGCCCACAATCCAAACTCAAGTGCTAGAGGTACTAAGCTTGGTGAGAAAAGTGGAGTCATTGGTTTAACAGCCATTGAATCAGAATCCACTCAAAGCATTGTTCAGACTCTATGGTTAAGTCTGAATACTGATACATGTCTGACCAAGAAAATAACAAAAAAAAAGGTATACTTGTTCTTTTCTGGCTTATCTCCTGATTCAATGAGATATTTGTGTAGGTGTAAATACAAAGTTTTTGTTAGACTTCTAGAGAAGTTCTTTTGAAAAAAGGATCTTGAGAAATCTTTAAGAAGAAACTCTGTTGTATTTATCTATACTGAATATTTCATTAAGCTAGATGATGATCATATTTATGGAAATAGTTTCCTCAGTTTTTGTGATGTTACTGCTGTTTGTTAGCTTTCAAAGGAAATAATTCAATATTCATCTATCACTCATGACTCTTCTTTCAAGAGGAAATGTCATTTCTGAATAGAATCTTGGAGACTAATGACTAACATAAGATATCTTTCTCTTAGTCTAGTTCTACTAGGCTCTGATGGATGATTGCTTCTGAAACTTGTCAGATTCTGAGATTGAGAAGATGATTCTTTACTTCTGATAAATCAGTTTAAGTAAAAGGTTTTCAAAAAAATTTATAATACTCAAATTTTCATAAAGGTGAAATTCATCTAGTGGATTCATGAAATCTGCTGGATAAGAACCTTTGGGTAATGATGTTTTCTTTTTGGATACTTATTGTCACTATCCCCTGACTTGTGAAACATCATTTTGTCCTTCTTCTAACAAGATTCTTATTCCTTTAAGAATCTTGTTCAGTTCTTTTCTTTTTATTTTCTCTTTAGTTGTGTGTTAATCAAGCCAAACTTGAGATGAGTTTCCTAGTCAATTCTTCTTTAAATCAACTGGTTGTCATCAATGAAAAGTTTATGGATTTTGATGAGTTTCTTAAGTTAGGCTTTAACTTCTGGAAGACTGTGTCTGAACAAGGATGGAATGGATACTTTGAGATGCTATGTGGTTTCACTTATCCAGATCTTGTCAAAGAGTTTTGGATTATTGCTTCCATTGTTGAGCTGAATTCTGAGTGTGTTATTCTTTCTAAAGTAACTGGTGTTTCTATAACAGTAACCTCTAAGGTGAATGCTAATGTGATCAATTATGAGGAGATTGGAGAAATCCCAGGAACTCTTGTTTGGGAACACTATCTTCCTACTTGGCGTATCTTTGTAGATCCATCTAATACATCAGCAGTCTCAAATATTCGTCCTGATGCAGTGGTTTGGAATCAGATTATGAATTCAAACTTACTTCATAAGGATAAGGATTTAAACCTCGTGGACCCTATTGAAAAAATATCTGCTTTTGTTTCTCAATTCAGACTTGCAGATTGATCTTCCTTAAGTTATGTTTGACTATTTGAAGAATAATCTTTCTTCCTTTCACAAGGGAAAGATTTTCTTCATTCCTTTTGGACGAGTTCTTTCAGAATTACTTGTTCAATAGGGAGTTATCATAAGTTCAGAGGCTGATTTGTCTAAAATTTGAAGAGACAAGTTTGAAGCTATCTATGAAAGATTCTGATGTTAGATTTCTGCATAGTTATGCCTTGTAATTGTTAGAACCTTTATATTAAACAATCTTATTATTAATTCAAAGTTTGGTCATGCTTTTGTACAGCTTAACTATTGAATATACTTATTTATGGTTGCTCAAGAATCAAAAGTAATGGGAGTAAGAACTCAATGTGTGCAACTTTGATCATTAATAAAATGGAAGTTATTACAACTTATTTAGACATTCTAGTCTGTTGGATTAGACCTAAGGTATTCTCTAGGATCATCTGACATGTCCAGATTATCTAAGTAAACTTGCCATTCTTCCTTGGCAAACTCCAAAGCCTCATTTCTCATTTGATTTCTGCGTCTGGACCCAGAAGATATTCTTCTTCTGTGTGTCTTCACAAAGGATGCTGAAGAGGTGAGAGCCTCTGAAGTTATCTGCTTGCTAGTAGATCCTTCAGCTGCTGCTTTGCTTTTTGTTACCTAAGTTGCTGCATTCACTATGGTTGTCTTTCTGAAATCTCTCTTTGGAACCCAGATTTGTTTCTGTTTATACATCTTGGTGTTTTGAGGATTAAGTGTTTATGAAAGTAAGTCTGCTATGAGTCCTTATATAGACGTGTTACATACATTGTTCCAAGTATCTATTTGTTTTAATATTGATCAAGTCTAATCAATGTCTTAAATAATAAATCATAAAAATGTTATCTAACAGTCTGACCTATTAAGTATTCTTTAACAACTATGAATATTATAGTTAACCAGTTTAATTGTTGCTTCTGGTGTCCGTTTTACTTCATTAATGTTTTGAGAAAATCAAAGGGAAGTTATTAAAAGTATTTGCTTGCAATAAATAAAATTGGGTCAAAAAGTACTTTTTCATTAATTGAAACAAAAGGATTACAAAATATTGACTCATAAGAAACTGTTAATGCTTAGTACATATTCCTATCTAAGTTATCTTGAACCTTATGATGATAATAGTTGTCATAATCTATGTCTAGTTCATCCTCATTAGCTTCTTCCTCGTCAACCTATGGGATTGGACGATAGAACATCTGTTGAACCGCCTTTTTCTCTTTGACCTCTTCATTATCTTCCTTCTGGGCTTCATCATAGCTTCTGATGAACATACCCTTATAGGTTATGTTGGAGCTGCTGATGTTGCCTCTTCAGAAGTGAGCTTTGTAGATGGCACAAGCCCAGTTATGGATAACTCAGAAACAACTCGTTTTTGTACGTTCTGGACATCTTGTCTTGTAGAGCTCTCAGAGATTTCTGTGACTACATAAGTCTTATGACTCTCAGCTGATGACTCCTTGACTCTAGTGGATGTTGATGAAAATGAACTAGGTTTGGATTGCTTTTATAATGACTTCTGAGTAACTCAAACGACTTATTTAATCCTTGCTTGATTCTTGGAATAGTAACGACCATTAAAAATTTAAAGAATGCACTATACAATCCTTAATGACCCTTGTTACTTGATCGTTTTTCATTTCTTGGAAACTGATCCTGTAATGATGGTCTGTGATGCATTTATGACTGTAATTATTTTCTTCTTCTCTTTTTAATTCTTTTTTATGTGACAAAAGGCGGAGAAATAATGGTAAGTATTTAATTAGAAACTGAACCCATTGAGTATCTATTTAGTTGTACATATTGGTCATTTATAATTTTGTTATTTATATTTCTGTTATTATAGTTTTCTTGCCTATGCGATATATTTTAACTTTCTTGTACATAGAACCAAGGAAGAGCTTGCAAACCTCGACCTTAGTCTATCAGACTCAGAAGGAGCTTATAAACCTCGTATTCTGATGTTGCCAAAGGAAGTTAAAGTATTATTTTTGGTTTTCTTAAATTTGGAACTAAGGGGGAGCTTACAAACCTCAACCTTGGAACTGATTGACTCAGGGGGGAACTTACAAACCTTATACTTTGATGTTACTAAGAAAACTGAATTACTTTTTCTTGAAAGTAGTACCTAGTATGAAGTCTACAGAACTCATCTTTATACTATTAGATTCATGGGAAGCTTACAAATCTCATACTATAATGTTGCAGAGAAAATTATAATTGCCCAACATTGTCCTTTAAATACTTGTGTTTGTCATCATAAAAAAGGGGGAGATTGTTAGAACATGATTTGTTCATGACATATCTTCCTTGGGTTTTGATGATAATAAAGTATTGAAAGAAAACTGGTTTATTTGATGTGTGCTACATGTGTTCAGGTTCTAATACTTGTAAATATTATAGTCAAAATATGTGTTACATTAAGCACACTTTACAAGTTACTGAATTGCTAGCTTCTGGTGGCAGAATCTGAAGAACACTTGCTAAGTGATGTCTGGCGTAGACTCTGAAGCTGAAGGTCTCAGCATCAAAAGAAACAACATAATTGTCTCAACACTTAGTGAATTCAAATTGGCTTCTGGTACCATTCAGAGTTGGTGCTAAAGCTGAAGTTTTCCGTACTGCAGAAAGCAAGTTGTATTGTCAAATCAGTTTGTCAGCTAGAGTCTACAAATTGCAAGGCTCAAGAAAGTCTGAGATGCTTTATGGATATCTACTCTCAACGACTCTAATAGTATAGAATCTCTTGAAAACTCAAAGGTTAAACATGTTACACATTGGATCAAGATCTTCTGGTGTATCTATCTTCAACGGGTCTTGTACTATGGAGTAACAGCAAAGACTCTTGATCAAGTTACCTCTTCAACAATTAGTTTCTGAAGAAGGCTATAAATATGGTTGAAGGTTCAAACTGAATCTTTAACAAGGATCATCCAGAAGAATGAGTAATAAGATCAGCAATTATCAACACAATTGTAAATTCAGATTTTTTATTGTAGGTTGTAATTGTAAAAGCCTTAAGATTTCTTACACATTTAAAATCTTAGAAATCTTAAGTGCTTTAGGTCTTTGTTATGGTGATTTCCTGTACCTCTGATACTTGTATCATGTACACCTTGTTCTCTATTCTGCTGAGCTTGTTTAGCAGTTTAGATAAAAGTCTTGTGTCATTGGGATACAAGCAAGGAAGCAGGGAGCCAAGAAGCTTGAGCCACGTAAGTCTCTTGCTATGTGCTTGAGCTGTGAAAGTCTTAATCAACTAGGTTGATTGAGCAGAAGGCTTGTATCATTGGGATACAAGCAAGGAAGTCTCGAGCCAAGATGCTTGAGCCACGTAAGTCTCTTGCTATGTGCTTGAGCAGTGAAAGTCTTAATCAAGTAGATTGATTGACCGAGTTTAGCACGATGCATGAAACTTGGAGCAGTAAGTCTTGTATCTGAGGGATCAAGCAGGGAGGCTCGTTTCATGGCACATGGAGCTGAACTCTTGAGCCAGTGTGGCTTGAGCAGGAGAGCTCAGTACATGGAATTGGAGCAGTAAGTCTTGACCAGAGGGGTTCAAGTAGGGAGCCTCCTTTCATGGGACTTAGAGCTAAAGTCTTGGACTGAGGGTCTGAGAAAGGAAGTCTTGGGTTCGTGGAACCTGAGCAGGAAGTCTTGAGTGAGGAGCTTGAGCAGAAGTCTTGGACCTTGGGTCTGAGCAATTGTAAAAGTCTTATGAAAAATGCATAAGCGATTGTAATCATGATTTAATTATAGTGAAAATCTCTTATGAATCAAGGGGAATGGACTACTCTCAGTTTGGGAGGAACCAATATAAATCTTTGTGTCTTCTGCTTTTATTTATTTGCTTATGTTAACATTCTGCTGCTAAGAATTAACTAGAATCTGAACACCAGTTTAGATTCTGAACTCTGATTAGATGCAAACTAAGAAAACAAAAAACACAATTCAACCCCCCTTCTTGTGTACTTTTCTCACCTTCAATGAGGATGTGAAGATCATTGACAGTTGTGGTGAATTCCCTGATGTGCCTCTTCTTGGTAGAAAATGAGGTATTAACTACAATCCGGTTTTAGCTCGACGTCAGCTTGGGTAAGCTATGAAGGATAAACCAAGCAACATTCTTCTGGAAGCTTTCTTTATTCAAGAAGGTGTTGATAGCAATGGTTTGGGGGAAAAGATTGTCCATGCCTTGCATAAGATTATTAGAAAAGGAAATGATGAATTAGGAACGAAATATTGTGTTGCTTTGGAGTCTTACACTCAGTGGGTGCAAGCAAGAGCTGCTAAGATCAAGATGTCGTATCCTCCTGAAGAGCCTATGTTCCATAAATTCCTAGAATCCACTCTTGTTCTAGTTGAAGATACAAATGGACTCCAATTTGCTTTAGCTCAGATGAAGCAAGAAAGAGATGCTTGGGAAAGTAAGTTTCATGTTTCAAATTCAAAGAAGCTAGAGTTGCAAAGGCAATAAAAAGAGAAAGATGATCTGTTGGAGCAACATGGAAAGAAAAGAAAGAGCGAGCAAGAAGCTAGATATGTCGCTTGGAAAGGTGTTGTTAACAAGATTTTGAAAGAAAAGGCTGAGATGAATAATGCTTTTGAAGTTCAAAGTATGAAGCTCAAGAGGAAGTTGCAGCATGGAAATGGATCTTCTTCAGTTGTAGTCACCTCGGATCCTAGGCCTTAATTTACATATTTTGTTAGGAAGGCTTGGAAATGATGTACTGAAGTTTGTAATCCTTCTAGATTTTCTTTAATGAAATGGAAATTCAATTCTCTTTTAGTATGTTATCACTTATGATGTTTGCAATCTGTTTATAGTTCCTTAGTTCCTTGGAAATAATCCTTTGCATATGTATTTCAAGCATCATTTGTATCATTAGGTCTTGCTTTCTACTAGTCTTTCGAAGTATCATATGTTTCCTTCATCTTCGAACTGAAGATAAGCTGACACACCGGTACAATACTCGGGCTAGCTCAAGACAAAAGATGGATACTATTGAGAAAGAGAAAAGGGAACTTTGTGAGGAAGTGAATTCATTGAATACAAGAATGGACAGAATAAGTGCTCTGTTGGAATCCTTGGTGGCAGCTCAGAATCAACCACCACCTCCGTCTCAGCCTCAAGTGACTGTTATCTCAAAAATAACAACTACTCCTGTTGCAGTTGCTGTACCCACTGGACCTCCTCATCAGAATCAGATGCCTGCTGGTTATCCTTGGGGTATGCCTCCCAATTGTGTGCTAGCAAATTTCCATCTTACTACTGAAGCTCCTTTGGTGAGTCAAGTTCCTCCAGTTCAACCTTGATAGTCACCGCTCCTCCAGCTGTGCATGCTATGCCACAATAAGGTCCTGTTTTCGACATTGCTCATAATGAGAATCTGGATGTTTATGAGAGAATGAATGAATTCCAGGACCAATTCCTACGATTGCAAAAAGAGTTGAAAACTATGAAGGGTAAAGATTTGTTTGGTAAGAACGCTCATGATTTGTGCTTAGTTCCTAATGTCAAGATCCTTGACTTTGAAAAGTACAAGGGTAACTCCTGTCCTCAGATTCATTTGACTATGAATTGTCGGAAGATGGGTACTCACACTGATGATGACAAGTTGTTGATCCACTATTTTTAAGACAGTTTGATTAGTGCAGCTTTGAAGTGGTATGTGGGTTTGGATAGTGCTCATGTTAGTTCTTTTAATGATCTTGCAGAGGCGTTTGTGTGCCAGTAAAAATATAATTTGGACATGGCTCCTGATTGTGACCAGCTTCGTGCAATGTCACAGAAAGATAAATAATAATTTAAAGAGTATGCCCGGAGGTGGCGTGAAGTTGCTGCTCAGATTAAACCTCCGATGGAGGAGAAGGAAATGACGAAGATGTTTCTCAAAACTTTAAGTTCTTTCTATTATGAGAGGATGGTTGCTATCACTCCAAATGATTTCACTTAAATGATGGGTATGGGAGTCAGACTAGAAGAATGTGTTAAAGAAGGTCGTCTGACAAAGGAATCAAGTTTGTCCAGTGGAATGAAGAAGTCTAGTAGCAGTTTCCATAATAAGAAAGAAGGGGGCGCCAATGCCATTTCTCAAGGATGAAGGCAAAGAAGACCCAGAAACATAAGTGGCCAGCAAGACCAATCTCAACAGTATTATCAACAACCTCATGTTGTTGCAGTGACTCCGGTGATTAGTCCAACTCCTGTTGTTCAACAACAAAATCAACAATCTAATCAGAATCTGCAAGCTCGTGCTCCCGAGAAGGGTCAGTTTGATCCTATCCCTATGACTTACATAGAACTGTATCCAGCTTTGATACATAATGTGCTGATTCAAACTAGATCTCCTCCGGCTATTCCAAATCCAATTTCATGGTAGTACAAACCTGAAGCTCATTCTGCTTTTCATCAGGGAGCACCGGGGCATGATATTTAACCTTGATTTTCTTTGAAATCAGAAGTTCAGAAGCTCATCAGGAATGGTCTGTTGAAGTTCCGAGACGTCAGACCTAACATGCAAGCTAATCCTCTGCCAGAGCATATGGGACCTTCTGTGAGCTTGGTAGAGGCTTGTCCAAAAGAATATTTTATTTTTGATGTTAACTTGGTGAAGACTCTTTTGGTTTATTTGCATGCCAAGTTGTGTAAGGCCGGTTTGTTCAAAAGTGATCATTCAAATTTCCAGATGTGCGAGCAGAATCCTGAAGGGTGTGCGCTGGTGAAGAGAGATATCCAGGGTTTGATGGACCAAGGTATTCTGCAAGTCAGTGATAAGTGTAAATATGATGAGGTAGATGTTATTGTTCCTCAGTTTGATGTTCTAAAGCCTTTGGAAATCACTTATCAGTGCAAGGATAATGATGTGACTCCCTTGGTAGTTTGTTTGCCTGGACCGATTCCATACGAATCCGACAAAACTGTTCCTTGGAGGTATAATGCTACTATGTTAGAAAATGGTAAAGAGGTAATGATTGAATCAGCTCGATCAGTTGAGAATATATCAGATGTCGGTGGTATGACTATAAGTGGTTGTATGATTACTCCAGCAGCTCTCTGAAAGGTTGGTTGTGTGTCAACAAGTAAGGAAGGGCGTGGTAAAGATCCTGTTGTGGTTAATCAAGAGTCTGTGGTTGTTGGCCCATCTGATAAATCTAAGAGGAATGACAATGCTGAAGAATTGCTAAGGCTAATCCGAAGAAGTGACTACAAGGTGGTAGATCAACTCCTTCAGACTCCGTCTAAAATATAAGTGTTATCTTTATTGTTGAATTCTGAGGCTCATCAGAAGTCTTTGATGAAAGTGTTAGAACAAGCTTATGTGGATCATGATGTCACAGTAGATCAGTTTAATAGTGTAGTGGGAAACATTATGGTATGTAATGTTTTGAGCTTTAGTGTTGAAGAATTGCCGCCAAAGGGTAAGAAACATAAATATACTTTACATATATCTATCAGGTGCCGAGAGGACTCTCTGTCCAATGTCTTGGTTGATACTGGTTCTTCACTCAATGTTATTCCAAAATCAACTTTGTATAAGTTGGCTTATCAAGGTGCTCCTATGAGAAACAGTGGGGTTATAGTCAAAGATTTTGATGGTTCCAAGAGGACGGTAATTGGTGAAGTAGATCTCCCGATGACGATAGGTCCACAGATTTTCCAATTTACTTTTGAAGTGATGGATATTTACACGGCGTATAGTTGTTTATTGGGAAGACCATGGATAGATGACGTTGGGGCAGTAACATCAACTTTTCATCAAAGACTCAAGTTTGTTAAGAATGGTAAGAAGGTAATTATCTATGGTGAGCAAGCATTGCTAGTCAGTCACCTTTCTTCTTTATGATGCATAGATGTAGATGAGGAGGCTGTTGGGACTCAGTTCTAGGCCCTTGATATTGTCAATGTTGTTCAGAAGAATGGGTAATCTATTGCTTCTTTGAAAGATGCATGGTAGGTTGTGAAGAGTGGTCAAGCAGAAGGTTGGGGACGGATTGTTGAGCTTCCCAAGAATATGAACAAAGTCGGGTTAGCATTCTCACCCTATGCAGCTAGAAGAGCATTAAAGCGGGAAGCTATTATCAGACCTATTTAAGAGGTGTTTCACAGTGCAAGTTCTATTCATCCTGGGAATCTAGTTGTTGCTGCTATTGGTGAAGATGATTCAGATCCATAATGACCTTGCTTTGTAACACATGGAGAGACTAGCCAAAATTGGACTGGCGTGGATGTTCTTAGTGTCGTTCAACTGTCAAAGTGATTTGTTTTGTGTTTTTCAAATATTTTCCTTTCACTCTGCCCAAGGTGAAAGTGACTTTGTTCGGGCGCCTTTGTTTCAATTTCTAAGATCATTAATAAAAGACGTTTTGTTTTCCATTATGTGTTTTTATTTTTGAATTTTTTCTGGAAAATGGTAAATAAAAACCTGTTAAAAACAATTTCATTTAGTGCATATCACTTTCTCATTTGTCTCTTTCTAAAATAAAGCATAAATCATGTGCAGATTAATAATCAATAAACCCGTTGAAAATAATGACCCTGCACCCTCTCCCAACTTCGAATTCCCTATATTTGAAGAGGAGGAAGAGAGTGGCGAAGACAGTGATATTCTAGAAGAAATTACTCGGCTGCTTGAGCAGGAGAAGAAGAATATTCAGTCGTATAAAGAGTCTGTCGAACTTATCAACTTGGGTTCTAAAGAGAACAAGAAAGAAGTCAAGATTGGGTCACTGCTTGGTGAAGATGTCAAGAGGAGGTTGATCGAGCTATTGAAAGAGTACTTGATGTGTTTTCTTGATCGTATCAGGATATGCCATGATTGGATACTGATATCGTAGAGCACCGACGGCTGCTTAAGCCTGAATGTCCGCCCATGAAACAAAAGTTGAGGAGAACTCATCTTGAGATGGCTATCAAGATTAGAAAAGATGTGCAAAAACAGATTGATGTCGATTTTTTTGTCACATCTCTCTATCCTCAATGGTTGGCCAATATTGTGCCAGTTCTAAAGAAAGACGGAAAAGTCAGAATGTGTGTAAACTATAGAGATCTGAATAAAGTAAGTCTAAAAGATGATTTTTCTCTGCCACATATTAATATGTTGGTAGACAATACAACTAAATTCAATTTTTTCTCCTTTATGGGTGGCTTTTCAAGATATAATCAAATTAAGATGGCACCTGAGGACATGGATAAAACAACGTTCATCACCCCATAGGGAACATTCTACTACAGAGTGATGCCCTTCGACCTGAAGAATGTTGGTGCTACGTATCAGAGGTCTATGACTACCCTATTACATGATATGATACACAAGGAAATTGATGTATATGTTTATGACAAGATTGCTAAGTCTATAACTGAAGAGGATCATGTGGAATATCTGCTGAAGTTGTTCCAGCATTTGAGAAAATACATACTCTGCTTGAATCTAAATAAATGCACTTTCGGCGTTCGTTCCGAAAAGCTTTTGGGTTTCATTGTCAGCCAAAAAGGTATAAAGGTGGATCCAGACAAAGTCAGTGTCATTCAAGAAATGCTTGTACAAACAACAGAAACATGACTGCCACTTGTGAGCCAGTCTTTAAATTACTTTGTAAAGATCAAAATTTTGTATGGAATGAAGATTGTTAGAAGGCCTTTGACGGTATTAAATATTACTTGCTTGAGCCTCCTATTTTGATCCCGCCTGTGGAAGGGAAGCCTCTGATTATTTATTTAACAATCTTGGAAGGATCGATGGGTTATGTCCTCAGACAACAGGATGGGCCAGGTAGAAAAGAACATGCAATTTATTACCAGAGTAAGAAATTCACAGATTGCGAATCCCGGTATTTGTTGCTTGAGAAGACTTGTTGTGCTTTAGCATGGGCTGGCCGACGTCTCTAGCAGTGTATGTTAAACCATACTACTTGGTTGATATCCAAAATGGATCCTATCAAGTATATTTTTGAGAAATATGCGTTGACAGGAAGAATTTCTCGTTGGCAGATGTTGTTTTCAGAATATGATATTGAATATCGTACTCATAAAGCTATTAAAAGGAGTGTGTTGGCAGAACATTTGGCTCACCAACTAATTGATGATTATCTGCCCATCCAATTTGACTTTCCTGATGAAGATGTTATGGCCATTAGAGCTAAAGATTGTGATGAACCATTAGAGCAAGGGGGTTTAATGTTTAATGGAGCCTCTAATGCATATGGTCATCGAATTGGAGAAATTATAATCACTCCTCGAGGTTCTCATATTCCTTTTACCGCAAGGATATCTTTTGATTATACGAATAATATGGCAGAATATGAAGCATGTATCTTTGGCCTTGAAGAAGCCATTGATCTCAGAATCAAGAATCTTGATGTCTTTAGAGATTCAGCTCTAGTCATCAATCAAATCAAAGGTGAATGGGAAACTTGTCATCCGAGTTTGATCCCATACAAATATTATGCTAGGCGGTTGTTGCCTTTCTTTGATAAAGTTAATTTCCAAAATATACCTCGAGAGGAGAATCAAATGGCTGATGCTTTGGCCACATTTTTCTCCATGTACTAGGTGAATTTCCGTAACAATGTACCTCAAATTATGATCGAACGTCTGGATAAACCTGCTCATGTGTTAGTAGCAGAAGAAGAAGAAGGAGATGATAAGTCTTGGTATCATGATATCAAGTGTTTTCTCCAGAGTCAAGAATACCCAGTTGGGGCATCCAGTAAAGATAAGAAGACCTTAAGAAGATTGTCATACAACTTCTTTCTTAATGAGGATGTGCTAAACAAAATAAATTATGACATGGTCTTACTCAGATGCGTAGATAGACACGAAGCAGACATGTTAATGCAAGAAATCCATAAAGGGTCCTTCGGTACTCATGCCAATGGACATTCTATGGCCAAGAAGATGCTTAGAGCTGGTTACTATTGGTTGACAATGGAATCTGATTGCTTCCAATTTGTTAAGAAGTGTCATAAATGTCATATTTATGCGGACAAAGTGCATGTGCCTCTGACTCTATTCAATGTAATTTCGTCTTTGTGGCCTTTCTCTATGTGGGGAATTGACATGATTAGCATGATTGAGCCCAAAGCTTCAAACGGGCTTCGGTTTATTCTGGTAGCTATTGATTACTTCACCAAATGGATCGAAACGACTTTCATACGCCAATGTGACCAAGCAAGTGGTGGTCCGGTTTATAAAGAATCAAATCATCTGTCGATATGGTATTCCAAGCAAGATCATTACTGACAATGGTTTGAACTTGAACAATAAGATGATGAGAGAACTTTGTGAATGCTTCAAGATTGAACATCATAATTCTTTGCCTTACAGACCCAAGATGAACGGGGCTGTTGAAACTGCAAATAAGAATATCAAGAAGATGGTTGTAACCTACAAGGATTGGCATGAGATGCTCCCTTTTTCTATGCATGGATACCGGACATTCGTCCGTATTTCAACAGGGGAAACCCCTTTCTCCTTAGTCTATGGCATTGAAGTAGTGCTCCGTATAGAAGTTGAGATCCAGTCAATGAGAGTCTTTATGGAAGCCAAATTGATAGAAGTTGAATAGTGTCATAACAGATACGACCAGTTGAATCTAATTAAAGAGAAAATAATGACAACCTTATGTCATGGTTAGTTATACCAAAAAAGAATGAAGAAAGCATTTGATAAGAAGGTTTGTCCTTGTGAATTCAGAGAAGGCGACCACGTGTTCAAAAAGATCTTGCATATCCACAATGGTTCCCGTGGCAAGTGGACTCCCAATTACGAAGGCCCATATGTTGTCAAGAGAGCCTTCTCTAGCGGTGCATTGATTCTTACAACTATGGATGGTGATGAGATCCCACGTCCGGTGAATGCCAATGTAGTTAAGAACTACTTCGCCTAAATAATCAAAAGAACTGCTCACTAAATTGAAAACCCGAAAGCGCGACTTAGGCAAAAATGAGCGTCTTAGTGGATTGAAAACCCGAAAGGGCGGTCCAGGGAAAAATTAGAGACATAAACATAAATAATTCATCCCGGTAGATTGAAAACCCAAAAGGGAAATCTAAGCAAAAGTTAGGGATTTTATGGTAAGTAACTGTATCAGGCAAAGTTTGATCACTTGAAGCGGCATCATCAATCAGGAATTCTCAATTCAATCTCTCTCAACGGAAGCTTGATTACAGAAATTCAAAGTTGTTAGGGAGAATAATGGTCATTGTTTTTCAATGTAGCCTTTCCATTTACCATTTTCTAAACTTTGTAATGATCCATGGAGTTATGTCTTTTGCGGACTATCATTCTATCAATAAAATCCTGATCTTTGATAATTGATTTTGATTCCTATATTTGTTTCTCTTGAAAAATGTCATTTATTTTTGGTAATAATTTTTGAAACCAAGTTTAATTAACATCATGTTTTGAAAATTACAAAATGTTCTCCTTTGACTTTTGAATAAACTAAAAGGAATGTCGGTCGTTGTTCAAGATTGGTAAAGTCTCGAAGTGTGGGACTCAGATCTCATATCTTGCATTCATAATTGCATTCATACCATATCACCTTTTGTGGCTTCTTAGGGGTCAAAATTGTGCATTTTTGTATTTAAGCCTCTCCCATCTGGTCGAGACTAAGTTGTCGATCTTCATCTCTCCGAATTGGAGAAACTTAAATAGGGGCATCTGTCATACCCTAATTTTTTACCCCCCTAAGATGCCACCTCATTTACATCATTTTCATAACATTCATCATTACATATGCGTGTGTATTTATGCATCACTAACCCGTTAAAAATACAAGATGTATGTGTTTGCTTGCTTTGCAGGTTAGGTGGTCCCCCAAGGGCTCAAGCAGATGAATTATTAGAGGATGGTCATCATATTCAACATCTCAAGTCCCTTTGTCATCCATGAATATCAAGAACTTTCATTCATCAATAATCAAGTGCAATATAGCATAATGACAAACTCACCAAGCCTCAAGATCCTCAGTGCACCATAATTAGGGTTTTGACCTAATTCAATCCCTGGGTTGACGTTTGAAGCAAGGCATGATCCCAAACCTCAAGATATGTTTCAAGGACTTCCAATGCCTCATATTAGTCCATTCATATGGTTGGGTTGATCCAAGAAGTTTGATTCATAAGCAATACAAGAATTCAAATTCATCTAGTCCACAAACTAGGGTTTTTGATGAAAAGTCAATTGCACCTTTAACTTTTAACTAGTACATGATCTTAAGCCTTGGGACATGATTTAAGACACTCAAAAACACCTTTAGAGTCCATCCAGGGTGTTCAGATAGCCCAAAGGTTTGATTTCATTGAAGATCACAAAGTTCAAGTTCATTTGATGAAAAGTCAACCACTGATCAAAGTCAAGTTTGACTTTTGACTTTTTTGGTCAAAACATGAGCTCCTCAAGTCAAGAATGAGGTTAAAATGTGTTTTGGATCATGATTGATCAAGAAAAATAAAGAAATATGAGGGTACTTGTAAAAAAGACAACATTGGAGAAGTTGAATTTTTTCTAAGTTATAAAATTCAATGATTTTTGCCCTACTTTCCAAGGCCATAACTTCCAAACCAAGTAACCATTTTCTTTAATCATAAGACCAAATTGAAGAGCTTGTTACATACTACAACTTTGTCCTTGAGGGTGAAATCTCAAAAAATGCATAGATTAAGAGATATGAAGCCATGAAGTTGGAAGTTCCGTACTTTTGAACCTAGACACTTAGAAAAATTTTAGACAGAATTTGTCTCATGTTGGACCCAACTTTAGGGCCATTTTTCTCCATGATCCACTTTGATTCAAGACAAACTTCGAACATCAAAGTTGAAGTATGTTATCTCAGCTTTCCAAAATGGCCAAGAACATCCATTTATCTTATTTGGACAAAGAGTTATTAATTTCATAACATGCCTTGTTGCAATTGATTAAGGGTAGAATTGATGGTACACGATTTGGATAACTTTGCAACGCGTTCCTTGAAGGTCAAGGAAGCTGTTAGAATCAAAAAATTTCTTCTGTAACACCTCCAAGCAAGAATTCGATTTCCCCTTGAGCAAGGTAAGTTGCTCTAAACTAAACTCCATAATTCATGCATCATAAATGATCAATTCATCTATCAACTTGTTTCTGGAAATATGAGGATCATTTTCCCTCAATCAATTGTTATGTATCATTAACATATGTGATTTCATATTAAAATGTTCAGTTAGGGTTCATATGATGTTTAGATTAATTCTATTTGATACACTTAATATAAAAGAAATTGGATAATTCCATTCAATTCCTTGTTAAATTTCTAGCAACTTTCATGTTTACATCATGTTGTTTCATTGCATATTAAGAAAGTTCAGAGTTTGAAATTGAGGAAGATGATGATGAAGCTCATGGAGGAAGAAGATGGCCATGGCGCTTTTTTTCAAAATAAATTGTGTTTTTTCTATATTATTATTTCATTCCGTTTTAATAAACGGATGTATCACCACCCCAGTGGTTAAAGCATGTGTTTTCAAGGGTTTGAGTGTGAGAGGTCTTGGGTTCGAATCCCCCTCACCCCAGACCTTTTGATTTTATTTTTTTAAACATTTTCAAAGGAAAACTTCATATATTATTTACACCATCCATTCCTTGTC
Organism: Lathyrus tuberosus; assembly: GCA_022829125.1. Lineage (NCBI taxonomy): Eukaryota > Viridiplantae > Streptophyta > Magnoliopsida > Fabales > Fabaceae > Lathyrus > Lathyrus tuberosus. The sequence continues at coordinate 15,101,586 of JALAZF010000097.1, forward strand.
AACCTATAGCACGTGGCTCAGATGGTATCATTTTAACCCATCACCCCAAGGGCGCAGGTTCAACACCCATGAGGGCCATTCCTATCTTTTAACACTATTTTTCTTCATTTTTCTTCACAACTTCACCTAATTATTTCACCAATCAAAAATAATATTTTTGAGCCAACTTTTTTCACACTTCTCATTTATCTTCCCTATTTTAAGAATACATCAAAAAATTCCAAAAATAATATTTATTTTTGACATTTTTATTAGGTTGAAAACTAGTACTTTTTAAGTATTTTTTCATACCTTTTCTTGATTTCTTTTGATTCTTTTCTTGACCTAATTACACCTATGTGTCCTTATGGTCATGATCCACATTGTTTAAAGTCTTGTTGATGTAATTAACATGTTGTCTTAACTTATAGATACCATGATTAGGTGTTATTTCTTTTGAAAAATACCTCGATTAAATTTTTGTTTAATTGAAACCTTAGGGTTTTATTCAACTAATCTTTTGAAAACATCTTGATACATGACTAGGGCTTCCACTTGAGTTTGTATTCCCCAAAAGCCCTTGATTCGACCATGTTTTAATGTCTTGTTCATGTGCTCATATTCATAAAATTCCATTAGGGTTTTGTTTACCCTTTACTATATTCATCTGATCCTCAATTCATCTTGAATATTTGGCTTACTTGAACTTCTTTGTGATTTCTTCCATTGATTAAACCTTTGCTCACATATTCAAGTATTTCCTTCATAAACTATTACCATGATGAACATATCTCCTTGTCTGATGCACATTCATATGTTGATATATCATGCTTAATCATACCATGTTCATGTCATCCTCAATGACTACATTTTGTTTAAAAGCTTAATCTATTTTGCCTTGTTAAGTTTCTCTTGACATTTACCACACTTGTATCCATATAAATGTTGCATTTCAATACTCATCCTTAGTTTAGACTTAGTTCAAACTCCAGGATTCAAACTACAACCTAGTTCAAACCCTAGGATCCCCTTTGAGGTTCTCAACCTCAATAAAACCTTAGGATTCCCCTTGAAGTTTTCAACTTCATTCAAGTCAAAACCATAGCCCCTTTATGGCTTCAAACCTCAAACTTCAAGTCAAACCCTAGCCAACCCTTGGCTTCAGATTCAAAACTTTTCCCCAGAGATGAGACATGAGTCATCTCTATATAAGAGATGTCTCTTCTATTCCCCACAACATAAATCAAACATTTCAAATTTTTTCCCATTTATTTGATTTAAGTGGCACACTTGTTGATTCAAAATCCAAGCTGGAGTCCTTCTCTTATTATGGTACAAAAACACTTCTTTCATTTAAGTCATATAAGTGGCACACTTGTTGATTCTATATCCAAGTTAAGGTCCTTCTCTTAATATGAAAAGACTCATCTAAAGGAAGATGTGGCATTATTCTGGATTTTCTACATCCAAGTTTAAAGCTTCTTCCCTTATTATCTTCTTTCTCAAATGTTTGTGGTGAATAGGTGAGATATCTCCCTTAAGATGACAATTTGTCTCTTCTCAAAAGCCAACAAACCCAATTCCACCCATTAATAGGTGGAACTACGAACACTCTGATTTCTCAATTTCCTTTTGAGAATACGTAGGCATAAGATTGCGAGACCTTAGCGAGCACAATAATAAATAAAACCATTAGGTTCATACACCTTTGTCTTAGCTTATGTCAACTTACACTACAAAAACAACAAAAATATTTCCCGCTCTTATCACCCAAAATAGTCAACAAATTCCCAATACACAGCAGATGACCTAATCAATAGTAGAATAAATATATACAAAAGGTTCCTATAGGATACTATAGATACTTAGGGTGCTAGTACCTTCCCTTAGTATAACCGATCCCGATTCCCTATCTCTTCTTTGCATTGTTTTACACTTTGCACCACTCATTGGTTTATTCAGATTTTTTCCCCTTCCCTTCTTTTGGGATAAATTAAAAGTTCACATGTAGGGCGACTCTTTCAAAAAATCGCTTGTACAGAAAAATGGTGACTTCACTGGGGAATTAGGGATTTCATCCTCCCTAAAAGAATTAAGCATATCTTATATATATTTGTGATTTTTATTGTTGATATCACTTACTTGTTGTTGTATTCATCCTATTTGTTTGGGCTCTCTGGTTGATCTTTATGAGTGAGACAAATCCTAACCCGAATTTGAATGTACATAAATAAGATAGGACGTTGATATAATCAAAAGTTACATGTCTGGAGTAATCCAACACATAAGTGATATATGATATAATCATACTCGGTGGAGGCCCCTTTGGAATTACTGATGCCATTACGAGTAGTAGTAATGTCATTACTTTTTCCGATCTGGGAGCCTGAGAAGCTAAGGACCTTTATTATCCCTTTACCCCACTTGGTTTTTTTAGGACGTAGTGAGGTGATTATCTAGGTGTATACCTAAGATAATTGTTATGCAATACTGCACTCAGACATGTTTCTCTTGAGAATATTATTGATTCCGAGTAGTCGGTGTGTCGATAATATCTGAAAGATGGACCTATGACTTTGAGAACCATGTTAGAACATGTTCTACAGGTACAATAAACCCATAGTACATTTTCTCTTTGTTTATTTAGACCCATGACTCCATGCTCGTGACGTCCAACCTTTGAACCCAGGTTTGTTACTTTATATGTGTGTGCATCCATACATTCATACATTCATTCAAACTTTATTTTTTTACCAAATTTTTTTCAAGGAACTTAAAACCTTTATGGAAAATATCATAGGATTTTAACATGGATTTTGGGAAAAGAAATACCAAGAAGTACAACTTCAAGGATACTGATACAACAGAATTGAGAAAGTTAGGCCGTATGATCTCTTGTCCAGAGAATTTTAGAAGAAGTTATGGAGTACTCTTAGGTATTCTAAAGACTAATGTTGAAGAAGGAATTCTTGACACCCTTGTACAATTCTATGATCCTCTCTACCACTATTTCACTTTTCCAGATTATCAATTGACACCCACTTTGGAAGAGTATTCATATTGGATTAGTTTGCCAATACTAAATAAGATTCCTTTCAATGGATCAGAGGAAATTCCTAAGTACTCAGTAATTGCAAAGGCCCTTCATTTGGAAACTTCAGATGTAAAAAAAAACTTCACTTCCAAAGGAGAAATCAAAGGGTTAACTTCTTAATTCCTGATAGAAAAAGTTATATTGCTGGCTAAAGCTAATAGTATGGATGCCTTTGAAGCTATCTTTGCACTACTCATCTATGGTCTTGTACTATTTCCAAACATCAACCACTATGTTGATCTTAATGCCATCCAGATATTTTTTAGTGGTAACCTAGTACCTACTTTACTTGGGGACACTTACCATTCAATTCATCATAGGACCATTAAGGGTAATGGAACAATCATGTGTTGTGCACCTTTGTTGTACGGATGGTTCAAGTCACACTTGCCAAGAACCAGACTCTTTGTTGAAAATCCTGACAAACTCAGATGGTCTCAAAGACTTATGTCTCTCACTCATACTAATATGAATTGGTATGACCCAGCTTATGACAAAGGAGTTATCATTGACAGTTGTGGAGAATTCCCCAATGTACCCCTTCTTGGCATACATGGAGGGATTAACTACAACCTCGCTCTTCCAAGACTTCAGTTTGGGTACCCCATGAAAGACAAACCTAGCAGTCTCTTGGTGTCAGGTTTCTTCTACCTTAATGAGGGTGGAAATTCAGATTTGAGAAAAGCAGTTATAAAGGCTTGGCGTACTATTCATAAAAAGAGCAAAGATCAGCTGGAAAATAAAGATTGTGTTGCTTTTAAACCCTACACTCAGTGGGTCAATGCCCGAGCTTGTGAACTCAAGATGCCTTATCCTCTTGAGGAACCTTCACATCCTTTAATTGATTTATCCTCTACCATCCCTATTGAGAAAAAGGAAGAATATCAAGAGCTCTTAACCCAAATGAAACTGGAAAGAGACACTTGGGAAGATGATTTCCATACTGCAAGGACTGAAAGAAGAGAGTTAAAAAGGCAACTGAAATAAAAAGATGACTTGATAGAAATCTTGGAGCAACATGCTATGGAGAGACAAGAAGAATAAGAGAATTTATTTTTCTTTGGTCATATTCCCCCTACCTCAGGCGCTTGGAAAAAGTTCGTCGATCAACTTACAATAGGAAATACACAACTGAAGAGGAAGAAGAAGAAGCAACAACTTGGGGCTGGATCTTCATCAACAAGATTTCCCTAGGAATCATATGCTTAGCTTTGTTATATTTGTTTTAGATCCTTTTGAAGTTGTACTTTCATGGTTGTAATCCTTTGAATACATTAAATAAAATAAAGATCTTTTGCATTTATCTAAAGTGTTATCATTTTTATGATATTTACGACATAATTATTAAAAGTTCCTTGTAAACAAAATCATTTGCATTTTGCAAATCATACATCATTCAAACATTTTGCATTACCAGAAACTTACACATGTTCTCACTTTGAAGCGAAACTGTCTCATTCATATAATACTCGGGCCAGTCATCAGAAGAAGATAGATGGACTTGAGCAAGAAAACAAAGAGCTTAGAGATGAAGTCACTGCTCTAAAGGACAATATAGAAAGGGCCAGTAACATGGTAGAATCCTTGACGACTGCTCAAAATCAAATGTCAACTCCAATTCAAAAGACTGTCATCTCAGAAATCGTCTCTGCACCTGTCACATCTGTTGCCATACCACAGTATTCCATGCCTCCTGACTTTCCTTGGGGCATGCCTTTCAACTTTGTACCGGAGGGTTACAAACCTGCGACTCCTGAAGCTTCAAAGGTCTTAGTAATCATGACAGTACCACCTCCCATAATGCATACTACTCTATACATTGAATAACAAATCTTCCATGCTCCTCCAAGTGAAACTATGGTAGTAGATGAAAGATGGGATGAATTCCAAGATAGGTTATTAAACATGCAGAAAGAGATTAAAGCTCTCAAAGGACAAGAATTATTTAGAAAGAACGCAACTGACCTATGCCCGGTTCCGAATGTCAAAATACCGCTCAAATTTAAAGTACCTGACTTAGTTATGTATGCACGAAAGATGTCCACGCAAACAGATAATCAACAGCTGCTAATTCACTACTTTTAGGATAGTCTAACCGATGACGCACTCAAATGGTACATGGGATTAAACAGTGCAAAAATCTAAACTTTTGGTGATCTTGGAAAAGCCTTCGTGAAACAATACAAATACAACCTGGATATGGCTCCTGACCGGGATCAACTAAGGACTATGTCTCAGAAGAAAAAAGAAATTTTCAAAGAATATACTCAGAGATGGCGAGAAGTCGCCGCCCAAAACTGTCCTCCTATTGAAGAAAAAGATATGATGAAGATATATTTGAAAACTCTGAATCCTTTCTAATATGACCGTATGATTGCCAGTGCGCCTAATGACTTTACTGAAATTGTAAACATGGGAGTGCGATTGGAGGAAGCAGTCCGAGAGGGACGGTTAACCAAAGAGGCAGAATCATCTAAAAGACATGGAAGTGGGTTCCAAAAGAAAAAGGAACAAGATGTCAGCACTGTGTTGCAAGGCCAGTCAAGATGAAGATATCAACCACGACAGGTAGCAAATGTGTCTCCTGTTATCAACTCGGCGCCGGCTCCGGCCTACCAGCCACAAAATTCTCAAAATCAACATCAGCAACTACAACCACTGTATCAACAAAGGCCGCAACAACCTTTACAACAGGCTCGCCCGTAATACAATAACAACAATCGTCATGATCATACAACTTTCAGAAAATGTCGCAGAAGCCGACGTGGTTGCCTTCTCATTCAAAATTAGATCCAAGGATTGTTAGACCAAAGAACCATCACATTCCTCCATAAAAGAGAACCCATTAATGATGAAGCTGATGAGGATGCCTATACCATAACTCCTCAGTTTAACGAACCCGAACGCATGGAAATTCCTTTTGACAGAAGAAGAATTCCTAACGTTCCCACCATTGAACCAATAGAGATCACCTATGATAGTCAGAAGACCATCGTAACTCCTTTGGTCATTTATTTTCTAGGTCCAGTCTCGTACAAATCAGAGAAGGTCATACCTTACAAGTACGGTGCTACCATGATCAAAAATGGGAATGAAGTACCCTTACCATCGATTGTCAACATCGCTGATTTGAGCCGAGTCACCAGAAGTGGTCGGTGTTGCACCCCAAAATTTTCCCTCTCGTTGGCTTTTGCTGTGAATACATTTGCATTTTCATTAGGTCATAACAATCAATCATGCATTTCATTAAGTGCTTGAGACATGGGATCACATTGTTTTTATGGCTTAGGACTTTCTTTTTATTTCAAATTTTTAAGCAGCAGGCATCAGAGGCTCTAGCATTTATTTTGCTCAGTGATTTGGTACCAGACCATATTTTTCCAGCAAGGTATTTTGAGTACAAGAGGGAATTCACAGCTTATTTCAGGCATTATTCAGGTGCAATATCAAATAACAAGCTTCAGAGGCAGAGTCATGCTCAGAACAAGTGGCAACATTTGATTTTCCAAGTTTCCCTACTTTTGGCGTTGAAATTCAAATTTTGAATGTGTTAATCGATTAACCAAATTGCATACAAAATTGGTTAAACGATTAACACGTGAAAATTTTGCCCAAGAAGTCCAATTTTCAGCATGGAGGCATTTTTGATCATTTGCACTTTGATTTGCATCAGTAGAAGGATCTAGAATGCTTCTAAATTTTGGTTCATTTCCAAATTAACTTCACTTTCAATCCCAAATTCAAATAATTCCACTCCTAATACTAACCCTCATTCAAACCCACACTCTAAACCTCTCACACACTCCAAACCTAGAGCTTATTTAAGTGAATTTTCTCCAAACCTCACCAAAAAAACTTCACTCACAATTTCATTTCCTTCTCAATTCTCTAAAATTCTCTCTCACTTTTCTCTCATTTTTCCCTCATTCCAAAACCCTCACCAAAACTCCATAACCAAACAGCTTCACAAATTGTACATTGCAATTTGTGAATTCTTGAGCTAAACCTCCATTACATCATCTTTCATTGTTCAATTCTGATGTTGAATCTTATTTGGATCTTGATCAAGTTTTGGAATCACTTCTTTAAGAGCTTTTGGATTATTTTTGGATAATTGCTTTGATCTTGAACTTTTCTTGCTAAAGCTTCTTGGATCTCTAGATTTCTTGGTTTAATTCATCACATTCTATTTTACAACAATTACCAAAGCAAATCTCGACTTTGTAGGTTGGTACTTCTTAATTTGGACTTTCACAATGTAGCTTTGATTTTGCTTAATTTGGATTTTCACAATGTAGATCTTGAGATTTTTGGTGATAATTGATCCATTGATTGCTTTGATTATTGATCTTGATGTTTGATGGATTCAATTGGTGTTTAATTGTTGTTATTTTATGTAATTTTCGTGATCAATTGCATGCTCTAACATGTGGAGATTAAGTGATTAAGCTGCTAAAAAGTGCTTTTTATGCTGAATTTTATGTTGCTGTCTATCACGGTGTTAACAGATTAACCAGATTACAGGCAAATGCGGTTAACATATTAACCACTGTTACTGCGTGTATTTTTGCTGTTTTGAAGGTGTTAATCGATTAACCAACCTAAAGGCAAAAGTGGTTAATCGATTAACACTATTGCTAAAGTTGTTTTTTGTGCTTTTTCAAGCTTGTTTTGATTCCTTTCCACTTCTAAACCTCATGGCTTTATATGATACATATTTGTGGAATTTTCTTGTGCTATTTCACTTCATTTGGCAGCATGTATGAGATTCTTTGACACGCGATGCGTTGCTTTCGTAATGCATATTCATGTTTACTTGTGTGCATTATTGATGCATTCTTCATGTTATTTAATCATTTGCACATTGATGTTTGCTTGCTCTTGATGCTTATTTTGCTTGATTCATGATACATGCTCATGTTTGCTTACTTGATTCCATGAATGCGCGTTCGCTTTAAGTGTTTAATTGTTGATGAACATTCATGTTGTTCTTGATGTGTACGTTTCATAATTGTTGCTCATGTTGGATTCTTTACATGATCATATTCATCAATTGAACTCACTTGATATATGTTCATAATTGAGCCTTGCAATTCATGTGCATTTGTTTAAATGTGGAGGCATGTTTGTGTTTAATTCTTTTGATGTATGTTTATGCTTGGTTGTTGGACATATCCATTGTTGATTGTCTAATCTTTGATGCGTGCTTAACTTGATGTTGTGGTATTACAAGTTCATCTATGCTTGATGTTTATTTGATGCATTGCGTGCTGCTGTATACACCGCTGATGTGTTAAATATGCGTTATAAATTGTATTCATTCTATTCTGCTATATTTTACTCCTATTCTGTTTTGGAAACATTAGCTGTTAAATGATACCTTGCTGTTGCTGGATCTTATCGTTGTTCTGAGCTGAAGCGTTGTTGTTGTTGATGTTTTTGGTTTACTTTCTTTGTTTTTGCTTGCTTTTGCATGTTCCCTTAAGGCCTCCTAGTCCAACTTAATTTTTGATTAAGCTTGGAGTAGGATAGATGTTAGGTGCTAATCCATGCATGATAACATTAGGTTAGTCCCCTCTTGACCTCAACCTTAGGTCCATCCTTTGTGTGATAACATTAGGTAGACTTCCCTTTCTCATCTTCAAGTATAGGACCATTTGGCATGATAAAATCTAGGTGTGAGTTTTCTTAGATTTTTCTTTTACCTTTGAGTCTCTTTCTTCTTTCTCAAATCAAATCAAAATACTTAATAAATACGATGAGTATTGTGTGTCACGAGCCTTAAGTGCATGGGAAATGATGAGTGAGAGTATCTCCTTACTTCTTGTAGAGTGCTTAGCATACGTCCTGTTTGGGGGCGATCTTGCAAAGCATTCGCTCTTATGTCATAGACTTTAGTGCAATACACATCTCAAACAAAGTCAATTTCCTTCTCTAAAAACTCTTGAACAAATGCAAATCAGTTTGTCCTTCAGGATTTCCTTTCAAACCTTTTTTCAAAAAGGGCATGTTACTTTCGTTCTACCGTAAACAGGCATTGTCCCTAACTGTTGGAACACGAACTTAGCATCGCTCAAAAAAGATACTTAACCACCCGTGGTAGGCCGAACTACAAGCGCTCTGATTTCTTCATTCTCGTGTGAATAAGGATACATAGGCAGAAGACGGCGAAGTCTTGGCGAGCACTCTCGCCCCTTTCCCCCCGTAGTCCTTCGAACTACGTTGACTCTGACTTTCCCATTGCACGAGGGAATACGTAGGCATAAGACGGCGAATTCCTATCGAGTCTCATTTTTTCCCCCTTTTCGTTTCTATTAGCAAGTCGGCTTTAGACAAACCCACCCTTTGATTAGAACAACAAGAGTGGATCCCATTGAGTACAACGGACGCAAGGGGTGCTAACACCTTCCTCTTGCGTAATCAACTCCCGAACCCAGGATTTGATTGCGATAGCATGTTCTTTTCCCTTTTGAGGTTTCTTTGATCGTTTCCTTTCCCCCGTCGGGATAAATAATGTTCGGTGGTGACTCTGTTTTTCTATCGGTTGTTTTTTATGTTACAACAGCTGGCGACTCTGTTGGGGACTCTGGTTCCCTATGTGAGTCAATCCTAGTGCTTGTCTGTTTCTTGTCATTGGGTGTTTGTCTTTATGCTTTTATTTGCTTTGTTTACCGCATTTATTGCATTTTATTGCATTTCATTATTTCTGTCATGTTATTCTGGATTTGTTGTTGTGTTGTTTAGGGGTTGTTATTGAGAGATAAGCCCATTACCTAGGCTTGAGTGTACACAGGATTAGACTGGACTTGTGTTGGCATGCGTAGCGATTGATACATATCATTGACATGAGATCCGCATTCAGACGAGGTTTTCTATGAGCTGCTCTGTCCTGCTTGTTTATGCAGTAGCCAGAGTATTTCCTTGAGGGCTCATGACTCTGGAGACGGTTCATGGGAAATAAGTGGAGGGTTCCTTGAGGGATAATAATACAAAACCAGAAATGGTGAACATATTATCATTTCTCGACCTGAGAGCCCGTGAGACCGAGGACCTACTTGGATGCCCTTATCCAAGACTAGAACCTGCATGTAACAGGGGATGTTTTTTCCAGGAAACGGTGACCTTCATCCTACCCAGTATTCTGGTATTCTTGTCAGTATGAACTTTTGAGCTTGGCTTTTTGGTATTATCGTCAGAGCAGACTTTTGAACTTGATATGTTTGACCTATTCCGTATCAGCACAATGGTTATCCAGAATTTATGGAAGCTTTGATCCCATGTCTATTGTATTCATAACATTGCATAACATAAGCATCTATGCATCATTTGGAATATCATTCTTCTACCAAAAACAACAGAGCTCATCCATCTTTTGTCCAGCCCGTAGTTGATTTCCCGACTCTCGTATTGGATTTGAGGTTGCTTTTGGAAGGATCATGAACTCAAGAGACCAAAACTAGTTTGTGACTAGATCGGATGTTGAATTGATGAAAGACCAGTTGGACCAACTTGTGGAAGCAATGACAACCTTGGCAAAGAGAGATGACAATATTCAGAGGATCCCAATCATCGGGAATGCCATTCCACCTCAAGTGAACAATATTACTCAAGCTCAGGTTGTGCGGATCCCTGTTAAGAACCAGGTTATACAAGAAAGTCCCATTATCCGAGATGGACATTCCTCTTCTCTTGATGCCACGAACTATCAGAGTTTTGCATTCTCTATGCCAGATTTCCAAGGGGCAGCCCCTGTGTTGAAAACCAAGGACCCACAGGCTGTTGAGATTATGGAAAAATATTGTGTGTTGGAAGAGAAGCTTAAAGCCCTGGAGGGGCGTGGTGTAACACCCCATTTTAATTTATTTAATTGTCGTGTGTTATTTTATTTGTTTGGCCTGTTTAGGGTGTGTGTAGTTGAGCGCATAGGCGTAGTGTCCTTAACGGATCGGGAAAAATAGAGATGTCGGGATATAATAAAGTAATAATGAATAATGTGGGGGCATATTTAATAATAGTAGTGTGAGGAATATTATTATTATGTCTAACATTAGTATTTTTATTATTATTATTATTATTATGGTTAGTGGGAGGAAAGGAAGAAAGAAGAATATTTTGGCCAAGAGAGAGAGAGAGCAACTAGAGAACTCTGAAGAGATCAATTATTTTATTAAAGAGACGGATTAATAATTATTAGTTCAAGAGAGTATTTAAGGTAACTCTAATAATTGATCAATTGGGTTGAGATGACAAATATCAATTGGAGATGTTTTACCCTATCGGATTATATTATATAATATTGGATTATATATATATATATATATATTTGTTAGTAAAAAAAGAAATAAAAAGATAGAAGAAAAGGGGAGGAGAAGAGAAGGAAAAGAGAGAAGAGGAGAAAGAGGAAAAAATGAAGAAACCTCCGTTTCAATCGCGATTAATCGGGTAAGGGTGTGAATCTCGACTATTTTATACTTGTGTATGTATATGTATGTGTTGTTTGCATTTGTTTTGTTGAAATATATACTTTTCCTTATTGGTTGGATTGAAGAACAAATGTGTGGGAATCGATGTTCTAACGGTTCAAAGGTGCAATAGAACGCATAGAATAGTCGAGTGATGTTTGGGTTTAATCGGAAATGCTTGTTGGTAAGATTTGAGGAGTTTTGTATTGAGTTATAGAGAATTAGAGATTTAGGGCATTAATGGTAAATTGAGTGGAAATTGATGTTTTCACGGTTGAAATTCGGTATAAATCGCGTAGTATAGTCAGATGAGGTTAGGAATTTGTTGGAAATGCTTATTTGTATGTTTTCACATGTTTGGTTGAATTTGATGGAAAATTACAACATTTGATATGTTGAGATTTTGAGATTTGGGATCAAAACCAAAGTGTTAGAATTCATGTTTTATGGTTCCAAATCATTGCTATATGTTAAGTATGAATGAATATGTGTTTATTTCATAAAACATGATTGAATTGGTTGGATTTTAGAGAAAAAATGCAACAACCCGTAGCAGTCCGCAGGCCAAAATTCTATTTTTGGGAAATCTTGGAAAATTCATATCTTTTGATCTGTAAGTCCGTTTTGACCTCCGTTCGAAGCGTTGGAAAACTAATGAGATATGCTTTCTATTAAAAATGGTTTGAAGGGTAAAAGATGATTTAATTAATTCGTGTTTTTGAGAAATAGTCGTGCTGTCGGATTTTCTTATTGCGTAAAATGCGTGTGGTCGGTATTTTGTCATGTGTTATGCTATTGCCATATAAATGTGGAGCTTTTAGGCTATTTATATGATGTGGAATCTTGATATCGAATGTGGTTATTGAATGATGGCCTTGTGGCATAAAGGTATTGAATAAATGAATTTCAACGTATGATATCGTATTGATGTTACTGTGGGTAGTCTTTGTGGCGTGAATCCTAGTGAATTGTATTTTTGTGCAGGTGATAATGGTTGTGGTTGTTTGTGGCCTTATGGTAAACTACATTGTATAAATGAATATCAATGTATGATGTGAGTAGTTCATTGTGTGTATTATGATGAATTGATTGAACAGTTGTAGTAATACTAGTGTGTATTACGTTGAGTATGTATCTCACGTGTGATCAAGGGGATCGTGAAGAGGTATAGTTGTTATTATACTTATGTTTTTGTGCATCATATGTGTCGTGCATTTCATGATGTGTCTGGTGGAGACAGCTAGGTGGGAATCCATGAGGGGTGCCTAGTATTGTCTGTAACGCCCCGGTTTTGTTAGATTTATTTAATCGAGTCGATTTAATTATTTTTGTCTTTATATTAATTTATTCTTGGTTTTTATTTGGTAAATGTGTTATGTTTGTCGTTATTATGTTTTATCGCGTTTTGGGAATGTTTGCGAGAAAATTGAGTGTAGGGGTATTTTGGTCTTTTTGGCTTGGTTAGATATTGTTTTTCATTTAAAATAGAAAAAATAGAGGTTAGAAAGAGAGAAAAAGAAGTTAAGAGAAATAGAGAAGGAGAAGAAGAAAAAGAGGAAAACTTGGAGTGTAAGAAACCGATTCAACCGACACTTCGAAGCGCGATTAATCGGGTAAGGGTGCGAAACTCGGTTATGCTATGCTTGTGTATGATTGTGTATGTGTGTGTTGGAATGTTTGCTGGTTTTTCCTAGCTTTTCAATTCTAGGTCGAAATGAGAGAAAACGATATAAATTGATGTTTTCGCGGTTGAAATGCGATATAAATGTTGTAGAATACTTGTTACTATGATTGGGATATGTTCTGGTTGTTATGTTATGGTTTGGAAGTGTTTTGGTGGAGGAAATGTTGGGTTGGAGTGAACAACAGTGCTGCTGAGATTTTTTGGGTTCGCAGGTTCGCACTGCAAATAGGGCAGGGAAGGGGAAAGCGAAGGTTCGCATTGCGAACTTTCTGCTGTTTTTTCTCTGCCACGGTTCGCAGGGAATTCGCATTGTGAAGGGGAAAGCGAAGGTTCGCTGGAAGTTCACCTTACAAACTTTATGCTGTTTTTTCTCTGCCATGGTTCGCTGGGGGTTCGCATTGCGAATAGGAAAGCGAACATGACAGATTTTCCATTTTGTTCTTGTCATAACTTTTGGGTCGTAAGTCGGATTGAGGAGGGGTTAGATGCGTTGGAAAGCTAATGAGATGTTCTTTCTTATAAAAATGGTTTTGAGACTAGTGGCCGATTTAATTGTGTCGGGAATTGGAATAGTGTCATTTTGTCGACTTTTACCGTCGTAATTGTGTGCGATTGATGTGTTATCATGTGGTATGCTTTTAATATATATCGTATAGCTTGTGTGCTGTTGTATGATGTGAATACATGTGATGAAATATTGTGATGATGGTTTATGGCCTTATGGCAAATAAATGCATTGTGTTATGTTTGATTGTATATGCATGATTATGGATGTTGAAATGGTTCACATGGTTGTATATGTGTATGCATTTAATTGTCACGAGTCATTGTATGCCAAGCATCATGATATGCATCTTGTGATGTCGTGTGCCCTTGTGGGGTGTGAGCGACGAAACGATTCCAGAGGGAATCCACTGTAATGGTCGTGTGCCTTATACAAAGAGGACCTAAAGCGACGTTATAGACGATCGTGTGCCTTATACAAAGAGGACCTAAAGCGATCGGATCGTGTGCCTTATACAAAGAGGACCTAAAACGATCCATAAACGTCGTGTGCCTTATACAAAGAGGACCTAAAGCGACGGGGAACATCGTTTGCCCGACGGGGAGTTACAATAAGTAACAAGCAATGATTCCAATAATTCCTGAGTGAATTAATGATGAGAATGATGGATGGAATGGTACCGCATTGCATTGCATAGAGTCGTTGTGTCGGCCTCTGTGCATTTGCATTAGTCATGAATGGATTGATTATGTGTGGGATTTGTGAATGGAATTGATGAGTTGATATATATATATATATATGTTGGTGATAAATGTATTGAGCATGATTGATATGCCTTTGTGATGGATGTATGAGATATGAATTGTGTTGTTTTGTATTTGAATTATGGTGTAAGTTGTGGTGAGAATGTTTTACATGTGTATTTTGTGCTATTATATAATTGTATGCAACTATATTATAATTGTGTTTCTCACCCTTCTGCTATTTTGAATGCTCTATGAGGCATTGCAGATTAGATGCTGGAGGTCTTTTTGTGAAGATTATGTCTTCATTCTTTTGTCGGTCGGCTCTGATATGTAGCACCGGGTAGTCGGGGAGATCATTATGTGACATTATGTATATATATATATATATATATATATATATATATATATCTTTTTGTATTTTACCTGTATGACTCTGTATATGAAAGACAAACTTCTATGTTTATATATATGAGATTTCAGTTGCAGATTTTCCGCTTTTATTTTGTATCTGACTTGTGGGTGTTAGAAGCTGAGTTCCTCTGTTTATGTTGCTACCTGATTGTTGCATATCTTTATGAGCAGGTTATTATATTTCATCATCGTGATGTGACGCTCCATCTATGCCATGAATATCTTAATTCTACTCTGATTATTTATTATCGCTTTAATTACTCGGGTTATAGATTAGGGGTGTTACATTAAGTGGTATCAGAGCCAGTTTGTGTCAGTCTGTGCCAGTCCGTGTCGGTCGTTTTGACCAAGTTGTTTGTTGTGCGTTAGTTGTGTTCTGGCGAGCTGATTATTAACCATAGTTACTGATATTGGATATGAACAGAATATGGCTGGAAGGAATGACGCTGCTCTTGTTGCTGCTATGCAAGCTATGGCTTAGGCTGTGCGGGGTGCACCTAATGCTGGTGGGAATGATGAGTTCAGGAAGAACAAACCGCCTATCTTCAAAGGAAGACATTATCCTGATGGTGCTTAGATTTGGCTTAAGGAGATTGAAAAAATCTTTCGAGTGATGGACTGTGCTGAGGAACCTAAGGTGAGGTTGGGTACTCACATGTTGCAGGAGGAGGCTGATGATTGGCGGGTTAGTGTGCGTCATGTGTGGGAAGCTACAGGTGAAGAGGTCACTTGGGCTTTGTTTAGCAGTGAGTTTTTGAGGAAGTATTTCCCTGAAGATGTTAGAGGAAAGAAAGAGATAGAGTTCTTGGAGTTGAAACAGGGTAACATGTCTGTTATTGATTACACTGCTAAGTTTGTGGAGCTTGTTCAGTTTTATCCACATTATGCTGAAGCAACTGCGGAGTTTTCCAAATGGGTGAAGTTTGAGAACGGGTTGCGTCCCGAGATTAAGCAGGCAATTGGTTATCAAAGAATTAGGAGATTTTCGGATTTGGTGGATTGTTGTAGAATTTATGAGGAGGATAACAAAGCTCGTTCTAATCATTATAAGTGTATGAACGAAAAGAAAGGAAAGCAACCGTTTCGTGGTGGTCCTTATGTGTCACCAGCTGACAAGGGAAAGCAAAGGGCTAATTTTGATAAAAGGCCAAGTGGGGGAGGTACGTATAATCCTCTGAGATGTTTTAGGTGTGGTGACTTACGACATCTTCAGTTTGAATGTAGAAAGGATATGAGGAAGTGTTCCAATTGTGGAGGTATAGGACATGTAGCAACTGATTGCAAGAGGAATGTGATGAAGTGTTTCAACTGTGGTGAACCTGGTCATATTAGTACGAAGTGTCCGAAACCAAAGCAAGCTCAAGCTGGAGGGAAAGTATTTGCATTGGCAGGAACTCAGACTACTAGTGCAGATCGTCTGATCAGAGGTACTTGTTTTATTAATAGTACGCCTTTAGGTTCTATTATTGATACCGGAGCGACTCATTCGTTTATTTCATCTGAGTGTGCGCAGCATTTGAATCTTTTGTTGTCGTCGATGGGTGGAGAGATGGTTATCGATACTCCAACAATGGGGTCGGTAACTACTTCTTTGGTTTGTTTAAGTTGTCCTTTGACCATTTATGGTAGGGATTTTGCTATGGATTTGGTGTGTCTGCCGTTGGAGGGTTTAGACGTAGTTCTGGGAATGAATTAGTTGCAGTTCAATCGAGTTCATATCGATTATTATCATAAGTTGGTAAGATTTCCTTCTCTTGAAGAAGACGAGGAATCGAGTTTCTTTTCTACCAAAGAGTTGAAGAAACTTTTGGCGGATGAAGCTCAGTTGTTCGGGTTATTTGCATCGTTGATTGTGGATAGTCAAGTTGCAATTGATGTGTTTCCAGTCGTGTGTGATTTTCCAGAGGTGTTTCCGGAGGATATTTCTGATGTGCCGCCAGAAAGAGAGGTGGAGTTTTCTATAGATCCAGTTCCTAGTACTAGACCTGTATCTATGGCACCATATCGTATGTCGGCATCTGAGTTGGTTGAGTTGAAGAAGCGGTTGAATTAATTGTTAGAAAAGAGGTTTGTGAGGCCGAGTGAATCGCCTTGGGGTGCTCCAGTTTTATTGGTGAAAAAGAAAGATGGAAGTATGCGATTGTGTATTGATTATCGCCAGCTGAATAAGGTGACGATTAAGAATAAGTATCCTCTTCCAAGAATTAATGATTTGATGGACCAGTTGGTAGGTGCTTGTGTGTTTAGTAAAATTGATTTAAGGTCAGGTTATCATCAGATTAGAGTGAAAGAGGAAGATATTCAGAAGACGGCTTTTAGGACACGATACGGACATTACGAATATTTCGTGATGCCGTTCAGGGTTTCTAATGCGCCGCGAGTGTTTATGGAGTATATGAATTGCATTTTTCATGAGCATTTGGATCAATTTGTTGTTGTGTTTATCGATGACATCTTGATTTATTCTAAGTCTCGGGAGGAACATGCGGAACATTTGCGTATTTTATTGTAAATCTTGAAGAAAAAGAGACTTTATGCCAAGTTGTCCAAGTGTGAGTTCTGGTTGTCAGAAGTGAGTTTTCTTGGGCATGTGATTTCAGGTAATGGTATTGTTGTGGATCCATCCAAAGTAGATGCAGTTCTACAATGGGAGGCTCCTAGATCTGTTACTGAAATTAGAAGCTTTTTGGGTTTAGCTGGATATTATTGAAGATTCATTGAACGCTTTTCCAAGTTAGCACCTCCTTTGACCCAGCTGACTTGTAAAGGTAAAGCGTTTATTTGGGATATTCAGTGTGAGGAAAGTTTTAGTGAGCTAAAGAGAAGATTGACGACAACTTCGATTTTGATCTTACCGAATCCTAGTGAACCGTTTATGGAGTATTGTGATGCGTCTTTGATTGGTTTAGGTGGAGTGTTGATGCAAGAAGGTAAGGATGTTGCTTATGCTTCGAGGAAATTGAGGGTTCATGAGAAGAATTATCCTACGCATGATTTGGAATTAGCTGCGGTGGTTTTTGTATTGAAAATTTGGAGACATTATCTCTACGGTGCAAGATTTGAAGTCTTTAGTGATCATAAGAGTTTGAAATACTTGTTTGATCAGAAGGAGTTGAATATGAGGCAACGGAGATGGTTGGAATTTTTGAAGGACTACGATTTTAGCTTGAATTACCATCCTGGTAAAGCTAATGTGGTAGCCGATGCGTTAAGCCGGAAATCTTTGCATATGTCCACTTTGATGGTTAAAGAGCGGGAACGTTTGGAAGCGTTTAGAGATTTGAGTTTGGTGTGTGAATTGACATCTGACAGCGTGAGGCTTGGTATGTTAAGGGTCACTAATGAGTTTCTGTTGACCGTTAGCAAGAATCAGAGGCTGGATGTGAAATTTGTTGATTTGATGACGGTTGGAGATAAAGGTGTGAATGGTGACTTTAAAGTGGATGATAAGGGTGTTTTGAGATTTTGTGGTAGAAATTGTATTCCTGATGATTCGGAATTGAAAAATATGATTTTAGAGGAAGGACACCGGAGTAGTTTGAGTATACATCCGGGAGCTAATAAAATGTATCAAGATTTGAAGAAGATCTTTTGGTGGTCTGCAATGAAGAGGGATGTGGCTCAGTTTGTTTATGCGCGTTTGACGTGTCAGAAGTCAAAGGTAGAACATCAGAAGCCTAGTGGATTATTGCAACCGTTGGATATTCCCGAGTGGAAATGGGACCGCATTTCTATGGATTTTGTGACAGGGTTGCCGAATATTCAGAGGGGACATAATGCCATTTGGGTGATTGTGGATAGGCTGACTAAATCGGCGCATTTCATTCCGATTGACATCAGTTTTTCTTTGGAGAAGTTGGCTAAGGTTTACATCTGTGTGATTGTGAGATTGCATGGTGTTCCGTTGTGTATTGTTTCAGATCGAGATCCGAGGTTTACTTCCAGATTTTTGGAAAGTTTGCAAAAGGCGTTAGGTTCCAAGTTGAGATTGAGTTCTGCTTATTATCCTCAGACGGATGGTCAGACCGAGAGAACTATTCAGTCATTGGAAGATTTGCTGAGAGCTTGTGTTCTTGAGCAAGGTGGTGCTTGGGATAGTTATCTTTCATTGGTTGAATTCACGTATAACAACAGTTTCCATTCGAGTATTGGAATGGCACCTTTTGAAGCGTTGTATCGAAGAAGATGTCGAACACCTTTGTGTTGGCATGAATCTGGTGAGAGTTCGGTGGTTGGACCGGAGTTAATTCAACAAACTACGGAAAAGGTGAAACTTATTCGTGAGAAAATGAAGGCTTCTCAGAGTAGGCAGAAGAGTTATCATGATCGAAGGAGGAAAGATCTTGAGTTTCAAGAAGGCGATCATGTATTTTTGAGAGTTATACCGGTGACGGGTGTTGGTCGTGCATTGAAGTCGAAGAAACTTACTTCTCGGTTTATTGGTCCTTATCAAATATCCGCGAGAGTGGGTGTTGTGGCTTATCGGGTGGCGTTGCCGCCGAATCTTTCGAATTTACATGATGTGTTCCATGTTTCACAGCTTCGGAAGTATGTTCCAGATTCGTCGCATGTGATTCCAATGGATGAGGTTGAGGTAAGGGAGAACCTTACGGTTGAGGCATTACCGGTGAGGGTTTTGGATCGCGAGTTGAAGCAGTTAAGAGGCAAGGATATTGCGCTTGTGAAAGTAGCGTGGGGAGGCGCTGCTGAGGGCAATTTGACTTAGGAGTTGGAGAGTCGGATGCGGGAATCGTATACGGAGTTGTTCGTCTCAGGTAATATTTTCGAGGACGAAAATCTCTAAGTGAGGGAGAGTTGTAACGCCCCGGTTTTGTTAGATTTATTTAATTGAGTCGATTTAATTATTTTGTCTTTATATTATTTTATTCTTGGTTTTTATTTGGTAAATGTGTTATGTTTATCGTTATTATGTTTTATCGCGTTTTGGGAACGTTTGCGAGAAAATTGAGTGTAGGGGTATTTTGGTCTTTTTGGCTTGGTTAGATATTGTTTTTCATTTAAAATAGAAAAAATAGAGGTTAGAAAGAGAGAAAAAGAAGTTAAGAGAAATAGAGAAGGAGAAGAAGAAAAAGAGGAAAACTTGGAGTGTAAGAAACCGATTCAACCGACACTTCGAAGCGCGATTAATCGGGTAAGGGTGCGAAACTCGGTTATGTTATGCTTATGTATGATTGTGTATGTGTGTGTTGGAATGTTTGCTGGTTTTTCCTAGCTTTTCAATTCTAGGTCGAAATGAGAGAAAACGATAGAAATCGATGTTTTCGCGGTTGAAATGCGATATAAATGTTGTAGAATACTTGTTACTATGATTGGGATATGTTCTGGTTGTTATGTTATGGTTTGGAAGTGTTTTGGTGGAGGAAATGTTGGGTTGGAGTGAACAACAGCGCTGCTGAGATTTTCTGGGTTCGCAGGTTCGCACTGCGAATAGGGCAGCGAAAGGGAAAGCGAAGGTTCGCATTGCGAACTTTCTGCTGTTTTTTCTCTGCCACGATTCGCAGGGAATTCGCATTGCAAATGGGAAAGCGAAGGTTTGCTGGAAGTTCACCTTGCAAACTTTATGCTGTTTTTTCTCTGCCATGGTTCGCTGGGGGTTCGCATTGCGAATAGGAAAGCGAACATGACAGATTTTCCATTTTGTTCTTGTCATAACTTTTGGGTCGTAAGTCAGATTGAGGCGCGGTTGGATGCTTTGGAAAGCTAATGAGATGTTCTTTCTTACAAAAATCATTTTGAGACTAGTGGCCGATTTAATTGTGTCGAGAATTGGAATAATGTCGTTTTGTCGACTTTAACCGTCGTAGTTGTGTGCGATGATGTGTTATCATGTGGTATGCTTTTAATATATATCGTATAGCTTGTGTGCTGTTGTATGATGTGAATGCATGTGATGAAAAGTTGTGATGATGGTTTGTGGCCTTATGGCAAATAAATGCATTGTGTTATGTTTGATTGTATATGCAAGATTATGGATGTTGAAATGGTTCACGTGGTTGTATATGTGTATGCATTTGATTGTCATGAGTCATTGTATGCCAAGCATCATGATATGTATCTTTTGATGTCGTGTGACCTTGTGGGGTGTGAGCGACGAAACGATTCCAGAGGGAATCTGCTGTAACGGTCGTGTGCCTTATACAAAGAGGACCTAAAGCGACGTTATAGACGATCGTGTGCCTTATACAAAGAGGACCTAAAGTGATCAGATCGTGTGCCTTATACAAAGAGGCCCTAAAGCGATCCATAAATGTAGTGTGCCTTATACAAAGAGGGCTTAAAGCGATGGGGAACATTGTTTGCCTGAAGGGGAATTACACTAAGTAACAAGCGATGATTCCAATAATTCCTGAGTGAATTAATGATGAGAATGATGGATGGAATGGTACCGCATTGCATTGCATAGAGTCGTTGTGTCGGTCTCTGTGCATTTGCATAAGTCATGAATGGATTGATTATGTGTGGGATTTATGAATGGAATTGATGAGTTGATATATATATATATATATATATATATATATATATATATATATATATATATATATTGGTGATAAATGTATTGAGCATGATTGATATGCCTTTGTGATGGATGTATGAGATATGAATTGTGTTGTTTTGTATTTGAATTATGGTGTAAGTTGTGGTGAGAATGTTTTACATGTGTATTTTGTGTTATTATATAATTGTATGCAACTATATTATAATTGTGTTTCTCACCCTTCTGCTGTTTTGAATGCTCTATGAGGCATTGCAGATTAGATGCTGAAGGTCATTTTGTGAAGATTATGTCTTCATTCTTTTGTCGGTCGGCTCTGATATGTAGCACTGGGTAGTTGGGGAGATCGTTATGTGACATTATGTATATATATCTTTTTGGATTTTACCTGTATGGCTCTGTATATGAAAGACAAACTTCTATGTTTATATATATGAGATTTCAGTTGCAGATTTTCCGCTTTTATTCTGTATCTGAATTGTGGGTGTTAGGAACTGGGTTCCTCTGTTTATGTTGCTACCTGATTATTGCATATCTTTATGAGCAGGTTATTATATTTCATCATCGTGATGTGATGCTCCGTCTATGCCATGAATGTTTTAATTCTATTCTGATTATTTGTTATCGCTTTAATTACTCGGGTTATAGATTAGGGGTGTTACATTGATCGGACTCCAATGAGGGATTGTGATGGAGATAAATCATTGCTCAGTGGGAGTGTATGTGATTTATCCGGATTCCATTAGGAATCGAGTTCGATTGAATGAACCAGGGTGCATGGTGCCAGGAGATAAATCATTACTCAGTGGGAGTGTATTTGATTTATCCAGATTCCATTGGGAATCGGGTTCGATTGAATGAACCATAGTGGGTGGCACCACTTGCATTGCGTCAGTGTCTTTGAGTCGCATTGCATTGTTTATGTGTTTGTTGAATTATAATAAAAAGTGACAAGGGTGTCGTGAAGATGTGCACATTATGTATGATTGCTTGAATACTACTCATTGATATGTACTTTGCACCGTTAATTATTGTATGTAATTCTCACCCCCTTTGTTGTTTCTTTTGTCTGTGCTTCTTGGGGAAGTACAGATAATCCAGGTACTTGAGTATTGCATAGAGTGCGTGTTTCCTGATCGAGTCTTAGGAGTCGCTCTGATACGTAACACGAGAATATTTGGGATTTTATCTTTTGTTGTTCTTTTGTGTAAGGTGTTATGTATCATTAGTCACTTTAAAACATGGTGAACCACGAGTTTATGTGGACCATGATTTTGATGACGAACGACCATGATTTTGGATTAAATGTTTCATTCCGCTGTTTTAACTAATTTTGAAAGAAAAAAGAAGTGAATAAAGTAAATAGAGAAATTCAGGTTATGTTTTTCATGGTGTGACATCCCACTTATGAAGGGAACTCTGATTATTTTCGTATTACTTGTATATTTTTGCTTATTGGGAAAGTGGGGTGTTACAATTGGTATCAGAGCAGGTCGGTCCGTCCGACCAGGTTGTCTACTGTAACGCCCCGATTTGTTTAATTGTATTTATTTACTTCATTTATGTGAATTTTGTGAAATGTGTGAATTTATTCTATTTTACCTGCTAATTGAGTTAATTGGTTAATTTCTCTTATAGGTAAAATATTTGCATTAAATTATATTTTTCTTTTTAACTTTTAGTGCACGATATGTTTTTCATTGGTATGTTTATGTTTTATCGCGTTTTGAGAGCGTTTGCGAGATATTTGAGTGTAGGAGTATTTTGGTCATTTTGCTTGGTTAGATATTTTAGAAAAATAGGTTTTTGTTTAAATAGAGATTGGAAAGAAAAAGAGAGAAAAGAAAGAGAAGGGAAAGAAGGAAAAGGAGAGGAAAGAAATGGAGAAGAGGAAAAGAGGTGGAAATCGACATAGCTCTGTTTCAAGCACGATTAATCGGGTAAGGGTGAGAAGTTTCGATTATATCTTGCTTGTATATGTATATGTATGTATTTGTTTGAATGTTTGGTTGAAAAATATATGTTTTCCATTTGGTTGAATTTGTGAGCAATTAATAGAAATCGATGTTTTCGCGGTTGAAACGCGATATAAGTGTGGTAGAATACTTGCTGTTATGATTGGGGAAGGTTTTGGTTGTTATGTTATGGTTTGATAGTGTTTTGGTGGGTGAAATGTTGGTTTTGGGGTGAATAACAGCGCTGCTGGGATTCTGAGTTTTCCAGGATTCGCCTAGCAAACCTGGGGCGAGTCCTAGCGAACAACTTTTGAGGATTCGCCTAGCGAACCCGTCAGCGAAGGTCAGCGAATGTTCGCCAACGTTGTTCGCCTAGCGAACTTTGTATCTTTTCAGTTATGATTGTTGCTGCCTTGGTTCGCCCAGAGGTTCGCGAAGCGAACGGCAAGGAGAAGGTTCGCCAAGGAGTTTGCCTAGCGAACTTTGTGTCTGTTTTTGGTCTGATTGAGGTTTCGCCTGGACATTCGCCTAGTGAAGGTGGTAGCGAATGCTCGCTAGAAGGTTCGCCCAGGGAACATGTCAGTTTGTGCAGTTTTGTTTCCTTCGTAACTTTTGATCCGTAGTTCGGATCGAGGCGCGGTCGGATGAGTTGGGAGGCTAATGAAATGTTCTTTCTTATAAAAAATGGTTGTGAGATTAGTGACCAATTTAATTGTGTCGGGAATTTGGAAATGTGTCGTTTTGTCGACTTTTACCGTCGTAATTGTGTGCGATTGATGTGTTATTATGCAATATGTTTTGATATATATAACGTATAGCTTGTGTGCTGTTATATGATGTGAATGCATGTAATGCAATGTTGTGATGATGGTTTGTGGCCTTATGGCAAATAAATTTGTTGTTTTGGGTTTGATTTCAATGCATGATTATTGATGTTGAGATGGTTCACATGGTTGTATATATGTATGCATTGGATTGTCATGAGTCATTGTATGCCAAGCATCATGATATGCATTCTTGTGATGTCGTGTGCCCTAGTGGGTGTGAGCGACGAAACGATTCCAGAGGGAGTCTGCTGTAACGGTCATGTGCCTTATACAAAGAGGATCTAAAGCGACGTTATAGACGATCGTGTACCTTATACAAAGAGGACCTAAAGTGATCAGATCGTGTGCCTTATACAAAGAGGACCTAAAGCGATCCATAAACGTCGTGTGCCTTATACAAAGAGGACCTAAAGCGACGGGGAACATCGTTTGCCCGACGGGGAGTTACACTAAGTAACAAGCGATGATTCCAATAATTCCTGAGTGAATTAATGATGAGATGATGGATGGATGGTACCCGCATTGCATTGGATAGAGTCGTTGTGTCGGTCTCTGTGCATTTGTATAAATCATGAATGGATTGATTATGTGTGGAAATGTGAATGGATTGATTATGTGTTAAGCTCGTGATAGCATTGGTGATTTGATATGCATTTGTGATAAATGTATGGATGATGTGTTTTATGTATAGACATATGCTATATATGAATATAAGTGATGTGGTGGGGTGTTTCCATATGTCATGACTTTGGTATGCCTTATGTGATTATGTTGGTATAAATGATATATGATAGATGGTTAAATTATTAGAAATATGTTATGTATTGGTGGCATGCTATATGTATTAATATGCGATGCTTGTGGTGAGAATAATTATGCATGTGAGTTTATATGTGTTTGCATATTATTATGCAATCTTAATTTAGTTGTTATTTCTCACCCTTCTGCTGTGGTTTGTTGCTCTATGAGGCAATTACAGATTAGTATCTTGGAGGCTTTTGTGAAGATTAGTTCTCCATTCTTTTGTCGGTCTGTCTGCTCTGATACGTAACACGGGAGTCGGGGAACGCTTTTGTTATATATGTATACATTTGTTGGATATATTTTGTATTACCTTTGTATGAATATTTTGATGATATAAAATAATTTATTTTGTAAAACAAGTCAGTTATGGATCTTTTCGCTTTATTCCATAATTGAACTTTCCCTTTGTTGGAAAAAGTTTCCCTTTTAGGTTTATTCCATTTTGTGTTATGTATCAAATTTATGAGCAGAGATTATGTTTTCTTTCTTTAAATGTGGCATCTTTGTTTCTGTCTAAGAATAATAAATTTTTATTCACTCTTATTTATTTCTGTATTATTTATTCGCGATGGGAATTAGGGTGTTACATTAGTGGTATCAGAGCAGGTCGGTCCGTCCGGCCAAGTTGTTGAGTCAGTTGGTGTGACAGGTGAATACTGTCGATGTTGTTTGTCCCTTAGTACGTGATATGTGTTTGAAACTCTATCAGGGCTTTCTGGTTTCCTAATCCCTTGTCTTCAGGATTTAGAATGAGTTAAGTGGGGGAGAAGCTTGTGCTTCCCCAAGTTGCTTCGGTTGTGTGCCGTTGGTTGCAAGAGTGTAACTGTTGTTTGGACAGTGTTGTTCCTGATTCCGGAGGGAATGCGGAGGTAAGGTTTATGTTAACTAAGGATTTGTACCTTAGGTAGTTTTGTGCACAAGATGCAAGAAATGCTATTATAGTTTGGTAAAGACGGTTTGTGCCCCATCATGATCGTCGGCTGTCTATTGACAAATTGAGGAACTGATCACCCTTAATCTCTTGTTGATAGTAGACGAAATTATGTTGGATGGAATAGACGTGTCTTTCCGGCTTTGATAGTGTGTGCAATGAATTATTTGGAATTAAGAAAATAATTACGGATTGTTTTGTTGAGTCGATGAAGATTCTAATATCGGAAGATGAGACGGATTAGAGGTTTTGGTAGGTTGGTCCAGTTGGGAAGTCATAGAGAGAGATTGATTGGGTATCATTAATGGTTGTTCTCAGATAGTAGAGTGTGAACTCAAATTTGACGAAGGTGAGGATTTGAGGTTTGGACTGTCACGAGAAGAAATTGTGTATGGATTACTGACAGTTGAATAAGGTAACGATTGAGAATAAGTGTCCACTTTCATGAATAGATAACTGGATTGGTTTGGTTGAGTTTGAGTGAAATCACAATTGGTTGGAATGTTTGATAAGAGTGGTGAATTGTGTGAGTAGTGGCTTTGATCGATTTAATGTGACTGATTATGGTTGTTATCGTTGGAATAGGCTGTTATTTACTCGGTTAAGCTTGTATGTGAGTAACCAGTTACCCAGTGAATTTTTTTTTTAAAAGCTTTAAGAATTTATATCTTTTGGAATTTGGTTGGGCATTACAACGTACAGTGATGTTATTTGGTGTTAGTAATGCGTCTGTAATGTTTATGGAGTAGATGAATCGTATCTTCCATATTTATTTGGGTGAGTTCGTAGTGGTTTTGATTGAGGGTATTTGGATTTGTTATAAACTCAGAGGAAGAACAGGTAGAGTGTTTGAGATTTGAAATACAAGTGTTGAACAGAGACGAAGTTTTATGCTAAGTTATTTAAGTGAGAATTTGGGTTGAAAAAGGTTAGTTTTCTTGGATATGTTATTTCGGATGAGAGTATGGTTAATGGATCCATCGGAAGTAGATGCAGTTCTTGAATGAGAGGCTCCGAAGTTGGTTATGGAAGACTTTGCTAAGTTAGTACTTCTGTTATCTCAGTTGACTTGCAAAGGGTGAGTCGTTTGTTTTGGATGTTCGTTGTAAGGAAAGTTTCAGAGAGCTGAAGTAGAAGTTGTCTACGGCTCCAGTTTTGATTCTGTGTGATCCTAATAAACTATTTGTGAGGTATTGTGATGTGTCTTTGATGAGTTTAGTCAGTGTGTTAATGCAAGAGGGTAAAGTCGTAGCTGATGCTTTACGACAATTGAGGGTTCATAAAAGGATCTATACTATTCAGGATTTGGAATTGGTTGCGGTTGTATTGTGTTGGAAAATCTGGAGGTATTATTTTGAGGATTTTAGGTTCAAGGTGTTTGGTAATCACAAGGGTTTATAGTACTTGTTTAGTCAGAAGGAGTAAAGTAGGAGACAACGAGGATGGTTGGAATTCCTGATTAGTTATGACCTTGGCTCAAATTATTCTATTGGTAAAGTGAATGTTGTTCCTGAAGAGTTAAGTCGATAGTCTTGCATATGGTTGTTTTGATGGTCAGAGAATTAAAATTATTTGAGCAGTTCAGAGACTTGTGTCTAGTGTGTAAGCTAATACAACAGAGTGTGAGGTTGGGTATATTAAAAGTGAACAGTGATTTTTAGTGAATATGAGAAAGAGTTGGACTTTGGATATGAAATTGGTAGATTTGATTGTTGCGAGTAATCAGAGTGCGCATCGGAAGCGTGATGTGGCACAATTCGTATATGCGTGTGTGACTTGTAAGAGTTCATAGGGTGAACATTGGAAACATGTTGGAATGATGAGACCATTGGACATTCCAGAATGGAAGTGTTAGGTGAAAGGTTTAAATATTATTCATGGGCTACTATGTAGATGGATGTTTTAGTTATATGTTCGATTGGTGAATCGTAGCATTGTTGTAATAATGTTGTGTGACAAGGAGGTTGGTATGGTGGTTATGTAGAGGTTGTTGAAACGATGTTGAGTCGTGAGGTGGTCATCAAGTGCATTGTATGGGCTTTGCATCTTGTCGTTGTAGTTGTCGTCATTGTCGTGTCGTTGTTGTGGCTGCTGTTAGCAAGGTGGTTTGTCAGTTTGTGTTATTCGTGGTGTTCCTTTTGTTGGCATGATAGTTTGTTAGTCGGATGCGAGAGTCGTATCCGGAGTTGTTCGTATCAGTTATATTTTCGAGGACAAAAATTTCTAAGTGGGGGAGAATTGTAACGCCCCGATTTGTTTAATTGTATTTATTTACTTCATTTATGTGAATTTTGTGAAATGTGTGAATTTATTCTATTTTACCTGCTAATTGAGTTAATTGGTTAATTTCTCTGATAGGTAAAATATTTGCATTAAATTATATTTTTCTTTTTAACTTTTATTGCACGATATGTTTTTCATCGGTATGTTTATGTTTTATCGCGTTTTGAGAGCGTTTGCGAGATATCTGAGTGTAGGGGTATTTTGGTCATTTTGCTTGGTTAGATATTTTAGAAAAATAGGTTTTTGTTTAAATAGAGATTGGAAAGAAAAAGAGAGAAAAGAAAGAGAAGGGAAAGAAGGAAAAGGAGAGGAAAGAAATGGAGAAGAGGAAAAGAGGTGGAAATCGACATAGCTCCGTTTCAAGCACGATTAATCGGGTAAGGGTGAGAAGTTTCGATTATATCTTGCTTGTATATGTATATGTATGTATTTGTTTGAATGTTTGGTTGAAAAATATATGTTTTCTACTTGGTTGAATTTGTGAGCAATTGATAGAAATCGATGTTTTCGCGGTTGAAATGCGATATAAATGTGGTAGAATACTTGTTGTTATGATTGGGGAAGGTTTTGGTTGTTATGTTATGGTTTGATAGTGTTTTAGTGGGTGAAATGTTGGTTTTGGGGTGAATAACAGCGCTGCTGGGATTCTGAGTTTTCCAGGATTCGCCTAGCGAACCTGGGGCGAGTCCTAGTGAACAGCTTTCGAGGGTTCACCTAGCGAACCCATCAGCAAAGGTCAGCGAATGTTCGCCAACGTTGTTCGCCTAGCGAACTTTGTATCTTTTCAGTTATGATTGTTGCTGCCTTGGTTTGCCCAGAGGTTCGCGAAGCGAACGGCAAGGCGAAGGTTCGCCAAGGAGTTCGCCTAGTGAACTTTGTGTCTGTTTTGGTCTGATTGTGGTTTCGCCTGGACATTCGCCTAGCGAAGGTGGTAGCGAATGCTCGCTAGAAGGTTCGGCCAGCGAACATGTCAGTCTGTGCAATTTTGTTTCCTTCATAACTTTTGATCCGTAGTTCGGATCGAGGCGCGGTCGGATGCGTTGGGAGGCTAATGAAATGTTCTTTCTTATAAAAAATGGTTGTGAGATTAGTGGCCGATTTAATTGTGTCGGGAATTTGGAAATGTGTCATTTTGTCGACTTTTACCGTCGTAATTGTGTGCGATTGATGTGTTATCATGCAATATGTTTTGATATATATATATATATATATATATATATATATATATATATAACGTATAGCTTGTGTGTTGTTATATGATGTGAATGCATGTAATGCAATGTTGTGATGATGGTTTGTGGCCTTATGGCAAATAAATGCATTATGTTGGGTTTGATTTCAATGCAAGATTATTGATGTTGAGATGGTTCACATGGTTGTATATATGTATGCATTGGATTGTCATGAGTTATTGTATGCCAAGCATCATGATATGCATTCTTGTGATGTCGTGTGCCCTAGTGGGTGTGAGTGACGAAACGATTCCAGAGGGAATCTGCTGTAACGGTCGTGTACCTTATACAAAGAGGACCTAAAGCGACGTTATAGGCGATCGTGTGCCTTATACAAAGAGGACCTAAAGCGATCGGATTGTGTGCCTTATACAAAGAGGACCTAAAGCGATCCATAAACGTCGTGTGCCTTAGACAAAGAGGACCTAAAGCGACGGGGAACATCGTTTGCCCGACGGGGAGTTACACTAAGTAACAAGCGATGATTCCAATAATTCCTGAGTGAATTAATGATGAGATGACGGATGGATGGTATCACATTGAATTGAATAGAGTCGTTGTGTCGGTCTCTGTGCATTTGCATAAATGATGAATGGATTGATTATGTGTGGAAATGTGAATGGATTGATTATGTGTTGAGCTCGTGATAGCATTGGTGATTTGATATGCATTTGTGATAAATGTATGGATGATGTGTTTTATGTATAGACATATGCTATATATGAATATAAGTGATGTGGTGGGGTGTTTCCATATGTCATGACTTTGATATGCCTTATGTGATTATGTTGGTATAATTGATATATGCTATGTGGTTAAATTATTAGAAATATGTTATGTATTGGTGGCATGCTATATGTATTAATATGCGATGCTTGTGGTGAGAATAATTATGCATGTGAGTTTATATGCGTTTACATATTATTATGCAATCTTAATTTAGTTGTTATTTCTCACCCTTCTGCTGTGGTTTGTTGCTCTATGAGGAAATTGCAGATTAGTATCTTGGAGGCTTTTGTGAAGATTAGTTCTCCATCCTTTTGTCGGTCTGTCTGCTCTGATACGTAACACGGGAGTCGGGGAACGCTTTTGTTATATATGTATACATTTGTTGGATATATTTTGTATTACCTTTGTATGAATATTTTGATGTTATAAAATAATTTATTTTGTAAAGCAAGTCAGTTATGGATCTTTCCGCTTTATTCCATAATTGAACTTTCCCTTTGTTGGAAAAAGTTTCCCTTTTAGGTTTATTCCATTTTGTGTTATGTATCAAATTTATGAGCAGGGATTATGTTTTCTTTATTTAAATGTGGCATCCTTGTTTCTGTCTACGAATAATAAATTTTTATTCACTCTGATTTATTTATGTATTATTTATTCGCGATGGGAATTGGGGTGTTACATCTACTGTGGTCTGTTTTCCTTGTGTGCGACATGTGTGTGAAGACACTGTCGATACTTGTTTTGTTTTCCAATTGTAGGTTGGGTATGAAACAAGTGGGGGAGAAGATGATACTTCTCCATGTTGCTTCAAGTATGGAGTGATGGCTGAGTATGGTGCTAAACACTACGATGGGTTAGTAAGATAGTTTGTGCCGCCTCATGATGGTCGGTTGTTATTGAAAAATTGAGGAACTGATCATCCTTAATCTCTTGTTGATGATAGATGGAAATCATGTGGGATGGGGTAGACGTGTCTTGCGAGCTTGAGTAGGGTGCGTAGTGAATTGTTGGGAGTAAGCCAAGTGCTTACAGATTATTTTGATGAGTCGAAACATGCATATAATCAATTGTTGATACTTGTTTTGGGGTTTGGAAGTTGCTGTCAAAAGGGATATTTTTCTGCATAACGCAGTGCCCGCTTAGCGCGGTAGGCACGCTTAGCGCAGTCTGGAGGAATTTCGCCTCTTCGAGGCAGTGAGTAGCGCGCTTAGCGCGGGTGGGGCCCGCTTAGCGCGACCTGGAACAAAAAAAATATATTATTTGTAAATTTGGATTTTTGTCAATTATGGGAATTAATTGGAATTACGTGAAGTATGTAAAACGAAACTTTTGAAATTTAAAAGCTTCAAGCGGTGAGCTAGTGAGGAACCTAAGATCAATGGTAGTAAAAATGATTAAGAATTGCATCTAGGTGGATTAATTGGATAATTACCTAATTAAGGCCACGTGAGGCGTGGTTATTAATCGTGTGAGTTGTGTGAGACTGTTTGGACAGGATGGTACTATGAGGTTGTATGTGGATTATAGACGATTGAATAAAGTGTCGATCTAGGATAAGTATCCACTTCCGAGGATTGATGACTTGATGGATCAATTGGTGGGCGTTTGTGTTTTAGCAAGATTGATTTGAGGTCTGGTTATCTTCAAATTCGTGTTAAGCCTGATGACATTCCGAAGACAATTTTGGGACGAGGTATGGTGACTATGGGTAAACTGTGATGTCGTTAGGGTGTGTCTAATGCACCTGATGTTCGTGAAGTATATGAATGAGATTTTTCATGGGTATTTGGATAAGTTTGTGGTGGGTTTTATTGACGATGTTCTGATACGCTCAAAACCTGGATAAGAGCGTGCTGAGCATTTAAGGGCTGTATTGCAGGTGTTGAAAGAGAAGAAGTTGTATGCAAGCTGTCGGAATATGAGTTCTAGTTGAAGGAAGTGAGTTTCTTTGGCCTTGTGATTTCGAGTGGTGGGATTATTGTTGATCCTTCCAAGATTGATGATGTGTTACAGTGGGAGACTCCGAAGTCTACTACTGAGATACAAAGTTCTGGGTTTGGCGGGCTATTACCGTGAGTTTGTAGAGGGTTTTTCTAAGTTGGCATTACCTTTGACTCAGTTGACTTGAAAGGGGTCAAGCTTTGTGTAGAATGTAACTTGTGAAGAGAGTTTGATGGAATTGAAGAAGAGGTTGATGACCGCTCCAGTGTTGATTTTTGTTTAACCCGAGTGAACTTTTTGTGGTGTATTGTGATGCGTCGAAGAGGGGCATTGGTGGAGTCTTGATGCAAAATGGACAAGTTATTGCCTATGCTTCAAGACAATTACGAGTTCATGGAAGGAATTATTTTAAGCATGACTTGTAACTGGTCGCTGTGGTGTTTGTGTTGGAAAATTTGGAGACATTAATTGTTTGGCTCTAAGTTTGAAGTGTTCAGTGATCATAAGAATCTGAAGTATTTGTTTGATCAGAAGGGATTGAATATGAGCAGAGAAGATGGTTAGAGCTGTTGAAGGATTTTTGAGTTTGATTTGAGTTATCATCCGGCCAGGGCAAATGTAGTGGCTGACGCATTGAGCAGAAAGTCATTGTATATGTCGATGCTTATGCTGAGAGAGTTGGAATTAATTGAGCAGTTCAGAGAGTTGAGTATGGTTTGTGAAACTAGACTTGAGAGTGTTAGATTGGGTATGCTTAAAGTGAATAATGACTTTTGGATGTAATTAAGGAGAATCAGAGTGGCGCATCGGAAGCGTGGTAGTCGATTGACGTTAATTAACCAAGGTAACAGAGGAGAATTCCGAATTCATGAGGTTTCTTGATACAGTATGTGTTCAAGATGTTCTGGCAGATTAAGAGGAGCATTCTTGAAGAAGTTATTTTGGTGGTCCGGTATGAAGAGAGATGTGGCTTAGTTTGGTTATGCTCATTTGGCATGTCAAAAGTCAAAAGTGGAGCATCAGAAACCTTCGGGGTTGATGCAACCGTTGGAGATTCTGGAATGGAAATGGGATAGTATTACTATGGACCTTGTTACTGGTTTGCCGAATACGGCGAGAGGCTTTGATGCTATTTGGGTAGTGGTGGATCGACTTACGAAATCCGCACATTTTATACCAATTAATATCAGTTTTCCATTGTCAAAGCTGGCAGAGATTTATTTCAGAACAATTGTGAAGCTGCAAGGTGTTCCGTCGAGCATAGTGTCGGATAGAGATCCGAGGTTTACTTCAGAATTCTGGAAGAGCTTGCAAGAAGCTTTGGGGTCTAAGTTGAAATGGAGTTCGGCTTATCATCCATAGACCGATGGGTAGTCAGAGAGGACTATTCAGCCGTTAGTGGATTGGTTGAGAGCCGGTGTGTTAGAGAAAGGTGGTGCGTGGGATACTCAATTGCCATTGACTAAGTTCACGTATAACAATAGTTACCATTCTAAGCATTAGAATGGCACCTTACGAAGCTTTGTATGGTAGGAGGTGTGGGACGCCTCTGTGTTGGTAGGGAACTGGTAAGATTATTGTGCTTGAGCTAGGGATTGTGCAACAAACTATTGAGGCAATTCAAATTATCTGTGAAAAGATGAAAGCGTCTCAGAGTAGACATAAAAGTTATCATGATAATCGGAAGAAAGACTTAAAATTCAGTGACGGTGATCCATCTCATGTTATCCAGAGGGATGAAGTGCAGATTCAAGATAATCTTACTTTGGAAGCGATGCCGATAAGGATCGAGGATCGCAAGATGAAGCAACTTAGAGGAAAAAAGATTCCTCTGGTGAGAGTAGCTTGGGGAGGAGCTGCTGGAGGAAGTGTGACATAGGAGTTGGAAAATAGGGATGCGAGAGTCGTATCCAAAACTGTTTACAACAGGTACATTTTTTAGGACGAAAATATTTTTAAGTGGGGGAGAGTTATAACACCCCATTTTAATTTATTTAATTGTCGTGTGTTATTTGATTTATTTGGCCTGTTTAGGGTGTGTGTAGTTGAGCGCGTAGGTGTAGTGTCCTTAA
This sequence comes from Lathyrus tuberosus, assembly GCA_022829125.1. NCBI lineage: Eukaryota > Viridiplantae > Streptophyta > Magnoliopsida > Fabales > Fabaceae > Lathyrus > Lathyrus tuberosus. The sequence continues at coordinate 15,135,755 of JALAZF010000097.1, forward strand.
CGGATCGGGAAAAATAAAGATGTCGGGATAATAATAAAGTAATAATGAATAATGTGGGGACATATTTAATAATAGTAGTGTGAGGAATATTATTATTATTATGTCTAACATTAGTATTTTTATTATTATTATTATGGTTAGTGGGAGGAAAGGAAGAAAGAAGAATATTTTGGCCAAGAGAGAGAGAGCAACTAGAGAACTCTGAAGAGATCAATTATTTTATTAAAGAGACGGATTAATAATTATTAGTTCAAGAGAGTATTTAAGATAACTCTAATAATTGATCAATTGGAATGAGATGACAAATATCAATTGGAGATATTTTACCCTATCGGATTATATTATATAATATTGGATTATATATATATATATATATATATATATATATATATATATATATATATATTTGTTACTAAAAAAAGAAAAAAAAAGAAAAGATAGAAGAAAAGGGGAGGAGAAGAGAAGGAAAAGAGAGAAGAGGAGAAAGAGGAAAAATTGAAGAAACCTCCGTTTCAATCGCGATTAATCGGGTAAGGGTGTGAATCCCGACTATTTTATTCTTGTGTATGTATATGTATGTGTTGTTTGCATTTGTTTTGTTGAAATATATACTTTTCCTTATTGGTTGGATTGAAGAACAAGTGTGTGGGAATCGATGTTCTAACGGTTCAAATGCGCAATAGAATGCGTAGAATAGTCGAGTGATGTTTGGGTTTAATCGGAAATGCTTGTTGGTAAGATTTGAGGAGTTTTGTATTGAGTTATAGAGAATTAGAGATTTAGGGCATTAATGGTAAATTGAGTGGAAATTGATGTTTTCACGGTTGAAACTCGGTATAAATTGCGTAGTATAGTCGGGTGAGGTTAAGAATTAGTTGGAAATGCTTATTTGTATGTTTTCACATGTTTGGTTGAATTTGATGGAAAATTACAACATTTGATATGTTGAGATTTTGAGATTTGGGATCAAAACCAAAGTGTTAGAATTCATGTTTTATGGTTCCAAATCATTGCTATATGTTAGGTATGAATGAATATGTGTTTATTTCATAAAACATGATTGAATTGGTTGGATTTTAGAGAAAAATTGCAGCAACCCGTAGCAGTCCGCAGGCCAAAATTCTGTTTTTGGGAAATCTTGGAAAATTCATATCTTTTGATCCGTAAGTCCGTTTTGACCTCCGTTCGAAGCTTTGGAAAGCTAATGAGATATTATTTCTATTAAAAATGGTTTGGAGGGTAAAAGATGATTTAATTAATTCATGTTTTTGAGAAATAGTCGTACTGTCAGATTTTCTTATCGCGTAAAATGCGTGTGGTCGGTATTTTGTCGTGTGTTATGCTATTGCCATATAAATGTGGAGCTTTTAGGCTATTTATATGATGTGGAATCTTGATATCGAATGTGGTTATTGAGTGATGGCCTTGTGGCATAAAGGTATTGAATAAATGAATTTCAACGTATGATATCGTATTGGTGTTGTTGTGGGTATCCTTTGTGGCGTGAATCCTAGTGAATTGTATATTTGTGCAGGTGATAATGGTTGTGGTTGTTTGTGGCCTTATGGTAAACTACATTGTATAAATGAATATCAATGTATGATGTGAGTAGTTCATTGTGTGTATTATGATGAATTGATTGAATAGTTGTAGTAATACTAGTGTGTATTACGGTGAGTATGTATCTCACGTGTGATCAAGGGGATCGTGAAGAGGTATAGTTGTTATTATACTTATGTTTTTGTGCATCATTTATGTCGTGCATTTCATGATGTGTCTGGTGGAGACAACTAGGTAGGAATCCTTTAGGGGGTGCCTAGTATTGTCCGGACTCCAATGTGGGGTTGTGATGGAGATAAATCATTGCTCAGTGGGAGTGTATGTGATTTATCCAGATTCCATTGGGAATCGGGTTCGATTGAATGAACCAGGGTGCGTGGTGCTAGGAGATAAATCATTGCTCAGTGGGAGTGTATGTGATTTACCCGGATTCCATTGGGAATCAGGTTCGATTAAATGAACCATAGTGGGTGGCACCACTTGCATTGCGTCAGTGTCTTTGAGTCGCATTGCATTGTTTATGTGTTTGTTGAATTATAATAGAAAGTGACAAGGGTGTCGTGAAGGTGTGCACATTATGTATGATTGCTTGAATACTACTCATTGGTATGTACTTTGCACCGTTAATTATTGAATGTAATTCTCACCCCTTTTGTTGTTTCTTTTGTCTGTGCTTCTTGGGGAAGTACAGATAATCCAGGTACTTGAGTATTGCATGGAGTGCGTGTTGTCTGATTGAGTCTTAGGAGTCGCTCTGATACGTAACACGGGAATATTTGGGATTTTATCTTTTGTTGTTCTTTTGTGTAAGGTGTTATGTAACATTACTCACTTTAAAACATGGTGAACCACGAGTTTATGTGGACCATGATTTTGATGGCGAACGGCCATGATTTTGGATTAAATGTTTCATTCCGCTGTTTTAACTTATTTTGAAAGAAAAAAGAAGTGAATGAAGTAAATAGAGAAATTCAGGTTATGTTTTTCATGGTGTGACATCCCACTTATGAAGGGAACTCTGATTATTTTCGTATTACTTGTATATTTTTGCTTATTGGGAAAGTGGGGTGTTACATGTGGTGCTCTTGATCTGAATGCTTTGAACATGTGTTTGGTACCCGACCTTGTAATACCTCTAAAGTTCAAAACCAAGTTTGAGAAGTACAAAGGGGATAGCTGTCCAAAACAACATTTGGTGATGTTTTATAGAAGAATGACCTCATATGTCCGCAACACAAGCTAATGATTCACTGTTTCCAAGACAGTCTGAGTGGGGCATCACTGAATTGGTACATGCAGTTAGAGAGTGGTGGTATCCAATCATGGTCGGACCTAGCTAACGCCTTTGTGAAGCAATACAAATATAATCTTGACATGGCTCCCAGTCACACGCAGTTGCAAGGCTTATCTCTAGAGGACAACGAATCCTTCAGAGGGTATGCTCAAAGATGGAGAGAGGTAGCTGCTCGCGTTCAACCACCACTCTTGGATAGAGAATTGGTTGACCTGTTCATAGATACTTTAAAAGGCCCATAGCTGGATAAGATGATTGGCAGTAGGACATCAAACTTCTCTGACCTGGTAATAGTTGGAGAACACATTGAGAGCGGCATAAAGAGTGGAAAGATCTAAGACGCCTCAAACATCACAGCTAGTGAAAGTGAATCAGTTGTCAGTTCCCAAGAAGAAGTAGAGGAAGAAAATAATTCCATATGGGAACCTCCGTTACCTCATCCTCAATACCCATGCATTTCAACTATTCAGAGTCAGTAACCTTTTGGGTCTCCATGTCAGATACCATTCTCTCCACAGGGACAATATCCTTCTCCAAAGCAAGGACCTCCTTAGTATCAATGGTCATACTGATGTCAGCATGCTCCGCATCAGCTGCGTCAGTACGCATGACAAAGACCAAGAAAGCCAGTGAGGCATTTCACTTTGTTGCCAATGTTGTACAGTCATGTATTGCCAGATTTGATCAAAGGTAGATTGATAGTGCCGAAGGAATTGAACCCAGTGCTTTTCCCGTACCCACCAGGTTTTGATGCCAACACCCGATGTGACTACTGTGTTGGGGCACAGGGGCATTCAACTGAAGATTGTAAGGTGCTCAAGAGCAAGATTCAGACTCTACTTGACTCTGAGATGTTCTCTTTCATGCCTCAAGGCATTCAAATCAACAATCCTTCACTTGGTCAAGAGGGTCCATCAGTCCATGTTATGGAAGAAATTATCAAGAATATATGTGAAGATGATTATCAAACTGATTTCAACGAGCAATTTTGAAGATGGCTAGCTCAGTAGCAAATCAAGATTAGAAAGCCCAGTTCCCTGAAGCTGACAATCTTTTAAATTATATCTTTACTTTGCATTTGTAGTTTCTTTTCTGTTAAGTGCTACTTGTTTTGAGACATTGTCATTTAAAACTGGTTTTATTAATGAAATAAATATGCATGTTTTGAATAAATCCATTAGTGTTCACTAATGCGTTTTTATCGATATCAAACACTTGGTTAAGCAAAGTCCAAGGGAGGATGATGAAATCGAAAGACGCAAAACTTCCGATTGTATGCTTTTGAATAAAACCTTGTTGATGATGTACAAGCATTGTTTCAAATCCCCAAACACCGGAGATATAAGGAAGATAATCCCTTGTCAACCTCGTTGAGCCTAGAAGTAGGAGTTTCTTTCTAAAAACGAAAAACCCTCAATCTTAACCTGGGGCAAGGTAGTTGTCAGTTAATTTGACTGTGCATTCAAATTTCAAAGAGGAAAAAAGAGGAGTGTCCCCATTCGAGGATCAATCACATCTTATCCCTCGCAAGAGGTCGTACCTCACAAACCCACAATGGTTGTCCCTCACCATCAAAAGAAACGAGGCAGTCACAGCCCTTGCAAGTCAAGCGAACAGATGTCACACGATTTGTTCCAAAAAAAAGGAAGAAAGTCCGCTAAGTCAATAACTTGAACACAAGTGACTTTGGCAAAAGTTAGGGCATCCCGCTGGACATCAAAATCAATAAAAAAAATTCTAAGTAAAAATTAGGGAACAAAAAAGCAAAAGAATGAAAAGCGAAAAGTGAAAAGGATTACAAAAGAAAAATCCTCGAGCAAGAACAAAGTCGTTTGACTAAAGACACCAAAGACAAAAGGGGTGATTGTCACTCCAAAAACCTTGTGGGTTCCTTAACTATCATTCTATCATTCAATAACTTTTTAAAAGGTGAGCGTTTGTGCCAAATTAGCTGAACTTAGGACTGGAGAACACCAAGGCGAATGAATGGGTGGGTTAAAACAAAATATTTGAGCCTTATATCTTTTCTTTCTCAAACTGTGAACCAGGCCACGTTACAACCCTCAAAAGACCTAATTGAAGCAGGGTTATTTCGAAAGCATACTCCGGAAAGATCACGTCAAAACTAACTCCTAAAAGGATTTGCTTACCATTCATGTTGGTATTGATGTGACATTCTGATTAGTGATTCATTCACTATATGTCGTAACATAATTCCAGTGAACAGACTTGGATTTCAAAACTTTCATATGCATTGCATTAAAATTATCATTTTCAAAATGATCAGTTTTACTTGCGGGTAAGCACTTGACATCAAGATAGTTTCTGCAATGGAAGGATCGATCAAGCTAAGATACAAAACGTCTGGGTACTCCGTTGAGAAGGGGCAAGTCATATCAAATGATCACACCAAGAGGGCAAGCCACTACAAGATTCAGCTAATCTGGGGCAATCAGGTCGAGATCTGAAAAATCTCTCGAAGATCAGTTAGTCAAAGGCACTCACAGATCAGCCAGTCAGGGGCAAAATCACTTCAAGGCTTGGGCAGGCCACCCCAAGAGCACAAGAAGTTAATCTTGTCTAGAAGGCAATTAATCCAAAGCACTTCTCCAAGGTTCAGAATACTGGGGTAGTCCATCTCAAACCATCAGGGTACATAAGTCCCAGGTTCCTTTCGAGGCAGATTCCTACAGAGATCCAGCAGGCTGGGCAAGACTGGCGAAAAAGGAATGTTTCCTCTCCATACTTTCAGAGCTACTCTAGCAAGTTATGTCAATCTTTAAGTTCAAGACGAATGTCAGGAAGCCACACTAAGCACATTTCCTAACCTTCCAACCAAAAATCTAGTATCCAGGCAAGACACTTTCCAAGGTCAGTCGTACCTAACCTACCTCGAAGCCACCAGTTGAGTCGTCAAGTCATTGCATTAATCATTGCCATGCATTTGTCATGTCGTTTCGCTCATGCATATCATTCATCTAGCATAGCATAACATGAAGCCTTGTAAAACCGAACAAGAAAACCGAAGTCCAATCCCTATTGGCGTCTCCTAAACCAAAGTCCAATCCCTATTGACAACCACCAGAAGTCCAGTCCCTATTGGCATTCTCATAAACTCAAAACCCAAGCCACATTGGTACCCAAAAAAAAATCTCACCTTCGAAAAGAAGACCAATCTAAAAATCAATCATTATCAGGTTTAACCTGTCTTTCCCAGCAAAGTCCAATCATACTTGGCACATCCTTCTTTCCCCAGCAGCCTGAGCATACATCGACATTCTGCATATAGTAATCATCATTACATTGCATCCTCAAACGCGTAGCATTTACATTTGATATGGAACATTACACCATAGGAAAATTCAAGCATGCATACGAAACATAAGCTAGTTTTGGTACCTTGTGTGGAAGCCCAAATCAACTTTCAATCATGACATTGACATATCCCCAGAGATAATGTCGAGCCCATTCCCCATCAGACTTTTCAATCAGCCCCTCTGCTTACCTTTCTTTTGGGTCGTAGATCATACGTCGATCTAACCCTCGATCAATCCTTGTCCTTCAACCCTTTGACGACGATATTTCGAAAGCAGGTTTTCTTTCTATCAACCCTTTGACGATGTGTTCCTTCGATCAAGTTTTCTTTTCATCAACTCTTTGACGATGTGTCCCTTCAGTGAGGTTTTTCTATTCCGTCAACCCTTTGACGATGTCAAATTCCTTTCTGCCAACCCCTTGGCAATGTCCGGTTATTTTCCGCCAACCCCTTGGCGATGTCCGGTTCTTTTCCATCAACCCTTTGGTGATGTCCGGTTCTTTTCCGTCAACCCATTGACGATGTTAGTTTTCATTCTGTCAACCTTTTGATGATGTCAGTTTTCATTCCGTCAACCCTTTGACGATGTTAGTTTTCTTCTCGTCAACCCTTTGACGATGTGTCGCTCTTGTGAAGTTTCTTCCTATCAACTCCTTGACGATGTGTCTCTTAAGTAAAGTTTCCTTCCCATCAACTCTGTGATGATGTGTCCCTTTGACAATGACAATTTTGTCCTTCTATAAACTCTTTGATGAATAAAACTGGTGTTCTTCATAATCCCCAGCTTCGGTCGTATTGATCTTAAACACTCGTCCATGTTCATTTCAGTTCATCAATACTTCATCCGTATTGATCATAGACACTCGTCCGTGTTTATTTCAATCCATCAATACTTCATCCGTGCTTATCACCGGGGTCGTAGATCATATGTCAATCTTACCTTTTGCTCACCTTTTTAATCCTCAACGGAGTCATCTTCTCTTCGCTTTAGGTCGTAGGTCCGTTGATTCTACTTCCTTTCACCCAATGTTCAAGTGTTAGATTCGTCGATCTTATTTCTTGGAGTCGTAGATCGGTTGATCTTACTTCTCTTATTCGGTTCCCGACCGTTCCTTTCTTTTAAGTCCACCTTCGGCTGGCACCCTTGTCTTAAGTCCTCCTTCGGCCAGAAAACTCCTTTTTAAGTCCATCTTCGGCTAACACCCTTATCTTAACTCTGCCTTTGGCCGGCAAACCCTCTCTTTAAGTCCACCTTCGGCTGGCACCCTTGTCTTAAGTCCTCCTTCGGCCGACAAACCCTCTCTTTAAGTTCATCTTCGTGTGGCATATGATTGTCTTTTTCTTTCCCCACAGAGTGCAAATTTAACGGTTCTTTTGGTATTCAATCCCCTTCTACCTTGAACGTCTGAAAACTGTAACTTTTCATACCTTCAGGTTTAAGTCGATTGAATAGGGGCAGCTGTTGCACCCGAAAATTTTCCATTTCGTTTATAACCCTAACTGGTTTTTGCTGTGCATACATTTGCATTTTCATTAGGTTATAACAATCAATCATGCATTGCATTGAGTGCTTGAGACATGGGATCACATTGTTTTTATGGCTCAAGACTTTCTTTTTATTTTAAATTTTTAAGTAGCAAGCATCAGAGGCTCCAGCATTTATCTTGTTCAGTGATTTGGTACCTGACCATATTTTTCCAACAAGGTATTTTGAGTGCAAGAGGGAATTCACATCTTATTTCAGGCATTATTCAAGTGAAATATCAAATAACAAGCTTCAGAGGCAGAGCCATGCTCAAAAGAAGTGGCAACAGTTGATTTTCCAAGTTTCCCTCCTTTTGGCACTAAAATTCAAATTTTGAATGTGTTAATCGATTAACCAAATTGCAGGCAAAATTGGTTAATCGATTAACACGTGCAAATTTTGCCCAAGAAGTCCAATTTTGAGCATGGAGGCATTTTTGATCATTTGCACTTTGATTTGCATCAGTAGAAGGATCTAGAATGCTTCCAAATTTTGGTTCATTTCCAAATTAACTTCACTTTCCCTCCCAAACTCAAATAATTCCATTCCTAATTTCACTCTTAATATTAACCCTCATTCAAACCCACACTCTAAACCTCTCTCACCTTCCAAACCTAATGCTTATTTAAGTGAATTTTCTCCAAACCTCACACAAAAAAACTTCACTAACAATTTCATTTCCTTCTCAATTCTCTACAATTCTCTCTCACTTTTCTCTCATTTTTCTCTCATTCCAAAACCCTCACCAAAGCTCCATAACCAAAAATCTTCACAAATTGTACATTGTAATTTGTGAATTCTTGAGCTAAACCTCCATTACATCATCTTCCATTGTTCAATTATGAAGTTGAAGCTTATTTGGATCTTGATCAAGTTTTGGAATCACTTCTTGAAGAGCTTTTGTATTATTTTTGGATAATTGCTTTGATCTTCAACTTTTCTTGCTAAAGCTTCTTGGATTTCTTGATTTTTTAGTTTAACTCATCACTTTCTATTTTACAACAATTACCAAAGTAAATATCGGCTTTGTAGGTTGGTACTTCTTAGATCTAGCTTTGATTTTTCTTAATTTGCATTTTCACAATGTAGATCTTGGGATTTTTGGTGATAATTGATCCATTGATATCTTTGATTATTGATCTTGATGTTTGATGGATTCAATTGGTGTTTAATTGTTGTTATTTGATGTAATTTTCGTGATCAATTGCATGCTCTAACATGTGGAGATTAAGTGATTAAGCTGCAGAAAAGTGCTTTTTATGCTGAATTTTATGTTGCTGTCTGTCACAGTGTTAACATATTAACCACTGTTGCTACGTGTATTTTTGTTGTTTTGAAGGTGTTAATCGATTAACCAACTAAAAGGCAAAAGTGGTTAATCGATTAACACAGTTGCTGAAGTTATTGTTTGTGCTTTTTCAAGCTTGTTTTGATTCCTTTCCACTTCTAAACCTCATGGCTTTGTATGATACATATTTGTGGAATTTTCTTGTGCTATTTCACTTCATTTTGCAGCATGTATGAGATTCTTTGACACGCGACACGTTGCTTTCGCAATGCATATTCATGTTTACTTGTGTGCATTCATGATGCATTCTTCATGTTGTTTAATCATTTGCACATTAAGGTTTGCTTGCTCTTGATGCTTATTTTTCTTGATTCATGATACATGCTCATGTTTGCTTACTCGATTCCATGAATGCGCGTTCGCTTTAAGTGTTTAATTGTTGATGAACATTCATGTTGTTCTTGATGTGTACGTTTCATAATTGTTGCTCATGTTGGATTCTTTACATGATCGTATTCATCAATTGATCTCACTTGATACATGTTCATAATTGAGCCTTCAATTCATGTGCATTTGTTTAAATGTGGAGGCATGTTTGTGTTTAATTCTTTTGTTGTATGTTTATGCTTGGTTGTTGAACATGTCCATTGTTGATTGTTTAATCTTTGATGCGTGCTTAACTTGATGTTATGGTATTACACGTTCATCTATGCTTGATGTTTATTTGATGCATTGTGCGCTGTTGTATACATTGCTGATGTATTAAATATGTGTTGTAAAATGTATTCATGTTGTTCTGTTGTATTTTACACATGTTCAGTTTTGGAAACATTAGCTATTAAATGTTTCCTTGCTGTTGCTGGACCTTATCGTTGTTCTGAGCTGAAGCGATGTCGTTGCTACTGTTTTTAATTTACTTTCTTTGTTTTTGCATGCTTTTGCATGTTCCCTTAAGGCCTCCTAGTCCAACTTAATTTTTTATTAAGCTTGGATTAGGATAGACGTTAGGTGCTAATCCACGCATGATAACATTAGGTTAGTCCCCTCTTGACCTCAACCTTAGGTCCATCCTTTGTATTATAACATTAGGTAGACTTCCCTTTCTGATCTTCAAGTATAGGACCATTTGGCATGATAACATCTAGATGTAAGTTCCCTTATATTTTTCTTTGCCCTTTGAGTCTCTTTCTTCTTTCTCAAATCAAATCAAAATACTTAATAAATACGATGAGTATTTTGCGTCACGAGCCTTAAGTGCATGGAAAATGATGAGTGGGAGTCTCTACTTACATCTTCTAGAGTGCTTAGCATACGTCCCGTTTGGGGGAGATCTAGCAAAGCATTCGCTCCTATGTCATAGACTTTAGTGCAATACGCATCTCAAACAAAGTCAATTCACTTCTCTAAAAACTCTTGAACAAATGCAAATCATTTTTTCCTTCGGGATTTCCTTTCAAACCTTTTTTCAGAAAGGGCATGTTACCTCCGTTCTACCGCAAACAGGCCTCATCCCTAACTGCTGGAACGTGAACTTAGCATCGCTCATAAAAGACACTTAATCACCTATGGTAGGTCGAACTACGAACGCTCTGATTTTTTCATTCTCGTCCGAATGAGGATACGTAGTCACAAGACGGCGAAGTCTTGGCGAGCACTCCCCCCTTTCCCCCCCCCCCCCCCATAGTCCTCTGAACTATATTGACTCTGACTTTCCCATTGCACGAGGGAATATGTAGGCACAGTACAGAGAAGTCCCATCGAGACTCCTTTTGTTTTTCCCCCTTTTTTCGTCTTCGTTAGCAAGTAGGCTTTAGACAAACACACCCTCTGATTAGAACAACAAGAGTGGATCCCGTTGAGTACAATGAACGCGAGGGGTGCTAACACCTTCCTCTTGCGTAATCGACTCCCGAACCCAGGATTTGGTTGCGAGACCATGTTCTTTTCCCTTTTGTGGTTTCTTTGATCATTTCCTTTCCCCCGTCAAGATAAACAACGTTCGGTGGCGACTCTATTTTTCCGCCGGTTGTTTTTCGCGTTGCGACAGTCGGGTATTCAACAAAGAAGCTGAGGATGTGGTTGTAAGAAAGGAAAAGTAAGTTGAGAATCCTTTTGAACAGATTGGTCAATCAAATTATACCAATCAGGTGAAAGATAATGATGAAGTTTTGAAGCTGATTAAGAAAAGTAAGTACAACATTGTGGACCAGTTGTTAAACACACCTTCCAAAATATCCATGTTATCCCTTTTAATGAACTCTGAGGCTCACACGGAAGCTCTACAGAAGATCTTGGAGCAAACTTTTGTAAACCATGATGTGACGGTGGGTCAATTTGGAAATATTGTTGCTAACATTACCATTTGCAATAACCTGAGCTTCTGCGATGAAGATCTCCCGGAAGAGGGGGAAATCACAATATGGCACTAAACATCTCAGTCAACTGCATGAATGACGCCTTGCCAAGTGTATTAGTGGACACTGGTTCATCACTAAATGTCATGCCAAAATCAACTTTTACAAAGTGCTCCTATGAGGGGCAGCGGAATTTTCGTCAAAGCCTTTGATGGATGCAAGAAGACAGTTATTGGTGAAGTTGGTATCCCCATAACTATTGGCCCCCATACATTTCAAGTTAACTTCCAAGTGATGGATATCCAATAAGCATACAGTTGTTTGTTGAGTCGTCCCTGGATCCATGAGGCAGGAGTAGTCACTTCAACGCTACATCAAAAGCTGACATTTGTGAAAAATAACAAGTTGGTTACTGTGTACGGTGAACGAGCTTTGGTTGTAAGCAATCTGTCATCATTTTCATACTTAGAACCCGAAGAGGTTATTGGAACTCATTTCCAGGAACTTTTTGTAAGTAGCAAAGATAGTAAAGGGGCATCCATTTCCTCTTACAAAGATGTTGTTCGAGTAGTGGAAAATGGTACCTGTGGATCGATTTCTGTGTCCCCACCCATCCTGAGATGGTGGGACCCTCATGAACCGTGCTTGTTCCACTTTGAAATTTCTAATATTTATCCTATGATGCTCAAAAGGAAGGGGAAGAAATCTAAACTAACCCTGCGTGCAAGTGTTTTTCCTACAAATGCGAAGAGATCTGGAATCGGGATCGGTTATACTAAGGGAAGCTATTAACACCCTAAGTATCTATAGTATTCTATAGGAACCCTTTTGTACATTTTTTTAACTATTAGTTATCTTATCTTCTTACAATGTTTACTGTTTGATTGGGAAAATCTTAACCTATGGGTGGGAATGAGAATGTAAGATGTTTTTGGGAGTTTTTGTTTTATGAAAGGTACAAGGACCTAAGGGGTTTTATTTAAAGGTGTGCTCGCTAAGATCTCGCAATCTTATGCCTACGTATTCCCAAAAAGAGACTTTGGGAAATCAATGAATTCGTAGTTCCACCTAACTATGGGTGGAATTTGTATCTTGTTCAAAGCCCAAGATGTTGAAGCTAAAAGTTTTGTTGGTTTTGAAAGAAAAGACAATTTGTCATTCTTAAGGGAGATATCTCACCTATTCATCACAAACATTTGAGAATAATATCATAAGTGAAGAAGCTTTGAACTTGGAAGTTAGATAATCCTAAGCAATGCCACATCTTCGTTTATGAATCTTTGCATGCTAAGAGAAGGACCTTAACTTGGATATAGTATCAACAAGTGTGCCACTTAAATCACTTAGATGAAAGAAAAGTTTTGGACCATGATAAGAGAAGGACTCCATCTTGGATTTTGAATCAACAAGTGTGCCACTTACATCACTTATATGGAAAAACATTTTTTTTTATGTTTGATTGTGAATTGTGGTGTATAGAAGAGATATCTTCCTACATAGATGACTTAATGTCTCATCTCTAGGGAGAAGTTGAATTATTTGAGTATCTTGTTCAAAGCCCAAGATGTGAAGCTAAAAGGTTTATTTGTATCTTGTTCAAAGCCCAAGATGTGAAGCTAAAAAGGTTGTTTACCTGAGAGGAGGCTGACTTAACTGGGGTGAGAGTTTTGAGTTGAGGGTCCTTGGATTAAGCCCAAGAGGAGGCTATGATGCTTGGATGAAGCCCAAGAGGAGGCTATGATTCTTAGATGAAGCCGAAGAGGAGGCTATGATGAAGTTGACTTCATACAGGGGAACTAGGGTTTGAACTAAGTTGTGATTGAGGGAACCCTGATGTTCTGAGCTAAGTCTAAACCAAGGATGAGGTGTTATAAATGTCAAGAGAAACTTAATATAAATAAGTACATGACAAGTATTGAAAATGGAGGGTTTTACACTCTTATAGAGGCCCATGTCTAAGCATGGTTGAACTTGAAAAGGTGATGGGTCTTTCACTTTTACAAAGGCCCGTGTCTAAGCATGGTTGCCACTAGGGTTGTGTTTGATGAAAGTTGAAGATTGGGTTTTGAACTGTTGAAAGATTTGAGAAATTGAAGAAAGTTTTGAGGAGGAGGGGAGGGACTTACACTCTAATAGAGGCCCATGGAATTTGAATTTTGAAAAGGTGATGAATGTGCATCAAACAAAGAGATATATTTATCATGGTAAGAGTTTATGAAGGAAATACTTGAACATGTAAGCAAAGATTTAATCCATGGGAACGATTACAGAGAAGTTTAAGTAAGTATACGCATTCAAGATGAATCGAGGATCCAATGAATATAGTAAGGGAAATAACCAAGCATACTTTGAACAAAAGGACATGTTTATGACAACAATATGTGGACAAAGATGTAAACATACAAGAGATGACATGTGAGAATACTTAAAGATGACAAGTTTAAAGTTTAAACATAATGTGAACAAGTTAAGGCATTACTTGAACATTTAAGCATGGATACAAGTTGAACATGTTAAGACAAGTTGGTAACAACCAAACATGGGTATTAGGGTTCAAACATGGTCATAAGCAAGTAAGAACATCACAAAAGTTTAAGCATACAAACATGTATTCAAAATCCTTTTCAATACAAAATTCAAGTGTTTAAAGACACACAAGCATGGTGAAATCAACACAAAGGCAAACATGCATATCATGGTCATGTAATCATGGAAAGAACATCACATGTTAGGGCAAAAATAGTTAAACAAAAGCTCATGGTATAGACAAAGTTCAACATACACTTTTATATGAGCATACACTTAAAAAATGCATCAAAAACCAGTGGGAACAAGGATGTACAACATCACAACATCATACAAGGTTTATATAATTTAAAAATGGTGCAAACAAGTCTTTGTAAGCAAGGGAAAGCAAGGAATCATTCAAAAGAATCAAAGAAGTCCTTAAGAAACCCTAAAAATTCCACACACTTTGAACATTCATAAATGCATCAAAAATAATTATTTTTGGCAATTTCTTTTCACAAATAGAAAATACACATTATCATGAACAGTTTCCAAAAAAATGGGTTTAAAATGATAAAAACTGAGAAAATTGTGATAGTTTGAAAATACAAAGGAAAGTGAAGAAATTAAGTACTAAAAAATGGGGAATGGTCCCCATGGGTGTTGAACCCATGACAATTCACTTGCAGCACAAAACCAAGACCAACCAGCCATCGCGCGCAGGTTGAATCTATGGTGGAAGCATTGAATTATATGTGTTATTCACTTGAAATTCAGAAAAATTAAAAAGAACTAGGGTGAGGGGGATTCGAACCCCAGTTCTGGTAGACATAAGTACTCAAGGGCGCACAGGTTTAACCACTGGGGTGGTGATACATCCGTGTATCAAACCACACCCATTAATACATAAGGTTGAAAGTGACCTAGTGACCTGAGCACAAAGGTGGCATGTCCATGGCTGGCTGGGCAAAACTCAGGTTTTGCTAATTTGCAAAAAGGGTTCTATCTCACTCATTTCTCTATGAAATTGGATGAAATAAAAATGAAACTTGCCTAGTATTTCAAGGGGAATACAATGGTGGTGTCAGATTTTTCTAAAAATGCCTACATTTTAAAACCCGGTAGTGGTTCCTAAAGTGTCATGTTTTTGCATGTTCTATGCTAAAGCTATACACAGTCAATAATAACACTCAAATATAGTTCAAACACAACAAGTATGACATATAAGACATGTCCATGATCAAGGAACATCAAAGCAATACATATTTTGAAAAGTTCAAGTTCTTATGCACTTACCTCTTGAAGCTCAACTTGCCAACCTTCAAGATACTTGTGACAGAAGCAAACCAATGCCTTGGACACCTCAAATGTACCTCAGAGAAACTTCTTGGATGCTTGGAACAAGAGGAAAACTTCTAGGACAGAAACTAACTCCTTCTTGCAAAATTGACAAAAGTGACCAAAAATGGAACTTTGGCCAAATGGAGTTACAGTTGAGAAACTATTGTTGGAACAACTTAGGGGTGTTATTTAGAGTGTGTTTGAAGTGTTGGGTGGTTTTGAAATGGACAGAATCAAGACATTGCTTTAAAAATCCAAAAAAGTCAAAATATGAGGTTTTGACAGTTGAGTTTTGGATTCTGGTGTTTGGAGAGGAAGATTAAGGTTTGGACACCTTCAAGGGATTATTTGTGATGTGTTTGGATGGTTGTTTGAGTGGTTTAAGCTCTAGTTTTGAAAATTCAAATCTCACTCTTTAGAAGTTTGAAATTTTGAAGTGAAAGAGGAAGAATGAGAAAACAAGTGTTGTGATTGTTCTGGTGTGTTTTGAATGATCAAATGTGGTCTCTATTTATAGGGGAGAAAGTTTTTTTGGAGGAATAGTGCTGGTTTGAAGGATGAGCTCAATGTTCAATGGTTTTGGAAATGCATCATTACTTCCAACTCAAGGTACCTTATCTCTTCCACTAGCCTAGCTCTTCTTTTGACCAATTCCACATTCTGCAGAGGTGTTTATTGTTGTTTAAGAGTGCATCTTGACTGGTGAGAGTGGTTTCTTTAACAATGCACAATTTCACATAAATGCCTCTTGAATTCAAGGCTTAAAGTGATGATGTCTCATCATTTCAAAGGGATTCCTCTTGACTTAGTGGCTCTATCTTGCAAGTTTTGGATGATTCATTCAGATTCTTGTTGAATGAGCATTGTGTGATCATTACACTTGGACTCACAAAATCGTGCACTCCAAGTAGTGCCCAATCTGTCTTGCCAAAACAGTTGCATCAAGGCATATTGTGCACTCCATATCTCCTTGCTCAAATGGAATTAGATTGTGTTCCTGGACATTTTGGAAAAATGGTATATCATACTTCAACTTTGATGTTTGAATTTGCTCTTGTTTAATCTTGGATTATGGAGAAAAATGGCCTCAAAGTTGGCTAAAACACAAAACAGATTTTGTCCAAAATTTCTCTAAGTGTCAAAGTTCAAAAGTGTGGAAACCCTAACTTCATGGCTTCATATCTCAAAATCTATGCACTTTTTGGGAATCCACCCTAAGTGACAAAGTTGTAGTATGTAACAAGCTCTTCAATTTGATCTTTGGATCAAAGAAAATGGTTACTTGGTTTGGAAGTTATGACCTTGGAAAGTAGGGTAAAAATCATTGTTTTTCCATGACTTAGAAAAATTTTAAGTTCTCTAAGGTTGCCCTTTTTACAAATAATCTCACTTTTCTTGATTTTTCTTGATTAATCATGATCCAAATCACATATTAACATTGTCCTTGGTTTGAAGAGACCATGTTTGACCAAAAAATCCAAAAGTCAAACTTGACTTTGGGCACAGCTGACTTTTGTATCTGATAAACTTTGATTTTGTGATCCCTTATGAAATCAAATCATTGGGCTAAATTAAACATCATTTATGGATTCCAAGGGTGTTTTTTAGTGTCTTGAATCATGTCCCATGGTTTGGGATCATGTCTTGGTCAAAAGTCAAAGGTATAGTTGACTTTTTATCAGAAACCCTAGTTTGTGGTCCAGATGAATTTGAATCCTTGCATTGCTTATGAATCAAGTTATTTGGATCAATCATATCATATGAATTGACTAATGTGAGGTATTTGATGTTCTTGAAACATATCTTGAGTTATTGGATCATGCCCAGATAAAAAATTCACTTTGGAGACCCTAATCAACCAAAACTCTAATTGGTGCACCAGATGAATTTGGGGCTTGATTGACTTGAAATGATGTAGACTTGTGCTTAATTATTGAAGGAGATCTCTTGATCTTCATGGATGAATAAGGGACTTGAGAGGTTGAATATCATGCCCATTCTTGATTGATTCTTTGCCTGAGTGTCCTTTGAGGCTCAAAACCCTAATTGGTAATCAAATGAATCAAACAACAATCTTTGTATCTCCAAATGGGTTAGTGATGCGTAATAGTAAACACACATATGATGCTAATGAAATGCAAATGATGTGGGATCTTAGGGTCAAAATTTAGGGTATGGCAGATGCCCCTATTTAAGGTTCTCCTATCTGGAGAGGTGAAGATTGGCATCTTAGTTTCGACCAGATAGGAGAGACTTAAATACAACTAAGAATGCACAAATTTTGAACCCTAAAATGCCATAAATGATGTGATCCTTGTGAATGCAAGACATGAGACTTGTGAGGATAACATCACAGAATATTAACAATAATTTAAACCACTGGGGATTAAAGAATTATTCATTGGGGGAAAAAGTTGAAGATTAAAGACATAGCCTGTTGGGAAACAAAGAAGTGCCTTCACTGAGTAGGGAGATGACAACTCTGTCGGGGGGACACAGCTATGATTTTCATAATTTTAATTGTAATAGGTTCCCACTATCGGAACATGCTTATTCATCTTCTTTAACTAAGTAATCCTACTTAGAAAGGGCAAAAACTTCTCCGCGTTTCTGGTCATGAGCCATGAAACTGGTGTTCGTTTCTGAAATAAACTTCCCCTCGATCCTGGTTTTTAACCATGGAACTGGTCTTCGTTTCTTCTTATCAAGTATTTCTTTTGAAAAGGTTGAGATAACAAGCTCTGGAAAGGTGATCACTTTCTAGATCAATAACTTCACCGGGAATCTTCGAGGAGATGCAGACTAGTTATCTTGCGAGACAGATTTCTCGAATAAGAAGACATAATCTGTGATGGTTTTTATCAAACTTCTCGCCGAGATTCACTGGGGAGATAGCCATTTGATGAACATAGACTTCATCATACTTCGCTTTGAGACTTCTTCGGAGAGACGTCATAGGATGAGTGACAATCTGATGTCAGACTTGCTGGGGAATACCATTGTATGAAATGTAGAGTTTTGCAAACTTCTCTGCTGAGATGCCATTTGCTGGAAAAATTTCATCATACTTCCCTTCGAGACTTCTTTGGAGAGATGCCATGTGATGCAGGATAATTTTGAGGTGCTGATGACTTTATTGAAAGAGGGTTAAACTTCTCAGGAAGAGATTGCCATGTGTCGATCCATCGGGAGTTTCTGGGACAAAAACAAGCTTCTTAAGAGACTGCCACTTGTTTGTCAGGTGTAGATTCCAAAGAGGGATACACTAATCTTCAACAAGGATAGGCAAGTTACTCGATAGGAGACTGCCATTTATTGATCAGTAGAGACTTCCTGGGGATGTGATATCCTTTTTTTCAAGAGGTTTTGCTGAGAGGCTTCCACTGGGGGATTTACTTTTATCTTGGAAAGCAAAGTGCGCCTCTGATGGGAAGAGTGGGGTTTAATAGGTGCAAACACAGATTCCTTCTTATTCTTTTAGAGGTTCAAGTTATCAAACTGGTCAAGGACCGAATTTAACCCAGGAATAAACTGGAGAGAGACTCTTTTAACACGACACTTCCCAATGAGGAATGAACTTAAAATGGGAATTTATCTTATCCAAGCGTGTAGAGGAGGACTGAAGCAAAAACTTCCACAAGGATCAAACTCAGCGGGGAGTTGGAAAGTATATACACTTTCTGCTTAAAGTTGACAATTTTATTGGAGAGAGGGACCTTTCCACTTGGGGGAAAACACGGCCAAAGTGAATGAACCATGTCAAGAGATGCATATGTGTATGAATCATGAATTTAATTATGTATGAATGAATGTTATGTTTATGCTGACAAAATAGACAAGAGACAAGAACTAGTGATGAAAATAAACAAAACCGGACTCGGCCAATGTTTCGTAGATGGAAGTAATACTGAAGGTTTTAAAGGCAGAACTCTATTGGGGAGAGGGACCAAATCTTATCTTGATTCCAACATTCATTAGAGAAAAAAAGAAATTCACTCCTTACTGAGGCTGATGGGTTGAGCACCTCAATTTGAAGTAATGATCCGCCACTTGGAGTCTGGTCCCAAAAACACTGGATTCTGTATTTCGAGTAGCTGTTGATATTCCTTCTTATGTTCATAAATCAAAGGAAGTTGTCGTCTTTATTTTGAAAGCAAAAGTAAATACATTTTTTGTTTCAAGAATGAATATAAAAAAAATGTTATTTTGCAAGGCAGAATAAAATAAGAATTGTAATCAAATGGGCAAAAGGCTCAAATTTTCATTGATAGAATGGTAATAATCCAAAAGCATGATTCCATGGAGCATTACAAAGTTAGGAAATGGTAATTTAAAGGGAAAGGGCTACATTGAAATATAATAACTACTATCCTTTTAATAACTTTGAATTTCGAGTATTCTTGAGCTTCTGTTGAAAGTGACTTGATTGAGGATTCTTTGATATACGGCGTTGCTTTAGATGGTCCAATCTTGTTGGATGCAGTTACTTGCCATAAATCCCTAACTTTTGCCTAGATTGCCTTTTCAGGTTTTCAATCCACCGGGCTAGTTACTTTCTGTTTATGTCTCTAATTTTTGCCTGGGCCGCCCTTTCAGGTTTTCAGTCCACCGAGATGCTCTTTTTTGCCTATGTTGCCCTTTCGGGTTTTCAACTTAGCGAGTTATTCTTTTGTTTCTTTTTAGGTGAAGTTTTTCTTGACTGCATCAACATTTGTAGACAATTGAACTCTTCACCATCCATAGTTGTAAGTATTAAGGAACCACCTGAGAAGGCTTTTTGACAACATATGGGCCATCATAATTTGGAGTCCATTTTCTCCTGGAGTTGGTGAGGAAAGATTGGATCTTTTTGAGCACGAGGTCGCCTTCTCTAAATACCCGAGGTCGAACCTTTTTATCAAAAGCTTTCTTCATCCTTTGTTGATATAACTGACAATGGCATAAAGTCGTCATCCTCTTTTCTTCGATTAGATTCAATTCATTGTATCTGCTTTGACACCATTCAACTTTTGTTAGCTTGGCCTCCATCAAGACTCTTATTGACGGGATTTCAACTTCTACGGGGAGCACATCTTCCATGCCATATACCAAAGAGAAAGGGGTTGCCCCTGTTGAAGTACGAACAGATGTACGATATCCATGAAGAGCAAATGGGAGCATCGCGTGCCAATCCTTGTAAGTCACGACCATCTTTTGAATGATCTTCTTGATATTTTTGTTAGCTGCTTCCACCGCTCCATTCATCTTAGGCCGGTAGAGAGACGAGTTATGGTGTTCAGTTTTGAATTCAGCACATAATTCCTTCATCATTTTGTTGTTCAAGTTCGATCCATTATCAGTAATAATTTGGCTTGGGACACCGTAATGGCAGATGAGATTGTTCTTGATAAACCGGACCATCACTTGTTTCGTTACATTGGCGTATGATGCTGCTTTGACCCACTTGGTGAAATAATCAATAGCAACCAAGATGAAGTGATGTCCATTTGAAGCCTTAGGCTCGATCATGCCGCTCATATCAATCCCCATATAGAAAAGGGCCATGGAGAAGATAGAACTTTGAAGAAAAGATCTTCCATATGAATGGTGTAACGCCCCGATTCCGATTTTTCCCATTTTGTTGAGTCTTTTATTTAAATTGAGTGATAAATTATTTTATTTGTGAAATTGGTGTGTTAATATGCTATGTTGACATGTTATGATATTTTACCGTTTTTGAGAGTTTTAGGGGAAATTAGAATGGAGGGTATTTTGGACATTTCTCAATTAATGATAAGTTAGAAATTTAGTGAAAATAGCATTGTGTGAGAAAATGAATTAATGGAATTTGAGTAAGAAATAGAAAAGAAAAAGAGATAAGAAGAGGAAATAGGAGAGAAAGAGAAAGAAAAGAAAAATAGAGAGAAAAAGGAGAGAAAGAATGAGGAAGAGGAGAAAAGAGAAGGAAAAGAGGGAAAGCTAGGAAATCTTCAAAACAACTTCTAGGAATCGATTTATCCGGGTAAGGGTGTGAAATCTAATTATCTTATCAATGTATATCATTATGTATGATTGTGTTGTTGTTATTGTGGATTTTTATGAGTTTATGTATAAACCCATATTTTGTAAAATTGCTTGGAAATCGATTAAATGTGGTTGAAATCATGTTTTTAGTGTCCATAATTGTTGGTATATGATAGATACTGGTCATTGGACATTGTATTGGTAATTTTCTGGTGTGTAGGTGGAATTTGGGATGATTTTGGGTGTAACCCGTAGAACAAAATTATGCAGAAGAATTTTTTTGGTTTTTCCAGGTCATACGCGTATGGGGCATGTTCATACGCGTATGAACCTTGACAATACGCGTATGGTGGGCGAGCCATGGGCCAATACGCGTATGAGTTGTTATTTTGCTCGGCCATCTGCCCATTTGCGTATAGTACGCGTATCACTTCAGGGCACTACGCGTATGAGGGGATGCACTACGCGTATGGGGTTTAAAATGGGAATTTTGGGAAGAAAATGGTTTTGCCCATACGCGTATAGCCTTGGGCAATACGCGTATGGAATGGCGAGGATTTTGGGCAATACGTGTATGGCTCAGGGCAATACGCGTATTGACAGGAGAAGTGTAAAATGGGACTTTTCAAAATATCGTTTTCATTTTTCTTTCGTAACTTTTGATCCGTTTATCCGATTATTACATTCTTGGTATCGTTGTGAAGCTATTGAGCTGTACTTTATTATTATGATGATTTGGAAATTGTTAGCCGATTTAATTATGTCAGAAAGTCAGGAATAGTGTTATTTAGCGACTTTTACCGTTTGAATGTGTGTTTTGGATGTGAATCATACAATAGTGCATTGATGTGAATGTATATAGATTGTATGTGATTGTATGAGATGAATGCATGAATATATTGTGAATATGTATGCATTTTAAGAATGTCTTGATTCATTTTGCATGTGAAGCATAATGATGTGCAATCTTGTGCTGTGTGATTCTAATGAGAATCCGTTGTAACGTCGTGTGCCTCTGTGAGGTGTGAGAGATGATTACAAACGATTGTGTGCCCGTGTGTGGTGTGAGCAATCGGATTGTGTGCCTATGTGAGGTGTGAGCAATCCATAAACATTGTGTGACTATGTGGGGTGTGAGCAATGGGTGAACATCGTAGGCCCGACGGGGAGTTACATTGGTAACGAGCGATGGTTCCAATAAGTTCCTGAGTGAACTTGAGATGATTGAGTCGGTACCGCATTGCATTTGCATAGAGTCGTGAGTCGGTCTCTATGATTTGCATTTATCATCTTTATAATGGTGCATTGATGAATAAACATGAATATGTATGTTTATGTGGAATGATAAGAATTATGAAAGTATGCATGATGAAATGCTTGGATTTGTATATATATATATATATACATTGTAATGTTTATGAGTGAATTGTGATGAATTGTGGTGAGAATGTGGAATATGTTTATTTTTATGCTAAGATATATAATTTTATGCATTGTTATTATGATAATATTTCTCACCCTTCTGCTGTTTTATGATGCTCTATGAGGCATTGCAGAGTAGGTATGCTGGTGGTCTTTTTGTGAAGCGTGTCATCATTCTTTTGGTCGGTCGGCTCTGATATGTAGCACCGGGTAGCTAGGATGTATATGATTCTTTTGTGATACATTTGTACATGTATCTTGCTGATGAATGTTTATGTAAACATGAATTATGTTGGTGGATAATACTTGATCATATATATATGTATATATGTTATATGTTATTCAATGTTTAGATTTTCCGCTTTTATTCTAAATATTGAGATGTGGGTGTAAGGACTAAGTTCCTCTGTTGCAAAGTTACCCCACTGTTGCATATCAATGTTGAGCAGGTGTTGAATGTTTTAATTTCATGTATAATGTGACATACCTCTTTTATACTGTGTTTATAATTATACTCTGACGAAATTTTAAATATGTGCCTAAATGATTATGTGATTATTTGGGGGTATAGAAAGGGGGTGTTACATTAAGTGGTATTAGAGCCTGTGTTGAGTCAGTGTGTTTGTCTTGTTGTTGTGATGGTTGAACTGTTGTTTAACCTTGTTGTCATTTTTGGGAATAATTAGAATATGGCTAGTAGAAACGACAATGCGATTGCTGCTGCTTTGGAAGCAATGGCTAGGGCGGTGCAAGGTGCGCCGAACGTGAATGCTAATGACGAGTTCAGGAAGAATCAACCACCGGTCTTCAAAGGAAGATTTGATCCCGATGGAGCTCAAATTTGGTTGAAATAGATTGAAAGGATCTTCAGAGTCATGGGCTGTGCGGAGGAGAATAAGGTGAGGCTTGGGTCTCACATGCTGAAGGAAGAAGCCGACGATTGGTGGGTCGGTATGCGTCAGGTTCTTAAGGTGGATGATGAAGAGATAACTTGGGATTTATTTCGTACCGAGTTCTTGAGGAAGTATTACCCTGAAAGTGTGAAAGGGAAGAAGGAGATGGAGTTCCTTGAACTAAAACAAGGTAGTATGTCAGTGGTGGACTATACTGCTAAGTTTGTGGAGTTGGTTCAATTCCATCCTCACTATGCTGCAATTACGGCTGAGTTCTCAAAGTGTATTAAGTATGAGAATGGTTTGCTTCCCGAGATTAAACAAGCTATGGGATATCCAAGGATAAGAAGGTTTACGGGTTTGACGGAATGTTGTAGAATCTTCGAGGAAGATAGCAAGGCTCGTTCTACACATTACAAGAGTTTGAATGAGAGGAAGGGAAAGCAACAAGCTAGAAGTGGACCTTATGTGACACCCGTTGATAAGGGAAAGCATAGGGGAAACTTTGATAAGAGATCTGGAGGAGGAGGTTCCGGTTTTGTTAAGTGTTACAAGTGTGGTGAAATGGGTCATAAATCATTTGAGTGTGGGAAGACTGTGGTGAAATGTTATAACTGTGGAGGCCTTGGGCATGCTACTACTGATTGTAGAAGGAATGTAGTGAAGTGCTATAATTATGGAGAAGTGGGTCACATTAGTACTAAGTGTACTAAGCCGAAACAAGCTCAAGCGGCCAGAAAGGTGTTTGCATTAGCGGGGACGGACACTACTAGTGCAGACCGTTTGATTAAAGGTACATGCTTTATTAATAGTACGCCTTTAGTTGCTATTATTGATACGGGAGCGACTCATTCATTCATTTCTCATGAGTGCGCTAAGCGTTTGAATTTGTTTATGACTTCTTGGAGTGGTGAGATGGTTATTGAGACTCCTGCTTCAGGGTCGGTAACTATGTCTTTGGTGTGTGTAAGTTGTCCTTTGAACATGTATGGTAAAGACTTCATTATGGATTTAGTGTGTTTGCCATTGGAGGGATTGGACGTAATCTTGGGTATGAACTGGTTGCAATTTAATCGAGTTCATATAGATTGCTATCACAAGTTAGTAAGGTTTCCTTCTTTGGGAGAGGATGAAGATGAGAGTTTCCTATCCACTAAAGTGTTGAAGAAACTTTTAGCAGACGAGGCTCAATTGTTCGGTTTGTTTGCATCATTGTCGGTGGAGAGTAAAGTTGAGCTCGATGTGTTCCCAGTGGTGTGTGATTTTCCAGAAGTGTTTCCGGAGGATATTACAGATGTACCACCGGAAAGAGAAGTTGAGTTTTCTATTGATCTAGTTCCGGGTACTAGACCGGTTTTGATGGCACCGTATCGTATGTCGGCATCGGAGTTGGTAGAATTGAAGAAGCAATTGAATGCCTTGTTGGACAAGAGATTTGTAAGACCAAGTGTTTCTCCTTGGGAGGCTCCTAGATCGGTTACGTAGATTCAAAGCTTTTTAGGCTTGGCGGGTTATTATCGGAGGTTCATTGAAGGATTTTCGAAGTTGGCACTTCCGTTAACGCAATTGACTTGTAAAGGAAAGGCTTTCATTTGGGATATTCATTGTGAAGAGAGTTTCAATGAGCTAAAAAGAAGGTTGACAACGGCTCCGATCTTGATTTTGCCAAATCCGACGGAACCATTTGTTGTGTATTGTGATGCTTCATTGGTTGGTTTAGGTGGTGTTTTGATGCAAGATGGAAAAGTTGTGGCTTATGCTTCAAGACAATTGAGAGTGCATGAAAAGAATTATCCTACACATGACTTGGAGTTAGCGGCCGTGGTGTTTGTTTTGAAAATTTGGAGGCACTATCTTTATGGTGCAAGATTTGAAGTTTTTAGTGATCACAAGAGCTTGAAATATTTATTTGATCCAAAAAAATTGAACATGAGACAAAGAAGGTGGTTAGAGCTTTTGAAGGATTATGATTTTGGTTTGAATTACCATCCGGGTAAGGCAAACGTGGTGGCCGATGCTTTGAGTCGGAAGTTTTTTACATATGTCCGCATTGATGATGAGAGAATGGGAACTTTTGGAGAATTTTAGAGACTTGAGTTTAGTTTGTGAAATGATGCCGAGAAGTGTGAGACTTGGTATGCTACATGTTACGAATTATTTTCTTGCAACCGTATGTGAAAAGCAAAAGTTGGATTTCCAGTTCGTTGATTTGATGATGAATGAGAATGAGGATTTCAAGGTTGATAATTTTGGAGTTTTGAGATTCCGTGGTCGTGTTTGTATTCCCGATGATGCGGAGTTGAAAAAGATGATATTGGAAGAAGGACACCGAAGTAACTTAAGTATTCATCCGGGAGCGAATAAAATGTATCAAGATTTGAAGAAAATCTTTTGGTGGTCTGGATTAAAGAGGGATGTGGCTCAATTTGTGTATGCGTGCTTAACTTGTCAAAAGTCTAAGGTGGAACATCAAAATCCTAGTGGATTGATGCAACCGTTGGACATTCCGGAGTGGAAATGGGATAGTATATCGATGGATTTTGTTACGGGATTGCCGAATACGTAAAGAGGTCATAATGCTATTTGGGTAATCGTTGATAGGCTTACTAAATATGCTCACTTCATTCCAATTGATATTAGTTATCCTTTGGAGAAGTTAGCCGAGATTTATGTTCTTGTGGTTGTGAAGTTACATGGAGTTCCTAAGAGTATTGTATCGGATAGAGATCCTAGATTCACATCGAGGTTTTGGGAGAGTTTACAAAAGGCGTTGGGTTCTAAGCTAAGATTGAGTTCAGCTTATCATCCGCAAACGGATGGTCAAACCGAGAGGACAATTCAATCGTTGGAGGATTTATTGCGTGCTTGTGTGCTCGAGCAAGGTGGTGCTTGGGATAGTTATTTGGCATTGATTGAGTTCACCTACAATAACAGTTTTCATTCAAGTATAAGTATGGCACCATTTGAGGCTTTGTATGGTCGGAGATGTCGAACACCTTTGTGTTGGCATGAAACCGGTGAGAGGACGTTAGTTGGACCAGAGATGGTACAACAAACGACGGAGAAAGTGAAGTTTATTCGTGAGAAGATGAAAGCTTCACAAAGTAGACAAAAGAGCTATCGTGACAAGAGAAGGAAAGATCTTGATTTTCAAGAAGGCGACCATGTGTTTTTGAGAGTTACGCCGGTTATGGGTGTGGGTCGTGCTTTGAAGTCGAAGAAGTTGACTTCTCGTTTTATTGGTCCGTATCAGATTTCTTCACGAGTTGGCGTTGTGGCTTACCGTGTGGCGTTGCCTCTGAATCTTTCGAATTTGCATTATGTATTCCATGTTTCGCAACTTCGGAAGTATGTTCCGGATCTGTCACATGTTATTCCTATGGATGAGGTTGAAGTGAGAGATAACCTTAAGGTTGAAGTTTTACCGATTAGGATTTTGGACCGTGAAGTTAAGAAGCTAAGAGGCAAGGATATTGCGCTTGTGAAAGTAGCGTGGGGAGGCGCTGCGGAAGGCAATGTGACTTGGGAACTAGAGAGCAGGATGCGAGAGTCATATCCGGAGTTGTTTGAATCAGGTTATATTTTCGAGGACGAAAATTTCTAAAGTGGGGGAGAGTTGTAACTCCCCGAATCCGATTTTTCCCATTTTGTTGAGTCTTTTATTTAAATTGACTGATAAATTATTTTATTTGTGAAATTGGTGTGTTAATATGCTATGTTGACATGTTATGATATTTTACCGTTTTTGAGAGTTTTAGGGGAAATTAGAATGGAGGGTATTTTGGACATTTCTCAATTAATGATAAGTTAGAAATTAAGTGAAAATAGAATTGTGTGAGAAAATGAATTAATGGAATTTGAGTAAGAAATAGAAAAGAAAAAGAGATAAGAAGAGGAAATAGGAGAGAAAGAGAAATAAAAGAAAAATAGAGAGGAGAAAGAACGAGGAAGAGGAGAAAAGAGAAGGAAAAGAGGGAAAGCTAGGAAATCTTCAAAACAACTTCTAAGAATCGATTTATCCGGGTAAGGGTGTGAAATCTTATTATCTTATCAATCTGTATCATTATGTACGATTGTGTTGTTGTTATTATGGATTTTTATGAGTTTATGTATAAACCCATATTTTGTAAAATTGCTTGGAAATCGATTAAATGTGGTTGAAATCATGTTTTTAGTGTCCATAATTGTTGGTATATGATAGATACTGATCATTGGACATTGTATTGGTAATTTTCTGGTGTGTAGGTGGAATTTGGGATGATTTTGGGTGTAACCCGTAGAACAAAATTATGCAGAAGAATTTTTCTGGTTTTTCCAGGTCATACGCGTATCGGGCATGTTCATACGCGTATGAACCTTGGTAATACGCGTATGGTGGGCGAGCCATGGGCCAATACACGTATGAGTTGTTATTTTACTCGGCCATCTGCCCATTTGCGTATAGTACACGTATCACTTCAGGGCACTACGCGTATGAGGGGATGCACTACGCGTATGGGATTTAAAATGGGAATTTTGGGAAGAAAATGGTTCTGCCCATACGCGTATGGCCTTGGGCAATACGCATATGGAATGGCGAGGATTTTGGGCAATACGCGTATGGCTCAGGGCAATACGCGTATTGACAGGAGAAGTGTAAAAATGGGACTTTTCAAAATATCGTTTTAGTTTTTCTTTCGTAACTTTTGATCCGTTTATCCGATTTTTACATTCTTGGTATCGTTGTGAAGCTATTGAGCTGTACTTTATTATTATGATGATTTGGAAATTGTTAGCCGATTTAATTATGTCGGAAAGTCAGGAATAGTGTTATTTAGCGACTTTTACCGTTTGAATGTGTGTTTTGGATGTGAATAATACAATAGTGCATTGATGTGAATGTATATAGATTGTATGTGATTGTATAAGATGAATGCATGAATATATTGTGCATATGTATGCATTTCAAGAATGTCTTGATTCATTTTGCATGTGAAGCATAATGATGTGCATTCTTGTGCTGTGTGATTCTAATTAGAATCCGTTGTAACGTCGTGTGCCTATGTGAGGTGTGAGAGATGATTACAAACGATTGTGTGCCCGTGTGTGGTGTGAGCAATAGGATTGTCGGCCTATGTGAGGTGTGAGCAATCCATAAACATTGTGTGACCATGTGGGGTGTGAGCAATGGGTGAACATCGTAGGTCCGACGGGGAGTTACAATGGTAACGAGCGATGGTTCCAATAAGTTCCTGAGTGAACTTGAGATGATTGAGTCGGTACCGCATTGCATTTGCATAGAGTCGTGAGTCGGTCTCTATGATTTGCATTTATCATCTTTATAATGGTGCATTGATGAATAAACATGAATATGTATGTTTATGTGGAATGATAAGAATTATGAAAGTATGCATGATGAAATGCTTGGATTTGTATATATATATATATACATTGTAATGTTTATGAGTGAATTGTGATGAATTGTGGTGAGAATGTGGAATATGTGTATTTTTATGCTAAGATATATAATTTTATGCATTGTTATTATGATAATATTTCTCACCCTTCTGCTGTTTTATGATGCTCTATGAGGCATTGCAGAGTAGGTATGCTGATGGTCTTTTTGTGAAGCGTGTCTTCATTCTTTTGGTCGGTCGACTCTGATATGTAGCACCGGGTAGCTAGGATGTATATGATTCTTTTGTGATACATTTGTACATGTATCTTGCTGATGAATGTTTATGTAAACATGAATTATGTTGGTGGATAATACTTGATCATATATATATGTATATATGTTATATGTTATTCAATGTTTAGATTTTCGGCTTTTATTCTAAATATTGAGATGTGGGTGTAAGGACTAAGTTCCTCTGTTGCAAAGTTACCCCACTGTTGCATATCAATGTTGAGCAGGTGTTGAATGTTTTAATTTCATGTATAATGTGACATACCTCTTTTATACTGTGTTTATAATTATACTCTGACGAAATTTTAAATATGTGCCTAAATGATTATGTGATTATTTGGGGGTATAGAAAGGGGGTGTTACATTAAGTGGTATTAGAGCCAGTATTGAGTCAGTGTGTCTGTCTTGTTGTTGTGATGGTTGAACTGTTGTTTAACCTTGTTGTAATTTTTAGGAATAATTAGAATATGGCTGGTAGAAACGACAATGCGATGGCTGCTGCTTTGGAAGCAATGGCTAGGGCGGTGCAAGGTGCGCCGAACGTGAATGCTAATGACGAGTTCAGGAAGAATCAACCACCGGTCTTCAAAGGAAGATTTGATCCCGATAGAGCTCAAATTTGGTTGAAAGGGATTGAAAGGATCTTCAGAGTCATGGGCTGTGCGGAGGAGAATAAAGTGACGCTTGGGTCTCACATGCTGAAGGAAGAAGCCGACGATTGGTGGGTCGGTATGCGTCAGGTTCTTGAGGTGGATGATGAAGAGATAACTTGGGATTTATTTCGTACCGAGTTCTTGAGGAAGTATTACCCTGAAAGTGTGAAAGGGAAGAAGGAGATGGAGTTCCTTGAACTAAAACAAGGTAGTATGTCAGTGGTGGACTATACTGCTAAGTTTGTGGAGTTGGTTCAATTCCATCCTCACTATGCTGCAATTACGGCTGAGTTCTCAAAGTGTATTAAGTATGAGAATGGTTTGCTTCCCGAGATTAAACAAGCTATGGGATATCCAAGGATAAGAAGGTTTACGGGTTTGACGGAATGTTGTAGAATCTTCGAGGAAGATAGCAAGGCTCGTTCTACACATTACAAGAGTTTGAATGAGAGGAAGGGAAAGCAACAAGCTAGAAGTGGACCTTATGTGACACCCGTCGATAAGGGCAAGCATAGGGGAAACTTTGATAAGAGATCTGGAGGAGGAGGTTCCGGTTTCGTTAAGTGTTACAAGTGTGGTGAAATGGGTCATAAATCATTTGAGTGTGGGAAGACTGTGGTGAAATGTTCTAACTGTGGAGGCCTTGGGCATGCTACTACTGATTGTAGAAGGAATGTAGTGAAGTGCTATAATTATGGAGAAGTGGGTCACATTAGTACTAAGTGTACTAAGCCGAAACAAGCTCAAGCGGCCAGAAAGGTGTTTGCATTAGCGGGGACGGACACTACTAGTGCAGACCGTTTGATTAAAGGTATATGCTTTATTAATAGTACGCCTTTAGTTGCTATTATTGATACGGGAGCGACTCATTCATTCATTTCTCATGAGTGCGCTAAGCGTTTGAATTTGTTTATGACTTCTTGGAGTGGTGAGATGGTTATTAAGACTCCTGCTTCAGGGTCGGTAACTACGTCTTTGTTGTGTGTAAGTTGTCCTTTGACCATGTATGGTAAAGACTTCATTATGGATTTAGTGTGTTTGCCATTGGAGGGATTGGACGTAATCTTGGGTATGAACTGGTTGCAATTTAATCGAGTTCATATAGATTGCTATCACAAGTTAGTAAGGTTTCCTTCTTTGGGAGAGGATGAAGATGAGAGTTTCCTATCCACTAAAGAGTTGAAGAAACTTTTAGCGGACGAGGCTCAATTGTTCGGTTTGTTTGCATCATTGTCGGTGGAGAGTAAAGTTGAGCTCGATGTGTTCCCAGTGGTGTGTGATTTTCCAGAAGTGTTTCCGGAGGATATTACAGATGTACCACCGGAAAGAGAAGTTGAGTTTTCTATTGATCTAGTTCCGGGTACTAGACCGGTTTCGATGGCACCGTATCGTATATCGGCATTGGAGTTGGTAGAATTGAAGAAGCAATTGAATGCCTTGTTGGACAAGAGATTTGTAAGACCAAGTGCTTCTCCTTGGGAGGCTCCTAGATCGGTTACGGAGATTCAAAGCTTTTTAGGCTTGGCGGGTTATTATCGGAGGTTCATTGAAGGATTTTCGAAGTTGGCACTTCCGTTAACGCAATTGACTTGTAAAGGAAAGGCTTTCATTTGGGATATTCATTGTGAAGAGAGTTTCAATGAGCTAAAAAGAAGGTTGACAATGGCTCCGATCTTGATTTTGCCAAATCCGACGGAACCATTTGTTGTGTATTGTGATGCTTCATTGGTTGGTTTAGGTGGTGTTTTGATGCAAGATGGAAAAGTTGTGGCTTATGCTTCAAGACAATTGAGAGTGCATGAAAAGAATTATCCTATACATGACTTGGAGTTAGCGGCCGTGGTGTTTGTTTTGAAAATTTGGAGGCACTATCTTTATGGTGCAAGATTTGAAGTTTTTAGTGATCACAAGAGCTTGAAATATTTATTTGATCAAAAAGAATTGAACATGAGACAAAGAAGGTGGTTAGAGCTTTTGAAGGATTATGATTTTGGTTTGAATTACCATCCAGGTAAGGCAAACGTGGTGGCGATGCTTTGAGTTGGAAGTTGTTACATATGTCCGCATTGATGATGAGAGAATGGGAACTTTTGGAGAATTTTAGAGACTTGAGTTTAGTTTGTGAAATGATGCCGAGAAGTGTGAGACTTGGTATGCTACATGTTACGAATTATTTTCTTGCAACCGTATGTGAAAAGCAAAAGTTGGATTTGAAGTTCGTTGTTTTGATGATGAATGAGAATGAGGATTTCAAGGTTGATAATTTTGGAGTTTTGAGATTCCGTGGTCGTGTTTGTATTCCCGATGTTGCGGAGTTGAAAAAGATGATATTGTAAGAAGGACACCGAAGTAACTTAAGTATTCATCTGGGAGCGAATAAAATGTATCAAGATTTGAAGAATCTCTTTTGGTGGTCTGGATTAAAGAGGGATGTGGCTCAATTTGTGTATGCGCGCTTAACTTGTCAAAAGTCTAAGGTGGAACATCAAAAGCCTAGTGGATTGATGCAACCGTTGGACATTCCGGAGTGGAAATGGGATAGTATATCAATGGATTTTGTTACGGGATTGCCGAATACGCAAAGAGGTCATAATGCTATTTGGGTAATCGTTGATAGGCTTACTAAATATGCTCACTTCATTCTAATTGATATTAGTTATCCTTTGGAGAAGTTAGCCGAGATTTATGTTCTTGTGGTTGTGAAGTTACATGGAGTTCCTAAGAGTATTGTATCGGATAGAGATCCTAGATTCACATCGAGGTTTTGGGAGAGTTTACAAAAGGCGTTGGGTTCTAAGCTAAGATTGAGTTCGGCTTATCATCCGCAAACGGATGGTCAAACCGAGAGGACAATTCAATCGTTGGAGGATTTATTGCGTGCTTGTGTGCTCGAGCAAGGTGGTGCTTGGGATAGTTATTTGGAATTGATTGAGTTCACCTACAATAACAGTTTTCATTCAAGTATAAGTATGGTACCATTTGAGGCTTTTTATGGTCGGAGATGTCGAGCACCTTTGTGTTGGCATGAAACCGGTGAGAGGACGTTAGTTGGACCGGAGATGGTACAACAAACGACGGAGAAAGTGAATTTTTTTCGTGAGAAGATGAAAGCTTCTCAAAGTAGACAAAAGAGCTATCGTGACAAGAGAAGGAAAGATCTTGAGTTTCAAGAAGGCGACCATGTGTTTTTTAGAGTTATGCCGGTTACGGGTGTGGGTCGTGCTTTGAAGTCGAAGAAGTTGACTTCTCATTTTATTGGTCCGTATCAGATTTCTTCACGAGTTGGCGTTGTGGCTTACCGTGTGGCGTTGCCTCCGAATCTTTCGAATTTGCATGATGTATTCCATGTTTCGCAACTTCGGAAGTATGTTCCAGATCCGTCACATGTTATTCCTATGGATGAGGTTGAAGTGAGAGATAACCTTGCGGTTGACGTTTTACCGATTAGGATTTTGGACCGTGAAGTTAAGAAGCTAAGAGGCAAGGATATTGCGCTTGTGAAAGTAGCGTGGGGAGGCGCTGCGGAAGGCAATGTGACTTGGGAACTAGAGAGCAGGATGCGAGAGTCATATCCGGAGTTGTTTGAATCAGGTAATATTTTCGAGGACGAAAATTTCTAAAGTGGGGGAGAGTTGTAACGCCCCGATTCCGATTTTTCCCATTTTGTTGAGTCTTTTATTTAAATTGAGTGATAAATTATTTTATTTGTGAAATTGGTGTGTTAATATGCTATGTTGACATGTTATGATATTTTACCGTTTTTGAGAGTTTTAGGGGAAATTAGAATGGAGGGTATTTTGGACATTTCTCAATTAATGATAAGTTAGAAATTTAGTGAAAATAGAATTGTGTGAGAAAATGAATTAATGGAATTTGAGTAAGAAATAGAAAAGAAAAAGAGATAAGAAGAGGAAATAGGAGAGAAAGAGAAAGAAAAGAAAAATAGAGAGGAGAAAGAAAGAGGAAGAGGAGAAAAGAGAAGGAAAAGAGGGAAAGCTAGGAAATCTTCAA
The DNA here is from genome assembly GCA_022829125.1 of Lathyrus tuberosus. NCBI lineage: Eukaryota > Viridiplantae > Streptophyta > Magnoliopsida > Fabales > Fabaceae > Lathyrus > Lathyrus tuberosus. The sequence goes on from JALAZF010000097.1 coordinate 15,169,591, forward strand.
AACAACTTCTAGGAATCGATTTATCCGGGTAAGGGTGTGAAATCTTATTATCTTATCAATGTGTATCATTATGTATGATTGTGTTGTTGTTATTGTGGATTTTTATGAGTTTATGTATAAACCCATATTTTGTAAAATTGCTTGGAAATCGATTAAATGTGGTTGAAATCATGTTTTTAGTGTCCATAATTGTTGGTATATGATAGATACTGATCATTGGACATTGTATTGGTAATTTTCTGGTGTGTAGGTGGAATTTGGGATGATTTTGGGTGTAACCCGTAGAACAAAATTATGCAGAAGAATTTTTCTGGTTTTTCCAGGTCATACGCGTATAGGGCATGTTCATACGCGTATGAACCTTGGCAATACGCGTATGGTGGGTGAGCCATGGGCCAATACGCGTATGAGTTGTTATTTTGCTCGGCCATCTGCCCATTTGCGTATAGTACGCGTATCACTTCAGGGCACTACGCGTATGAGGGGATGCACTACGCGTATGGGGTTTAAAATGGGAATTTTGGGAAGAAAATGGTTCTGCCCATACACGTATGGCCTTGGGCAATACGCGTATGGAATGGCGAGGATTTTGGGCAATACGCGTATGGCTCAGGGAAATACGCGTATTGACAGGAGAAGTGTAAAAATGGGACTTTTCAAAATATCGTTTTAGTTTTTCTTTCGTAACTTTTGATCCGTTTATCCGATTTTTACATTCTTGGTATTGTTGTGAAGCTATTGAGCTGTACTTTATTATTATGATGATTTGGAAATTGTTAGCCGATTTAATTATGTCGGAAAGTCAGGAATAGTGTTATTTAGCGACTTTTACCGTTTGAATGTGTGTTTTGCATGTGAATAATACAATAGTGCATTGATGTGAATGTATATAGATTGTATGTGATTGTATGAGATGAATGCATGAATATATTGTGAATATGTATGCATTTCAAGAATGTCTTGATTCATTTTGCATGTGAAGCATAATGATGTGCATTCTTGTGCTCTGTGATTCTAATGAGAATCCGTTGTAACGTCGTGTGCCTATGTAAGGTGTGAGCGATGATTACAAACGATTGTGTGCCCGTGTGGGGTGTAAGCAAGCGGATTGTGTGCCTATGTGAGGTGTGAGCAATCCATAAACATTGTGTGCCCATGTGGGGTGTGAGCAATGGGTGAACATCGTAGGCCCGACGGGGAGTTACATTGGTAACGAGTGATGGTTCCAATAAGTTCCTGAGTGAACTTGAGATGATTGAGTCGGTACCGCATTGCATTTGCATAGAGTCGTGAGTCGGTCTCTATGATTTGCATTTATCATCTTTATAATGGTGCATTGATGAATAAACATGAATATGTATGTTTATGTGGAATGATAAGAATTGTGAAAGTATGCATGATGAAATGCTTGGATTTATATATATATATATATATATATATATATATATATATATATATATATATATACATTGTAATGTATATGAGTGAATTGTGATGAATTGTGGTGAGAATGTGGAATATGTGTATTTTTATGCTAAGATATATAATTTTATGCATTGTTATTATGATAATATTTCTCACCCTTCTGCTGTTTTATGATGCTCTATGAGGCATTGCAGAGTAGGTATGCTAGTGGTCTTTTTGTGAAGCGTGTCTTCATTCTTTTGGTCGGTCGGCTCTGATATGTAGCACCGGGTAGCTAGGATGTATATGATTCTTTTGTGATACATTTGTACATGTATCTTGCTGATGAATGTTTATGTAAACATGAATTATGTTGGTGGATAATACTTGATCATATATATATGTATATATGTATATATGTTATATGTTATTCAATGTTTAGATTTTCCGCTTTTATTCTAAATATTGGGATGTGGGTGTAAGGACTAAGTTCCTCTGTTGCAAAGTTACCCCACTGTTGCATATCAATGTTGAGCAGGTGTTGAATGTTTTAATTTCATGTATAATGTGACATACCTCTTTTATACTGTGTTTATAATTATACTCTGACGAAATTTTAAATATGTGCCTAAATGATTATGTGATTATTTGGGGGTATAGAAAGGGGGTGTTACAAATGGTGTATGGTATGTCCTTCATAGGGTAACCAAGCTGACGAAGAGCTAAAACTGGGTGGTAGTTGATCCCTCCCTTAGTACCAATGAGTGGTACATTGGGGAAACCCCCACAACTGTTAATGATCTTTGTTCCTTCATAGACCTGATTGTACCAATCTATGTCAGAGTGAGTGAGGGACATAATCTTTTGCGACCATCGCATACCACTTTTGAGATCCCAAAAAGCCACATATTTGGGCAAGTGAGAAATAAACCATCTATAGAGTAATGGTACACAACATGTAATCATCCCTCTGTTGTACAAGTTCCTTAGATGCACTGAGTGGTAAGCATCTGCAAGCAAAGTTGGGACTAGATTCCTGATTAAGAAAATCCAGATAGCGTTGTCGTCGACAAAGTTATTAATGTTGGGAAAGAGGAATAATCCATAGATGAGTAGGACAAAGATATCCTCGAAAGAAACTATATTTCCCATACTGGCAAAGTATTGGGCTTTTTCCATCAAAAATATAGCTGGTAGACCTTGAATTCCTCCCTTGGTGGTCATGTGAGCTTTGATATCTGACCCTTCCAAGGAGGTAGCTCTTGCTATGGTTTGATCTTTGGGAATCTCTTCCAAGCCAGAGAATGGGTCTTGATCAGAAATGGGTAAATCAATCAGCTGAGAGTACCCTTACAATGTTGGTGTGAGCTGATAATCTGGAAATGTGAAGCAGTGGTACACCGGATCATAGAACTGAACTAATGTAGATAGAACTCCTTCCACCATGTTGACTTTTAGAAGAGACAAAAGCCCTCCATACTTAGCTCTGAAAGCTTCAGGATTAGTAATCAACCTTCCCAATCTTCTTAGGTCTTCTAGTTTTGGACTTCTGAAGGTGTACTTCTGAGTTTTTCTTCTACCAAAATCCATAGCACAATTTCTGATATTTCCAACAATCTGTTTTTTTAGTTCTTTTGAAAAGTTTTGAAAATTTTTTATGAATGCATGAACACATGTATGCACAAACACAAATATTTATAAACATGGGTTTAAGGGTTTATCGTCACGAGCATGGAGCCATGGATCTACCCATCCCAAAGGTATGTACTAGGGGTTCATTTTGTACCTGTAGAACGGGTTCTAACAAGGTTCCCAAAATCAATGACCCCTCTTTAAGATATTACCAGCAAACTGATTGACTCATGGGAGCTGTAATATTCTCAAGGTGAATCTCATTTGAGTGTAGTATTGCGTATCAACTATTCCCGATAGTCACCCTAATACATCCTAAAATGGCCAAATGGGTAAAAGGTACTAAAGTACTCAACTTCTTAGGTTCCCAATGGAAAAAGTAATGTATTTACGACTTGGTCGCTCAACATCAGTAATTCTAAGAGGGTACCTCCACTGAATTGGCGAATTTTCAAGTTAGCTTGTTCGGGATTCACTCCCTATAAGCCTTCTTGATTATACCACCTCTTATCTTAAAGTATGTTCTCAAGTCCAAGTTAGGACTTTTCCTCACCATATGTGTATTAATCACATTCCCATAACAAGCACATTTAAACAGATATGGCAAGTAAACAGACAATATGAAGAATGAAATGATATTGACAGTAATAGTAAGAAAAAGTAAAAAAATAGGCTTGACCCTTTTAGGGGATTTCAAAAAATCCCCAGCAGAGTCTCCATTTTTCTGTGGACTGGTTTCCGTTCCCCCACCTATCCTGAGATGGTGAGACCCTCGTGAACCGTGCTTGTGCCACTTTCGAATTTCTAATATTTATCATATGATGCTCAAAAGGAAAGGGAAGAAATCTAAACTAACCCCGCGTGCAAGTGTTTTTCCTACAAATGCGAAGAGATCTGAAATCGGGGTCAGTTATACTAAGGGAATCTATTAATACCATAAGTATCTATAGTACTCTATAAGAACCTTTTTGTACATTTTTTTACTATTAGTTATCTTATCTTCTTACAATGTTTACTGTTTGATTGGGAAAATCTTAACCTATGGGTGGGAATGAGAATGTAAGATGTTTTTGGGAGTTTTTATTTTATGAAAGGTACAGGGACGTAATAGGTTTTATTTAAAGGTGTGCTCGTTAAGATCTCGCAATCTTATGCCTACGTATTCCCAAAAAGAGACTTTGGGAAATCAGAGTGTTCGTAGTTCCACCTAACTACGGGTGGAATTTGTATCTTGTTTAAAGCCCAAGATTTTGAAGCTATAAGTTTTGTTGATTTTGAAATAAAAGACAAATTGTCATTCTTAAGGGAGATATCTCACCTATTCATCACAAGCATTTGAGAATAATATCATAAGGGAAGAAGCTTTGAACTTGGATGTTAGATAATCCTAAGCAATGCCACATCTTCCTTTATGAGTCTTTGCATGCTAAGAGAAGGACCTTAACTTGGATATAGTATCAACAAGTGTGCCACTTACATCACTTAGATGAAAGAAAAGTTTTGGACCATGATAAGAGAAGGACTCCAGCTTGGATTTTGAATCAACAAGTGTGCCACTTACATTACTTATATGGAAAAACAATTTTTTTTTATGTTTGATTGAGAATTGTGGTGTATAGAAGAGATATCTTCCTATAGAGACGAATTAATGTCTCATCTCTGGGGAGAAGTTGAATTATTTCAGTATCTTGTTTGAAGCCCAAGATGTGAAGCTAAAAGGTTTGTTTGTATCTTGTTCAAAGCCCAATATGTGAAGCTAAAAAGGTTGTTTTCTTGAGATGAGGCTGACTTAACTGGGGTGAGAGTTTTGAATTAAGGGTCCTTGGATGAAGCCCAAGAGGAGGCTATGATGCTTGGATGAAACCCAAGAGGAAGCTATGATGCTTGGTTGAAGCCCAAGAGGAGGTTATGATTCTTGGATGAAGCCCAAGAGGAGGTTATGATGAAGTTGACTTCATCCAGGGGAACTAGGGTTTGAACTAAGTTGTGATTGAGGAAACCCTGATGTTCTGAGCTAAGTCTAAACTAAGGATGAGGTGTTATAAATGTCAAGAGAAACTTAATATGTATAAGTACATGACAAGTATTTGACAAGTATTGAAAGTGGAGGGTTTTACACTCTTATAGAGGCCCATGTCTAAGCATGGTTGAACTTGAAAAGGTGATGGGTCTTTCACTCTTACAGAGGCCCATGTCTAAGCATGGTTGCCACTAGGGCTGTGTTTGATGAAAGTTGAAGATTAAGTTTTGAACTGTTGAAAGATTTGAGAAATTGAAGAAAGTTTTGAGGAGGAGGGAAGGGACTTACATTCTAAAAGAAGGTCCATGGAGTTTGAATTTTGAAAAGATGATGAATGTGCATCAAACAAAGAGATATATTCATCATGGTAAGAGTTTATGAAGGAAATAATTGAACATGTAAGCAAAGATTTAATCCATGGTAGCAATTACTGAGAAGTTCAAGCAAGTATACGCATTCAAGATGAATCGAGGATCCAATGAATATAGTAAGGGAAACAACCAAGCAGACTTTGAACAAAAGGACATGTTTATGACAACAATATGTGGACGAAGATGTAAACATACAAGAGATGACATGTGAGAATACTTAAAGATGACAAGTTTATAGTTTAAACATCATGTGAACAAGTTAAGGCATTACTTGAACATTTAAGAATGGATACAAGTTGAACATGTTAAATCTTGAGAGTACCATATGAATAAAAATAAACAATGTGAATAAAAATACACCAAACACATCAACAAATCAAAACGCAAAATCAACAATGTGAAATCGAAAAAAGGGTTACTCAGTGTGTTAGATCTTGAGAGTAATGGCTCCGATAGATGATGAGAGGTTTCGTGGCAAGGGTGGCAGCGCCGGAGTGTGGAATCAGAAGGAAGAGATTTTTGCAGCAACTCTCTCTTCTTCGTCGAGACTCGCGACGACTACGTGGTCGTCTAAACAGAAACGAGCATGAAGGCGAGGTTGTCGGATGTAGGGGCTCTGTGGAGTTGTTGCTAGCAGGAAAAACTCTTCGTCCCTGTAAGTTGGCGTGTTTCTGTTTTTAGTCCCTAAACTGTTTTTTTTTTCTTGAAAATAATCCCTGAATGTTAAAATCATTTTGGTTTTAGTCCATACAGCGAAAATCCACAGGAAAATTCGAAGGAAAACCCGCACGAAACCTGCAGATTTTCCTGCGAATTTTGTTTTGAAGGACTAAAACCAAAAATATTTAACATTTAGGGATTATTTTCAAGAAAAAAATGGTTAGGGACTAAAAACAAAAACATGCCAACTTACAGGGACGAAGAGACTATTTAAGTTGAACAAAAAATACGCCAAACACATTAACAAATCAAAATGCGAAATCAACAAAAGGAAGTGGAAATAGGGTTACTCAGTGCGTCAGATCTTGAGAGTAATGGCTCCGATAGACGATGAGAGGTTTTGTGGCAAGGTTGGCAGCATCAGAATGTGGAATCAGAAGGAAGATATTTTTGTAGTAAGTCTCTCTTCTCTGGCAAGACTCGCGATGGCTATGTCGTCGTCTGAACAGAAACGAGCGTGAAGGTGAGGTCGTCAGAGGTAGGGGCTCCGTGCGGTGGTTACTAGCAGGAAAAATAAGAGTATGAGCTTTGTGGTGGTGGTTATTTTTCTTCCTTTTCTATTTTTCCACTTGTTCAAATCTCTAATCTCTCCTCTATTTTTTTTTTCTTTTCGATTTGCAATGTTGTTGTTGGGTTTACAGGTTATTCTTCATGATTGTTGATTTGTGTTAAAATATAGATAGAAGTTTTTGTTATGGAGTTGATGTAAGGTGAATGAGGTTGGTTGAATGTTGAATAGAGGTGGTTCTCACATTTTTACAGTGGTGAATGGAGGGAGATAATTATTGAAGGTGAAGGTTCATGGTGGTGGAAGAGGATTTTTGTTTGGTTTTTGAGAGAAAAAATACAGATTTTTGTTTGAGTTCTTCTTTGTGATTTTCTCCTCAAATGTGGGTTTGAATTTGAGCCATTTGCAGTTTCCTCACTTCTCTACCATTCATCTCAATTTATAGTGCAAAACTCATGGTTTTGAATTGTACAACTTTTGTCATGTTCATGAGCTGGAAAAGGTAGTGGAATTGATAGTGGAATTCAAACTGTAATATGCAACAACTTGTACTATTTTGGGAAGGGAATTATGCGAAGATTGTGATAAGGATGAATGGAGAGTGAGTTTGTTAGATTTTGAATGAGAAAGGGTGAGTTTTTGTTGAATGGTGAGCAAGAGTTGAAAAATGTGGTAAGAGGATGCATATGTACATGTGAAAATTCTTTCATGGCAAATTCATGTATGTATGGATGATGAAATGAGAGAATTAGATTTTGTCTTTTATGCCATCTTTATTTTTGTTAATTTTTTTTATCTTTTTGGATAATGTTTGCATATGATGTATAATAGCATGTATGATGAATGGTACATATATAATACAATGCACATGATGTATGATTAATGATGCCTAAAATGAATGGTAAAATGGATTTAAAGCTTTTCTTTTAATTCAAGGAAATATTTTTATTAACTTTTTCTTTGACCTTCAAATAATACAAAAATGCTTATGATGGAATGAAATTAAAGTGGATGGATTCATGTATGATCATAAGATAATATCATAATTGAGAATAAGTGAAATGGATTTAAATTTGTCTTTAGGTGGAAGTCATATTTTGTTGACTTTTGCCTTGACTTTTAAATGATACAAGTTATTTATGATTAATGAAGTGAATGAAATGATATGAAATTTGAAAATGGATGTCACCTAATGTAATGCAAAGATGCTAAGATATGATGACCTAACCATGATTAGAAGTTAGAAATACTTGGATAAAATTTAGGGTATGATAACTGCCCCTATTTAATTACCTTTAATCCGAGAGTATAAATGACAATGATCATCATATATTCTTGGTGAAAGATGATTAAATATAAAAAACCCTAATTTTCTCCTTCAAAGGAATAATAATGAGACATATGAATTCATTAATGGTTAACCTTGTTGGGGGATATGAAGGGTTAGCCTCTACCCACTAGTTAGGGTTTATGCCTTCAATGTTGAACTTCGAAAACATCAACTACTTCAGCCGCTTACACTAACAGGTTGATGAACAGGTGAATTGGTGGATCAACTACTCCAACTGCTTACCATGGCAGGTTGATCGACAAAAAGACAATAATGATCAACTACTACAACCGCTTACATTGGTAGGCTGATCGACAAAGACAAGAATGACTAGCTACCTCAGCCGCTTACACCGATAGGCTAATCGACAAGAACGAAATGACCAACTACTCCAACCGCTTGCATTGGTAGGTTAAAAGAAAGAGGGGGCGTGATCAGCTACTCCAGCTGCTTACACTGGTAGGCTAATCAAAATGAGAGATTCTTTAAGTATTAATAGGGAAAACTCTCAAAGGACGGATTGATCAACTACTCTAACTGCTCACATTGGTAGGATGATCAACACCAAAAAATATGATTAACTACTCTAGCCGCTTACACTGACAAGCTAGTCAAAATGAGATATTCTCCGAGCATTAATAAGGAAAACTCTCAAAGGACGAATTAATCAACCACTCCAACCGCTTATATTGGTAGGATGATCAACACCAGAAAATATGATTAACTACTCCAGCCACTTACACTGACAGGCTAATCAAAATGAATTATATTACCAACTACTCCAACCACTTTCGCTGGTAGGATGATCAAGAAGGAAATTGGCAACTCTACTCGGGATAAAATTATCAACTACTCCAACCGATTACGCTAGTAGGCTGATTGACAACCAAAATGATTAACTACTTCGGCCGCTTACACTAATGGTCACAAAAGGAATGGACCAGAGATTCATTGAGAACTAACAAGGAAAACTCTCAAAACAAAGGATTAATTAACTACTCCAACCGTTTACGTTAGTAGGTTGATCGACACCGGGGAAAACATGATTAACTATTCCAGTGGCTTACACAATAGATTAATCGAAACGAGAGATTCTATGAACATTAATAGGAAATAATCTCCCAACAATGATCAATTACTTCAAGCACTTTCACTAGTAGGCTGACCAACAAAGACAACAATGATTAACTACTCCATCTGCTTACACTGGTAGGCTAATCAAAGTGAGAGATTCTTTGAGAATTAATAGGGAAATCTCTCCAAGGGAAGAAAGAAGCGATCAACAACTTCAACCGCTCACTTTGGTAGGTTATGAAATTCTGGCACGCAGATACCAGATGTCGAGACAGATGTCACAACACTAGGATCAAAACAGCTTGACCACATAAACAAAGATGCAGGAATTTAAATGACAGAAAAATAAAATTAACACCCGAATTGTTAACCCAGTTCGGTGCAACTCACCTACATCTGGGGGCTACCAAGCCAGGAAGGAAATTCACTATGATAGTATTAGTTCAAAGCTAAACTCCCCCCTTTACAACTTCTCGCCTAATCCCTACCTTGTGCAACTTCTACCTAGACACCCTCTAGATATGAGATCCCCCTCTCACTTCCTAATCAGTCACAATCTCAGTGACAGTTCAACAATAACCAACAAATAGAAGTAGCACACTTCCAAGACAATACTTGATTTTGCTTAAGATCTTCAACTAAGAACAATACACTCTTGCTTAAAAGCTTTAGAGTTAACAATTAACAATGAACAATCAGTCAACCTCAATGCATCAGGAGATACATGAGTGACATACAATTAACACACACTAAACCCTAAAGACCAACCAAAGCACGGCTAATCCTTACTCTCCAAATTCTTCACGTGATGTTCTATTCTTCAATATGGTTAGATCTTCTCTTTAAATAGCCTTCAGACCTAATGGACTTGGACTTCTTGAAGCGCACAAATAGCAACAATCAGTTTTAACTTACTGCAAATCATCCTGCACAATAATATGAAAACTAACTGAATCGGTCATAACAGAAATTCCCACAATATACTCCTATGAAAAACGCACATGTGTGAATTAAAACACACTAAAAAAAACATTAAAAATACCAAAATAGTCATGTCCTAACTTTCTGGTATAACATGTCCTGGCACATGTCACAACATCATGGTGGACATGATGTCTGACTGTCATGGCAGAACATCTAGCTTAACTTCTTGCTAACAGCATGTTGTTTTACCAAAATGTAGCCAATACAAAAACCATAGAACTTACAGGTTAATCCAAAAAATAAAATAGACGAGATATTGATTGAGAATTAATAGTTAGAATTCTCAAAGGAAGTTCCACTAGGAAAATCTATTGCCTAGATTTACCGGAGAAGACTCATCGGGGATTGACTGGCATTGCATAAGATGACTTTCGATTGTGGAAAGGTTCTAGAAAGGACTCACATGGGAGCATGTTTGCTGGGAAAATCATCAAAGGAGACTCTGTGGGGAGGTACTGAGGAAACCAACAAGAAATACGATTGAGACAGTAAACTCACTTGAAGAGTTGTAACTAGCTTAACTGAGGATTGATCCGGGCTTTCATGAAAGGTACCAAATCTTGGCTTATGCTATGTATGCATGCTTTGGTTATCTGGTGTAATGCTCCACATGTGTAAATATGCTATGCATGACATGTATGTGTGCCAATAAAAATAGGACTTTCAGGGTAAATATGCCAAGCAGGGCTTGGTTTTCCTTTGCTGAAAAGGGTAAAGCAAAGCTAAGTTCTTAAGTACCAATGATGATTGGTGTTTGGTGTGCCAATGAAAATTGTACTTTTGTGTACAAATGAAGATTGGTTTAAAGAAAATTTGGATTTTGGGTTACCAATGAAAACTGGGTTTTAAAGGTGCCAATGAAGATCAGACTTTGGTCTTTTCTAGCTGCAAGAAATAAGTTTTGGTCTATTTAGGGATCTCGACTCCCTGACACTCAGGATCTTGACAATTCTAAGGTCGTGAGACAAATATGAATGCTCTAGGTGCCCCAAGTTTGCTTTGTTTCTAGTAAGTTACGTGTTCATTCTTAATGAAGAAAAGTGACTTATGTGCTGATCAGGTCACTACGACTTGTAGGTGATCTTATATCGTGTGCATCGAGTGATTTACCTGAAAATTTTGGTTTTCATTATACATTTCAAAATCAAAAGAATTTTTGTTTTTCGGCGCTTTTTTATTATTCCCAAAGTTTTAATGCAAGGTTTATAAAAAATAGTCGACATTTTGCAAACAAGCAGAAAAACAAAAAATAATAGAACAAAGCTTTGATGAAGAAATTTTGTTCAATGAGAAATTGACCAGTGAATGAGTGAAAATACATAAGGATACAATTCCTATAAGAGGAAATTGCTAAGATAGAAAAGGTAAAATGGAAATGGGAACTTGTTTGAGTTTCCATTGAATTAAAACACTACTACCTTCCTTATGTTTTCAAACTCATAACACTTTTCTTCTGAGGAGAACGAATGGATTGATTCTTCCTATCTTCAGTTTTCATTGTACAATGGGCTTAGGGGCCATAATGTCTTGCTTTTTTTTATAAAATCCCTAGCTTTTTCCTAGACCTCCCTTTTGGGTTTTTAGTCCACCGAGATACCATTTTTTTGCCTAAGCCGCCCTTTAGGGTTTTCAACCTAGCGGGTTCTTTTTTTTTTTGTTTTATCCCAAATTTTTGCCTGGACAACTCTTTCGAGTTTTCATTCCATCGAGATACCCTTTTTAGTTAAGTCTCCCTTTCGGATTTTCGGCTTAATGAACTTTACTCTCCTCTTTATTTTAGGCATAATATCTTTTGACTATGTCCGAATTCACTTAAAGTGGAAAATCTGTGCCATCCATAGTCGTGAGAATTAGGGCTCCTCCAAAAAAGGTTTTCTTCACAATGCATGCGCCTTCGTAGTTTGGCGTCAACTTTCCTCGTGAATCCTTATGAATAAGCAGAATCTTCTTCAGCACCTGGTCAACTTCCTTGAATTCTCGAGGACGAACCTTCCTGTCAAATGCCTTCTTGAGCCGCTTATGGTACAATTGACCATAGCATAATGCTATCATGCGCTTTTCCTCTATGATGTTCAATTGGTCGAGTCTTGTTTGGACCCATTTTGCCTCTTCCAATTTAGTCTCCATCAAGACTCTCAACGAGGGGATTTCAACTTCAATATGAAGTACTGGTTCCATGCCATATACTAGAGAGAAAGGGGTTGCCCTTGTTAAGGTGCGGACTGTCGTTCAGTAGCCATGCAAAGCTAAAGGAAGCATTTCATGCCACTCCTTGTAAGTTTTTGCTATTTTTGTACGATCCTCTTAATATTTTTTTTACGATCCTCTTAATATTTTTGTTTGCTACTTCTACAGCGATGGTCATCTTTCGCAGATATGGTGAAGAGTTATGGTGTTTGATTTTGAAACTTTCACATAACTCTTTTATAATTTTGATATTGAGATTTAAACCATTACCAATGGTGATTTTGTTAGGAATCCCATAGCGGAAAATTATCTCCTTCATGATAAAGCGGACAACCACTTGTTTTGTTAAGTTGGCGTAAGAAGCAGCTTAACCCACCTGGAAAAATAGTCGATGTCAGCCAAGATGAATCGATGTCTATTTGAAGCCTTTAGTTCAATAAGACCGATCATGTCTATTCCCCACATAGAGATTAACCATGGTGCTATCAGGACGTTCAAAGGAGTCGATGGTGCATGCACCTTTATTCGCGTAGATCTGTCACTTGTGGTACGTCTTGGCGTAATGAAAATAGTCACATTCCATGGTCAATCAATAATATCCTGCCCTCAAAATTTTCTTAGCCATTGTATGCCTATTGGCATGGGTCCTAAAGGAGCCTTCATGGATTTACTTAATGAGCATGTCTGCTTTGTGTCTATCCATCTGAGCAGGACCATGTCATAATATCTCGTTTGGAGCACATCCCCGTTTAAGAAGAATTTCATTGCCAACTTTCTCAACCTTCACTTATCCCCAATTGAGGCATTTTCTAGGTATTTTTGCTTTTTAAGGTAGAGTTTGATGTCATAGAACCAAGGCTTGCCATCAGATTCTTCTTCTGTTGATAGACAGTGTGCAGGTTGATTAAAATACCTGATTCTGACTGCTGACTCGTGATTAGGCTAATTCCCTTTGTACATGGATGACAAAGTAGATAAGGCGTCTGCCATTTGATTTTCTTCCCTAGGGATATGGGTGAAAGTGATTTCCTCAAACTTGAGTATTAGTTCTAATACGTGATCCCGATATGGAATCAAACTAGGATGTCGTGTATCCCAGTCACCCTTTACCTGGTGTATCACAAGCACAGAATCTCCATATGCCTTAAGAATTTTTATTCTCAAGTCGATGGATGCTTCGATACCCATGACACATACTTCACATTCGAAGATATTGTTAGTATATTCAAAGAACAACCTTGCAATGAATGGTATATGAAAGTTATTCAGGGACATTAGAACTATCCCGATGCCATGGCTTAAAACATTGAAAGCACCGTCAAACCTAAGAATCCATCGTTTCCCTGGTTTAGGTCATTCATCATCATTTATGACCATTATATCGTCGTCCTAGAAATTGAATCTCATTAGCTCGTAATCCTCTACTGGTTGGTGGGTAAGATGGTCTGCCACTATGCTTCCTTTGATGGTTTTCTGCATGATATATTTGATGTCGTATTCTCATAACAACATTTGCCAACGAGAAATCCTTCCAGTAAGAGTTGGTCTCTTAAAGATGTACTTTATGGGATCCATCTTTGATATTAATCATGTTGTGTGGGTCAGCATGTATTGCCTTAGGCGTCTAGCGGCCGATGCAAGTGCGCAACAAGTTTTCTCGAGCAGTGAGTATCTGGTTTCACAATCTGTAAAAAAATTTCTCAATTAGTAAATGACATTTTCTTTTCTACATGTTTCATCATGTTGCCCCAACACACAACCCATTATTCGTCAAGCATTGTTAAGTACGTGATGATAGGTCTTCTTGGAACATGGGGTATCAAGATCGACGGTTCTTGCAAGTATTGTTTTATCTCTTCAAATGCCCCATGGAAATCTTCGTTCCACTCAATGCCTTGATCTTTTCGCAATAACTTAAAAATTGGATAACAAATGGCTATAAGGTGTGAGATAAATCCAACAATGTAGTTCAATCTCCATATGAAACCACAATCCTCTTTCTGCATGCTTGGTGCTGGCATACTCTGTATGGATCTAACCTTGTAGGGATCGACTTTAATTCCTTGCTGGATTACTATGAGTCCTAATAATTACCAGACCTTACACCAAAAGTGCATTTGTTAGGATTTATCTGCATCCTAAATTTTCTCAATTGCGCAAACAACTGTTGCAGATGAACAATGTGATTCTCCTTAGTATGGGATTTGGAAATCATATCGCTGACGTAGACCTCTATATATTTATGAATCATGTCATGAAATAGAGTCACCATCGCTCTTTGATACGTTGACCCAACATTTTTCAAGCCGAAGGGCATTACCTTATAATAAAAAGTTCCCCAAGGGGTTATGGATGTGGTTTTCTCCATGTCCAACATTGCCAATTTAAACTGGTTGTATCCGGAGAATCCATCCATGAAGGAGTGGACCGAGAAGTGAGTCGTGTCATCCACCGGTACATCAATGTGAGGTAAGGGAAAGTATTCCTTTGGGATTGCTTTGTTTAGATCTTGGTAGTCAATGCACATTCGTACCTTTCCATCCTTATTCGGTACTGGCACGATGTTGGCAACCCACTATGGGTATTTTCTAACCTCAAACTGTTTCCTAACCTCTTCTCTGATCTTGAGAGACATGTCGAGTTAAGTTTTTCTTAGTTCATGCTTCACCGGCGAGAATTCTTGTTTGAGGGGAAATTTGTGCTTGACAATATATGTATCTAATATGGGCATATCCTGGTACGACTAGGATAATACATCCATGTACTCATGAAAGAGTTTGATCAACATCCTTTTCTTATTACCTTCAAGACGACGCCTATTTTGATATCGTTTCTATCTTCTTCCGTCCTGAGGTTGATGAAACCCACTGACTCCTAGTGCGGTTAAATAACTTTTGACTCCTGCTTTAATAGTCTGGCTAACTCTTCCGTGAGTTCACAATCTTCTTCACCATCCTCTTTGGTGTGGTTAATTGGAAAATCAAAGTCATATGGGACTATAGTTGTGTCGTTATCAATGCAATTAAGGGTGTATCTACATGTTTTTATGGTTATGCTTATTTAGAAATGAAAAGTATATATAAAAACATTGCCATTTTGAAAGAAAAATGAAATAAAATGAGCATAATTCAATGTGAAATGTTTTTTTTTATTCATGATAAGTAAAGTTAAAAATAAGTGGTGCCCTACAATGATATCCTTATGCCCTTCCCAAGCAGTAAATTACTTTTCAAGGAATTTCAACAGCAATCAAGTTGTTGAGATCTTCACCCTAAGTACAACGATACACTAGATTTGGCATTTCTTCATCACTGACTTCTTTATCAAACACAATAACTTGACCTCCATGATTGAATCCTACACTGGTAAGGGTTTCATGAATGCTAAGGATCCATTCTTTATCAGTCTTTTGAGCTTTGATCTCCTTCTCGATTAGAGGTTGGTATCCCAACCCGAACTTGTCTCTTTTCAGAGGTAGCTCAAATACCTCACCCCAACCTTCAGGGTGTCCAGCTTCTACAGTGGCCTTCACTTCCTTCTAAGATGCCATAGAGGTCTATGGTTTCTTGATATCTTTAGTCGGGTTAACCATCACAACACTGGCTACTTCTAAAGCTGGGAAATAGGTCTCTAGTGTTTCTCTTTCCACATTAATATATATTAACAAAGATAAATGGATCACCAGTATATCCTCTTTCCCACCAAAAACTATCAGCTTGTTATCGAGAATGAACTTAAAGCCTTTGATGGAGAGTCGAGGTGAGTGCTCCAGCAACGTGAATCCAAGGAAGTCCAAGTAAATAACTATAAGTTGGATGAATATCCATAGCTTGGAAGGTAATATAGAAATTGTGAGGACCAATCCTTATAAGGAGATATACTCATCCGATTACAGCTCGTTTGGAGCTATCAAAAGCTTTCACAACTAGCGTGTTGGGTTTCATATTAACTCCTTATGTGGCAAGCTTTATCAGAGTTATTTTAGGCATGACGTTCATGGATGCTCTTGTATCTACCAGAACTTTGGACAAGATGGCGTCAAGACACCTCATAGAAATGTGTAAAGCTTTGTTATAATCCCCCCTTCCTTAGAAACTCATCATCACTAAATCCTAGGCAACTCCCTGCAGTGATGTTGGCCACAACCCCATCAAATTGGTCGACTGTGATGTCTTTAATAACATGGATTTTCATCAATGACTCTCAGTGTGCTTCCGAGCTCAACAACAATGATAATATTGAAATTTTAGAGGGGTGTGGTTCAGTTGATCAAACATGTTGTAATCACTTTTCTTGATTATCCTCAAAAGTTCCTTTGCTTCTGAAGATGGTTGGTTTCTACCTGAGTGAATCGCACACTCAAAGATACAACAGAGTCGCCACCGAACTTTATTTAGTCCCAAAGGACAGGGAAAATATCGATAAAACCCAAGGGGAAGAGAAACGGGAACGGGGGGTCGGTTATGCGAAAGGAAGGTATTAGCACCTAACGCATCCGTCATACTCGACGGGAACCATTTCGCTTGCTACTAGGCTTGGATGGGTTATCTATCTAAAGGCTTCTAGCTAAAAGAAAGAGGAGATGGAAAGGGGAAAAAGAAAGGAAGGAAAGAAGGTGCTCACAGAGGAACAAGGTCCTCGTGCCTACGTACCCTCATAGTGCAATGAGGAAGTCAGAGCGTCATAGTTCATGGAACCAGGGGACAGAAAAGAAAGAAAGAAAGGAGGAAGACGTGAGAAAGGTGGAAGTGTGCTCGCCAAGATCATTGTGATCTCATGCCTACGTATCATACATTCGAAAGAATGCAGAATCAGAGCTTCCGTAGTTCGGGGAACTGAACGGAAAAGGAAAACAAGAAAGAAACAAGGAAACGAAAGAAGTGGTGTCGAAATCAAGAGAATAAGAGAGTAGGAGTGGAATGGTGTCTAAACCAAGAATGAAAGAAACTCCGCCGGGGATAACAAAGATAATTGGTGTCAAAACCAAGAAAGTAAGAGCAAGGGGAATAGAAAGGACTCCGCCGGGGATCCAACTAAAGGGATGGTGTCATAACCAAGAGAAAAAAGGGACTTGGTATATTAACTGGCTGGTAGTGGTTAACCGAGGAAAGAGAGTAGACCCTGGCGGGGAAAAGAATTTGGTGTCAACAGACGGACTGTGATAAACCAAGAGAGAGAGAGTGCTGAACCGAGAGAAGGTATTTGACTCTGAAGGGGCCTCGATATATTAACTGATGAATAGTGGTTAACTGAGGAAAGAAAGGACTGCAACTCTGTGGGAATAGAGAAGCATTGGTTTTAACAGAGGAAACTGTGATTAACCAGAAGCACGGGTGTAGGACCGATCAAAGGTCGTGACCCAAAGGACAGGTATAGGACCGAGCAAAGGTCGTGACCCAAAGGGGTTCGATAAATTGACTGAACAAACAGTACTCAATCGAAGAAAGGGTATTTAAACCAAAGAAAGATTACTAACCCAAAGGGTGCAAGTATTCGAACCAAGAGGAGGTTGCCAACTGCAGGGGATTCGATGTTTACAGACGGACTGTGACCAACTGAAGAGAAAAGCGAGTGATTAACTAAGAGACGGTGATTAACTCGAAAGGGTTCAGTATATTAACAGACGGACTGTGGTTAACTGAAGAAAAGGGTGATTAACCAAGGATAGGTGATTAACCCAAGGGGTGCTCAGTGATTAACAGATGGACTGTGATTAACTGAAGAAGTGGGTGATTAACCAAGAATAGGTGATTAACCCAAGAAAGGAGAAGAACCAAGAGAGGATTGCAGACTCCTGGGGAAGAAGGTTGTGACAGGAAAACTGTGTTAGACCAAAGAAAGAGAATTGAGAATCTTCAGGGGAATCAAAAAGCAATGATTGATTACAAGAAGAAAGGAGTAATGAAACAAAGAGATATTGCTAGCGCAAAAATAATGATCTCAACCAAGAAGGATGGTGATTGATCAAAAGGAGAGATTGAAAGAGATAGAAGTGATCAAGGGTCAAAAAGCATCGCAAAGAGAGAAGAGTGATCAAGGATCAACTCGACAGGGGAATGAGAAAAACTATAGCTGGAGGATAGAGGTGACTATTCTCGAGGAGAGGACAAGAAGCCCTTACCAAAGAAATAGCCAAAATGAGGGTAGAAAAACTCCATCCTCATTCCTTCTCTAGCACCCAAAATATAGTGTGGAACATGAAACGGACAGCGCAACCGCTCCAAGGTTGTACAGTGCTCCTGCGGAGAGAAATGGACAGCGTAATAGCGTTAATTTGTACAGTGCTCCGATGCAAGACGTAGCGTGAAACTCCAACTCCACGGGGGGGACGAGAGAGGAAGCTCTAAAGGAAGCCTAAAGAGAGGAAAAGGGAAGATCGATTAATCGAAACAAAATTTCGATCAATTAATCAAGGGATAAACATGCTAACAACTTTCCAAAGAGGATGAAAAGTCATTAAAGCAAAAAGGAGTGAATTATTAATTATACAAGATTAAGTTTATCCATGAAGAATAAACTTAATGCAAATCTGAAATGGAAGGTGCAAAACAGTGCCAAATGATCATCAAAAAGCCACACAAAATCATGCATCATGTGAACAAAGATAGTGCAAGAATTGCTATGTTCATACAATGCTAAGAACATGAAACAATTGAATAATTGAAAATGTGCATCAAAAGTTCATGAACATGCTTCAACCAGAAGTGAAATGACATTAAAAACATCCATAAAATAAAACATGACAATCAACGGAAGTTAAAATGAAGAAAGCATGGGAAACACACTTGAAAATGCAAGAAAATGGCCTTCTGGTTCAGTGTTATCGATTAACACAATTGCACTACAAAGTGTTAATCGATTAACACTTGAAAAAGTGCAAAAAAACACTGGTTAATCGATTAACACAATTGCACTACAATGTGTTAATCGATTAACACTGTACAGGGAGCAGAAAATCAGTTTTGAAAAGTGCTTTTGGCCAACTTTTTTATTGTGCAATCACTCCAATGCTAGGGCAAACAATTATGCACGAAAAAATCAAGCTTAGAAACAGCAAATGATCAACAAAAGAATCAATTAACAATCAAGATCAAGGATCAAGCAAAAGTGCAATCAATTCACATGCAAGAATATCGAAATTACATCGCAAACGATACGAAAACGATCAAAATGATAAAATGAATGAAATCCACCAACCTACAAGGCTGAGATGTGCCTTGGTAAATGTTGCAAAATGATCTTGGTGCAGAAGATTTAAGAAAACCAGAGGATCCTTGAATTGTAGACGAAACGCGTCGAAGCCGATCAAAATCGCGAAAATGCACCGAAATCGAACTTGCACCAAAATAAATGGTGTGAAACCCTTGGATTGAAGTAGAAGGAGATGTAATTCCAGAAATATAACCAAAGAATGCCAAATGATGAAGGTTAAGCTCAAGAATTAATCACTTTCAAGGTGAAAAGTGATTATTCTTCAAGAATAAGAGCTTTTGGTGAGGCTTGATGGAGAAGAATTGAGATGAAGATGAAGGATGAGTAGAGAAATCAGAGAAAAAGTGAGAGAATTGAGAGTTAAATGTGAGAAGCTTAGTGAAAAATGGTAGAGAATGGTTGAGGGATTGAAAAGTGAGTGGAGGTGAGCTTATATAGACTTTAGGTTTGGAATATGAGATGGTTTAGAATTTGGTTTGGAATTAGCTTTGGGTTTGGAGCTAGGTTAGGAGTTAGTTAGACTTGACTCACCGAGTCAAGGCGGTTAACTAGGTTAGTTAGAACCAACTCGGTAACCATCCCAAGGTGAATTCCAACATCCATAGATCCACATTACTTGGAAGACAAGGAACATGGTGCACTTGTTTTGAAGTGAAGTATCATAGCAAATTCACTTGGAATGAATTGAGTAACTTGGAAATGTTTAGAGGTGTCTAGAATATTCCATATGCTACTAGAATCCAAGACCAAAATGTGTGGAAAGGTGTTGTCATGAAAAAGCAGCAAATTGGGCCTATTTTGCCTGTGTTAATCGATTAACACAATTGCACTGCAAATGGTTAATCGATTAACCATGCCAAAATATGCCCAATTTGCCCTAAAAAAGGTGTTGTGGTCCCAGCTTCGATTTGCCACCTCTTGTATTGATGAATAGGTATGGAAACCTTCATTTTGTGCTTGTTTTGACGATGTGATGACCTTTTGAGGATATGATTAATCGGGCTTGGAAAACCTGAATATCCTGCAATCAAAACACCAGAGGAAAAAATACGAATGCTTATATCAGCGATGCGAATGCTTATGCTCATGCAAAAGGCAAAAGAGGGAGGTCAAATTTCGGGTTACGACAGCTGCCCCTATTTAATCCTCTTGGATCTGAATGTACGAATTGTGCCAGCTTTTCGATGATTTGAGGTAAAAGGGGATTAAATAAAAGAGTAGCTCGAGAATTTGGCCGACGACGCCAAACAGAGCGGTGCAAAGGTAGAAAAGATAAAGTACAATGTTTGGCTGAAAATCTGTTGGGAGATAGGTCAGGCAAAAAGAGAAGGAGTATGATCGGTGCATATGCCATGTATGTGTTTCTACATGATGCTTGATATCATGCAATGCAAAGGCTCAAGCTGAGGCACAGTGTGAAGTGATTAGGCAGAAATTGTAGCAAAACGACTTCGACATCCTCGGTCGGGGAGAGAACCCGCAGATGAAGACAATCTCTGCTGGAGACAACAGTTCACAAAGGATGATGATTCCGCCGGGGAAAGAAACTGAGGACATCTCAAGTTTCTAAATCACCATGGCTGTCTCTGTTGGGGATGAAAGAACCAAGTCAATCCTTTCTACCAAGACTGGCTCTGTGTGGGGAAAAGAGATTCCCGAATTGTGTTGACTCAGCTGAGGAGAAACCACTGCTGCTGGTGACAGATAGCTCCTAATCATTTGGAGAATATGCACAACCCTTGCTGGGGAAAAGTGAGCAAAGCATCTTTGCTGGGGAACACCTTGGCAACCTGCTGGGGAGAATGATGACTCTGCTGAGGAACTGCTGAGGAGACAACAACTTCTTCACTGAATCAAAACATTGCCAGCCAGGCGTTAGGCTTACCAATGGATATTACCGCTCACCCTGTAGAAGTTACCAGTAACACATGCAATGCATATTGCTTTCTCGATTGATTTAGCTTTTTATTGTTCTCAACATTTTTTAGTATTATGTGATCACAAATAATTATTTATTTTGCAAACAAAATACTGGAACAAAATACATAAAGTGCGTACAAGGAGCAAAATCCTTGATGAGGAAATTTGCAATAAAATTGAAAAACAAATGTAAATGGCAAAGGGAAATTATGCTTTGGATTGATTACAACATTGGCCACCATCCACTGTGAGTCTAGGTTCCAACGCTTTGCACCAGTTGATGATGATTCGACTGCTCTGTTACCGTCTGAGGTCTAGCCATGAGGAAAAGAGGCTCA
Organism: Lathyrus tuberosus; assembly: GCA_022829125.1. Taxonomy (NCBI): domain Eukaryota; kingdom Viridiplantae; phylum Streptophyta; class Magnoliopsida; order Fabales; family Fabaceae; genus Lathyrus; species Lathyrus tuberosus. Next base: position 15,191,291 of record JALAZF010000097.1, read on the forward strand.
AGCGTTCACAGTCAATGCCTTTATCCCTAATTTTTGCCTGGACATGTTTTCTCTTTTTTTTCCGTCCACCGAGATGCCCATTTTTGCCTAAGTCACCCTTTCGGGTTTTCAACTTAGCGGGCGGTTATATTTTTTTCATTGTCCCTAACTTTTGTATGGACATTTCTTTTTTTGGTCCATCGGGACGTCCATTTTTGCATAGATTGTCCTTGCGGATGTCAATCTAGCGGACTCTTATCCATTTATTTTCAGGCATAATATTTTTTGACTGTATCGGAGTTCACGGGCGATGGCAACTCCTCCCCATCCATTGTGGTGAGGATCAGGATCCGCTTGAGAAGGCCTTCTTGACAACAAAGGGTCCTTCGTAGTTGAGAGTCCACTTGCCTCGTGGATCCGAGTGAACAGGTGAATATCTCTTGAGCACGAGTTCGCCTTCGCAGAATGTTCGAGGGAGAACTTTCTTGTCAAAAGCTCGCTTGAGGCGTCTCTGATACAATTGACCATGACAAACGGCTGCAAGATGCTTCTCTTCGATGAGACTCAGTTGGTCGTATCTGGATTGAACCCATTCAGCTTCATCAAGACCTGCTTCCATGATGACTTTGAGCGAAGGAATTTCGACTTTGATGGGTAGAACAGCCTCCATACCATACACAAGTGAGTACGGAGCTGCCCCAGTGGAAGTGCGAACTGAAGTTCTGTAGCCATGCAGTGCAAAAGGAAGCATTTCATGCCAGTCCTTGTAAGTCTTGACCATTTTCTGGATTATCCTCTTGATATTCTTGTTTGCTGCTTCAACGGCGCCATTCATCTTGGGCCGATATGGTGAAGAGTTGTGGTGCTCGATCTTAAATTCTTGACACAACTCCTTCATCATGTTGTTGTTTAGGTTGCTTGCATTGTCCATGATAATGTTGCTAGGAATGCCATAACGACAGATTATCTCTTTCTTGATGAATCTAGCAACCACTTGTCGTGTAACGTTTGCATAAGAAGCAGCTTCAACCCACTTGGTGAAGTAATCGATAGCAACCAGAATAAATCGGTGACCGTTGGAAGCCTTCGGCTCGATCATTCCAATCATATCTATACCCCACATGGAGAATGGCCAAGGTGCAGTCAAGACATTCAATGGAGTTGGAGGCACATGGATCTTGTCTCCGTAGATTTGGCACTTGTGACATCTTTTGGCAAAGTTGTAACAATCTACCTCCATTGTTGTCCAGTAATACCCAGCCCGAAGGATCTTCTTAGCCATAGCAGGACCTTTAGCATGTACACCCTCGCAGCCCTCATGTATGGACCTTATGATTGTGTTTGCTTCGTGTCTATCCACGCATCTGAGCAACACGGAATCATAATTCCTCTTGTACAGTATACCACCACTTAAGAAGAATTTGGCGCAAAGCCGTCTAAGAGCCTTCTTGTCAGTGATAGTGATACCCTCGAGATATTCCTGTTTTTCCAGATATCTTTTGATGTCGTAGAACCAAGGATTGTCATCAGACTCATCCTCGATTGCTAAACAGTGCGCTGGTTCGTTCAAGTGATCAATGCGGATATGAGGAGCTTCATTCTTTCACTTGACCTTGAACATGGATGCTAAAGTGGCAAGAGCATCAGCTAGTTGATTTTCCTCTCTGGGAATATGATGAAAAGTGATCTCATCAAAGTAAGGAATCAACTTCACTATGTGTTGTTGGTACAGAACCAGCTTGGAATCCCAAGTCACAAAATTCCCTCTGACTTGACCGATGACCAAGGCAAAATCTCCATAGACCTCAAGAATCTTGATTCTCATGTCAATTGTCGCTTCAATACCATAGATACATGCTTCGTATTCAACCATATTATTGGTGCATGCAAAGCATAATCTGGCAGTGAAGGGAAGGTGAAAACTTGTTGGAGAGATGAGGATAGCCCCGATTCCACGACCTTTAGAATTGGAGGCACCATCGAACACGAGCGTCCATCGCGCCCCTGGTTCGGGTCCTATATCAGGGTCTGGAGTCTCATAATCTCTAATAAACAGAACATCCTCATTGGGAAAGTCAAACTTTAATTATTGATAGCCCTCTACAGGTTGATGAGCAAGGTAATCAGACAAGACGCTCCCTTTTATTGCTTTCTGGGTAACATGCTGGATATCATACTCAGTTAACAGCATCTGCCACCGAGAAATCCTTCCAGAGACAGCAGGCTTGTACTTTATTGGATCCATTTTGGATATCAACAAAGTAGTATGGCAAATCATGTATTGTCGTAGGCGTCGAGCAGCCCAGACCAGAGCACAACAAATTTTCTCCAAGAGTGAGTATCTGGTCTCACAATCAGTGAACTTCTTGCTCAGATAGTATATTGCATGTTCTTTTCTGCCAGTGTCGTCATGTTGACCCAATACACATCCCATCGATTCGTCGAGAACGGTGAGATACATGATTAAAGGCCTACCAAGAACCGGCGGTACTAAGATCGGTGGTTCTTGCAATTATTGTTTTATTTTATCAAATGCTTCCTGACAATCATTATTCCATTCAACCGATTGATTTTTTCTTAGTAATTTGAACATTGGTTCACAGGTAGCCGTCAAATAAGAAATGAATCTTGAGATGTAATCAAGTCTGCCCAGAAAGCCACGGACTTCTTTTTCTATTTTGGGAAGCGGCATGTTCTGAATTACCCGAACCTTATCAGGATCAACTTCAATGCCCTTCTGACTTACAATAAAGCCCAACAGTTTACCAGATCGAACTTCGAAGGTGCACTTCGCAGGATTCAACCGCAGTCTAAACTTATGGAGTCTGTCAAACAGCTTCTTCAGATGAACCAAGTGATCATCCTTAGTTCTGGACTTGGCAATCATATCGTCCACGTAAACCTCAATCTCTTTATGAATCATATCGTGAAAGAGGGTTGTCATGGCACGCTGGTATGTTGCCCCTGCATTCTTTAGACCGAATGGCATGACTTTGTGGCAATATGTACCCATGGCGTGATAAAGTAGTCTTCTCCATATCGATTAGGGACATCTTGATCTGATTATATCCTGAAAAACCGTCCATGAAGGAAAAGACAGAGAACTGAGCAGTGTTGTCTACCAAGACATCAATATGAGGCAAAGGAAAATCATCCTTCGGGCTTGCCTTGTTGAGATCTCGATAATCCACACACATTCTGACCTTTCCATCTTTCTTTGGAACTGGGATGATGTTGGCAATCCATTCAGGATACTCAGAAGTGGCGAGGAACCCAGCATCAAGCTGTTTCTTTACCTCTTCTCTGATTTTGAGTGCCATGTCGGGTCTAGTCCTTCTGAGCTTTTGCTTGACAGGAGGACATCCGAGCTTGAGTGGCAAGTGATGTTCAACGATGTTGGTATCCAACCCAGGCATATCTTGATAGGACCAGGCGAAGATATCAACATACTCTTTCAATAACTTGACCAACTCAGAGTGTACATGCCCTGCGAGGGATGTGTCAACCTTGACTTCTCTTATGACCTCATCAGTACCAAGATTGACAACTTCCACTGGCTCTTTATATGGATGAATCTCTCTACGCTCGTGCTCAAGGAGCCTTTCCAGTTCAGCTGGTAATTCACAATCTTCCTCACCATCTTCTTCGGCTTGGTTAATTGGAATTCCAGAATTACAATGGATGTTTGCCATGTTGTTATCAATGATTTTATTAGTTCTGCATGTTTATGAATATGTTTAGAATAAGCTATTTTAAAAGTGAAAAAGAAAAGAAACTTTTGCCATTTGTTTGTGAAAAGTAAAATAAAGAAAGAAAATAGAGCATGATTTTGAATGCAAAAAAGTCTTATTTATGGATCACATAATATTGCAAAAGCGCGAGGCCCTTTACAAGCTATCCACTCGTCTCGAGCGAGGACAAGGGAATGAGAAAGCAAAATGCATTAGATGTTATATGGGAAACCCACAGGAATCACGGTAGATGTCCAATTGTTGAGCTTGAAACCTGGCGGACACTTGCGCACAAAGCTTGAAGTCTGATTACTAGGACCAACATCATCAGCAACTGCCACGATGTCCCCCTGCTGGAAACCCGCGTTGTGGAACTTGACAAAGTCACTTTGCTTCTGATCAGAGGAACCAGATTGACTACCAGGATGATAACCCAATCCAAAACGATTATGCTTCTCAACCACATCAATCACGTGCCCCCATCCTGGCAAGGAACCTCTATCGATGGTCTCTTTAGCACTCTTAGCAGATGCTAAAGTCAATTGTGGTGATCTACTTTGACTAGTTGAAGCAGAGCTGACATCTTCGAACTTGAGACACTGCAACAGCACCTCAGCTATGCCTTCTTCGATCTCGACATATCGAAAAGATGATAACTCGCTTACAATCAAATCCTCTTCACCACAGACAATGACAAGTTGATCGTCAAACATGAATTTCAACTTCTGATGTAAAGTGGATGTAACTGCCTCTGCAGCGTGGATCCACGGACGACCCAGTAGGCAACTGTACGCTGGATTGATATCCATCACTTGGAAAGTAATGGTAAATAGATGCAGCCCAATGTTGATGGGTAAGTCCACTTCTCCAATAACCTGTCTTCGAGAACCGTCAAAGGCTCTGACAACTAAGGCACTTGGTCTCATCTCGATTCCTTCCACTGGTAATTGACTCAATGTGCCCTTAGGCATCACATTGAGAGAAGAACCGGTATCCACTAGAACACGAGATAACAGGATGTCTGTGCAGGTTACAGATATGTGCATCGCTTTATTGTGGGTAGTTCCTTCAGGAGGTAATTCTGATTCATTAAAACCCAAATACCGACTTGTAGTTATATTGGCCACTACATCATCGAATTCGAAGACGGATATATCTTGCATAACGTGGGTGTTGTTCAACACTTTCAACAAAGCAGATATGTGCGCAGGCAAACTCATAAGTAAGGACAAAATTGAGATCCTCGAGGGAGTCTGGCCCAGCTGATCCACAATTTTAAAGTCACTTTTCTTGATCAACATAAGGAACTCTTGATCATCAAGGGTCTCCTTGCTCTTTGAAACATCCTCAGACAGGCTAGTCGGTACTGGAATAGCAGTATGTGATGCCCCTTGTTGAACAGCAGGGATCGCAGATGCAGGCGTTTCCTTGGGAGGAACAACAGTTGGAACTTGAGCAGGCTTTGTAGTGACCTTCGAAGCAAACACACGTCCACTACGAGTCATACCTCCACCAGCTGTAACATTCACGATCTCAGATTCGGCGAACCTTATCTCTTGACCTCCGGAAAACATAGTAGACCCATACTTCCAAGGTACCTCTTTAGAATTCTGATACTGAAACAGTTTCAGCGGACAAACCACGATAGGTTGCACCTTCTTCTGTTTAGGGGATTCCACAGGAACCTTCCTATAGACGATGGTAAACGGCTCAATAGTAGCAACTTCCTCAACAGGTTTAGATCTGGCGAATTACACTTCGCCTCGGTTCATCAGAATCTGGACACAACCCTTTAGCCTTCGACACTGGTTGGGATTATCGTCACAAATCTGACACTTACCATGCAACCCTTTCAACAGTCCGTGTTCGTTCAATCTCTTGAAAACCATAGCCATCGGGGTCTTTACTTCGTCAACATCCATGATCAATTCAGCCTTATAATGATCCTCAATCATGTTAACTGCAGGTCCACGGTGATTTGGCAACGGATTACTCTGAATGTTAGGTCCTTCCTCAGCAAAAGTCGGAACCTTCTTATCAATGAGTTCCTGAACCTTGGTTTTGAAAACAAAGCAATCCTCTGTCGCATGCCCTATGTATCCAGCATGATAAGCACAGGATGCATTTGGGTTATGCTTCGGGCCAAATGGAGGAATCACAGGTGCAATTTTCTTGGGGACAATTTCCCCCTTGGTGAACCAGATAAGGAAATAATTCCGTGTATGACACCGGAATTCTATCAAAATTCGGACGCTTACGGTTTCCTTGACTGTTGTTGTTCTGACGGTTTTGATTCTACTGAATTTTGTTCTATTGATTCTGTTGTTGATTCTGAGCATTCTGAACTGGTTGTTGTGGATGATACTGATATGGAGGGTGTTGATACTGTGCAGCAGCAATGTACAGATACGGATAGTACGGCAAGGGAGCCATGGGAGCTTGATACTGAGGAGAAACTTGAGTTGTCACAGCGTTGGCTTCACCTTCCTTTTTCTTGGAATGACTGTTCTGAGATTTCCGAGTGGCCGGCTGCTGGGAAGCAGCTCCAGGAATCTTTCCAGTCTTCAAACCATTATCAATCCGTTCACCAATCGTCACAACATCAGCGAAGTTCGATGAAGAACTACCCACCATTTTCTCGTAGTAGGACCCTTGCAATGTACCCATAAAGTTGTCAACCAACTCATTATCAGAGAGAGCAGGTCGCACATGAGATGCCATCTCACGCCATCTTTGTGCATACTCCTTGAATGTTTTAGCTGAGCGTTGTGACTGATTCTGCAATTACAATCTAGTTGGCACCAGATCAAGGTTATATTTGTATTGTCTCACGAACGCTTCAGACAAATCTCTCCAAGTACGGATTTTGCTGCGCTCCAAGCCCATGTACCAATCTAATAAAGCGCCAGACAAACTATCTTGAAAACAATGAACAAGTAATTCATCATTATTAATATGGGATGCCATCTTCCTGCAGTACATAGTGATGTGACTACGCGGGCAACTCAAGCCTTTATACTTTGGCAAATCAGGTATCTTGAATTTCTGCGGCAACACAGCATTCAGAACCAAACACAAATCTTTGGCTTCCATACCAAAAGCAGAGAACCCTTCGATAGCTCTGATATGATCTTCTAATAACTTGTTGTCAACAGATCTATTCTGATTAGTGGGCCTAACAAGAATCTGAGGATTTGGCAGCTGAGAAGCGGCAGGAGCATTCACTTGCGGAGTAGCAAACTGAGAAGGATACACCAAACCAGGATTAACCATCTGACCAGCATTCTGACCCATCAGAACACCATACAGATAATTTGGAGGAGGTACCCCAGCAGTTGAGGAAGATGCCCCAGGATGAACATTCTGAACAACAGTTTGAGCAGCCTGAGATGGAACCGGAACATGAATAGGAGGACCCCTATACACATGCTCTTCATCATCAGGAGTTTCAGTGTCGACTAATCCGGCAGTTTGATGAGTTTGAGCCTGAAGATTCTCAGGATCATCATTCACCACTGGAGGCGGGACATGGAGTAGGCATGACCCATGGATAGGCGACATCATTCCCATTAGGCATGGGTGCAACAAAAGGCTGATATGGCATGAAGTCACTACCATTATTGGCAAGCTGAGGAGTGTAATTCGGAGGCATGCCCCAAGGGAAACCAGCGGGCATCTGATTCAAACTAGGTTGAACAGTAGGCTGGTTCATAGGCTCAACTGGTACTTCAACTCTAGCAGGAGAAGGAACAACGACAGCAGGAGTAGCCGTAACAACAGGAGGAATAGTCACAACAGGAGTGACAACAGTTGCATCAGTAGTGGTTGCAACAACAGTGGCAGTAGCAGCAGTATCCCTCTAAGCACGAAGGAGCTCCATAATGACATCCATGTTCGTCTGAAACTGATCCATCTGACCTTGGAATTTTTCCAGAGTTTCCTTGTAAGCAGCATTCTCAGCTTCAAAGTCAGCCATGATTCTGGATTTGTTTAAGCGAGTAAAATACCGATGTCGAGTCGTCGTCTTGCTACAAGGAATACGGACAAGGATGAGCAACGGTTTCGGATGAAGGGGGTGCATATGCGGGCATGAATGAATGCAATTTATGCATAAAAAAGTTTTAAAATGCTTATGCAAAAATTTATTTGACATGATGAGATGATGTGCAACATCAGAATCAACAAGCCAGCATAGTCTGAGTAATCAAATCCTAACATCCACAAAGGTAGTGCTGTGCGGGTGCGAGATCTAACGCACTGAGAAAACAAAGGTTGGAAGAGTCTTGGTTTCCTGCAGAAAAACCCAATATCCCCCTCACAAGTAGTTCCTAGAAAGTGGGATTCTCAGTTTCGGATTCTCGATTTGAGAAGCAATAGTACATTCATCCCTCGGGGTACAATACTATCGCCAAACAAAGAGGTCGTCCACTGATTCCCCCAAAAAGGTCATCCTATGGCAAGTTCCCAGCTTTGGGTCCTCGGATCAAGAAGCGTAATGGGTTTGCCATTTCTGGTCTGCCATTATCGCTCCTTGGGAGGAGTTCCGCAACTGATTCCTCAGGAATGGTCGCCAGAGTCGACAGTTTTCTAGATCAACACCCTGAAATGCGCAAGACGCGCAAATCAGAACATCTCCCAAGAAAACCTCGTCTGGGTGTGGATTTCATGCAAACCATACGTACCAAGACGCTACATAGGCCACACTAATTTCCACTCTAATCCTATATGTACTCTCAAGCCTGTGTAATGGGCTTATCTCTCAAGTAGCAACCCAACCGACAACAGCAAAGAAAATAGCAAATATATAACATATGAATATTTTAAGCAGTAAAGAAATGCAATAAATAAACATAAAGCGAATAAAGCGTAAAGATAAAACTAGTAAAGCGCAGAAGATAAACACCCAAACATGCAAGAAAGCAAACAAAACTAGGCGAGACCCCACAAGGGATGGACCAGCAAGAGGTCAATCTGTCCCCAGCAGAGTCGCCAGCTGAAGATGGTTGGTTTCTACCTGAGTGAATCGCACACTCAAAGATATAGCAGAGTCGCCACCAAACTTTATTTAGTCCCAAAGGATAGGTAAAATGTCGATAAAACCCAAGGGGAAGAGAAACGGGAACGGGGGGTCGGTTATACGAAAGAAAGGTATTAGCACCTAACGCATCCGTCGTACTCGACGGGAACCATTTCTCTTGCTTATAGGCTTGGATGGGTTATCTATCTAACGGCTTCTAGCTAAAAGAAAGAGGAGAGGGAAAGGGGAAAAAGAAAGGAAGGAAAGAAGGTGCTCGCTGAGCAACAAGGTCCTCGTGCCTACGTACCCTCATAGTGCAATAAGGAAGTCAGAGCGTCGTAGTTCATGGAACCAGGTGACAGAAAAGAAAGAAAGAAAGGAGGAAGACGGGAGAAAGGTTGAAGTGTGATCGCTGAGATCATTGCGATCTCATGCCTACGTATCATACATTCGAAAGAATGAAGAATCAGAGCTTCTGTAGTTCGGGGAACTGAACGGAAAAGGAAAACAAGAAAGAAACAAGGAAACGAAAGAAGTGGTGTCAAAATCAAGAGAATAAGAGAGTAGGAGAGGAATGGTGTCTAAACCAAGAATGAAAGAAACTCCGTTGGGGATAACAAAGAGAATTGGTGTCGAAACCAAGAAAGTAAGAGCAAGGGGAATAGAAAGGACTCCGCCGGGGATCCAACTAAAGGGATGGTGTCATAACCAAGAGAAAAAAGTGACTCGGTATATTAACTGGCTGGCAGTGGTTAACCGAGGAAAGAGAGTAGACCCTGGCGGGGAAAAGAAGTTGGTGTCAACAGACGGACTGTGATAAACCAAGAGAGAAAGTGCTGAACCGAGAGAAGGTGTTTGACTGTGAAGGGACCTCGGTATATTAACTGATGAATAGTGGTTAACCGAGGAAAGAAAGGACTACAACTCTGTGGGAATAGAGAAGCATTGCTTTTAACAGAGGAAACTGTGATTAACCAGAAGCACGGGTGTAGGACCGATCAAAGGTCGTGACCCAAAGGACGGGTATAGGACCGAGCAAAGGTCGTGACCCAAAGGGGTTCGGTAAACTGACTGAACAAACATTACTCAATATAAGAAAGGGTATTTGAACCAAAGAAAGATTACTAACCCAAAGGGTGCAAGTATTCGAACCAAGAGGAGGTTGCCAACTGCGGGGGATTCGGTGTTTACAGATGGACTGTGACCAACCGAAGAGAAAAGCGAGTGATTAACCAAGATACGGTGATTAACTCGAAAGGGTTCATTATTTTAACAGGCGGAATGTGGTTAACTGAAGAAAAGGGTGATTAACCAAGGATAGGTGATTAACCCAAGGGGTGCTCAGTGATTAACAGGCGGACTGTGATTAACTGAAGAAACGGGTGATTAACCAAGAATAGGTGATTAACCCAAGAAAGGAGAAGAAACAAGAGAGGATTGCAGACTCCTGGGGAAGATGGTCATGACAGGAAAATTGTGCTAGACCAAAGATAGAGAATTGAGACTCTTCAGGGGAATCAAAAAGCAATGATTAATTACAAGAAGAAAGGAGTAATGAAATAAAGAGAGATTGCTAGTGCAAGAATAATGATCTCAACCAAGAAGGATGGTGATTGATTAAAAGGAGAGATTGAAAGAGATAGGAGTGATCAAGGATCGAAAAGGATCGCAAAGAGAGAAGAGTGATCAAGGATCAACTCGACAGGAGAATGAGAAACACTATAGCTGGAGGATAGAGGTGACTATTCTCGAGGAGAGGACAAGACGCCCTTACCAAAGAAATAGCCAGAATGAGGGTAGAAAAACTCCATCCTCATTCCTTCTCTAGCACCCAAAATATAGTGTGGAACGCGAAACAGATAGCGCAACCGCTCCAAGGTTGTACAGTGCTCCTGCGGAGAGAAACGGACAGCGTAACGACGTTAATTTGTACAGTGCTCCGATGCAAGACGTAGCGCGAAACTCCAATTCCACGGGGGGGATGAGAGAGGAAGCTCTAAAGGAAGCCTAAAAAGAGGAAAAGGGAAGATCGACTAATCGAAACAAAGTTTTGATCAATTAATCAAGGGATAAACATGCTAACAACTTTCCAAAGAGGATGAAAAGTCATTAAAGCAAAAAGGAGTGAATTATTGATTATACAAGATTAAGTTTATCCATGAAGAATAAACTCAATCCAAATCTGAAATGGAAGGTGCAAAACAGTGCCAAATGATCATCAGAAGGCCACACAAAATCATGCATCATGTGAACAAAGATAGTACAAGAATTGCTATGTTCATACAATGCTAAGAACATGAAACAATTTAATAATCAAAAATGTGCATCCAAAGTTCATGAACATGCTTCAACCAGAAGTGAAATGACATTAAAAACATCCATAAAATAAAACATGACAATCAATGGAAGTTAAAATGAAGAAAGCATGGCAAACACACTTGAAAATGCAAGAAAATGGCCATCTGGTTCAGTGCTAATCGATTAACACAATTGCACTGCAAAGTGTTAATCGATTAACACTTGAAAAAGTGCAAAAAACACTGGTTAATCGATTAACACAATTGCACTGCAATGTGTTAATCGATTAACACTGTACAGGGAGCAGAAAATCAGTTTTGAAAAGTGCTTTTGGCCAACTTTTTTATTGTGTAATCACTCCAATGCTAGGGCAAACAATTATGCACGAAAAATCAAGCTTAGAAACAGCAAATGATCAACAAAAGAATCAATTAACAATCAAGATCAAGGATTAAGCAAAAGTGCAATCAATTCACATGCAAGAATATCGAAATTACATCGCAAACGATACGAAAACGATCGAAATGATAAAATGAATGAAATCCACCAACCTACAAGGCTGAGATGTGCCTTGGTAAATGTTGCAAAATGATCTTGGTGCAGAAGATTAAAGAAAACCAGAGGATCCTTGAATTGTAGACGAAACGCGTCGAAGCCGATCAAAATCGTGAAAATGACCCGAAATCGAACTTGCACCAAAATAAATGGTGTGAAACCCTTGGATTGAAGTAGAAGGAGATGTAATTCCAGAAATCTAACCAAAGAATGCCAAATGATGAAGGTTAAGCTCAATAATTAATCACTTTCAAGGTGAAAAGTGATTATTCTTCAAGAATAAAAGCTTTTGGTGAGGTTTGATGGAGAAGAATTGAGATGAAGATGAAGGATGAGTAGAGAAATCAGAGAAAAAGTGAGAGAATTGAGAGTGAAATGTGAGAAGCTTTGTGAAAAATGGTAGAGAATGGTTGAGGGATTGAAAAGTGAGTGGAGGTGAGTTTATATAGACTTTAGGTTTGGAATATGAGATGGTTTGGAATTTGGTTTGGAATTTGGTTTGGAATTTGGTTTGGAATTAGCTTTGGGTTTGGAGCTAGGTTAGGAGTTAGTTGGACTTGACTCACCGAGTCAAGGCGGTTAACTCGGTTAGTTAGAACCAACTCGGTAACCATCCCAAGGTGAATTCCAACATCCAAAGATCCACATTACTTAGAAGACAAGGAACATGGTGCACTTGTTTTGAAGTGAAGTATCATAGCAAATGCACTTGGAATGAATTGAGTAACTTGGAAATGTTTAGAGGTGTCTAGAATATTCCATATGTTGCTAGAATCCAAGACCAAAATGTGTGCAAAGTTGCTGTCATGAAAAAGCAGCAAATTGGGCCTATTTTGCCTGTGTTAATCGATTAACACAATTGCACTACAAATGGTTAATCGATTAACCAGGCCAAAATATGCCCAATTTGCCCTAAAAAAGGTGTTGTGGTCCCGGCTTCGATTTGCCACCTCTTGTATTGATGAATAGGTATGTAAACCTTCATTTTGTGCTTGTTTTGACGATGTGATGACCTTGTGAGGATATGATTAACCGGGCTTGGAAAACCTGAATATCCTGCAATCAAAACACCAGAGGAAAAAATGCGAATGCGTATGCCAGCGATGCGAATGCTTATGCTCATGCAAAAGGCAAAAGAGGGAGGTCAAATTTCGGGTTACGACAGCTTCCTCTTGGGAAATGGCCCTTTAAGGAGAGCTTTTCCCATTGTCAGAGTCCACGACTTATTTCCCTTGGATTTTGCATATGCTTTGTTAATTTTCTTTTGTACTTGTGTAGGAGTAAACACTTGACCGTTGCATGTCATTCCTCCTGATCCATCATTATTAGTGCATTTGGTTCAATTAACCAGCGGTTTACTTTCAAGATTTCCTCCTTGTATGCAGGCAGTAGGATCATACTTCCATGGTACAACCTTTGTACTCTCAAATGGGAATGGTGATGGAGCACAAATTACTAGAGGAGCTATCGGGTTTACTGGTATTTGGATTTATCTTCTCTGATAAGGTATCTTAACAAGTCATGGCATCCTCCTGTTTCCCTCAAAAGTAGCAATGCTCACATCATTAGTCATTTGGCCAACTTGGACCGTTCCTTGATTCATTAATTCTTTAAGACAAATCTTCAACTCAACACAAGAATTGGGATTGGAGAGACAATTTTCACATTTGACATGATGCTTTGGGATTAGACCATGTTTCAACAATTGATCTTGTATTATCAACAACAAAGTTTTCACTTCACCCACTTCCTTGATAAAATCATGATCCATAGATTCTTCGATAGCGTTTACAGATGTGCTAGCATGCACAGACATGGGGTTACTCTTAACATTTAGGCCATCTGCTTTGAAAGATATCATCTTGGAATCTATCAACTCCTGGACCTTGTACTTAAGGGCTTTGCAATTCTCCATTGTATGCCCGAGTGATCTAGCATGGTATCATCTTGGCATTTACTTAACTGCCTGTAGCATCCGGTATTTTCCCACTCTTTAAGTCGTTCTCAATTCGCTCGCCGATGATGACTAGATCAGAGAATCCAGATGATACACTGCTTATCATCTTATCAAATAGGTTCCCATAAACATGTCTACTAGTTCTCTATCAAGCAACATCGGTTGAACCCTAGAACCTAGCTCTATCCATCTTTAGGCGTACTCTTTAAATGAATCATTACTCTTCTGATTAAGATTTTGCAGCTGAGTACGACTTGGAGCCATATCGGTGTTGTACTAATAATGCTTCGAGAAAGCCTCAGCCAGGTCCTTCCATGTGTGGATATGACTTTACTCCAACTGTATATACCATTCCAGAGATGCTCCATTAAGGCTGTCTTGAAAACAATGGATAAGCAGCTTAGCATCGCGAGAGTATGCAACAATTTTCCGACAATACGCTCTCAAATAAGTCCTGAGACAACTAACCCCTTTGTATTTCTCAAAATCTGGTACCTTGAATTTTGGAGGAATTGCCACATCTGACACTAAGCACATATGCAAAGCATCAATCCCATATGCATCTATGCCCCTTTATGGCTTTAAGCCTCACTTCTAGCAAACTATATTTGTCATCAGGCTTATCAGCTTGTGGTTCTTCAGCATTCACCACGAGCTTTGCCCCATGATTTGGCATGAAGAAAGAAAGTCTTGGGTCTTCTTCGTCATGTGGTGAGCCTTGCATAACTGTGGTAGCAGGGTTTTCATGTAAGAAAAGGTTCTCAATCAGGATTCATACAAGCTGAGGTATAGCATTACCCTCAGGTGGAGGAGTGTAACCATGTGGAAGTCCGCACGTGGGATTAGTTACCACAAGTGGCAAGATGGAGGTGTAAGAAGCATTTTGAATATCATTTTTGATGAAGACATGATGAAGTTCTTCCTCCCTTCTTGCCATACCCTATATGGCCTTCAAAAGCTGGTATACTTTTCCCTTTATAAGATTCATTTCCTCTCTTAGGGAAGCCTGGTTCTTTTCTAAATGATCCATGATCCTTTGGCGGTTAGCACGGGTACTGTACTGGTGTCGAGGAATCAGTTTGGAAGGATCAATTTTTCTAGAGATGAAGAAGATCAAATGAGTTATTTTGGATGCATGCATGCTCGAGGATGCTTATGGTTGCATGGTTATGCAAAAACCTTTTTTTTAACGCAAAGGTATACAATGTAATGTTATGTATGTTTTGGATTATTGAGAAATATGGTTTCAAATGGTCCGAGTACATATTTCTCATTGCTAAACGCTTCTAACTGCTTTGTACACATTGGATCTCAAAGGGGTGGCTCTAGGGCTTTAAAAGTTCCTAGATTCACGGACCCTATATGAGAATATTTCCCCCAATAGAAAATTGCTTTCTAGACGACAATACCGTCAAAAGGATCTACTCTAGGCGAGGTTTTCATACCAACCAGGCGAGACAAATACGTCAAGAAGGCCAACACTACGCAACCATCGACTTTAAGGTTCCATACACGGTTCCCGGAGTCAGGATCTTTTTTTTTTGGAAATATTGCCATTGATAACAAATTACTTATTACACATCAATACCTCGAAGAGGATCTATTTTGAGCAAGGTTTTCATGCCAACCAAACGAGACGAGTACGTCAAGAAGGCCAACACTATGCAACCATCAATTAATAACCATAAATTTAAGGTTCTAACGAGGTTCCTAGAGTCACAGACCCTACCTGAGAATATTGCAGCCAATAGCAACTTACTTGCTACACAATAATACCCCCACACTACTACAAATAATACATTTCATGACAAAACTTTCACCTCACCCAACAAAAAACTGAGGTATAATGCTAAGGCGCGACATGTTTTATTTATTCTTAAATAAATACCATATATTCCCCCGGTTTCTAAATATAACCGAGGGGAAAAATAATTCATGACATGCTTTAAATCCCAACAACAACAATTTATGTTTTTATTTCTTTAAAAGTGGTGTCTTTCTTTTTATTTTATTTTTTATTTTTAAATTAATGATCTATTTCTTCAGTTATATTTAATAACCGAGGGATTAAATTATCAGATTTTACTATAAAAGCACTCATTAATCAGATTTTACCATAAACCTAACTTATATGTACCAAACTTGTGCGCGCCATACTTTAGGATGAATTGCAAAACAGAAAAAATCTTCAATGTTCATCTATCTTGAATAAAACACTTTTTTGCTCTTGTGATCCATTTCAACATAATGGTGTTGATGTTGTTGTTGTATTTTTGGAATAACCTTCTTATGTTGTCAATCAAAGAAAACATTCCTTAATTTATTGCTTTCCTTAATTGATAACACTAAGAAATTTATTCCTAAACATTGTGTAAATTGCAAGCATAATTATCTTGTTCTCTTTCATGTGAAAGCATTTGCCATGGAAATATTTGCTCAAGATAATGAAATCTCTCTGGGATGGATTGCAAGTATAGAAAAAAAAATCTCTTGATAGGAACAAATAACTTTTCAAAATTTTGAAAAGATTTGTTGTTCTTCAAGAATCCATTATCAAAATTTGGATTTGTTTAAACAATTTATTTTAATATTCTGTGTAAATAATGTAATTTTTTAAAAAAAAAAGCTTTCCCCCCTCAGTCTTTTTACAGAAACCAAGAGGTATGTGGCGCTTGGGATGAAACATATTTTATTGTATTTTTTATTTAAATAGAAACACATTTTACCTTGATTTTGAGTAATAACCGAGGAAAAATATAAGCGTGTTTATTGAGTTTCTTCACAGTCCTTAAATAAATCTTTGTCGTTCATTTAATGATTATCAACGCTTAAGACACTACCATTAGTGATTCGCGTGAAACCTAAAACCCTCATTATAAAAACATTCTAAATATTAAAATTTGATAATGAAACATTTGACATGAAAACTTTGAAACTTAAAAAAGCGTTTATTTTATTTGGGAAAATTTCTCTATGATAGATTGCAAGAGCAGAAAATTATTTGGGTTCAAGGCTTTTGTTCTTAAATAATCATATAACTGAATAGTTATTTTTTATATAACCTTTTTTTGTTTTGTATCAGAAACAAATTAATGCAAAAGTCATAGAGAATATTTTGCATCTAACATTTGATCTTCGTCAAGATTAATGAAATGAGGATCCCTAACTTTTGTTCTTCCCAAAGATATTCCACATTTGTTTTTCACCGACAGTGATGACGATGAATCATATTCATAATTTGTTATATATTTTTACTTCAATATTCTGTGTAAAAAATGTAATATTATGTGTAAACAATGTAGTTTATAAACAAACTAATTTATTAATATTCTGGATAAACAATGTAATTAGTATTTAAAAAAAGAATATATCTTTCCCCTCGATTTTAGCCATAAACCGAGAGGTATGTAGAGTTAGCTTTGAAAATATAACAAAGCTATTTTTGGAGATCGAACCAATGACCATTCAACTACCCCCTCAGTTATTCTAAAACTGAGTAGTAAAGTGGCAGCTTTTCATGACGCCTTTCGTTACCTGTCATACCCCAAATTTTGACCACCAAGATTTCCCATCATTGTGAGAATCATCACCACAATATGGATGTACCTTCATGCCTCATCAATCTCCTCAAAGATGATTGAGCATTCACCACAACCAAGAATTAGGGTTTTTAAGCCCTCTCAGAGCACTTAGACAAAGGATCAATCAAGAAATGACATGATATTCAACTTGTCTAACCTCTCAAACACACATAAGAGATCAAGAGGATTCCCACATCAAGAATCAAGCACAAGGTTGCAACATTCCAATTGGATCAAGCCTCAAGATCGCTAGTGTCACCAAATTAGGGTTTTGGTCGACCAAGGCCTCCAGATGAAAATTTTATTCTGGGCATGAGCCAATGCTTCACAGCATAACCCAAAATACTCCAAGGGACCTTATGGACCCAATCATCAAGTCAAAATAACCTCAGGGGATGCATTCATCAAAAATCAGGAATTAGGGTTTCTTGACCTAATTCACCCCTAAGTTGACTTTCGGAGCAAAGCATAAGCCAAGACATCAAGACATGATTTGAGGGCCTCAAATACACCACTTTAATCCATTTACAACAATGGATTGATCCAAGAAGCTTGATTCACAAGTTTCAATTTCATCTGGACCACAATTAGGGTTTTGAAGGAAAAGTCAACTGTATCTCTGACTTTTGACCAAGACATGCTCCCAAACCTTGGGACATGATTCAAGACACCCTAAAACACCTATGGAATCCATCCAATAGGTTTGAATTAGGTCAAGAACTTGATTGCACAAAGGATCGCACAGTTTGGATTTCATCTAACAAAAAGTCAACTGTGCACAAAATCAAGTTTGACTTTTTGGAATTTTTCACAAATATGGTTCCCCTAAGTCAAAAACAATGTTTATGTATGGTATTGATCATCATTTATCAAGAAAAATCAAGAAAAGTGAGGTTTCTTGCAAAAGGGGCAACCTTGAGAAACCAAAATTTTTTAAGTTATGGAACAAAAGTGATTTTGTACCAACTTGGCAACGTCATAACTCCTAAACCACAAGGCATTTTTCTCCCATTCAAAGATCAAATGAAAGTCCATCTGAGATACTTCAAATATGTCAACTACAATAGATTCCAAATCCTCATGGATTTTGAGTTATGGATTGATCAAAATCACAAAAACATGAAAATGACAACTTTTCCAACACTTAGTGAAATTTTCAATAAGTCAGAATCTGTCTTAATTTTTCCAAAATGTAGAGGCATTTTTCACTTTGATCCAAGCTGAACCAAGACCAGATTTGAACATCAAAGTTGAAGTATGCCATGAGGGCTTTCCAACAAGTACCAGATCATCTCCAAATTCAATTTGAGTAGGGAGTTACAACCCTTGGAACATGGCATCAATGACTGATTTTGTTCAAGGCAGATTATAGGTCATTTGCTCGAATTGGCCAAATCAGATAATCACAAGCCTTGTCATCCATTTGGACACCTCAAGGGATAAAATCAAAGAGGAATGATCTGATCCACAAGCCTCCCAAGTCCAAGGAACTACATGTAGCCATAAATGCCCTAAAAAGGCTAAAAAGCTCCAAGACTCCAATTTTGTTTCTAAGCATTCAATGGATACATCAAGGTGGCATGGACTGAAGCAAATCTAACTGAATGAGTCAAGATTTAGCTCTGAATCAAAGGACCATAGGCTTGTGCCCTAACCTCAAGTCAATGGCTAGAGGAGACTAAAGATGCCTTTTGATCAACATTGGCCAAAGGACTATACAAGTTGCCATTCACTATTCCTTGCAAAACAAACTTGCTCTACTATAAATAGAGCTCATTTGTGATTAGTTTGAGTACACCAAAGCACTACAACACTTGCTTTCCTCAAAATCTCTCTCATTAGGCCAAAATGCCTTTTTTTACAAGTCACCACTGAGTTTTTGAGTTAGAGAGCAATTCCACCATAGCTCATGATCCAAACACATCCAATGTATCATATATAAGCTGTTCAAATACTCACCCTTGATCTGAAACACCAAAATCAGAAAGTCAACCCCCAAAACCTCAAATTTTGACTTTTTTGCATTTTTCAAGCCATGTCTTGATTCAGTCACTTCCAAAAACAAACAAGGCCTCAAACACATTCCAAATATCATCCTCAAACTGTCCCAATTGGTTTCCCTTATCTGGAACACCATTTAAGAGAGTTACCATTTTGGTCACTTTTGCCACTTTTGCAAGAAAGAGCCAATACTTGTTCCTGAGGATTCCAGCTGGTTTTGATCATCCTAAAAGCTTCTAAGGGATCAATCAAGAGTGTGTAAAGCATTGGATTACTTCTAGCACAAGGAACTTGCCAGTTAGCACAAGGAGCTTTAAGAGGTAAGTGCATCACAACTTGAACTCTCTAAATCATGCATTGCTTTGATGTCCATTGATCATGGACATCTCATATATATCATATATGTTGTGTTTGAACCAATTTGCCATGCTATTGTTGCCTGTATGATGAGATAGTATAGAACATGCAAATCTAGGCCTATTTTGAAATCACTATCGAATTTTAAAATAGGGACATATTTAGAAAAATCTAAAAGCCCCATTGGATTCCTCATGAAATTCTAGGCAGGATGCACCTAAATTTTATCCAAATCCATGGAGAATTGAGGAAGTTAGAGCCTTCATGCAAATCCACCAAAACTTGGTTTTTTGCCTTGGCCATGCCTAAAAACCAAGTCACCCATATATGTTTATGGGGTGGTTTTGATACACGGATGTATCACCACCCCAGTGGTAGCACGCATGTGTGTTTGGTTGGGAGGTCGTGGGTTCAAGACCCACCCAGACCATTTTGTCATTTTGCATATATTTTGCTATTTTTCACATTTTTCATGGTTTTTATTAATTAATTCCAAAATTAATTTCTCTTTCAATTTTAATCATTTTTTATTGGTTCTTTTTTTTTAAATTCACAAAAATGTTAAAATATTTTATTCTACAAAAATTTCACAAAAATATTATGTATTTCATATATTTGGTAGTTTTGTAATGAATTATATTTTTATTTGTTTTTTAGGCATTTAAAAATATTTCTTTCTCTTGATTTTGCAAATTCAAATGATTTTCAAATCATTTTATGAATGAAACATGATTTTTCAAACATTGATCCAAAATCACAACTTGTTTTTCACACATGTTTGATAATTTTGATCATTTTAATTGAATTTTATTCAATAAAAATGCATTTTTAAATCAAATTAGGGTTTTAATTGTTTTCACCCTCACAAACATTTTTCAAAACACTTTTGGGCCTCTAATAGAGTGTCAGACCATACCCTCTTTTGTTCATAAATAATTTTGGGCCTCAGTCATTGTATAAGTCCCGATACGATTGTCAAAATAACTGTGCGATTGTTATTTTTCATCTGGGTCTCCTTGGTGTTGTAAGTCCCATCTTTCTTTTAAAAATACACTTTTGGGCCTCTAATAGAGTGTAAGACCCAATCGTTGTAGTACATAAACCTTTTTGGGCCTCAGTCATTGTATAAGTCCCATTGTGTTTTCTAAAACCGCGGTGCGATCGTGACCCTTTAAACAAAATCATTTGGGTCTCTCCCTGAGTTGTAAGCCCCATTTCGTTTCTTTTTCAAACACTTTGGGCCTCTTAATAGAGTGTAAGACCCATATCTTTGTACAGAAAACCTTTTTGGGTCTCAGTCATTGTATAAGTCCCGATACAATTTTCAGATCAACGGTGCAATCACTGTTTTTCATCAGGGCCTCTCCTTGAGTATAAGCCCCAATCTTTTCAAAACAACTTTCCTTTTTGATTTAGGTTCAAATTTATAGTTGTTATCAAAACTTTCTTTAATTTCTTGAACAACTAACCATACAGCTGTTACAATGGAAGCTTACTCACCTGTAAGTTTTAAACATCTTTCTTTTACATACTTGCACAGATATATATTTGTTTGTGCTGGAAGCTTGCTCACCTGTAAGTCACTACGCCAAACAAGACATTAGACAGCGCTTTTTTAGGCCTCAGACAGCACTTAAAAGCGCGGCCTAAGGTTGCGCTGTCGTAGGTAAAGACTGTAACGCCCCAGTTTCGTCCGTTTTATTTAATCGAGTCGTTTTGATTATTTTATTATTATATTATTTTATTTTTTACTCTTATTCAGAAATATGTTATTTTTCATCGTTGGGATATTTTATCGCGTTTTGGGAACGTTTGTGAGATATTTGAGTGTAGGGGTATTTTGGTCATTTCACTTTATTTTTCTTAAGTTAGTAAGAATAGAAATAGAAATAGAAAGAGAGAAAAATGGAGAGAAAGAAAAAGAGAATAAGGAAAAAGGAAAGAAAAGAGAAAGAAAGGAGAAAAGAGAGAAAACTTGGAAAATCTAGGAATCGAAACAACCGACTTTCCAAACACGATTAAATCGGGTAAGGGTACGAAACTTGATTATTATATACTTGTGTATGATTATGTATGTATGTTTTTGGTTGATATTGGATTGAAATTGTATATAGAGTGAAAAACCATAATATGTGGGAATTGTTACAATTCGATTAAATTGTATCGAAAATCATGTTTTCAGGTCCCTTATTGTTGATACATGTTAGATACATGTTGTTAGGAATTCTATTGGTAATTTTCTGGTGTTTAGTTGAAAATTTGGATTGATTTTGGGTTGAAAACGCAGAAAAAATTCTGCAGGAAATTCTGGTTTTTCCACTGCCAGTACGCGTATCACCCAAGGCAATACGCGTATTGGTTAAGGCAATACGCGTATGGCATTGAAGAAAGGTGGGCAATATGCGTATGGAGTTCCATTTTCTCGGCCATCTGCCCATTTGCGTAATGGTACGCGTAAGACTTTAGGGCAATACGCGTATGAAGTAGGACAATAGGCGTATTGGGGTTTTTAGTGGGAATTTTGGGGAAAATCAGTCTCTGCCCATACGCGTATCACTTTGGGAAATACGCGTATGGAATGGGCGAGGGAGCAGGGCAATACGCGTATGGCTCAGGGAAATACGCGTATGGCCAGGAAGATTGCAAAATGTGGTTTTTTCGCGATGTCTTTTCTTGTTTAGTCCGTAACTTGTGTTCCGATTATCCATTTTTAACATTCTTGGTATTGTTGAATAGCTATTGAACTGTACTTTCTTATGATGATGGTTTTGGGATTGTTGCCCGATTTAATTATGTTGAAAATTTGGAATAGTGTCGTTTTGTCGACTTTTGTCGTTATAATTGTGTGTAATTGATGTGTATCATGCAATGTGCTGTTGATATGGATATGGTATGACTTGTGTGTTGTTGTATGGTGTAAATGCATGTGTTTAGATGGTGTGATGATGGTGTATGGCCGTATGGCAAATAAATGCATTGTTTTGGGCTTGAATTGCAAAGCATGATTAATGTTGAGTGAGATGATTGCATGTATGTGTGCATTTGAATGTCATGAGTCATTGTATGCCAAGCATCATGATATGCATTCTTGAGATGTCGTGTGCCCTAGTGGGTTTGAGCGACGAATCGATTCTAGAGGGAATCCGCTATAACATCGTGTGCCTTATACAAAGAGGTGTGAGCGGTGATTATGGACGATCGTGTGCCTTATACAAAGAGGTGTGAGCGATCGGGTCGTGTGCCTTATACAAAGAGGTGTGAGCGATCCATAAACGTCCTGTGCCTTATACAAAAGAGGTGTGAGCGACGGGGAATATTGTTTGCCCGACGGGGAGTTATACTAAGTAACAAGCGATGGTTCCAATAGTTCCTGAGTGAACTAGCGTTGAGATGATGGATGGATGGTACCGCATATGCATTGCATAGAGTCGTTGTGTCGGTCTCTGTGCATTTGCATAAATCATGAATGGATTGATTTGGTGTGGAATTGTGATTGGAATTGATGAGTTGAGATATATATATATATATATTGGTGTTGGTGATAATTGTATTGTGTATGATTGATATGTATTGGTGATGGATAAATGAGATATGTATTGTGTTGTGTTGTATTTGGATTCTGTTGTACGTTGTGGTGAGAATATTTTACGTGGGTAATTTTGTGTTATTATATAATTATATGCAATTATATTATGATTGTGTTTCTCACCCTTCTGCTGTTTTAAATGCTCTATGAGGCATTGCAGATTAGTTTGCTGGAGGTCTTTTTGTGAAGCTTAGGTCTTCATTCTTTTGTCGGTCGGCTCTGATATGTGGCACCGGGTAGTTAGGGAGACCGTTGGTGATTTGTGTGTATATGTACATGTTTCTTTTGGGATTGTACATGTATGATTGTATTTGGCAGACAAACTTTTCATGATATATATATATATATGAGATTTCAGTACAGATTTTCCGTTTTTATTCTGTATCTGAATTGTGGGTAGTAGGAACTAAGTTCCTCTGTTAATTGCTACCTGATTGTTGCATATCTTTATGAGCAGGTTTATGTGTATATTGTTTCAAATTGATGTGACACCTCAGTCTATGCCATGAATGTTTAATTACACTCTGATGAATTTTTTTTTATCGCTTTATTTAGTTGGGGGTATAGATTGGGGGTGTTACATTAAGTGGTATCAGAGCCAGTCCGTGTCAGTTTGTGTCAGTCCTTATTGGTTGTTGTAGTTGGGTGAGTTGTTTGTTTAACCATAGTTGTTGTTATTGGAAATGAACAGAATATGGCTGGTAGGAATGACGCTGCTTTGGTTGCTGCTATGCAAGCTATGGCTCGGGCTGTGCAGGGTGCACCTAATGCTGCTGGTAATGATGAGTTCAGGAAGAACAAACCGACTGTCTTCAAAGGAAGATATGATCCTGATGGTGCTCAGATATGGCTTAAAGAGATTGAAAGAATCTTCCGAGTGATGGATTGTGCTGAGGATCAGAAGGTGAGACTGGGTACTCACATGTTACTGGAAGAAGCTGATGATTGGTGGGTTAGTACACGTCATGTGTTGGAAGCTGCAGAGGAAGAGATCACTTGGGCTGTGTTTAGCATTGAGTTTCTGAGGAAGTATTTTCCCGAAGATGTAAGAGGAAAGAAGGAAATTGAGTTCTTGGAATTGAAACAAGGTAATATGTCTGTTGTTGATTATACTGCTAAGTTTGTGGAGCTTGTGCAGTTTTATCCACATTATGCAGAAGCGACTGCGGAATTTTCTAAGTGTGTGAAGTTTGAGAACGGATTGCGTCCTGAGATAAAGCAGGAAATCGGTTACCAAAGGATTAGAAGGTTTTCTGATTTGGTGGATTGCTGTAGGATTTTTGAGGAGGATAGTAAAGCTCGTTCTACTCACTATAAGAGTGTGAACGAAAGGAAAGGGAAACAACCGTTTCATATTGGTCCTTATGTAACACCAGCTGATAAGGGTAAACAAAGGGGGAATTTTGAGAAAAGGCCAAGTGGGGGAGGAATGTCTAATCCTCTGAGATGTTATAGGTGTGGTGACCTAGGACATCGTCAGTTCGAATGCAGGAAAGATATGAGGAAGTGTTCCAATTGTGGAGGTTTAGGACATATTGCAGCTGATTGTAAGAGGAACGTGGTGAAGTGTTTCAATTGTGGCGAACCTGGGCATGTTAGTACAAAGTGTCCGAAACCAAAGCAAGCTCCAGCTGGTGGGAAGGTTTTTGCATTGGCAGGAACTCAGACTACTAATGCAGATCGTCTGATCAGAGGTACTTGTTTTATTAATAGTACGCCTTTAGTTGCTATTATTGATACTGGAGCGACTCATTCATTTATTTCGTCTGAGTGTGTGGAGCGTTTGAGTCTTGTGTTGTCTTTGATGGATGGTGAGATGTTTATTGATACTCCAGCAATGGGGTCAGTAACTACTTCTTTGGTTTGTTTAAGTTGTCCTTTGACCATTTATGGTAAAGACTTTGAGATGGATTTGGTGTGTTTACCGTTGGAGGGTTTAGATGTGGTTCTAGGAATGAATTGGTTACAGTTCAATAGGGTTCATATTGATTGTTATCATAAGCTGGTAAGATTTCCTTCTCTTGAGGAAGACGAAGACTTGAGTTTCTTATCTACCAAAGAGTTGAAGAAACTTTTGGCGGATGAAGCTCAATTGTTTGGGTTGTTTGCATCATTGACAGTGGATAGTCAAGTTTCACTTGATGTGTTTCTTGTTGTGTGTGATTTTCCGGAAGTGTTTCCTGAGGATATTTCAGACTTGCCGCCAGAGAGAGAGGTGGAGTTTTCTATAGATCTAGTTCCTGGTACTAGACCTGTTTCTATGGCACCTTATCGTATGTCGGCATCTGAGTTAGTTGAGTTAAAGAAGCAGTTGAATGAATTGCTAGAAAAGAGGTTTGTGAGACCAAGCGTTTCTCCTTGGGGTGCTCCAGTTTTATTGGTGAAAAAGAAAGATGGAAGTATGCGGTTGTGTATTGATTATCGCCAGTTGAATAAGGTGACGATTAAGAATAACTATCCTCTTCCAAGAATTGATGATTTGATGGACCAGTTGGTAGGTGCTTGTGTGTTTAGTAAGATTGACTTGAGGTCAGGGTATCATCAGATTAGGGTGAAAGAGGAAGATATTCAGAAGACGGTTTTAGGACATGTTACGGTTATTATGAATATTTTGTGATGCCGTTCGGGGTTTCTAATGCACCAGGTGTGTTTATGGAGCACATGAATTGTATTTTCCACGAGCATTTGGATCGTTTTGTGGTTGTGTTTATTGATGATATCTTAATTTATTCTAAGTCTCGGGAGGAGCACGCGGAGTATTTGCGTATTGTTTTGCAGGTTTTGAAAGAAAGAAAGCTTTTTGCTAAATTGTCCAAGTGTGAGTTCTGGTTGTCGAAGGTGAGTTTTCTTGGGCACGTGATTTCAGGTAATGGTATTTCTGTGGATCCATCTAAAGTAGAAGCAGTTCTACAATGGGAGGCTCTGAGATCCGTTACTGAAATTCGAAGCTTTTTGGGTTTGGTCGGATATTATCGAAGGTTCATTGAAGGTTTTTCTAAGCTAGCACTTCCTTTGACCCAGTTGACTTGTAAAGGGCAAGCGTTCATTTGGGATATTCGGTGTGAGGAAAGTTTTAGTGAGCTGAAGAGAAGATTGACTACAGCTCCGATATTGATTTTGCCGAATCCTACTGAACCATTTGTGGTGTATTGTGATGCGTCTTTGATTGGTCTAGGTGGGGTGCTAATGCAATAAGGTAAGGTCGTGGCTTATGCTTCGAGGCAGTTGAAAGTGCATGAGAAAAATTACCCTACTCATGATTTGGAATAAGCGGCTGTGGTGTTTGTATTGAAGGTTTGGAGACATTATCTCTTTGGTGCTAGATTTGAAGTCTTTAGTGATCACAAAAGTTTGAAATATTTGTTTGATCAGAAAGAGTTGAATATGAGGCAACGTAGATGGTTGGAATTTTTGAAGGATTACGACTTTGGCTTGAATTACCATCCTGGTAAACCAAATGTGGTAGCCGATGCGTTGAGTCGGAAATCGTTACATATGTCCGCTTTAATGGTTAAGGAGTGGGAGCTTTTGGAAGCTTTTAGAGACTTGAGTTTGGTGTGTGAGGTGACGTCCGACAGCGTGAGGCTAGGTATGCTAAAGGTTACTAATGATTTTCTGATGACTGTTAGTGAGAAACAGAAGCTGGATGTGAAATTTGTGGATTTGATGTTGGTTGGAGAAAAAGATGCGAATAGTAGTTTTAAAGTGGATGTTAATGGTGTTTTGAGGTTCCGTGGTCGAATTTGTATTCCTGATGATGCGGAGTTGAAAAGGATGATTTTGGAGGAAGGACACCGGAGTAATTTGAGTATACATCCGGGAGCTAATAAAATGTACCAAGATTTGAAGAAGATTTTCTGGTGGTCTGGATTGAAAAGAGATGTGGCTCAGTTTGTGTATGCGTGTTTGACGTGCCAAAAGTCGAAAGTGGAACATCAGAGACCTAGTGGTTTGTTGCAACCGTTGGATATTCCTGAGTGGAAATGGGACAGCATTTCTATGGATTTTGTGACAGGGTTGCCGAATACACTGAGGGGGCATAATGTTATTTGGGTGGTGGTGGACAGACTGACTAAATCGGCGCATTTCATTCCGATTGACATCAGTTTTTCTTTGGAGAGGCTAGCTGAGATTTATATCAGTGTGATTGTGAAGCTGCATGGTGTTCCATTGAGTATTGTTTCGGATCGAGATCCGAGGTTTACCTCGAGATTTTGGGAAAGTTTACAGAAGGCGTTGGGTTCTAAGTTGAGTTTGAGTTCTGTTATCATCCTTAGACGAATGGACAGACGGAGAGAACGATTCAGTCGTTGGAAGATTTGTTGAGGGCTTGTGTTCTTGAACAAGTTGGTGCGTGGGATAGTTATCTTGCGTTGGTGGAATTCGCGTATAATAACAGTTTCCATTCTAGTATTGGAATGACACCTTTTGAAGCACTGTATGGACGAAGATGTCGAACACCGTTGTGTTGGCACGAATCTGGTGAGAGTTCGGTGGTTGGACCCGAATTGATTCAACAGACTACAGACAAGGTGAAGCTTATCCGTGAGAAAATGAAGGCTTCTCAGAGTAGGCAAAAGAGTTATCATGATCGTAGAAGGAAGGATCTAGAGTTTCAAGAGGGCGATCATGTATTTTTTAGAGTTACACCGGTGACGAGTGTGGGTCGTGCATTGAAGTCGAAGAAGCTTAATTCTCGGTTTATTGGTCCTTACCAGATATCTGCGAGAGTGGGTGCTGTGGCTTATAGGGTGGCGTTGCCGCCGAGTCTGTCGAATTTGCATGATGTGTTCCATGTTTCACAGCTTCGGAAGTATGTTCTGGATCCGTCGCATGGGATTCCGATGGACGAGGTTGAGGTAAGGGAGAACCTTACGGTTGAGGCATTACCAGTGAGAATTTTGGATCGCGAGTTAAAGCGGTTAAGGGGCAAGGATATTGCACTTGTGAAGGTAGTGTGGGGAGGCGCTGCTGAGGGCAATTTGACTTGGGAGTTGGAGGGTCGGATGCGGGAGTCATATCCAGAGTTGTTCGTCTCAGATATATTTTCGAGGACGAAAATTTCTAAGTGGGGGAGAGTTGTAACGCCCTAGTTTCGTCCGTTTTATTTAATCGAGTCATTTTGATTATTTTATTATTATATTATTTTATTTTTTACTCTTATTCAGAAATATGTTATTTTTCATCGTTGGGATATTTTATCGCGTTTTGGGAACGTTTGTGAGATATTTGAGTGTAGGGGTATTTTGGTCATTTCACTTTATTTTTCTTAAGTTAGTAAGAATAGAAATAGAAATAGAAAGAGAGAAAAATGGAGAGAAAGAAAAAGAGATGAAGGAAAAGGGAAAGAAAAGAGAAAGAAAGGAGAAAAGAGAGAAAACTTGGAAAATCTAGGAATCGAAACAACAGACTTTCCAAACACGATTAAATCGGGTAAGGGTGAGAAACTTGATTATTATATACTTGTGTATGATTATGTATGTATGTTTTTGGTTGATATTGGATTGAAATTGTATATAGAGTGAAAAACCATAATATGTGGGAATTGTTACAATTCGATTAAATTGTGTCGGAAATCATGTTTTCAGGTCCCTTATTGTTGATACATGTTAGATACATGTTGTTAGGCATTCTATTGGTAATTTTCTGGTGTTTAGGTGAAAATTTGGATTGATTTTGGGTTGAAAACGCAGAAAAAATTATGCAGGAAATTCTGGTTTTTCCACTGTCCGTACGCATATCACCCAAGGCAATACGCGTATTGGTTAAGGCAATACGCGTATGGCATTGAAGAAAGGTGGGAAATACGCGTATGGAGTTCCATTTTCTCGGCCATCTGCCCATTTGCGTAATGGTACGCGTAAGACTTTAGGGCAATACGCGTATGAAGTAGGGCAATACGGGTATTGGGGTTTTTAGTGGGAGTTTTGGGGAAAATCAGTCTCTGCCCATATGCGTATCACTTTGGGCAATACGCGTATGGAATGGGCGAGGGAGCAGGGCAATACGCGTATGGCTCAGGGCAATACGCGTATGGCCAGGAAGATTGCAAAATGTGGTTTTTTCGCGATGTATTTTCTTGTTTAGTCCGTAACTTGTGTTCCGATTATCCATTTTTAACATTCTTGGTATTGTTGAATAGCTATTGAACTGTACTTTCTTATGATGATGGTTTTGGGATTGTTGGCCGTTTTAATTATGTCGGGAATTTGGAATAGTGTCGTTTTGTCGACTTTTGTCGTTATAATTGTGTGTAATTGATGTGTATCATGCAATGTGCTGTTGATATGGATATGGTATGACTTGTGTGCTGTTGTATGGTGTAAATGCATATGTTTAGATGGCGTGATGATGGTGTGTGGCCGTATGGTAAATAAATGCATTGTTTTGGGCTTGAATTGCAAAGCATGATTAATGTTGAGTGAGATGATTGCATGTATGTGTGCATTTGAATGTCATGAGTCATTGTATGCCAAGCATCATAATATGCATTCTTGAGATGTCGTCTGCCCTAGTGGGTGTGAGCGACGAATCGATTCCAGAGGGAATCCGTTGTAACATCGTGTGCCTTATACAAAGAGGTGTGAGCGATGATTATGGACAATTGTGTGCCTTATAAAAAGAGGTGTGAGCGATCGGGTCGTGTACCTTATACAAAGAGGTGTGAGCGATCCATAAACGTCGTGTGCCTTATACAAAAGAGGTGTGAGCGATGGGGAATATTGTTTGCCCGACGGGGAGATACACTAAGTAACAAGCGATGGTTCCAATAGTTCCTGAGTGAACTAGTGTTGAGATGATGGATGGATGGTACCGCATATGCATTGCATATAGTCGTTGTGCCGGTCTCTGTGCATTTGCATAAATCATGAATGGATTGATTTGGTGTGGAATTGTGATTGGAATTGATGAGTTGAGATATATATATATTGGTGTTGGTGATAATTGTATTGTGTATGATTGATATGTATTGGTGATGGATAAATGAGATATGTATTGTGTTGTGTTGTATTTGGATTCTGTTGTACGTTGTGGTGAGAATATTTTACGTGGGTAATTTTGTGTTATTATATAATTATATGCAATTATATTATGATTGTGTTTCTCACCCTTCTGCTGTTTTAAATGCTCTATGAGGCATTGCAGATTAGTTTGCTGGAGGTCTTTATGTGAAGCTTAGGTCTTCATTCTTTTGTCGGTCAGCTCTGATATGTGGCACCGGGTAGTTAGGGAGACCATTGGTGATTTGTGTGTATATGTACATGTTTCTTTTGGGATTGTACATGTATGATTGTATTTGGCAGACAAACTTTTCATGATATATATATATATATATATATTTGAGATTTCAGTACAGATTTTCCGCTTTTATTCTGTATCTGAATTGTGGGTAGTAGGAACTAAGTTCCTCTGTTAATTGCTACCTGATTGTTGCATATCTTTATGAGCAGGTTTATGTGTATATTGTTTCAAATTGATGTGACACCTCAGTCTATGCCATGAATGTTTAATTACACTCTGATGAATTTTTTTTATCGCTTTATTTAGTTGGGGGTATAGATTGGGGGTGTTACATAGACAGCGCTTTTTATTTATGAAAAAACGCTCTCTAAAGTATACATTAGACAGCGTTTTTTCCGTAAAAAGCACTCTCTAAAGTGGGCCTTTAGACAGCGCTTTTGAAAAAATACTGTCTAATGTATACGTATAAAATTTTAATGAATTTTTTTATATACCTTTAGAGAGCGTTTTTTCAAGAAAAAGTTTTGTCTAAAGGCCCCCTTTAGACAGCGCTTTTTAAAGCGCTGTCTAATGTATGCCTATAATTTTAGTCATCAATTTTTCTATACCTTTAGAGGGCGCTTTTTAGGAAAAGCGCTTTCGTTTGTGAACTATAGACAACGCTTTTTCTAGAAAGCGCTGTCTTTTCTCTACGTATAATTTTAATATTTTTTTTAAAAATCCCATTTTAACCATTTTTTTTATGCAGAAACCTGTATAATTCAAGCCATTTCGATAAACCTGTATATTTCACATTTCTATTAACAATTTCTAGTATGGTTCATTAACCATTTCCATTAATCCCATAAATCACATAAACCACATAAACCATTTCCATTATAATTCAATTTATTTACATTAACTATTCACAAAACTATACAATTACAATCCAAAAACACATAAAGGGCATAAACCATTCACAAAACTATACAATCCCATAAAATAAACCATTCACAAAACTATACATTCACATAATCCCATAATCCTATACCTTATATATATATAGGATTCTTTTTTCAATAAGGTATTCGCACAATTCCTCCTTAATTTCTTGCAATTTATCCTTCGTGTAATGAGAACACGCATATTCATCAAAGTACTACATAACAAAATAAAATATGCATGATTTAGTTAAAAATAATAAATTATATGACATATCCGATAAATATTAAAATAAATCCTAAGTTATAAATCCATGCATACCGTAATAGGAATCTCTAATCGATCCATTTGAAGGATTTCTCTCATAAACCTCAAAACGAAATACCCGCAGTCTATGCCATTACGCTGACGAGGGCACTACACATAGACAAACAAATAAGAATTAATATATAGTTGTTTTGTGTTATCAAGTAGCATCACTAATAAGCAACATTGTGAAAATTAATATACCTCCACTTTGACCCATGTAACGTTGGTTGCTTTAGCCCGTGCTACTCGAGATTCTCTTTGTGCTCGGTATACGAGTATTGCTCTATAAAAGAAAAACGTAAATTTAGAACAATCTCACATAAATAATTAAATATACAAATACACACGAATATTTTGAACAATCTCACTTACGTATCAACCACATCTTTCATATCCTGATATGTTGACCAATCAGTATCCAATGAATTCAGATAATAGACCACTTCTCTTGTAGGATTAATGGCAACCAACAACCAGTGTCCACTGTAAAATATAACAAAAGTTTAGATGGATAATTTCTACGCAAAAGATACAAATTAAAGATTAGAATGAAATTAGAATGAAAATCTTGCTTGTTTCCAGTATTATACGGTAAAAGAAACAAACTTTCTGTCTTGCTGGCCATAAATCTCTCAGTTAAGTGGTCTTTTACTGAAAGTGCATTCATACCAATTGTCGGTGCATTGACAAGGGTGCAAGAGAAGAAACGGAATCTGTTTGACAATTCTGTCCCCCGCGTCAATTTTTCATACAAGCACCTTAAATGAAAACATAATAAACATTAGACTATTTTCATTGAAATGTGTAAATAAATTGTTCAACTAAATAATAATAGATTGATCGGAGTACCAGATGTATGAATGCATAACACCGATGCCTAATTCAATATGCTTGAAAATCTGCTCCATGTCCTCTCTTCCGATTATCTCGGAATGAGGAAAACCAAAAACACCTTCGTCCATGTCTATTTGACGAATAGCACCATCCATCAAAATCTGACATTGCCATAAGTGTTTCTAGGCATGACTGAAATCGAGGAGGAGCTCTTTTTGCCTGCACGGTCCTAGTAGGAGCTTTTTTCTTGCTGGCTTGTTGTGAAGCTTGAGCAGGAACCTAACAATCATATATGTTAGGTAAAGTAGAAAATCATGAAACTTTTGAATTCAGATAATAGAATAACACTTAAAATGTACCTCTCTTTGTGATTCAACAGACTCGTTTTGCCGCAAAACCCCTTTATTCTTAGTTGCGGGTTTTGTAGGAGTCTAACATTACCATGTAAAAAAAATGTAAGTAATGGTTCAGAATGATTTTCATAATCGTTCAGATTTGACATTTGAATACTAAGAGATTCGTAATGGTTTTCAACATACCTCATCATCTATGGAAATGAGGTCTAACGGCCATGCAACAAACGAACCTATTGCATCTCGCAGCAATGTAACCTCTGAAACCGAGTCAGGTATGGGTAGTACCGCATCCGTATCTAAAGCGATATCAACCGACACTTTCAGATGTCCATGAGGGAGCGGTTGATGGTGAAGTAACTCTCCCACATGGTTATGAACTTTTCCCTTGCCAACCATGCGATAAGTCGGTAACGACAAATACAACTGGCAAGATGAAATGTCTTGGAGCAATAATAAATATGTAACTGTTAATGTGTATAAAGGTCAATTAAAATAAATGTGTTAATTTAATTAAAATAAATATGTGCTAATTACCTTGGGAATTTTATTTTGACAATTGATACTAGCTTTGTCACTAACATCTTTCAAACCGGAACCGCGCTTTTCCGCCTCATATCTCTCTTTATCCTTTTGCAATTCACGGACTTGCGCCTTTAGTTCCTCCAATGATTGCATGACTTCTTGGTTGCTGGGATTTTTTCTCTTTGGATACAAGGAAGATGGAGTCACACCAAATCCTTTACCTCTCACCCGGCCGGAATACTCAAGAACATTTAGTACTCGACTACGAATGCTCCTGCAATCCTCCTCGCCTGTGGTTAAGGATTTAGATAGAGTCTCCTAAAATTCATTGACATATCGAAAATTATTAGATGGGATTACAAATTAATTATATTTTAATAAAATTTTGATTAACTTAAAGACATAATGTTATACTTACACATTCGTCATAAACATGCTGAACATCTTCCCTAACAACTCCATGATGATTCTTCACTTTTCGTCTCTTCTAACTACACATTTAGTTAAATAATAAATTCATCAAGTATAACACAATAATACAATTAATAAATTCATAGCATTAATATATACTTACCAATTTTTGCTGTAACCGTGCATATCCCAAACGCCCTTTTCTGTATGGATACGCGGGTTTTGATGCTCTTTGGCGATTAATGGCACTCAAATCCTGGATAAAAAAGTTTAAGTCATATCAGAACAAACTAATGCAACAAGTATATAATACAATTAATAGATATGACAAGATAACATTACATTGAATTTTTCGGTTTTTCGTTTGGCTACAAACGTGCTCCATTCTTCGGGTTCAATCACGTCCGCATACAACTGTGGAAGTTCTGCTTCAACAAAATTTTTATCCGCATCCCTAAGATATTTGTTTGATAATAAGGCTCAGAACCCTCTGTGTCTCTTTCCGGCCAACTGAAGACAATATTTTTTCAGGCTTTCATCAATATTAAAGGACCTCTACAAAAAAACATACACATATAAACATAAAGTGTGTTAGTATAAGTAAATTAAAGACTTATCTTATCTTATAAACATATAAACATAAAGTGTGTTAGTATAAGTAAATTAAAGTACTTGTATCTCAGTCCATATCTTATCTTTACCAGCTTTCAACTTTGGACTCCTCCAATTATCACTGGTAATTGGAATATGCTGACGGACAAGTGAACCAATGTATGAAGACAACATTGAACCGTTAGGCTCAATTAGTTGGTTCTCATCACTCCAATGTACATCAAACTTGATCCTTTTATCTCTAGCACGGATGATTGACTTCATAATAGTTATTCCACGTTTTATTTCACTTTATACATTCGAAGGTTTATTCCATCAGTAGATAATGCCAAGCGAAGGTTTCTTGCTTCTTTTCCAAATTCAGGATAATCATCATCAATTTTCATCCACTGTGGTGAATCTGCCGGATGTCAAAACTTTCCATCAATAATTCTTTCATCTGCATGCCAAGTCAAGTGTCTTGAATCGGTCTCACTACGAAACATGCGTCTAAATCTCAGAATTATAGGAAAATACCATAAGACTTTTGCTGGAGACAACTTTTTCTTATATCGAGAGACACTGCATTTAGGACACTCATTTAACGAAGCATACTCATTTTGAAACAAAACGCAATCGTTTGGACAGGCATGTATCTTATCATAGCTCATGCCAATAGAGCACAACATCTTTTTGGCCTCATATGTTCGATTGGGAAGAACATTATCCTCTGGAAGCATATCTTTCATAAGGGCCAATAACCATTATATAACGGTTTCTCTGCATCGCTTACCAACCTCTCAAACATTTTGGGACAATCCTTAAGATCTTCTTCAAGTGCTTCTGCAATCTCTTCGACTCGAGCAGAATCGTATGTATCTGTGCCATTGTCGTTTGAAGCATAGGTCGTATTATCCCCCGGTTCAACATTCCCGTTAATTTTCTCACCATGCAAATTCCAACATGTATAACTTTTATTAATTCCACTCCTCATTAAATGCGATGCCAACTGAACCGTGTCAACCCGACTCCCAAAAAAACAACCCAAGCAAGGACATCTCATTCAACTGGGGTCTTTGGCGTGCGCAACAGCAAACTTAACGAATTCTGATACCCCATTCTCGCACTCTTTCGACAATCGACTTGAAGACATCCATTTCTTATCCATAGTTATACTAATTAAACTAAACAAAAACAAAAATAAAAAATATTTACCTGTGGGGAAACGATCCAACTTTAACACTTTGATCACAAGTAACCCCTATATATAGCAAATTCAATAAGTTAGTAACTCCATCATATCAGTTCATTCAAAGCACTACTAATTACAGTGGCGAGAGAGAACAACTAATTACCTTTAGAGATGTAAACAACTTCTAGACCCACACAGTGTCCAGATAGGTTAGAATTACCAAGATCCCCCTGTACACGTATCATAAAATGAAATATCATTAATTGACCAATTATGAGTCATAACTTGATAAGTGGCAACATGTAATCACAAACAAACAACAATTAGAGGTAAACACCTACATAGTGGCCTCAAAAGTAAGTACTATTTCTCAATATATATAGTTAGTCACTATATAATAGCAATGTTGTGATTGGTTATGGCCATATATTTATGTTACAGGAACTTAACTTGGATGGTTTCATATACCATAACTAATTCACCATTTATTCTTTTTTTCTATATAACCTACTAACTTCTAATTTCAAGCTAATGTCATAACACCTCTATCTCCAACTTGTTCCATCTGTTTCTTCTCCAATTGCTTAGAATCTGTCTCGGGGAACACCTCGGATTGTAACTACCAGGATATGAAATTACACATTACTAATCAGCAGCTTGTAAGAATGAAACTCATTTGAATTCCACATGTGCATGATATGAAAAATAAGTTCCTAACTTAGAACAAAAAGAAAATGATTTACAATGAAACTACCATTCATCATGTCCTATCCTTACTTAACAAAATTCCTATTAGTCTCAATTTCTAAGGATCAAATTCTCAAGAGTACGGCTGGTGCAGATTTGTGTCTGTCTGTCCTACAGAGTGGAATTGATGCCTTTTCAATAACCATTGAGTGTTACTTAAAATACAACTCCAAACCATCCAATAAAAAGATGAACCATCTGGAAAAATCAAAGTATTAAAAACAATAGGCTAATCAATGAACCAATGGAGGGATATTTGCAATGGGGGAGTTAGTAAACTTATTTCAAAGAGTTGTCAAAGAGGATGGTTGAACTGCAGTATACACTAAATATTGGCACTAATTGGTGCTACAAATATTAATTAATTTGAACAAGAGTGAATTTTGTATCATGTAGTTTAAAACCATCGGTCTATGTTAGTGTTTTAGGTGCCAATTCATAAACCTAAAAACTTGACAAAATACTGCAGTGACAATGAGACATATTTGTAACCAACACATTCACAGTGACAGTACTAAAGCCTTTAATTTAATAGAGGATCTGTTAAAAACAACAATGAACGGCAACAACAACAACAGCAAAAAATAACATTCATTCTTGGATAGTTTACGATAAAAATACATTCATTCTGATAAAAAAATAACAGAAGCAACAACAACAACAACAGAACGACGACAACAACAACAAAACGACGGCAATGCTGACGGCAAGAATCAACGGCAACAACAACAATGACGGCAAGAACAATGTATGAAGCAAGAACAACAACAACAATGTACCTCTTCTTTTCGTTTTCGTCTTCTCCTTCACGAATGCAAGAATGAACGATGGCAACGGTGGCAGCAACGGTTTCAGAACGACGGCAACGGTGACGGCAAAGGTTTCAGAACGACGGCAATGAAAGCAAGGGTTTTAGAAAGCATGCAAGAACGGTTGAACACAAGGGTTTCAGCAGAAAGAAACGGTCGAGAGCAGAAAATGAAAAGAAGTTTCTGAAAATGATATGAAATGTGTTTTATATTTTAATTCATAAATGACCTTAGAGGGCGCTTTTCAAAAAGTGCTTTCTTAAGTGCTACCTATGAGAGCGCTTTCCTTAGAAAGCGCTTTCTAAAGTGAGGAGAATTTAAGACCTATAGCAGCGCTTTCAGAAAGCGCATTCTAAAGTGAGGAGAATTTAAGACCTATAGCAGCGCTTTCTGAAAGCGCATTCTAAGGTTAACCTATAAGAGCGCTTTTCAAAAAGCGCTTTCTAAAGTGGCTTCCATTTAGGGCATTTAACAGCGCTTTTAAAAAGCGCTCTCTAAAGGATGTCTTTCACAGCACTTTTTTTTAGCGAAATTTTTTAAAGACCTATAGCAGCGCTTTGTCCAAAAAGCGCTGTCTTTGGTGCGATGTGAAAAGCCAATTTTGGCGTAGTGAGTCCTTCTACACTCTTTTACATACTCGTATATATTTCATCTGTATATATGCTTGTATATTATATCTCCTTAGAGTTTTCCCCGACAATTAGGTCTAGGATTAGATAAAGCCAGTGGTCACTCTTTCAACACAATCAAAACTAGTTCCCCATAGGAATTCCAGATACAGTCTTGCCTCCTCTTGGGCTTATACAATATGGAACAAAGAGAAAGGCATTATTCCCGGTGAAACTTTTCTCAGACTGTCACTATTAGAAAATTGTCAAAGAAATTCATTCCCCCAGAGAGGATTAATTCCCGGTGAAACCTCTCTTGAATTTCTTCAAACCTTAGAACCGTTCACTAAAGAAAGGATTATTCCCGGTGAAACCTTTCTTGAACTTTTCTTAGGTTTGGACCCACAGGCTTCCTAAAAGCATCCCCAGCCTCCTCTTGGGCTTTGTACAAGCACCCTCAGGCTTCTTAAAAGTTCTCATGCCTTCTCTTGGGCTTAGTACAAGGACCCAAAGACCTCTTACAGGTATAGGACAGAACCTAGTCATCCTTTGTTAGAGCAGTCTTTCCAAAGAGTCAAAACATCAAACCAATTTAGGGTTGATTCTCATCCCTTAAAACACCTGCCTCCTCTTGGGCATCATACAAAGATCAACCCTTTCATACCAGCAGACTTGGACAGTCTCATCTCCTCTTGGATTTCAAAGAAACCCTCAAGTTTCCCAAAAGTACAGGATAAATCCTAATCATCTCATCAATCACCAACAAAGTTTAGACTTTCTTAAAAATTTCCCCAGCTAGGGTCAAATCACTATCAAAGAACCTTTATCAGAACCTCAAGGCATCTGATATCTCAATTCTTCTGTAATCCTCAGCAAGAGTTGATTCCCCAATTTGGACCTGCCTCTGGATCTCAATAATCCTCAGCAGAAACTAGCCTTCTCTTAGGCTTTATATAAGAAATTCCCCAAATTAGCCTCTTCTTAGGCTTTGTATAAAGATCTTTCCTCACTCTCTTGTTGAGTCAATCACTTTTAGCCTCCTCTTAGGCTTTGTAAAAGGATTTTTCCACACTCTCTTGTTGAGTCGATCACTTTCAGCCTCCTTGTAGGCTTTGTATAAAGATCTTAAAACACTCTCTTGTTGAGTCAATCATATTTACAGCCTCAATCTTGGGCTTTGTAAAACACTCTCTTGTTGATTCAGTCTCTTTTCAGCCTCAATCTTGGGCTTTGTACAAGACACCCCTAAATATCTTCAGCTGATTCAGTCAAATGTCTCTTTTTAGCCTCAATCTTGGGCTTTGTACAAGACACATATAAAATCTATCTAAGCAGAGTCATTCTCTTTTCAGCCTCCTCTTAGGCTTTGTATAATGATTTTCCTCAGTAGAGCTAGCCTCAATCTTGGGCTTTATACAAGACAAATCATACTCTCCAGCTGAGTCAATTCCATTTTAGCCACAATCTTGGGCTTTGTACAAGACAGATAAAACCTCTCACCAGTAGAGTCAGTTTCCCCTTTTAGCCTCAATCTTGGGCTTTGTACAAGACACATACAAATATTCCCCAGTGGAGTCAAAACCCTCTTTTAGCCTCAATCTTGGGCTTTGTACATGACAGACAAAATATTTCCCCGGAAAAGTCAACTTTCAGCCTCCTCTTAGGCTTTCTATAATGATATCCCCAAAAGAGTCAGTCTCTCTTTTAGCCTCAATCTTGGGCTTTGTACAAGACAGATAATAAACTCCCCAGGGAGTCAATCAACTTTTTTAGCTTCAACCTTGGGATTTGATCAAGGCACACAAAAATTAACACCCCCTCAGAGGAAATCAAAAACATCTTTGTAGGAAGACATTTCTCTGTATATCACAAATCAAAACAGAAAATCAAAACAAACCTTAATCCCAGATAACCGCTGTAAGTGGCATACTTGTTGATTCAAATATCTAAGCTATAGTCCATCTCTTATCCTGGTAAACCTCTTTCATCTAATTGCTGTAAGCGGCAAGCCTCTGGATTACAAACATCCACGCCACTGTCCCTCTTTTAGCATGAAAAGTTCCTAAGGAAATATGGCATTACTCTATACTGAGTTAAAGTTTTCTCCTTCAGGACAAATCCCTTATAAAAGAAATTATGGCATTGCTGGATTCACATATCCCAGTTAAAGTAATTCTCCTTTATAATCAGTCACCCAATAGTTGTGATAAACAGACGAGATGTCTCCCTTTAGAGATGACAAATTCTCTCTCAGTCAAACCTTTTAGCTTCAATCTTGAGCTTTGAACAAGACACAAACAACCTTTTTTAGCTTCAATCTTGGGCTTTGAACAAGACACCAAACATCTTTTTCCTCCCATAGAATAGGAGGAACTACGATTGCTCTGATTTCCCTGTTTTCTTTAACGGGAATACGTAGGCATAAGATTGCAAAATATTAGCGAGCATACCAATCAAAAACTTTAGGTCCAGTACCTTCACATACTAATAAAAAACCTTAGGTCCAATACCTTACCAAAAACATCGGAAAAACTCGACATCAACAAAAACTCTCTCTCAAACATTCCCAAAGGAGAAACTTTCCCAACCCATGACAGACAAACACCAGTAAGTAGAAAATAGTATAGAAATTGCTAATAACCTGTGGATAACCACATATAGGATGGGTAATTGACAACTCCCCATTGTATAACCTGACCCCGAACTCCCCAATCTCTTAAGCATTTGTTCAGTAAAACATTTGCGTGCAAGGTTAGTTTTAGATAGCTTCCCTTTCCTTTCCAGCTTCATAGGATAAATAAGAAATCAGAAAGTAGCACCCAATCCTTACCATTGCGTTGAGGAAAAACCCATGGCGATAAGGTGGTCGCGTCACCGACAAAAATCGCACGCTACAGGAAAATGGCGACTCTGCTGGGGAGATTTTAGGAGCAAAATTCCTAAGAGGTCTAGGTTGTTAGAAATTTTACTACATACTATATATTATATATTATATTGCTTTTCCTACTTGATATCCGTGTTTATTTTTATGTTAATGGGAATGCGATTTATACACATGTGGAAAGTTTGAGAGAACCCTAAGATAGATGGCATAGACGGGGAAACTTGCAGGGAGTGAATCCCGAACAAGCGAACCTGGTAGACTATCAAATCAGGCGAGGGCCCGTGTGGATACTATGTTGAACGAACGATCGTCGTGAAAAGAGACGCTATCTCAGTACGGCACCCGTGACCCTGAGGATTTAGTTGACAGTAACCATATGGCCATTTGGTAGTGCGGTAACTATCGAGAATAGTTGATACGCGATACTACACTCAAATGAGATTACCCTAGGATGCTACAGCTCGCTCGGGTGAACCAGCCTGCTGTTGATATCCCTAGGGGGGTCAATGATTTTGGGAACCTTTAACCCGTTCTACAGGTACAAAAATTGACCGGAATACAACCTTTGGGGATGGGTAGAGCAATGACTCCATGCTCGTGACGTTGAACCCTTGAACCCATGTTTTTTCAATGTTTTTGTGTGCTGCCTTCATGCATTCATTTAAAAAACTCTTAAACAAAGAAAAATTTCTTCCCTTTTCCTCTTTCTTTCTCAAAATAAACTAAAACAATAATTACAAATATCAGAAAGATTGCGTTATGGATTTCGGTAGAAGAAAGACGCACAAGTACACCTTTAAGGCTCCAAAACTAGAGGATTTAAGAAGGTTGGCAAGGATGATTACCAACCCCAATGCTTTCAGAGCTAAGTATGGAGGACTGCTGTCTCTATTAATGGTCCATGTAGTTGAAGGAATACTGTCTACGTTAATTCAGTTTTACGATCCGGTTTATCACTGTTTCACATTCCCGGATTATCAACTAGCAAAAACACTGGAGGAATATTCTCATCTGACTGATTTACCCATCACTGACCAAGCTCCCTTTTCTGGTCTGGAATAAATTCCAAAGGAACAAACCATTGCAAGAGCAATCTATTTGGACGAGTCAGAGGTCAGGACTCACATGACCACTAAGGAAGAAATCCAGGGTTTACCAGCTAAATTCCTGACGGAGAAAGCTCTATACTTTGCCAGTGTAGCAAACATAATTGCTTTTGAAGATATCTTTGTTCTACTCACATATGGGTTATTTCTCTTTCCCAACATCGATAACTTCGTCGATACCAATGCCATTAAGATCTTTCTGATTGGAAACCCCGTACCAACCTTGCTCGTAGATGCTTACCATTATGTACACTTAAGGAATTTGTACAGCGGAGGAATGATCACATGTTGTGTACCCCTACTTTACAAATGGTTCACTTCCCATTTACCCAAGTCGACTGCATTTTGGGACCATAAGAGTACTCTATGTTGGTCACAGAGAATCATGTCTCTTACCAACTCTGACATAGATTGGTATAATAAGATTTATGAGGGGATAAGGATCATCGACAGTTGTGGAAATTTCCCTAATGTACCCCTCATAGGAACTAAAGGAGGAATCAACTATCATCCAATTTTAGTTCGCCGTCAACTCGGATACCCGATGAAGAATATCCCGCATAATGTTCATATGGAAGGTCTTTTCTTCAAGGAAGAGGAAAATGATAGGGCACTAAAGAAGGAAATAATGCATGCCTGGCAACACATTCATAGGAAAGGAAGAGAGTCTCTAGGAAGACCAGACTGTACCTCTATGGAACCTTATCTCCACTGGGTACAAACTAGAGCCCTCAAGCTGAGGATGCCTTACCCTCGTCAAGAAGTTCTTCCATTAAAGGAATCTGTCCTTTATTTTATGTCTGATACGGAAAAACTCCAGGTCACTCTTAACAAAGTTCAACGGGAGAAAAGCTCTTGGAAAAACAAGTATCGAATCCTTAATGTGGAGTGTACTAAAATTCAGGAACTGTTAAAAGAAAAGGATGCTCTGATTGAGATTCTAGAACAGCATGTTGTAGAAGATCAAAGGAACTTGCTCACTCCTTTCACTTGGAAAAAGACTGACAACCCGACAACGGCAGAAGAACCCCGGTCAAAGAAAAGGAAAATACCAGAACCAGCATCTGAGCTCTCTTCAGAGAGGACTTAGGATCCATAAGCTTAGTCATTTTCCTTACAACACTTTGTAAAATACTGTATTTTCCCTTTCTGCAATCTTTCAAATTCAATAAAAGGGGTCTCCCACTGTATGATATTCACAATCTATTTGTTGAAGTTTCTTTTTTGATTAAAGCAAAAACAAAACAAAAGATATATATCATTGTATTCATCATTCTCACATAACGCGTTCTTCTTATCTTTGAGTCTCACATATGTGTCACGATTCTAGAGTCAAACTGTCTCATTCGTACAATACTCGGGCCAATCGACAAAATAAAATGGACGATCTCGAGGAAGAGAACAGAGAGCTGAGAGAAGAAATCGACGCTCTAAAGGAAAGTTTGGAAAAAAATTCACAGTGGCATGCAATCCCTGGCAGCAGCTCAGAGGCAACAAAAAAGGACTGTGATCTCAGAGATCACATTTACGCCCGTAGTGGAAACATATGATCCTCGGTACAACATGCCTAAAGGTCGCCCCTGGGGCATGCCTATCAAC
Organism: Lathyrus tuberosus; assembly: GCA_022829125.1. NCBI lineage: Eukaryota > Viridiplantae > Streptophyta > Magnoliopsida > Fabales > Fabaceae > Lathyrus > Lathyrus tuberosus. The sequence continues at coordinate 15,234,484 of JALAZF010000097.1, forward strand.
TTTGTCCCTGAAGGATACATCCCACCGGTCACTGAAGACCCAGAAAATACAGCAGGAACCGCTGGGCCTGAAGGTTACAAACTTCGAGAAAGCGAGGACGCAAGAGTTATGACAGCAACTCCTGAAGGTTACAAACTTCGGGGCATGGAAGCACCAAGAGTCACCGCCATAATGACTATACCACAACCAGTGGTACACACTGTCCCGGAAGGACAGATTCTACAAGTAATTTCTGGTGGAAACGAAGACATGTACAAAAGGATGAATGAGTTCCAAGAACATTTCCTGGAGATGCAGAGGGAACTGCATGCCATTCGCAGTCAGGATTTATTCGGAAAGGATGCCGCAGACCTTTGTCTGGTCCCTAATGTGAAAATACCGCACAAATTGAAGGTGCCTGACTTTGAAAAATACAAAGGCAACTCTTGCCCTCAAAGTCATTTGGTGATGTACGCTTGAAAGATGTCAACCCAGACAGAAAATCAACAGCTACTGATCCATTATTTTTAAGACAGTTTAACCGGTGTCGCATTCAAATGGTACATGGGTTTAAATCGCACCAAGTTCAATACTTTCAGAGGTCTTGGCGCTGCCTTCGTTCAGCAGTATAAGTATAACCTGGACATGGCACCAGACAGAGATCGACTCAGAGCAATGTCGCAAAAAGACAAGGAAACTTTTAAGGAATATGCTCAGAGATGGCGTGAAATTGCCGCTCAGATCTGTCCCCCTCTTGAGGAAAAAGAGATGACCAAGATCTTTTTGAAAACCTTGAGCTCATTCTATTACGACCGAATGGTCGCCAGTGCACCCAGTGACTTTACTGAAATGGTGAACATGGGGGTACGCCTTGAAGAAGCTGTCTGAGAAGGAAGATTGGTCAAAATGCAGAGCCATCAAGCACTACCAAAAGATACGGTAGTGCTTTCCCAAATAAAAAAGAGCAAGATATTGGTAATATGTCTCTCGGAAAGCAAAGGCGGAGGTATCAACCAGTAGCAGCGGTAACTCCCGCTATCAACCATGCGCCGGCTCCAACATGTCAACCTCAGGTTGCTCAGAGCCAACCAAATCAATAACAGTATCAGCAAAGGACACAACAGCCTCTTCAACAGGCTCGTCCTCAGTACAACAATAACAATCATACAACATGACCACCAGGGTTTGACCCTATACCGATGTTGCACGCAGAATTATTTCCACTTCTACTGGTCAAGGGGCACGTCCAAACCAGGTCTCCTCTTACCGTACCGAAAAATCCGCCTTTTTGGTTCAAAACGGATCAAACTTGCCCTTACCATCAAGGAGGATCGGGGCACAACATTGAGAACTGTCTCAGCTTCAAGTCTGATGTGCAGAAGCTTGTCAGGAACGGGGTCCTATCTTTCAAAGATACTAATCCGAATGTTTAGACGAACCCATTGCCTCAACATGAGAAGACTGTAGTAAATTTAATAGAAGAAGAATCTAGCCGCAGTTATCAAATTCACGATGTACTCCTATTAGGAACTAATCTGGTCAGGATGCATTATAGACAGAGCGGGTACGGTCATGTACCACCTCACGATTATCACAAGTGTGATATCTGTTCAAAGAATAATCAAGGATGTTTCATAGTGCAATTAGCTCTACAAGAACAAATGGATCTCAGATGGATCCAAGAACACCGAATCCGTGAAATCAACATGGCCCATGCGCATCCCTACATTGTTCAGAACCACAAAATTCTTGCGATGAACGTCAATTTGGTGGCGATGCACTCAAGGCAAAGTCAATACCATGATCTGCCACGGCACGATTACAATTCCTGTCTAATCTGCTCAATAAGTAATCAGGGATGCTCTTTTGTACAAGAGGCCCTTCAACGTCAGATGGATCTCAGATGGATCCAAGACTACCGTGAGAGAAATAACCATCAGATCAATATGGTTCAGATCTTTGACATACGCTTAATGAATACCAGGCTGGTAGAATTACATGCTAAGCAAGTCAGGCTCGGCTTTCTGGCTTCACACGATTATCAAGACTGTGAACAATGCCATGAAGACGACCAAGGGTGTGCACTTGTCCAAAGAACACTTCAACACTTGTTGAACCACTGGTGGCTTCCTATCTACTTGGATGAAGCTACACAATAGATTAGTATGACTGACGGGAATCCTGATAGGCATCAGAGTCAGGATGTCCGTTCGATGGAAACAGATCTAGTAAAGTTACACTGCATACAAAGCGGACGTGGCAGGATGCCACCACACAATTATGAACGCTGTAGAGTTTGCTCAGAGAACAACCAAGGATGTTATCTTGTACGGTCGGCTCTTCAAAATCAGTTGAACCATAAAGAGGTTCGACCATGTTCAAGCTCTGGGTCAATCAACGTGATACAAGACTATCTCCCTGATCAAAGCAAAGATGTTGTCATAATCTCCGATCATGGTAGGACCAAAGAAGTTTGTGCCATAATCCCTCTACTCGATGAATCAAGAATTCCTCTTGATAGTAGAAAGATTATCAACCTCGAACCAATTGAGGCTGCCTACGATGGTCAGAAAAATCAAAAAGCTCATGTGGTTATCTATCTATTGGGACCAATACCGTACAAATCCGATAAGGCTATCCCTTACAAGTATGGTGCAACAACTATCGAAAATGGAAAGGAAACTCCATTACCCTCCGTCGGGAACATTGCCGACATCATTCGAGTAACACGGAGCAGCAGGATCTTCAACAGAGGAGTTGGAGAACCTGCCAAGGAAAAATAACCTCAAACAGAAGTTCCCAATCAACCAGTCGGACTATCCAGTAATCCAGAACTGGTAAAGAACAACGATGAGATGCTGAAGCTCATCCAGAAAAGTGAGTACAACATTGTGGACCAATTGTTGCAAACTCCATCTAGAATCTCTGTGCTAATTCTTTTGCTCAGTTCTGAAGCTCACAGGGAAGCTCTACAGAAAGTCTTAGAGCAAGCCTTTATGGAACTAGATGTGACGATAAGACAGTTTGACAGCATCATTTCCAGCATCACTTCCTGCAACAACTTAGGATTCAGTGATGAAGAACTACCGGAAGAAGGCCAAAATCATAACATGTCACTTAACATTACAGTCAACTGCCAAGATGATGCTTTAGCCAGCGTACTGGTAGACACGGGATTAGCTCTGAATGTTATGCCAAAATCTACTCTAATGCGACTATCATTTCAAGGAGCTCCGATGAGAGGCAGTGAGGTCATCGTCAAAGCCTTTGACGGATCCAGAAAAATAGTTATCGGTGAAGTCTGTCGCTCCCGGGATTTTCATCCTAGTACAAACGCGAAAGTGGCACCAAACAGAGTCGCCAGCAATGTGTATTTATCCCAAGAGAGGGAAAGGAAACACCGCGTAAACCTGAGAGAAAGGAAAAGCATGGTCTTACGACCAAGAGAACTGGGTTCGGGAGTCGGTTACGCACGGGGAAGGTATTAGCACCCCCACGCGTCCATCGTACCCGATGGGATCCACGCTTGCTGTTTCGATCAAAGGGTGTAAAGAAAGGATACTGGAAAAGGAACTGAAAGAAAGAAAGGAGAAAGAAAAGAAAAGGAACGGGAAACAAATGTAGGGAAAATAAAAGAAGTGCTCGCATGGGCCCTACCCCACTGCCTACGTATCTCATCGGGAACATGAGAATCAGAGCGACGTAGTTCCCCTCACTAGGGATGGATTGTTTGTGTTTTTTAGAGAACGGCTTACGTTCTAACTCAGGTGTTGCAGGCTCGCTGGTCCGAGTGCATTACCGTCTTGCAAGAGAACGAGTAGAAGCGCGTTCGTGCGTTGAGAATGAATGAGATGAGAAAAGAATTCCCGAAGGAAAGACGTTATTGTTTGTTTTTGCCTTTTAGAAGTTTTTTCCATTTATTTGCATATGACAGTGTATCTGAATCTTAGTCATTGGAATGTGTACATTCTCACATTCCAAGATGGAATGGGTAAGAAAGCACACTAAGAGTGAAGAAGACCTCCACACTTAGCTCCAATTGTCAATGTTCAAACACACTAGCATACTTGTGTTTATTAAGTGTTTTTGTTAATTAAGAAAAGAAGAAGTGTTTTTTATTATTTGCACCTTCAACAAGTATTGCATTTAAGTCCCTCATACAAGATCAAATGCTTAACACATTGACCCAAGATGGGCTATATGCTACACATTCTAAGATTACAAGAGAAGACCCCTTATAATCTTTTCTTTATATGAAAGGCCTAAATGCAATAAATGCCTACCTTTATTATATGTTTTGAATTTTCTTTGAGATGAGAAAAGAGACTCAAGAGAGGAGAAAAGGTAAAACCTATATGGACTAAGACTCAATCCTAATTGATTAGTTAAGGGAGTGATCCTAAAGTTTGTGAGGTTTCAACCTAAAGTCTAAAGAAAGAATGAATTAAACAATTCACTTCTAAAGTAGAAGATGAATTGTAATTCACAAGGGGAAAGTGATGAATTATTAAAAGAAAGCACACAAGTGCTTAACAAAACACAAAATGGAATTGTAAAAGAGAAAGGATAGAAGTTGAATGTGGATTCCTTATCCACACTCAATTGAAACTTACCAAAGCCCCTACATGGTTAGTAAACATGTATAAGAAGTATAAGAAGTAAAAGAACATGTAATGCATCATGAAACTCAAAAGAATTAAATGAGAAAACAAATCCTAGAACCACAACCAGAATGAGCATCATATGGACAACAAGTGAATATCATCATACAAGTGCAAGTGAATAAGCAATAATCATCATCCATTAGCATTTAAACATGTCACAAAAAGAAGGGATGGATGAAAGATGGAAAGAAATGAAGAGGACATGCATAAATGGAACTTGTAAATCAACAACCAGAATTGAAACTAAATGGAAAATGGTTTATAAACATCTCAAAAGTATTTATGAATCAACTTCAAGACATTCAAGAAGTAATATAAGAAGAATTGAAATGAAAGTTCAAAAAGAAAGTGCAAACAATACATGTTAATGATGCACAAAGTTCAAATTGAAAGTCAACATGCAAGGATGACATATAATGTGTATCAAAGACCTATAATATCATATGAATGGCTCATAACATATGCAAATGCTCATACAAATATGCACAAAAGAATTCATGTAAACATGCACTAAAGTTGTAATGACATGCCATGGATTATACTTCCAATGTAATGCATCAAACAAAGACCAAATGGATTCATGAAAATTATGCCATCATATTATTGGAATGCCTAGGTCAGAAATGCATCATACATCAAGATAGCATGTAAAAATTCATAGCAAAATGACTTCAAACAAAGCAATTAGGTCAAATTAAAACCTCATGCAAAGTGGTGCAAATATAGGCATCAAAACATGTCATAAAGTGACTTAAAAAATCAAACAAAAATCATATAGCATGCTTCAATGTATTGATGAATCAATACAAAAAGAATCATGTCAAAACAGTTTGTAATGAGCAAGAAAAAAATTAAACAAATTCATGTATCATGCCTAGAATGCATCTAAATGGAAATTCAAAGAAAATTATGGACCAGGGGTAAAAAGGTCATAAAATCAGAAAATAAAATCATGGAAAATTTCCTAAATGTTTTAATGATGCTCATGAATTTTTTTGGAATTTTATGATGATGTTTGATATTTTTAAAAATCAATTATGAAACGTGTAGCAAAAATGAAAATAAAATATGAAATGCAATGTGAATGGGGTGCAAACATAGCAAATCCATAGTTCAATTCGTTTGGGCCTTAGAAGCGTGGGGTGTAAATAACAATCTGTCATAGGTCCAATTACGCGCAAAACACCATAGTAACCATGCACTCCAGTCAACAAAATTGACTCATCAATAGCCATTAGATCAAGTCAAGGTCAAGCCAAAGTCAAAGTACGCAGATCCAACACACGCGGATGAGGACACACACTCACTACCATGTACCATGCCACACAATGTTTAAGTAAATTCAGAAATGGTGCACATGATTTGCACGTGAATTTTAATGTGCTGTCAACTTTTGGACCACACGATCATGGAAAATGAATGGACAAGATTAAAACGTGCATAAACCCTAGTCATAACAGTCACCGGCCGGAGGGGACCTCCGGTCACCTTCTCCGGCCAACAGCCACCACCTGCAACTTTCGAACTTCACCAAAATGCACAAAACGTATATCAAAATGATGCTGAGCTCACGTACATCATGGATATGCTCATGAAATCCACAAAAAACACACACATAGCAAGAACAGAGGAGATCAATTTATGCCCTAGGTTTTGCAACTAAGCCTTTAGAAGGCCTATCAACTAGCCGGTTGGAGTAAAGCTTCTATCAAGCTTAAAACAGCAAAAACAAGCTAAAATTAACGAAAATCAACTGAAGCAAAGTTGAATGATGAAACCTGAAAATGTGGAGCAATTGGAGATGTTGAGAAAAACCAGAGGACAGCTTGATATGCTGAGCTTCTAGATCTTCAAACTTAGCAAAATAAATGCTATGGATTCGTAAGCAGATGAAGGATGTTGAAGCTTGCAATGATGCTGAACTTGCAGAAATGGAGTTGTTCTTGTTGCTCTTGATTCAACCACACCAAGCAATGATTAATGGAAGCACAATGGAGTTGAAATCGTGGAGAAGAAGATGAGAAAAATCAGAGAGAGTGAGAGGAGAATTCTGAAGTGAATGTGAGAAAATGAGTGTTCCAAATGAAGTTGTGAGGTGAGATTTGGCTTTATAGTGTGAGTTAACCAAGGTTAAACTGAGTGAGGTTAACTGAGTCACAATGGTTTGAGTGAGTCATCCCTAACTAACTGAGTCAAGTTAGTTAGGGAGAGCAATGATATGGTGCAGCTGGTTTATGAAGAACTATGGTGGAGATGAAAATGAAATTCCAATGGCACGGCTATGTAGCATAAACTTATTCAGCAAGTTTCATTCTTTCCCTTCTCATGCATAATGAAGCACGTGACATGGTGAATGTAAAAAGTGTTTGGTTTAAAAGGGTAATGGATGGAGAGTGTGATCAAGCATGCGTGGGAATGTGACAATCAACAACATTCATTTCTGATTTTTTAGCAGCTTGGAATCAGTTGGAACATGGTAGTTTAAAGATGATTTTCCCTCTGCATTGTGAATGGTTTGAGAAGGTTTTGGGATCAAATGAAAGAGGGAATATCATGGAGCAATTTTGGTGTTGGACTTGAGTTGAAATGAGGTGTGCAAGAGGCTTGAAAATAGCTGTGAACATCAAAGTTTGGGGACTGTGTGGTAGGCGTGTGAAGTAGGTCATGGCATGGCAGTGGAATGCATGAAATTTCAACCTAATCAACCTAACTTGAGACCAAAATTTCTCCCTCATAAATGGATCAAATGGAATTTTGTCCAACATGAATGTTGAAGATGACACTACAAGGAACAACTTTGATGTTGAAAAGTTTTGCAAATGAAGCCTCTAACTATGAGAAAAATAGGTATACATTTGGCCCACCAAGTGTTTGAGAAAATGACTGCGCGCGTGCCCTGAAAATCTTGGTCATGACCTAATTTTGGACCTACTTTGCTCAAACTTTGATCAATCATATCTCACTCAATTTTTATCCAATGGAGATGTTCCACATATGGATGTGAAGCTTAAAACAAGATCTTTTGTTGTGGCCTGGTGGAATTTTCATTTGATGCTCCAATTTTAAATGGCCTTGGTTCAAACTCTGGTGCAAAATGGCCAAAACTTGCTATTTTTAGTAACCCTTCTTCACCCAAAAATGGCAACTTTCCACATCTTGATTTTTTCATGATTCCTTTGGAATTTCTTGACCAAATTTTGCACATTGGACACATATAACATGAATTTCATGAATTTGGCCTCAAAAAGTCAAGAGTTGACTTTTTCCTCTGATTATTTGACTTGGCCCCAAATTTCCTGATTTTTTATCTTTCTTCCAATTGAACCACCTCCAAAACCAATTGAGGGGCAATTCTCCATACACATACACTTAAGGACATGTAGAATACCATGATATCAAGTTTTGACCAAAAAATCAGAGATAACCTGATTTTACTGTAAACCCTAATTTTGACCCCCTTTGGTTAGGAGGAAATTGCACATCTTCCAAATCCAAATTCCTCAGAGTATGTTGTGTATCCTCTTAAAGGATGGTGAGAAATGCCACTTGAGGATGATTTTGAATCAATGAGCTATCTCTTTTGAGGATTTTCCTTCAATTTTTGGACTTCTTGCATAGTGTAGGATGTAATGCTTCAATCTCCTATTGTATCTCTTATCCTTGAGGTTGTGGATGATCAATTGAGATAGTATGAGACATGAAAGGCTTTTTGGCTTGCCTTGAGGCAACTTGACTGACCCTTTTGTGCTTTGAATGATCTCTTGATTGTCCATCTCCCACCTGATCACATGCCCTGATGGTAAGGAGGATGCCATGCTTCATTTTTCTATGTTAAATGCAATGCAATGTTAATGAGGTGGATATGATATGATAAATGATAATGCCATGCTATGATGACAAAGAGGGAGAGCAAATTTTGGGGTATTACAGCTGCCCCTATTCAAGCGCTGTAGACCTGAATGCCTGAAAGCAATTGCTTTCGGACTTTCAAGGTATATAGTGATTGAATACCAAATATAACCAAAAATTTGCTCTGGATGGTGAGAAAGAAACCCCCCGACATTGCTGGATTGAATCTTCAATGAAACATTGTCGGAGAAATCTGCCTTTTGAATGACACCAGACGTCTACTGGCTCGCCGCATTACTGGTAAACTTTAACAATGTCTTTTATGCAATTCCAGACGACTACTGGCCTGCCACACTGCTGGTGGACTTTAGAAATGTTTTTTTGAACGACGCCAGACGACTACTGGCTTGCCACACTACTGGTGGACTTTAATAATGTCTTTTATGCAACTCCAGACGACTACTGGCCTGCCACACTACTGGTGGACTTTAATAATGTCTTTTATGCAACTCCAGACGACTACTGGCCTGCCACACTACTGGTGGACTTTGCAGCTTCGTGCCACCCGAAGATGGACTTTTGCCAATCCACTGTTGGACTTTTGCCACCCGAAGACGGACTTTTGCCAATCCACTGTTGGACTTTTAGAATATGCCACCCTTAGATGGACCTTTCGCCAATCCACTGTTGGACTTTTGCCACCCGAAGACGGACTTTTTCCAATCCACTGTTGGACTTTTGCCACCCGAAGACGGACTTTTGCCAATCCACTGTTGGACTTTTAGCTGCTTTGCCACCCGAAGATGGACTTTTGCCAATCCACTGTTGGACTTTTAGAATATGCCACCCTTAGATGGACCTTTCGCCAATCCACTGTTGGACTTTTGCCACCCGAAGACGGATTTTTGCCAATCCACTGTTGGACTTTTGCCACCCGAAGACGGACTTTTGCCAATCCACTGTTGGACTTTGCTAACGTCTTTTAACAATGCCAGACGACTACTGGCTTGCCACACTACGGGTGGACTTTCGCAAAATTCCAATACTGGATTACACTCTGCATCCGTGTCAGACATCTCTGCCGACTTTGCTGAGGAACAATGATCAATGACTTGACTTTAGAGGTTCCTGAGAGGATAGCATCTCTGCTGGATAATGAATGAACAATCCGTCTGCTCCGAATTGTCAAGTTTGCCAAAAATAAATTGGACTTGAAGAATAATAGATCTGCCAGTAATCACTTCATCTACTGGGGGAATGAATTCTGGTCACAGCGACTCCGCTGGGGATGAGAATGTCTTTGCATGGCGTCTTGCTAAGGAAGAAAAGTCATAAAAAAACTCTGCTTGGGGATCTATCCAATCCAAGACCCTTTGTAGGGGTTATCCACCTTCTGACCCGGCTGGGGAAAGACTGTGCCATCCTTGTTGAGGAATAGATTCTGCCGATCTTATAAACCTCTGCGGGGAGAACAACAACTCAGCTGGGGAGTATTGCTGACAAGATTCAATGCTGACCTCTGTGGGGGATCATTACCAGAGACACAAACTTGCTGGGGACCAGGGCTACTCTGCCAGGGATATGCAAATCTTGGTTAGAACATTCCACTGCAACTTGCTAGGAAGGAGTCCTTAGAGATCTGTTGGGGAAACCCAAAGCAAATCCACAGTAGTCTGCTGAAGAATATGACTGTCAAGCTTAGGATAAGTACCACAATGCCCCATGTTAGGCGAGCTTCCCTTTAGACAATTCCGTTAGGGATGACGAGTTTATAACAAACTCTGCTGGAGGAAACTGCTTTAAAACGTCTCGTGCTGGAGAATGCCTTTTGAGAGGATTTTACAGAAGACCAAACGTCCTCAAACTCTACTGGGGATTATAGATCTGGAACATCTTCTGCTGGGGAAATTCAATATGCCCCATGCTTGGGAGGGTCAACAACTTGCTTTTTGCCCCATGATACCAGACTTATCTGAAGAAACGCCATAAGAGGATTTTACAGAAGATCTAGCCTCTTCAAACTCTTGTGACTTCGCTGGGGATAATGACCATCAGTTTCGGTGTCGACGAGACCACTCTTTTGGGGAACCTGTGACTGTTATCGACATAGAAAAGCTTGTAGCTGTTGGAAGGACTGAATAAGAGAATCGACTTAATAAGATGCAACGGTACCCAGTTGAACTTAATTCACTGATATCGACCCGTTATGAACAATCGTCGACCGAACGATGAACGCTGATCTCCTTACCCATAACTGCCCCAGTCTTTTGCATGGGGTGATTTATTGCTGGTCTTGTGCTTAAAATCATCTGCACCTGCTACCTGCAACAAAAGAATATGCCCACATGCCCCGAATATTGCGTGGCTAGAATCCACCATCCGGGAGTATTCAACATTCGAAGTAATTTCAAATGTTTTTTCTGCGCATGTTATTGCAAGGCTGCCATGTTTTCAAACGCAATGCTTTATCAAAAATTAGGACGTTTTTGCAAACAAAGCAATAAAACAAAAATAGAAAGCTTTTTATTGAAATTCAATTTATTGACTGAGAGCCCAGAATAGGCAATTACATCTGGAAGCAATCCCTGGAAAGAGGTGATCGCTGAAAATTGAGAAAAGAAACTATCCTAATGGCAATGTGAAAACGGAATTCCACTGAGTTTCCATTCTGTTATGACTAGTATGTCTTCAAAACTCCCCGACCTTGCCTTCTGAGAAACGATCGGACCGATTCCTATCTTTCAGAACGTCAGTTGTTCCAACGATAATGGGGTACAGATAACTCAACCCGTAGTCATTCGCTTAAATCCCTCTTTTGTGTGGACCGCCCTTTCAGGTTTTCGATCCACCAGGATACCCTTTTTTGCCTAAGTTGCCCTTTCGGGTTTTCAACTTACCGGGTGTACAAATTTTTTTTCAATTATATCCCTAATTTTTGCCCGAACCTTATTCTGTTTTTGGTTCGCCGGGATGCCCTTTTTTGCCTGGATTTTTTTTTTATTCTTATTATCCAGCGGGTCTATTTATGCGAAGTATTTTTTGACTACGTCCGAGTTGACAGGGGATGAAAAGTCTTCGCCATCCATGGTTGTAAGCAATAAAGCTCCGCCCGAAAAGACCTTTTTAACCACGAATGGACCTTCATAATTAGGAGTCCATTTGCCCCTGTGATCTGTATTGGGAGGAAGGATCCTTTTGAGTACCACATCTCCGACTTTATAAACCCGAGGACGCACCTTCTGGTCAAATGCCTGTTTCATTCTGCGCTGATATAGTTGCCCATGACATACAGCCGCCAATCGCTTTTCCTCAATAAGGCTCAGCTGATCAAATCTGGCTCGTACCCATTCGGCTTCATCTAGCTTAACATCCATCATAACTCTGAGGGACGGAATCTCTACTTCAACCGGTAGCACTGCCTCCATACCATATACAAGTGAGAATGGGGTTGCCCCAGTGGACGTGCGTACCGACGTTCGATACCCATGCAAAGCAAATGGTAACATCTCATGCCAATCTTTGTACGTGACAACCATCTTCTGCACAATCTTCTTGATATTTTTGTTGGCCGCTTCGACCGCGCCATTCATCTTTGGGCGGTACGGAGAAGAATTGTGATGTTCGATTTTGAAGTCCCGGCATAACTCAGCCATCATCTTATTGTTCAAATTAGAACCATTATCAGTAATGATTCTTTCGGGAACTCCATATCGGCAAATGATATCCCGTTTTAAGAAACGAGCGACCACTTGTTTTGTAACATTGGCATAGGATGCGGCTTCAACCCATTTGGTGAAGTAATCAATTGCCACCAAGATGAAACGATGACCATTGGAAGCTGTAGGCTCAATCTTTCCGATCATATCAATGCCCCACATGGCAAACGGCCAAGGCGACGACATGATACTCAACGGATTTGGAGGCACATGCACCTTGTCTGCATAGATCTGGCATTTATGGCATTTGCGGGCATATTTGCAACAATCTGACTCCATAGTCAACCAATAATATCCCGACCTTAACAACTTTTTAGCCATTGCCTGCCCTCCGGCATGGGTACCGAAAGAGCCTTCGTGCACTTCAATCATCAACAAGTCTGCTTCACGTCTATCCACACATCTAAGCAGGACCGTGTCAAAATTTCTTTTATACAGCACGCCATCTTTATTCAAGAAGAAACTACCAGCTAACCTTCTCAACGTCTTCCTGTCTTTGGACGATGCCCCGGGCGGGTACTCTTGACTTTTTAAGAAACACTTAATGTCATAAAACCATGGCTTGTCATCAGACGCTGCATCGACCGCAAACACAAATGCTGGTCTGTCAAGGCGGGATACCTCAATCTTAGGTACATGGTTCCATCCTTGCACTTTGATCATGGAAGACAAAGTGGCCAAGGCATCCGCGAACCTATTCTCATCTCGAGGAATATGGTACAGTTTCACTGTTGTGAAAAATGTCAGCAATCTCCTCGTATAATCTCTATACGGCACTAGATTTGCTTGGTGCGTGTACCAACTCCCTTTCACTTGATTGATTACCAAAGCTGAATCACCGAATATATCAAGGGTCTTAATCCGTAGATTAATCGCCTCCTCGATCCCCATTATACAAGCTTCGTACTCTGCTTCATTATTGGTGCATCCGAAAGTTATTCGGGAAGTGAAAGGCACATGAACACCTTCCGGCGTGATAAGAACTGCTCCAACTCCGCACCCATTCATATTGACAGCCCCATCAAACATCAGACTCCATTTGGATTCAGGGTCTGGCCCCTCCTCCGGGAGTGGTTCCTCACAGTCTTTAGCTTTGAGAAACATGATGTCTTCATCAGGGAAGTCAAATTTCATGGGTTGGTAATCATCAATCGGCTGTTGCGCAAGATAGTCAGACAAGATACTTCCTTTGATGGCCTTTTGTGAAGTGTACTGAATGTCATACTCTGTCAAGACCATTTGCCACCGTGCAACTCTGCCTGTCAATGCTGGTTTCTCGAAAATGTACTTGATAGGATCCATTTTTGAAATCAACAAGGTCGTGTGCCTAACCATATATTGCCTCAATCGCTTAGCGGCCCATGCAAGCGCACAGCATGTCTTTTCAAGCATTGAGTATCGGGACTCACAATCATTGAACTTTTTGCTCAGGTAGTAAATAGCATGCTCCTTCCTACCTGTCTCGTCATGTTGACCGAGAACACAACCCATGGAACCTTCAAGCACTGTCAGATACATTATCAGCGGTCTCCCTTCAACTAGAGGCATTAGAATCGGAGGTTCCTGCAAGTATTCTTTTATCTTATCGAATGCCAATTGGCAATCGTCATTCCACCTGACCGTTTGATCTTTCCTTAACAATTTAAATATTGGCTCACACGTGGCTGTTAGGTGAGATATGAACCTTGCAATGTAGTTCAATCTACCCAAGAAACCACGAACCTCTTTTTCTGTTCTCGGTTCAGGCATTTCTTGTATTGCTTTCACCTTGGCAGGATCAACCTCGATTCCTCTTTCGCTCACAATGAAACCTAACAACTTTCCAGAACGCACCCCAAACGTGCACTTGTTTGGATTTAATCTCAGACAGAACTTTCTCAACCTTTCAAACAGCTTTTTCAGGTTAACCAGATGTTCCTCTTCTGTTCTCGACTTGGCAATCATATCATCTACATAACATTCGATCTCCTTATGAATCAAGTCATGAAACAATGTCACCATCGCCCGCTGGTATGTTGCCCCTGCGTTTTTCAACCCAAAAGGCATTACTTTATAACAATATGTACCCCACGGAGTAATGAACGTGGTCTTCTCCATGTCTTCAGGTGCCATCTTGATCTGGTTGTACCCGGAGAAACCGTCCATAAATGAGAACACTGAAAACTGAGCTGTATTATCGACCAGCACATCAATATGAGGTAGTGGAAAATCATCTTTCGGGCTAGCTTTATTAAGATCTCGATAATCCACACACATTCTCACTTTTCCATCTTTCTTCGGTACTGGCACGATATTGGCTACCCACGGAGGATACTTTGTCACAGCAAGAAAACCAGCATCCCACTGCTTCTGGACTTCCTCCTTAATCTTTAAAGCCATGTCGGGGTGAGTCCGACGAAGTTTCTGCTTGACTGGCGGACATTCTTCTCTTAATGGCAGCCTGTGCACGACAATATCCGTATCCAACCCCGGCATGTCTTGATACGACCAGGCGAAAATGTCAACATACTCGCGCAACATTTCCGTCAAAGTTTGCTTCACATCTGCTTGCAAGCTGGCACCAATCCTGATCTCTTTCTTGGCGTCCTTGGTACCAATATTGATGATTTCTACAGTCTCCTGATGAGGCTGGATGACCCTTTCCTCTTGTTTCAACAATCTGGCCAATTCTTCAGGGAGTTCACAATCTTTCTCATCCCCTTCCTCGGCTTGATAAATCGGATTGTCAAAGTCATACATAGTCATATCAAAATCGTTATCAGTGGTATCCGGAGGATCAAGTCTGCATGAACGGGTTCATGCCTTATTTTAGAATTTATTTTTAAGCAAAACAAAAGAAAATGAAACATTGCCATTATTATTTTTTGTGCAAAAAATAAAAACTGAAAGACAGAGAACAAACTTTGATTGCAAAACGTCCTTCATTAATGATTAAACATTGCAAATGCAACCATGGTGGCCCTACAAATGAATCTATACGCCTTGGGCAGAGCGCAAGATTTTGACATGCATTATGGTTAGAAAAAACAAAGAAAAATTACTCTGCTTGAAGAGTAACCCGGATGACTTCTTCAACGGACCAGTTTTGCACTTGTTGTCCCGGAGCATGAGGGCGTACCCAGTTGTCCAGGTCACAATTACTGTTAACACTATCCTCTGTGGCTGCACAAGACTGGTCCGTGTAGATAATTCCCCCACTACTGAAAGTAATGGGTCCCCTGCTCCCCGCATCTGAAGTTGTAGAGGGATGATAACCAATACCAAATTTGTCTTCCTTCATTGGGGTCTCTATCATCCTGCCCCAACCTTGGGCGTTGCCTGCCCTGACGACTTCGACAGCTTGTTTGTAAGATGAAATGGAGGTACCAGCCCCAACCGGTACAGAAGAAGACTCAGGTGCATCGTCAATGTTGACTGCTTCAAATGATTGGCACAGCATCTCATGAACTTCCCCATCCATTTCAATGTACTTGAACGTGGACAAGTGACTCACAAAGATGTCTTCTTCCCCACACACTATCACAACCTGCCCTTCAAACTCATACTTCAGCTTTTGATGTAGAGTAGAAGTAACAGCCCCGGCTCCGTGAATCCAAGGGCGTCCCAATAGGCAGCTATATGCAGGTTGTATGTCCATTACATGGAACGTGGATTTGAATACCTGTGGTCCAATTTGTACAGGCAATTCCACCTCACCAAACACAGATCGTCTAGTTCCATCGAATGCTCTGACCACCAATTCACTAGGACTTAAGATCAAACCGTCAACTTCCAGCTTCATTAATGCCTTCTTGGGCAAGACATTGAGTGATGAACCAGTGTCTACCAGTACATGAGATAACACTGCGCCCTTACACTCCATCGTGATATGCAAAGCCTTATTATGGTTTCTTCCTTCAACAGTCAAATCTCTACTTGTAAAGCCCAATCCATGGCTAACATTAACATTGGAGATTACGCCCTCGAGCTGATTAACAGTAATTTCTTGTGGCACGTATGCACTCTTCAACACTTTCAACAATGCCTGCCGGTGCGCATCAGAGCACATCAATAGTGACAAGATTGAAATCTTTGAAGGGGTCTGATTCAGTTGGTCCACAATCTTATAATCGCTTTTCTTGATTATCTTCATAAATTCTTCCATTTCCTTATCAAAAGTAATCTTTGTCTCTGCTTCAGGTGTAGGCGCACTTTCAACCACCTGTTTACCCTTAGCCTTTGCTGCAGCTTCTACCTCCTTATCACTTCTCAAGGTTTGGGGAGCGAACAACCTTCCACTCCTTGTAAAGCCCCCTACACCCCCTACGTTATCAATATTTGGGCTGACTGATGACTCAACTTCCTGCTTTTTACCTTCGTAATATACATCTGCCCCATAGTGCCATGGGATAGCTTTCGTAGATGTGAACGGAATTGGCCCTGGCACCGTGATAGTGACAGGACTGGGCCCTTCTGGCGCAACACTCGCCACGGGAACTGCATTGACCGGCATTTGAATCTCAGCGGGAGTGTAATAGATGGTCACGGTTGATATCTCATCAGTGTCTTTCACGACTCTGTCGAACTGTAGACATCCTTCATCGATCAGATTCTGTAAACCCATCTTCAACTTATCACAGCCGTTCTCCTGATTCATACACTCAGAGCAATCTTGATTACAGCCCGGGAACACCTGTCCCTTCAATAAACGATCTTTTACAACCAACAAAGAAGTTTTCACTTGATGAACGTCTAACACCAAATTCAATCTCCTCCCATCTTCAATAGCGTACACATTTGCTGCACTATGATCAGGCATGGGATGCTGAGTAATATTAGGAGCGGGAGAGAAATTGATGGCTTTAGCATCAATCAAATCTTGTACTTTATGATGGAAAGCCCAGCATTTTTCAATGGAGTGTCCCTGAGCACCTGAGTGGAACTCACAACGAGCATTAGCATCGAAGTTAGGTGGCAGGTTTCCAGTAACCGGAGCTTTCATAGTACGGAGTTCTACCAACTTTAACTCGAGTAGCCGGGGCAACAGCGCGGCATAAGTCATAGGGAGAGGATCCATCTTACGATCCCTCTGTCTAGACCTTTGCTGGAAAAAAGGTTGTTGCTATTGAACTTGTTGTTGGGGTTGTTGTTTCTGAACAGACGGTGTGGGGATTGTTACAGCATCTACCTGATAATAAGCTCGAGAACGCCCTCTGCCTCGTCCTCTAAACACAGCATTCGTATCACCTTCTCTTCTTTTCTGGTTACTAGCAAACGGTTTCTTCGTCCCCGAAGAGCCAGCCCCACTCACATCCTGGATCTTTCCAAGCTTTAACAGACTTTCTATTCTTTCTCCCGCAATCACAATATCAGCAAATCCAGTTGACGGACAAGCAGCTAATCTATCCAGATAGGCCCCTTGCAAGGTGCCCATGAACATATCTGCCATTTCTCTGTCTGACAAGGGAGGTTGGACCTGGGCAGCCATTTCCCTCCACCTCTGTGCATATTCTTTGAAACTCTCCTTGGCATTCTGGGACAATCCCTGCAATTGAGTGCGGTTGGGCGCCATGTCAATATTATACTGGTATTGCTTCAGGAACGCTTCTGCCAGATCTTTCCAATTCTTCACAGCAGCTCTATTCAACTTCATATACCAGGTCAAGGACGCCCCAGCCAGACTGTCCTGAAAATAGTGCATCCATAGCTTCTCGTCATCCGTATGGGCTGAAATCTTCCCAAAGTAAGCTTGAAGATGCGTTTGGGGACACGCATTGCCGTGATACTTATCAAAAGTGGGAGGCTTGAATTTAGGGGGAATTCTGACTCCTGAGACCAGCCCCAAGCTGGTAACATCAATACCCATAGAGTTCTTGCATTCTATGGCCCTGATCTTCTCTGCTAACTCATCATACCTTCGGTCCCCTTGATTACCCACATCAGCATCCAGCAGAGTAAATTGGTCTTCTAGAGTATCTTCAAGAGTAACACCAGCATGCCTACCATTTCCATTACCCCGATTGTTACCACCAGGAGGAGGGTTGCCACCGGGAGGAGGAATGCCATGTCCCTGTGAATTGTCATGCTGATCACCTTCGGGCCCATTGTCTGGACGCTCTACCAGAAGCCTCAATCTCTCCTGATTTTGCGCCATGCCAGTCATGAGGGTCATGAACTGGTCCATACGCGCCCTCATTTCAGCCAAATCACTTTGCACTTGATCCATGATTCTTACTTGATTCCTTCGCGTCGAATATCGGTGAATATGACTCTCCGCTATACTGCCTGAAACCAAATAAAGGTTAGAGTCCCTGCAACGAGTACCTGAAAAGCAAGTAACAAAAAATGCAAAATGATATGCAATGCCATGTTTGTCATTTCCGAGGTGCTTTATACCCTGATTCCGATCCAACCACAGAAATCTGAAGACCAGAAATTGTGATATAAAGAGACGTGTCGTGGTCATGTGCTTGTGTGCAGCTATCTGATAAGGAATAATTCTGAATAAAACTGCTCATACTCATTCAACGAAGTATTCAAGTACATTTAAGAAAGGTTCAACCGCAAATGCAATACAAGGAAAAATGGATCCATCAACAAGCCTGATGGTAACCATTAATAACAAAATATAAGGAAAAGAACATCAGTCTGACAATTCCACACCCTTCAGCTTATCACTTGAGTATTTGATCTCCTCAAAAAGTATACGGGTACGCTGGTGATTCGGCTTTTCAATCATTTCTTTGATCAAGACATCCCTTTTCTCAAGAGCTTCAGTTAAAGAACCCATATGCAGCATCAGAGCCTCGTCATCACACACTCCTTTGTGTCTCTTTATGCCGGCTTGCGTCTTGAGTATCTCCCTTTCTATCATGACTTCTTCAAGCTCTTCCTTGGTATTCCTCAACTCACCTCTAGCTTCTTCTAGCTGTTCTTGACTCTTACCGAGGCTTTCCCGATACTTTCTCCTCTGCTCATGCGCCTTTTCAAGCTCTTCGTCCTTAATCTGCAATTGTTCCTGTAATTCAGCATTCTCTATCCTAACTTCGTCCCAAGCGTGCTGAAACTTTGTTAACTTTTCTTTGGTCTGTGCTAACGCCTGTTTGGTTTGCTTGTGGGCTTGAGTAGCATCATCAGCACCTTTACTAATCTTCCGGAAATGTTGGGCTCTTCCAGCAAAGTCTTTCTCTTTTGCAGTTAGGATTTGTTCAGCATCTTGGGCTTTCCGCTCCAGCTCTTTGTTGGCATGTAGAGCATTCTGAAGATGGCTACTCAACTCGGAATTCTCTCCTTGGAGCTTTTTCACCAAGGCTTGCAACTTGTCAACTTCTTCCACAGTAGCAATGCTTTTTGCTTTCTCATTCTCCGGATACAAAAGAGGTTCCTTACCAAAAGGCAAGAGAAAATCTTCAACTCTTTTCTTCACCCACTCTTCATATGCTGGATAAACCCGGTTGTTAGGCTTTCCTAGAGTAACTTTCCCCTTTTTCAGTATGCTACCCCAGCTTTCAGAAGCTTTCTGTGCTGCTTCCCACCCATCTGATGTGTGAAAATAGAGGGACTCCTCCACATCTCTCTTAATAGGCGGACCTGTCAGGGCATACCCAAATTGTCGAATGGCCAAAGAAGGATTGTAGTTAATCCCACCCATTCTTCCTATCAGTGGAACGTTAGGGAACTTACCACAGCTGTGGATAATATTCTTGCCAATCAGCCCATGATCCACCCATACGATGTCCTTGGCCACCAATCCCATTAAACGCTGCTTCCACTCTAGAGAATCTTTGGAATCCACAAAAGCCCCTGATTGTGGTAAACGGCCGGCAAACCACTTATAGAACAAGGGTGCACAACAACGAATTATCCCTCCTCTTTTCTTTTCGTTTCGTTGTACAACGAGTAGTGAAGATCTCCCAGTAGCGTTGGCACCGGGTTCTTCATCAGGAATATTCGTATAGCGTCCGTATCGATGAAATCCGGCTCGTTGGGAAACAACACTATGCCGTATATGCAAAGGGCTAGCAAAGCATTAAAAACAAGCCAATTCTCGCCTTTAGCTGCTTCCTGGGCCTTCTTAATCAGATATTCCAACTTGTAACCACGAATCTTTCCTTTGTTGGAGACATTGTCGCCTAACTCTGATTTGCTCAAATAAAGAGCACCAGCCACCTTTCCAAAGTCAAGATCCCCCACTGATCCAAAGAAAGGGGGCTCCTCCTTGATAGCAATCCCCAACATGTTGGAATACTCCTCCAGGGTAGGAACCAACACATAGTCTGGAAATACAAAACACCTCAGAGGCGGATCATAGAACTGCATCAACGTATGGAGACCTCTGGCTTCATAATCACTGACATTACGGACCATAGATAAAATCCACCCATATTTCTCTTCAAAAGTTTCTCGTACTGCAGGACTCGCCATTCCCTTCAGCATAACAATAGGGCCTAAAGTAGGCATAAGGAACTTATAGCTGATGATATTCTTCCTCTCTTTAGTGTTCATCTTTGCAGGGACCGGATGACTGGAATCAAGGGTAATATATGCACCTGGAAATGAATAAACATGTAGGTTAGGATATGACAATGCAATGCAAAGGGCAATGTGATCAGGTAATCAGGTGTCTGTGCTGAACTGTGAACGGTGTCAGTGTAGCTCTGAGACTAATATAGAACCATAGATAAGAACCATCTGAATACAATAGGATGAAACTTCCTTTCTGTGCAATGATGATAGAAAACCGGGTATGTAGGAGGTCATGGTTACCTGCAAACCTGTAAACAACCCGCCCTTCTCACATGTGGGTACTAGGATGTTCAGTATCCCGGGCTCTCAGGTCGAGAAATGATGATACGTTCACCATTTCTGGTTTGGCATCATCATCAATCGAGGAGGCCTCAACTGATTCTCCAAAACAAAAAGGTCCTCAGCTTCTGGCACTGAGGTCGAGAAGCAATAGTACATTCATCCCTCAGGGTACAGTACTATCGCCAATCGCGGAGTACCTCCGCTGATTCTCTTTCAAAAAGGGATGTCCTATAGCAAGTTCCCAGCATTGGGTCCTCGGATCGAGGATGTGCAATGGGTTTGCCACGGAATGTGGTCTGCCACTGTCACATCTCGGGAGGAGTGCCGCAACTGAGTCCTCGGGAATGGTCACCAGAGTCGACAGTTCCTCAAGAGAATAACCACTGGCCTGCATAACATGCAGTAGCAGAAAGCTCCTGATAGAACCTCGTCTGGTTGTGGGTCTCATGAACAACAATACGTGGTCACCACCACGCAAGCGTCATGACTATCCACTCTAATACCTATGTATGTACTCAAGCCTGTGTAGTGAGCTTATCTCTTAGAACACCCATCCCGCCAAACAGACAAAACAGTGCAACACAATATAATATATGATATGTAATGCTAAAATGCGGTAAATACAGTAAAATAAATAAACAACAACATATAGCACAACAGTAAACACCCAATGAAAGAAAAACAGACAAGCGCTAGGATTGACTCGCTTAGGGATGAACCAGCAGGAGGTCAATTCTGTCCCCAGCAGAGTCGCCAGCTGTCGCTCCCGGGATTTTCATCCTAGTACAAACGCGAAAGTGGCACCAAACAGAGTCGCCAGCAATGTGTATTTATCCCAAGAGAGGGAAAGGAAACACCGCGTAAACCTGAGAGAAAGGAAAAGCATGGTCTTACGACCAAGAGAACTGGGTTCGGGAGTCGGTTACGCACGGGGAAGGTATTAGCACCCCCACGCGTCCATCGTACCCGATGGGATCCACGCTTGCTGTTTCGATCAAAGGGTGTAAAGAAAGGATACTGGAAAAGGAACTGAAAGAAAGAAAGGAGAAAGAAAAGAAAAGGAACGGGAAACAAATGTAGGGAAAATAAAAGAAGTGCTCGCATGGGCCCTACCCCACTGCCTACGTATCTCATCGGGAACATGAGAATCAGAGCGACGTAGTTCCCCTCACTAGGGATGGATTGTTTGTGTTTTTTAGAGAACGGCTTACGTTCTAACTCAGGTGTTGCAGGCTCGCTGGTCCGAGTGCATTACCGTCTTGCAAGAGAACGAGTAGAAGCGCGTTCGTGCGTTGAGAATGAATGAGATGAGAAAAGAATTCCCGAAGGAAAGACGTTATTGTTTGTTTTTGCCTTTTAGAAGTTTTTTCCATTTATTTGCATATGACAGTGTATCTGAATCTTAGTCATTGGAATGTGTACATTCTCACATTCCAAGATGGAATGGGTAAGAAAGCACACTAAGAGTGAAGAAGACCTCCACACTTAGCTCCAATTGTCAATGTTCAAACACACTAGCATACTTGTGTTTATTAAGTGTTTTTGTTAATTAAGAAAAGAAGAAGTGTTTTTTATTATTTGCACCTTCAACAAGTATTGCATTTAAGTCCCTCATACAAGATCAAATGCTTAACACATTGACCCAAGATGGGCTATATGCTACACATTCTAAGATTACAAGAGAAGACCCCTTATAATCTTTTCTTTATATGAAAGGCCTAAATGCAATAAATGCCTACCTTTATTATATGTTTTGAATTTTCTTTGAGATGAGAAAAGAGACTCAAGAGAGGAGAAAAGGTAAAACCTATATGGACTAAGACTCAATCCTAATTGATTAGTTAAGGGAGTGATCCTAAAGTTTGTGAGGTTTCAACCTAAAGTCTAAAGAAAGAATGAATTAAACAATTCACTTCTAAAGTAGAAGATGAATTGTAATTCACAAGGGGAAAGTGATGAATTATTAAAAGAAAGCACACAAGTGCTTAACAAAACACAAAATGGAATTGTAAAAGAGAAAGGATAGAAGTTGAATGTGGATTCCTTATCCACACTCAATTGAAACTTACCAAAGCCCCTACATGGTTAGTAAACATGTATAAGAAGTATAAGAAGTAAAAGAACATGTAATGCATCATGAAACTCAAAAGAATTAAATGAGAAAACAAATCCTAGAACCATAACCAGAATGAGCATCATATGGACAACAAGTGAATATCATCATACAAGTGCAAGTGAATAAGCAATAATCATCATCCATTAGCATTTAAACATGTCACAAAAAGAAGGGATGGATGAAAGATGGAAAGAAATGAAGAGGACATGCATAAATGGAACTTGTAAATCAACAACCAGAATTGAAACTAAATGGAAAATGGTTTATAAACATCTCAAAAGTATTTATGAATCAACTTCAAGACATTCAAGAAGTAATATAAGAAGAATTGAAATGAAAGTTCAAAAAGAAAGTGCAAACAATACATGTTAATGATGCACAAAGTTCAAATTGAAAGTCAACATGCAAGGATGACATATAATGTGTATCAAAGACCTATAATATCATATGAATGGCTCATAACATATGCAAATGCTCATACAAATATGCACAAAAGAATTCATGTAAACATGCACTAAAGTTGTAATGACATGCCATGGATTATACTTCCAATGTAATGCATCAAACAAAGACCAAATGGATTCATGAAAATTATGCCATCATATTATTGGAATGCCTAGGTCAGAAATGCATCATACATCAAGATAGCATGTAAAAATTCATAGCAAAATGACTTCAAACAAAGCAATTAGGTCAAATTAAAACCTCATGCAAAGTGGTGCAAATATAGGCATCAAAACATGTCATAAAGTGACTTAAAAAATCAAACAAAAATCATATAGCATGCTTCAATGTATTGATGAATCAATGCAAAAAGAATCATGTCAAAACAGTTTGTAATGAGCAAGAACAAAATTAAACAAATTCATGTATCATGCCTAGAATGCATCTAAATGGAAATTCAAAGAAAATTATGGACCAGGGGTAAAAAGGTCATAAAATCAGAAAATAAAATCATGGAAAATTTCCTAAATGTTTTAATGATGCTCATGAATTTTTGTGGAATTTTATGATGATGTTTGATATTTTTAAAAATCAATTATGAAACGTGTAGCAAAAATGAAAATAAAATATGAAATGCAATGTGAATGGGGTGCAAACATAGCAAATCCATAGTTCAATTCGTTTGGGCCTTAGAAGCGTGGGGTGTAAATAACAATCTGTCATAGGTCCAGTTACGCGCAAAACACCATAGTAACCATGCACTCCAGTCAACAAAATTGACTCATCAATAGCCATTAGATCAAGTCAAGGTCAAGCCAAAGTCAAAGTACACAGATCCAACACACGCGGATGAGGACACACACTCACTACCATGTACCATGCCACACAATGTTTAAGTAAATTCAGAAATGGTGCACATGATTTGCACGTGAATTTTAATGTGCTGTCAACTTTTGGACCACACGATCATGGAAAATGAATGGACAAGATTAAAACGTGCATAAACCCTAGTCATAACAGTCACCGGCCGGAGGGGACCTCCGGTCACCTTCTCCGGCCAACAGCCACCACCTGCAACTTTCGAACTTCACCAAAATGCACAAAACGTATATCAAAATGATGCTGAGCTCACGTACATCATGGATATGCTCATGAAATCCACAAAAAACACACACATAGCAAGAACAGAGGAGATCAATTTATGCCCTAGGTTTTGCAACTAAGCCTTTAGAAGGCCTATCAACTAGCCGGTTGGAGTAAAGCTTCTATCAAGCTTAAAACAGCAAAAACAAGCTAAAATTAACGAAAATCAACTGAAGCAAAGTTGAATGATGAAACCTGAAAATGTGGAGCAATTGGAGATGTTGAGAAAAACCAGAGGACAGCTTGATATGCTGAGCTTCTAGATCTTCAAACTTAGCAAAATAAATGCTATGGATTCGTAAACAGATGAAGGATGTTGAAGCTTGCAATGATGCTGAACTTGCAGAAATGGAGTTGTTCTTGTTGCTCTTGATTCAACCACACCAAGCAATGATTAATGGAAGCACAATGGAGTTGAAATCGTGGAGAAGAAGATGAGAAAAATCAGAGAGAGTGAGAGGAGAATTCTGAAGTGAATGTGAGAAAATGAGTGTTCCAAATGAAGTTGTGAGGTGAGATTTGGCTTTATAGTGTGAGTTAACCAAGGTTAAACTGAGTGAGGTTAACTGAGTCACAATGGTTTGAGTGAGTCATCCCTAACTAACTGAGTCAAGTTAGTTAGGGAGAGCAATGATATGGTGCAGCTGGTTTATGAAGAACTATGGTGGAGATGAAAATGAAATTCCAATGGCACGGCTATGTAGCATAAACTTATTCAGCAAGTTTCATTCTTTCCCTTCTCATGCATAATGAAGCACGTGACATGGTGAATGTAAAAAGTGTTTGGTTTAAAAGGGTAATGGATGGAGAGTGTGATCAAGCATGCGTGGGAATGTGACAATCAACAACATTCATTTCTGATTTTTTAGCAGCTTGGAATCAGTTGGAACATGGTAGTTTAAAGATGATTTTCCCTCTGCATTGTGAATGGTTTGAGAAGGTTTTGGGATCAAATGAAAGAGGGAATATCATGGAGCAATTTTGGTGTTGGACTTGAGTTGAAATGAGGTGTGCAAGAGGCTTGAAAATAGCTGTGAACATCAAAGTTTGGGGACTGTGTGGTAGGCGTGTGAAGTAGGTCATGGCATGGCAGTGGAATGCATGAAATTTCAACCTAATCAACCTAACTTGAGACCAAAATTTCTCCCTCATAAATGGATCAAATGGAATTTTGTCCAACATGAATGTTGAAGATGACACTACAAGGAACAACTTTGATGTTGAAAAGTTTTGCAAATGAAGCCTCTAACTATGAGAAAAATAGGTATACATTTGGCCCACCAAGTGTTTGAGAAAATGACTGCGCGCGTGCCCTGAAAATCTTGGTCATGACCTAATTTTGGACCTACTTTGCTCAAACTTTGATCAATCATATCTCAATCAATTTTTATCCAATGGAGATGTTCCACATATGGATGTGAAGCTTAAAACAAGATCTTTTGTTGTGGCCTGGTGGAATTTTCATTTGATGCTCCAATTTTAAATGGCCTTGGTTCAAACTCTGGTGCAAAATGGTCAAAACTTGCTATTTTTAGTAACCCTTCTTCACCCAAAAATGGCAACTTTCCACATCTTGATTTTTTCATGATTCCTTTGGAATTTCTTGACCAAATTTTGCACATTGGACACATATAACATGAATTTCATGAATTTGGCCTCAAAAAGTCAAGAGTTGACTTTTTCCTCTGATTATTTGACTTGGCCCCAAATTTCCTGATTTTTTATCTTTCTTCCAATTGAACCACCTCCAAAACCAATTGAGGGGCAATTCTCCATACACATACACTTAAGGACATGTAGAATACCATGATATCAAGTTTTGACCAAAAAATCAGAGATAACCTGATTTTACTGTAAACCCTAATTTTGACCCCCTTTGGTTAGGAGGAAATTGCACATCTTCCAAATCCAAATTCCTCAGAGTATGTTGTGTATCCTCTTAAAGGATGATGAGAAATGCCACTTGAGGATGATTTTGAATCAATGAGCTATCTCTTTTGAGGATTTTCCTTCAATTTTTGGACTTCTTGCATAGTGTAGGATGTAATGCTTCAATCTCCTATTGTATCTCTTATCCTTGAGGTTGTGAATGATCAATTGAGATAGTATGAGACATGAAAGGCTTCTTGGCTTGCCTTGAGGCAACTTGACTGACCCTTTTGTGCTTTGAATGATCTCTTGATTGTCCATCTCCCACCTGATCACATGCCCTGATGGTAAGGAGGATGCCATGCTTCATTTTTCTATGTTAAATGCAATGCAATGTTAATGAGGTGGATATGATATGATAAATGATAATGCCATGCTATGATGACAAAGAGGGAGAGCAAATTTTGGGGTATTACAAAGTCGATCTTCCCATAACCATCGGTCCTCACACTTTCCAGGTCACTTTCCAAGTCATGGATATCCGGG
The DNA here is from genome assembly GCA_022829125.1 of Lathyrus tuberosus. Classification (NCBI taxonomy): domain Eukaryota; kingdom Viridiplantae; phylum Streptophyta; class Magnoliopsida; order Fabales; family Fabaceae; genus Lathyrus; species Lathyrus tuberosus. The sequence continues at coordinate 15,261,597 of JALAZF010000097.1, forward strand.
CAGCATACAGCTGTTTATTAGGAAGACCTTGGATACAGGAAGCTGGGACAGTCACTTCGACACTTCACCAGAAGCTAAAGTTCATCAAGAATGACAAGTTAGTCACAGTATGCAAAGAGCAAGCTTTAATAGTGAGCAACTTATCATCATTCTCCTGTGTAGACCCCGAGGAAGTTGTTGGAACCCAGTTTCAGGCACTCTCGGTGAGCAATGAGAATCGATCAGAGAGAGGGACGTCGATTTCCTCGTACAAAGATGCTCTCGAAGTGATCAAGGGTAACGACGTAAAAGGATGGGGACAACTTGTAATTCCTACTGATAACAAGACAAAGAAAGGTCTTGGTTTCTCTTCAACCTGTACCCAGACTGCTACTAAAGATGAAAGTTTTCACCCCATTCAGAACTTCTTCTACAGTGGAGGCTTCCTCCACCCAGTGTCACAAGAAGTACAAACCATCAATGAGGGTGACTCCTCCTATACAGATAAAGAGTAGAAGTCCTATCTCAACGAGGACAGTTATATGTCTCAGGGAGAGGCACATACGCCATTTTGCTTTCCCACGCAGAGCCCGAGATATATACCAAGATCAGACGTCAAGATGATGTACGGAGATTGTGTTCCTGAGGGATGTCGTGCTCCGCCTAACTCATTGGAAGACGATCCGATGAAAGACAAATTCGATCATGATTATTTTGATCCCCTATATGACTTGCCTATCTGGCAGCCATGCCCAGAAGACTCGGGGCATAAGAGTCAGCCTAACGATACATATCAGTTAAGCATCATTGAAAAGAATACCTTCGTCCCCACCGAGTCTTGAGATCATTACTTAGGACATTCAGAAAATATCCAACACAACGATGAATCTGCAAAGATTGCAGGATAAGAGTTCATCAACTATGCTTTTCCTAAGGTCAATGTCATTGAGAAAGATGACTCCTCCAGTCCCACAGAAGTATGGGACACCTTAGGACAGCCGAGTGGCAAGTACGACTTCTTGGTCAAGTACACTGCTCCTGAAAGCTCTTGTATCAGATACGAGGACATCCAGCCAACTGGATGGGGAGATCCTTTTGAGAGTGTGAATACTAAGAAAGATTGTTGAGCATTCACTACAACCAAGAATCAGGGTTTTAGACCCTCTAAGAGTACTCAGGCAAAGGATCAATAAAAAATGAATATGATCCTCTACTTATCAAACCTCTAAATCATATATAAATGATCAAGAGGTCTCCCACATCAAGAATCAAGCACAAGAGTACAACCTCTCAAGTTGATCAAGCCTCAAGATCATCAGTGTCACCAAATTAGGGTTTTGGTCGACCAAGGCCTCTAGAGGGAAATTTTCGTCTAGACATGAGCCAATACTTCAAAACATGAACCAAGAAGCTCAAAGGGACCTCATGTATCCAATCACAAGTTCAAAATAGCCTCAGGGGATGCATTCATCAAAAATCAAGAATTAGGGTTTCTTGACCTAATTCACCCCTAAGTTAACTTTTGGAGCAAGGCATGAGCCAAGACCTCAAGTAGTGTTTTGAAGACCTCCAATACATCATATTGATCCATTTAAAAGATTGGATTGATTCAAAGAACTTGGTTCATAAGCAGTACAATGATTCAATTTCATCTGGACCAATTAGGGCTTCTTATGAAAAAGTCAACTGTACCTTTGACTTTTGACCAAGACATGATCCAAAACCTTGGGACATGATTCAAGACACTCTATAACACCTATGGAATCCATCCATTAGGTTTGAATTAGGTCAAGGACTTGATTTCATAGGGGATCACCAAGTTTGAAGTTCATCTGACAAAAAATCAACTGTGCCAAAAATCAAGTTTGACTTTTTGAATTTCTTGACAAACAAGGCTTCCTTGAGCCAAAAACAATGTTAACTTATGGTTTGTATCATAATCCATCAAGAAAAATCAAGAAAACTGGGGTTACTTGCAAAAGGGGCAACCGTAAGAAACTTGAAATTTCACTAAGTTATTAAAAAAAGTTATTTATACCCAACTTTGCAAGGCCATAACTTGTGATCCAAGCAACCTTTTTCTTCCATCCAAACCTCAAATGAAAGCTCTCATTACATACTTCAAGATTGTCAACTACATCAGATTCCAAATCCTCATGGATTTTGAGTTATGGATTAATCAAAATCACAAAAATATGAAAATGGCCATTTTTCCAACACTTAGTGAAATTTGGACAAAATCTGTTTTGCATTTTCACCAACTTTGAGGCCATTTTTCATTATAATCCAAGATGATTCAAGACCAAAGTTGGACATCAAAGTTAAAGTATGTTATTGGGGCTTTCCAAAAAGTACAAGAGCCTCCCGTGGTTCAACTTGAGCAAGGAGTTATAAGCCTCCAAAAATGGCATTTGTCACCCTGCCCACACAAAAGCATGAAAACATAACTTGGTTCCCACGATTCCTTGGGCCAATTTTTGACACTTGCATCATCTCATTTCTGTCCAAAATCAACCTAAATGATGAGGGATCTGAACCATGAGACCAATAAGTCAAGAACTAATCCTTTTGGCATGTGATCATCAATTTGCAAATCAAAAAATCAAGTTTGTCATGAAGCATTGAAAGGGTACATTGAGGTGGCATGCATCAGTCCATGACAGTCCATTTGAGTCAAGAGTGTTTCAAAAATCAGAAGATCTAAAGCTACAAAGATCAGCTCAAGTCAATGCCTAGAGGAGACTTGGTACCTTGGCATTTAAGGAAGTGATACATGTGCATATCCATTGGATAATAGAGTGAATCAGCCCCCATTCACTATTCTTCAAAAACAAACCTCCTCTACTATAAATAGAGGTCATTTCTGATGTTTCAAACCACACCGAAACAATACCAAAGCCTTGTTTTCTCACTCTTCCTCTCTTACTTAACTTTCAAGTTTCAAAGGAGCCATTTGGGAATTCTCAAAACCAGAGCTTGAATCACTCAAGCAACCATCCAAACACTTCACAAATCATCCCTTGGAGGTGTTCAAACCTTCATCTTTAACTCACAACACCAAAATCAGAAAGTCAACCATCAAAACCTCAAATTTTGACTTTTCTGCATTTTTCAAGCCATGTCTTGATCCGATCACTTTCAAAGCCAAACAACACTTCAAATACTCTCTAAATATCGTCCCTATATTGTTCCAACAAGTTTCCCTCAACTGTAACACCAATTGAGGGAGTTACTATTTTGGTCACTTTTGCCACTTTTGCAAGAAAGAGTCCATTTCTGTTCTAGAGCTTTCTAGTTGATTTTGATCATCCTAAAAGCTGCTAAGGGGTCTATTAAGAGTGTCCAAGGCATTAAATTACTTCTGGCACAAGCATCTTGAGAGTTAGCACAAGGAGCTTTAAGAGGTAAGTGCATAACAACTTGAACTCTTTAAAATATGCATTACTTTGATGTCCATTGAGCATAACATGTCATACATATCATATGTGTTATGTTTGAACCAATTTACCATGCTATTATTGCTTGTATGAAGTGGTAGCATAGAACTTGCAAATGTTGGCCTATTTTGAAACCACTGTCGGGTTTTAAAATGTAGGCATCTTTAAAAAAATTCTAAAACTACCATTAGATTCCTCATGAAATTTTAGGTAGGATCCATCTAAATTTCATCCATTTTCATGGAGGAATGAAGAAGTTATGGCCTTCTTACAAATACCCCAAAATCTAGTTTTTGCCTTGGTCTGACCTCGCAATTAGGTCACCCTTATATGCATATGGGGTGGTTTTGATACACGGATGTATCACCACCCCAGTGGTAGCAGCGTGTGTTTGTTTGGTTAGAGGGCGTGGGTTCAACACCCACCCAGACCATTTTTGCTTCCCTCTCATTTTTGCTACTTTTTCTCATTTTTCATTATTTTCTTAATTAATCTCAAAATTAATTTCTCCTTCAATTTTAATTATTTTTTATTGATTCTTTTTTCCAAAATTTACAAAAATGTTGAAATATTATATTCTACAAAAAAATAAAATTTATATTATTTAGGCTTAAATGCAGTTTTGGTCCTCATAGTATCATTTTTCTAAACTTTTGACCCCCCTTTAAAAAAACTCAGGTTTTGGGTCCCTTGTTTTGATTTTTTTGGGATTATTTTGGTCCCCTCTCCAAATTAGGGTATTTGGCATTTTTCTCGCTGATGTGGATTGCTGACTAGGATTATTTATTATTTTATATTTATTTACATAATTAATTGATAATTTTAATAGAGTTTCTCTAAAACTTAATTAATAAATATTTTTTAGAAATTAGATAATTAAATTTTTTTAATGACTAGGATTATTTATTATTTTATATTTATTTACATAATTAATTGATAATTTTAATAAAGTTTCTCTTAAACTTAATTAATAAATACTTTTTAGAAATTAGATAATTAAATTTTTTTTAAATAGTTTGGGTCACTAACCCAACTCATTTTAACACTAGCCCATTACACAAGTTTACACTTAATAGTCTTAATGAGCTATATAAACATTAACCACTTTTGTTAAAAAATCAATGTGGGACTTTTAACACTAACCACACTACATTTGTTTAACTTTCTAAAATCCAATCAAACACAAGTGATTTATACAAGCATACCAGAGCACATCTGAATTGGTATGTATGGCATTAAACAAAAACAAACAGCAGTAGATATGACACACCTGATGAATATGAAGATTATTATGTAAATGAAGAGTGGGTCGATGATGAAGATATGAATATGTTGTACTCATATGATAATGTTGGATCCAAGCATAAGATATCCAGAAAGCATAATAATAAATACAATGAGTTGGAGAGTGAAGAAGGTTTTCCTTCTAACAATAGGATATCACCTGAAGTTTATATAGAACGTGTTCAAAGACCACCATTTCTATTTCAGAAGTATTCCAATCAAAATATAAGACATTCAAAGTCAAGTTCATTAAACTGGGATAAATCTCAGCATTTTTCTAGAAGAAATGCAAATCAGAAACAGCCTAAAGGTTGGAAAAAGTATCATGGATACAATGAGATCAAGCATACAACTAATGACGAGTCATATGAAGATTTGGCTAGTGCTGCAGAACCTCAGCCAACTGAGGACTCTGAGGAGTTTTTACAAATGGTACATGAGAATTTCGTGATGTACTCCAAGAAGTTGAATTGGAACTTATCTGTCTAAAGAAGGTATCAGAAACAAGGAAAAGCTGGTACTTTGTACTGCATTTTGTTTGTTTTTGTTTAATGCCATACATACCAATTCAGATTTGCTTTGGTATGCTTGTATGAATCACTTGTGTTTGATTGGATTTTAGAAAGTTAAACAAATGTAGTGTGGGTAGTGTTAAAAGTCCCACATTAAAGTCCCACATGGATTTTTTAACAAACGTGGTTAATGTTTATATAGCTCATTAAAACTACCAAGTGTAAACTTGTGTAATGGGCTAGTGTTAAAATGAGTTGGGTTAGTGACCCAAACTGTTTTTAAAAAATTTAATTATCTAATTTCTAAAAAATATTTAATAATTAAGTTTTAGAGAAAATCTATTAAAATTATCAATTAATTATGTAAATAAATATAAAATAATAAATAATCCTAGTCATTAAAAAAATTTAATATCTAATTTCTAAAAAATATTTATTAATTAAGTTTTAGAGAAACTCTATTAAAATTATCAATTAATTATGTAAATAAATATAAAATAATAAATAATCCTAGTCAGCAATCCACATCAGGGAAAAAATGCCACATACCCTAATTTGGAGAGGGGACCAAAATAATCCCAAAAAAATCAAAACAAGGGACCCAAAACCTGGGTTTTTTTAAAGGGGGATCAAAAGTTTAGAAAAATGATACTATGAGGACCAAAACTGCATTTAAGCCTATTATTTATTTAGTTTAGCTTAAATTTTTGTAATTAATTTCATTTTTATTTGTTTTCAAACATTTTTAAATGAGATTTCCACCTTGAATTTTCAAATTTAAATGAATTTCAAGCATTCATGTGATTAAACATGATTTTTCAAAATATTTTTCAAAGTTGACAACTTGTGTTTTTGAATATATTTGATATTTTATATCATTTTTTATTTAATTTCCTTTGAAAATTATATTTTTTAATTAAAATTAGGGTTTTTCTTAATTTTGATTTTTTCAAACTTCATTTTAAAACACTTTTGGGCCTCTAATAGAGTGTAAGATCCACCTCCTTTGTAAATACATAATTTTGGGCCTCAGTCATTCTATAAGTCCTGATACGATTTTCAAAATAAACGGTGTGATCACTGTTTTTCATCTGGGCATCTCCTTGAGCTGTATGCCCAATCTCTGTTAGAACAAGATTTGGTTCTGCAAGATATCTCTTTGTTTTGATAATAACAAAGTTGTATTTATGTGAGAACAATTTTGGTACTCTAACGTGTATCTTTTTAAGAATTTATAAACAGGTTCTGACTCTGATAGAGAAAGTTCTGACTCTGATAGAGAAAGTTCTTACTCTGATAGAGATTGTGTTCTATGTCACTCTGATGTTCTCAATGGTCGTTTTTGCGTCAAGAAGCAAGGTTGCTTCTGATCTACTGTGCATCAGAAAGACTTCAAGAAGGCACTATGTTGCTATTGCAATCTTCTTTTGGATTCTGGCTCTGAATTTAACTCTAATACTCATCTTCTGAAGACTAAGTGCTGAAGACTCTGAAGACAAGGTTCTGATGAACAGCGTTCTGAAGAATCTAAAGACTTAAGTTTTTTAAGACCAAGTTCTGAAGACTCTGAAGACAAGGTTCTGTTGAACAAGTTCTGAAGACTCTGAAGACTTATGTTTCTGATAACAAAGGGTTCTGAAGAAGGAGTACTGAAGACTCTGATGACAAGGTTCTGCTGAACAAGTTCTGAAGACTCTGAAGACTCAAGACTATGAAGACCCAACGATTCATTCTTCTGATCATGCTGCAATCATTTCAACTTAGAAGCCACTGATGAACAGAAGAAGATGAAACGTTTGCGTGGGAAAATAGTACATAGTACATTTCAAACACGTTCCTTTCCACTACTATTCCACTACCCTAATTTGGTGGTACAAAGGACAATTTTAGTGTATGATTTTCATCCCAGCACAATGACATTATTTCAAGTCGCCAGTATTTTTCTGATATTACTGATCTGCCCTTCAACGGATCTTTTTCTGTCTATATAAAGACTTGATCATTCAACGAATCAAGTGTGACACTGAGTGTGAAAAAGAGAAATATTCGAAACACTGATTCATAAAAGGAAAGAACTCAAGAAATCAAGAAATACTTGAGTGAACAGTAAAGCGCCACAATACAAAGAAGAAATTTGTTCTTACTGTGTAGATTCACTCTTAGTTAGATTGAGCTAGAAATAGTGTTTATATCAGCTTATGTAAGAAGCATTTCATTGTAAACATTTTATTTGATCAAACAGTTGTTTGAATTCCTTAAGGGACCAGTTAGGTCATATGCCTTAAGAAGAGACGGTTAGTCTGTTTATTGTTAGTCACCAGTAGTTGCTCGTGCAGTTGTAATCAGTTTGGTTATAGTGGATTAAGTCCTTGTGTATAAGGCGAAATCACCTTGGCGGGTGGACTAGATTAACTTGATAGTTTTCAAGTGAACCAGGATATATCATGTGTCTTTCTCTATTGTTAGTCTATTTGTGATCTTTGTTTGAGTTTCACAAAAAGCTTTCATTTTGAAAACCCAATTCAAACCCCCTTTTCTTGTGTTTTTATCACACCTTCAATTGGCATTAGAGCTCCGGTTCTGATTGTGATAAACGTTTTATCAACACTTAACAGTGTTTAGTACCGATTCAGTATTTGTGTAAGATATCATGGCAGCTCCTGCTAATACCACTGAAGAGAAAGATCATTACAGCGCCAAACCACCAGTCTTTGATGGTGAAAAGTTTGACTACTGGAAAGACAAAATAGAAAGTTTCTTTCTTGGTTATGATGTAGATCTTTGGGATTTGGTAGTCGAAGGCTACAAACACTCAGTTGATGCTACAGGTGCTAAAATATCCAGAAGTGATATGACCAACCAACAGAAGAAAGATTATAAGAATCATCATAAGGCAAGAACCATATTGCTAAATGTTATCTCTTATATTGAGTATGAGAAGATCACAGACAGAGATACTGCCAAATCTATCTTTGATTTTCTAAGAATGACTCATGAAGGTAATGCTTAAGTCAAGGAGACAAAGGCGTTAGCCTTAATACAAAAATATGAGGCATTCAGAATGGAGGATGATGAGACATTTGAGACCATGTTTTCAAGGTTTCAAATGCTAGTCGCAAGACTCAAAGTTCTGGACAAAGGTTACTCAACTGCTGATCATGTGAAAAAGATCATCAGAAGTCTTCCTAAGAAACAGAGACCTATGGTAACAGCTCTAAAGCTATCAAAAGATCTCAATAGCATAAGTCTTGAAGAGCTTGTTAGTTCTTTGAGAAGTTATGAGATAGAGCTTGAAGAAGATGAACCTCAGAAGAAAAGCAAATCTATCGCTCTTAAGTCTAAACCTGAAAAGTCAAAGGCTTATCAAGCTGAGGAAGAATCAAAAGATTCTGGTGAAGAATCAGAAGATGAGCTGTCGTTAATCTCTAGAAGAATCAACAAACTCTGAAAGCATAGGCAAGGTAACTTCAGAGGATCTAGAAGAAACAAAGGCCACTCTGAGTCATCATCTGGAAAGAAGAAGCAGAACTCTGGAAATGAGGTTATCTACTACGAATGTAATGAGCCAGGTCATTACAAGAACGAGTGTCCAAAGGCCAAGAAGGACAAGAAGCCTGAAAATAACTTCTCCAAAGCAAAGAAAGGTCTAATGGAAACTTGGGACGACTCTGATTCTAAAGAAAAGGAATCTAATGAAGAACAAGAAAATGTTGTGCTGGTAGCAACAACTGAAGAAGAAGTTTCTAGAGAACCAGAAGAGAGAATATCATCAGAACCAGAATCAGACTCTGACTCAGAGGTATTGTCTAAACTCTCTCGCTGTGAATTAGAGTCTTGTCTATCAGAAATGCTGGAAAAATATCAAACTCTTGAAAGTAAATGCAAAGATCTTAAAAAATCTCTTGTAATTGCTTCTGAGGAAAAAGATAAGCTTGAGCAGAATAACTCTTCTCTAAATGAAAACATTTTTTGCTTAAAAAATTGTAATTATGCCCTAAAAAGCAAAGTTGCTAAATTAGAAGAAGAATTAATCTCCAATGTCTCTGACACAAGCTGTATCTGCAAGTATGATAGAGAAATTCAGTATTTTCTTGTTAAAAGCATATAGATAGAAGCAAGATTGCTTCCATGATCTATGGAGTAAGCAGAAATGGTAAGAAAGGTTTAGGATGTACAGAATCATCTGACATTGACGAAAGTAAAAATATTAAAACAAAACCTCTCTATGACCATTTTATGCCTTATGGCACTGAGTTTGTTTGCTCTGAGCTTACACAAAAAAACCCCACCAACACAGAAGTCTGTTTCTAAAGTTAAATATCATGAACAAATTCCACTTGATTATCCTGTTGCACAAAAGCCCAAAGTTGTGAAACACTCTAGGAAAGCTAACAAGAAAAGACCCAGAAAGTGGGTACCTAAGGTCAAGATAATCTATGTTGCAGATATCCTTAGCAGCTCAGTTGAAACACCAGTCATGGTACCTAGACAGTGGTTGCTCGCGACACATGACAGGAAGAAGGCATATGTTCCAAAGTCTGGAACTTAAGCTTGGAGGCTTCGTCGGTTTTGGAGGAAACCAGAAAGGAAAAATCATTGGCTCTGGAACCGTTGGTAATGGTAACCTTCCCTCTATTACTGATGTTCTTTTAGTTGATGGTCTGATGCATAACTTGTTGTCAATTAGTCAACTTAGTGACAATGGTTATGATATCATCTTTAATCAAAAGTCCTGTAAGGCTGTAAGTCAGAAAGATGGTTCGATCCTATTTGTCGAAAAGAGGAAAAACAACATTTATAAGATTAGACTTTCTGATCTTCGTGAATAGAATGTAAAATGCTTAATGTCTGTTAATAAAGAGCAATGGGTATGGCATAGACCTTTAGGCCATATTAGCATGAGGAGGATTTCTCAGCTAAATAAGCTTGAACTTGTCAGAGGCTTACCAAATCTGAAGTATTCTTCAGATGCTCTTTGTGAAGCATTTCAGAAAGGAAAGTTCTCCAGAACTTCCTTTAAAGCAAAGAATGTTGTGTCCACCTCTAGACCGTTAGAACTTCTGCACATTGACTTGTTTGGACCAGTGAAAACTGCGTCAATCAGTGGAAATAAGTATAGATTAGTAATCGTTGGTGATTATAGTCGTTGGACATAGGTAAAATTCTTGAAACACAAGGATGAGTCTTATTTTGTGTTCTCTGCCTTTTGCTCTCAAGTGCAAACAGAAAAGGATTGCAAAATAGTCAAAGTCAGAAGTGATTATGGCGGAGAATTTAAGAACAGATGCTTTGAGAATCTTTTTGATTCTCATGGCATTTTCCATGATTTCTCCTGTCCCAAAACTCCACAACAAAATGAAGTAGTGGAAAGGAAGAATAGGACTTTGCAAGAAATAACTCAAACCATGATCCAACAAACTGACATGGCAAAGCACTTCTGGGCAGAGGCAGTAAATACATCATGTTACATTCAGAACAGGATTTCAATAAGACCTATTCTGGGTAAGACTCCTTATGAATTGTGGAAGAATAGAAAACCCAACATTTCATATTTTCATCCTTTTGGATGTGTTTGTTTTATGTTGAACACCAAAGAGAATCTTGGCAAGTTTGACTCCAAAGCTCAAAAGTGTTTATTGTTAGGATATTCTGAACGCTCTAAAGGCTACAAAATCCATAACACAGAAACACGAATTGTAGAGGAATCAATTCATGTCAGATTCAATGATAAGCTTGACCCTAAAAAGTCAAACCTAGTTGAAAAGTTTGCAGAACTCAAGATCACGTTATCAGAATCTAAAGAAGTAGAAGATTCACGAGAAGCAGACAAAGATGCAAATTCTCCAGATCCAGGAAGAGTACTTCTGGAAACTGTCAGTTTTTGGGAGGTAACCTCGTCTCATGGGCAAGCAAGAGACAATCAACAATTGCTCTCTCCACTGCAGAAGTAGAATACATATCAGCATCTCTGTGCAGTACTCAGATACTCTGGATGAAGAATCAACTTGAAGATTATCAGATACACGAGTGTAACATTCCTATCTTCTGTGATAATACTTCTGCCATTTGTTTATCTAAGAATCCTATTCTACATTCTAGGGCAAAACATATTGAAATAAAACATCATTTTTTGCGTGACTATGTTCAGAAGGGTACTTTTCAGTTAAAATTTGTGGATACAGATCACCAGTGAGCTGATATTTTCGAAAAACCCCTTGCTGAAGATAGATTCGTATTCATTCTGGAAAAACTTATTTATCAAACCTTGTCCAGAATAAGATGATAATATTTTTAATATGTCAAGCTATCAGAACGTGTGATATAAGATTCTAATGACTAAACAAAGAGTGTCATTATTTGTTTATTGATCTTCTAATTCATGATACTTTTACAAGTTAGAAAATTTCTTGGTCAGAATTTAGTCTAGTCAGATACCTCTTGGTATTCTAGACATTGGAAGCATCAAAACGAGATCTCTTGAAAACAAACGGCTATGATTATTTGTGACACGTGTCCAAAATCAAATCATATCTATTGTTGAAAAGACACCTCGAGCGTTGTGATTTCGTGAGACTAGATTTCAAGTAATTTTTTTTATTTTCATGTTTAACTTCTTGAATTTGAAAATATACTTGATAACTGTTTAAATCTTTATGTCTTTCTTCCTTATTTGGCATTCATAAAGATGTATGTAAGACAAAGATTTCTTGGAACTTATTACTTGTATTCCTTCCTTTATTCGTTGTCAGTTTTTGCCCTCTCTTTTTCAAGTATACATTTATTTGTATTTATTGACTGAAGTCATAATATGAATAACGTATACTGCTCTGAGATCTTTTGGAGACTGATACACTCCTTTATCATTATTCTTGTTTGTATCTCGTGTATTGGAAATGATGAATTTCTCTTCTCAATTCATCTAGTCTTTATTGCTATTTATTGCTATCATTCTTTGTTCTCTTTATATACCACACTTCTCCTACCAACTATTCATTCGTTTCTATTTGTTGTTCACTTCTATTCCTCTTGCTTTCATTATGTTCTCAAAAACCTTTAGGGGAGAGATCTCTGATTTGGATCTCTTGAAAGAATACTCCATTGATCTTAATGATCTTGTTGAAAATGGTTATACCAACATTCTCTCAGTCATCATCTATCAAAATTGGGACAGATATCTTGAAATTCTAAATGGACCTATCTACCCAACTCTTGTAAAATAATTTTGGGTCAATGGTCGCATCCTTGCTTATGAGTCTGATACTTGTTACATTCTGTCTTCTGTTGTCGCATATGCAAAAATCAATCGGCGGAAAAGACAGAAGAGTTGCCAACGGACATTATTTATCCCGATGCAGGGAAAAGAAACGATCAAAGAAAACCTCAACAAAGGGAAAGACATGGTCATCATAACCATAGCCTGGGATCGGGAGTCGGTTACGTGAGAGGAAGGTACTAGCACCCCCTCGCGTCCATCGTACTCGATGGGATCCACGCTTGTTGTTATCGATCAAAGGGTGTGGGTTATGTGAACCTCAACTGCTAACGGAAACGGGAAAGGGAAAAACAAAAACAGACTCGCAAGGATCGTCGCAATCCTATACCAACGTATCTTCATGGACGAAAGAAGAATCAGAGTCGACGTAGTTCGACGGACTACGCACTAATGGGGGGAAGGTTGCTCGCCAAGACATCGTCGTCTTGTGCCTACGTATCCTCAATCTAACGGGAGAAAGAAAGTCAGAGTAGTCGTAGTTTGACCAATGGTTCGGTTGTTGTTTGGTGAAAGAATCTCGATTGCACTAGGGCAAGAGAAAAGGTTTGATTAACTGGTTGGTTAATGTCTCGATCGCACGGGTGCGAGAGAAAAGGGAAGTTAGTTGTTAGTGTGCTCGCCAAGATATCGCATCTTGTGCCTACGTATCCTCAATCTGAAAAGAAAGAGGAATCAGAGCATCCTTAGTTCACGCTACTACGGGAAAACTGGAACGGTCTCGATCGAATGGGTGCGAGAGAAAAGACTCGGGATACACAGAAGGTCTACGGGAAACTCGGTCCTACAAGTTAACATGCAAAAAAAGTCAGGATAAAGAGGGGAGTCTACCTAATATTGACATGCATGGATTGGAAGCCTAATGTCTCTCCTACCTCCAGCTTAATCAGAAATTAAGTGGAGCTAGGAATCCTACGGGATCATGTGAACAAACACAAGTAAACATAGGACAAATCAATCACAAAATGAACGATGTCGTGATCTCAGCTAAGAACAAAACTGAGTGACTCTTCGTCCTCAACCAAAAGGAAAATGCAACGGCAAATAAACAACAAACGACGATGTTGTGATCTCAACTATTAGGAAGTTGAGTGACTCTTCGTCAACCATAAGATGAAAACGATGTCGTGATCTCAACTATAAGGAAGTTGAGTGACTCTTCGTCCATCGCAAAGAGAAACAGAAAACAAGGCAATAAACCAAAAACAGCGGCAATAACAGCGCTCTTGCACCTGTACAGCTATAAAATCCAGCCACAAGCTAAATAGCTTTCAACAGCACATGTTTTCAGAACTGAATAGGTGTAAGAAAATCTGGACAGAATTGCAACATTTAACAGCTCACCTTGTGCACAACAGCTATGTATGTAGCAGCACTTCCTACCTTTAAACAACTTAGCAAATCAAGTGTGAATCACTACAAATACAACTAAAAAATTAGTCTAGGTACTCCAAAAAATAACCAAGGTTAGCCACCAAAATTCAAATGGGAACTATCAACAAGAATTAAGTGAAATTGATACCAAAATGTAAGCAACAATTAATCAAAAATCTATGCAACAAATATCAAGGACTCTAGTAACATTCGCAAACAATTAATCAAGGACTAATCCAATATATCGAATTTTAACTAGGAAAAATCACAAAGCTAACAATTAAGAACAATCAACAAAGTTAACAAATGAAACCACTAAGAAGATTAGTCGATGTTAGCATTAAAATCTAAGTTTAATCAATGTTAGAATAAAGTCAATTCAAACTAAGTCAAGATCAATTAGTTCGAAATTAATTTCTAATTCTAAAAATCTAGTTCTAATGTTATGAACTAATTCTAATTATCCTAAATCAATTAACCAAAATTAATCGTTAATTTCCTAAAATCTCTAATTCTAATATCCAATTACAAATATAAAAAAAACAATTAAAACTAGATAATTTCCTAATAACTCTAATTCTAATTCTAAAATCAACTAGGATTAATCTAGTTTAAAAACAATTAATCAATAACTCGATTAACAAAGCAATTAAGCCAAAAATTCAATTAGTGAACAATTAAGCCAAAAATTAAATTAGTGAACAATTAAACCAAAAAGCGATTAGTGAATGATTAAGCAAAAAGCAATTAGTGAATGATTAATCCAAAAATCATTAATGGACAATTAAGCCAAAAATCAATTATTCAACAAACAATTATCAAAATATAAACCTAAATCTAATCCTAAAACTAAAATCTAATTCAATCAAGATTAAGTTTTAATTATCCTAAATCAATGTCTACTTAATTATCTAAACTAATTAAAACATGATTACCTAAAACTAGATAATTAGCAACGTTCAAAAACTAAAGGGGTGTGAGAAGTGGAAATGGGGTGAGGAGAGCAGAAACCAATGACAACACGGGCCTAGACCCGGTCCACTACGTTGAGGATTTCAAGTTTCTTCTCTAAAAACCTAAGAGGTATCAGTTACACACTCACTCCTCAACCACGCACCGTCAATCCCTCCGTCTCATTCTTCGTTCGCCCCATCACCCTCAACAACCTCTTTCTTTCTCCTTATATCTTCTCTCTGTTTCAACCTCTCATCTTTGTTCCGCTTTAACTCACTCTCAGAACCTAAGTTCTCACTCCCTAAGCTAAGACCTAAACTCCACCGCGCCGGAACTTGCCACTGGCGGCGGCGGTTGAATCCCTACAATCTAATTATCTTAAGTTCAATTAACAAAGTAATGGTGCTAACCGTGAATCTTCAGATCAAGCACGAAGGAGAAGAGGTTGGTTCGCGCTTGAAGTGACGTTGGAATAAGGTGCTCCGGTAACGCAACTTGTCCTGAATCTATAATTGTCTTCTCGTCCTCTGCATGGTTCACGTTGTTGTCGTTTGTTCGTGATTTATCTTTTGAGTTGCGTCGCTGGTTTGAATCCGTTTCAAAAACCATTATTGTTGCTGCGAATTCCTCTTCCTCTTGTTCAATATTCTTCTCCTTTTTCTTCTCGCTGCGAATTGCAAAGTTCTTTGGATTTTTACGATTAAACCTTTGAAGAGTTCTGCAACTGTTTTGTTGATGTTGTTGAATTTTGATTTTGTAGGTTCTTGATGTGTTTGTTGCGATTTCTTTGCGGGTATGGAAATTTTAGAGATTTGAAGATTGTTGAATAGAGGTTTCGATGATAATGTGATAATGGTGAAGATTGACGAATGAGGAAGATGAAAGAAGAAGAAGAAGAAGAAAAATCAGGAGGAAGCTTGAAGATTCAATCTGAGAGAGTGAGAAGAGAATGAAGATTGAAGAACGTTTAGAAGAATAAAGAGGTTGGTTAGGGACGATTGGTTAGCAATTTTTGTTAGGAAAAATTGTTAGAAAGAGTTTCTGTTAGTAAATGGTTTTCTGTTAGAAATCTATCACTTATTTTCTATTAGAGTGAAATATGTTAGAAGTTAGGTTTTTGTGTAGATTTCTGTTAGTAATTGGTTAAAAAGTTAGGACTCTGTTATTAAAGTTAGGAATTGTGTTAGAAAAATTTGAAAAATTTGGACTCTGTTATTAGACGTTCAAGGTAGAAGGTGATTGGATACAAAAAGAACCAGAAAATTTGCAAACTGTGGAGAGAGAAAATATAATTGGAGCCCAGCCACACCTCGTCAAAGGAATTTGACAGAAATACAACATACCAAAGAAAGAAAACTGAACCCCAGAACCGCATCGGAAAGAATACATACCCAACGGACCACATCGTCAAAGGGATTTGACAAAAAGACAATCTGGAAACCCGGCCGAAGGGAACACGTCGTCAAAGAGGTTTGATGGAAAGAAAACCTTACCGAAGGAGCACATCGTCAAAGAATTAACGGAAAGAAAACCTAACCGAAGGAAACACGTCGTCAAAGGGGTTTGACGGAAAGAAAACCTGACCGAAGGAAACCCTTCGTCAAAGGAGTTTGACGGAAAGAAAACCTGACCGAAGGAACACATCGTCAAAGGGTTGACGGAAAGGAGCTTAACCGAAGAAAACACATCGTCAAAGGGATTTGACGAGAAGAAAACCTGAAAACCCGACCGAAGGGACACATCGTCAAAGGGGTTTGACGGAAAGAAAACCTGACCGAAGGAACACATCGTCAAAGAATTAACGGGAAGAAAATCTGGTTTTGGGATGTCGTCATCAAAGGGTCGATGGACAAAGACTGGTCGAGGGTAAGATCGACGTATGATCTACGACCCTGAAGAATGGTAAGCAGAGGTTGATTGAAATGTCTACTAGGGAATGGCTCAGCATTCTCTCTGAGGAATATGTCACTGTCTTGACTGAAAGTTGATTCGGGCTTTCGCGCAAGATACCAAATTTAGCTTATGTTTCGCATGCATATGCTTGAACTTTCTTTCTATGGCATAATGCTCCATACGAAATGGAAATGCTACGCAATTTGAGGATGCAATGATTACTATATGCAGAACGCCGATGTTCTAAATATGATTGAACTTTGCTGGCAAGGATTGGTGAAACCTGGTGGTGATTGATTTTTCGAAGGTGAAAATTTTCTGGGTACCAATAGGGATTGGATTTTAGAATGAGGTGCCAATAAGGATTGGCCTTTTGGTGATTGCCAATAAGGATCAGGCTTTTGGATTTAAGAAGATACCAGCAAAGTGGGCTTCTGACGGTTTTACACGGCTTCATGCAATGCTATGCTAGGAAAATGATATGCATGGTAATGATTATGCAATGGTGTTTATGATATGCAATAGGACCACTCCAGCAACATAAATGCTAAAAAGGTGAGGCCACCTCCACTGGGGATAGCAAACTGAACTATCTTCAGAGTCATAAACTTTACTCGAGATCCCAACTAAACCTCCGTTCTGCAAGAAAGTACGAGTAACAAACGTCTACTGGGAAAACATCCCAGGAATCTGCTAAAGAAAAGTGCCAATGATAATTGGCCTTTGACCTGCTGGGGAACAATGGTTGATGATATCAACTCTGCTAGGGGAGAACATCGAACTTACTCCTCTGTTGGAGACTTACATTCTACCCTTATTCTATTGGGAAACGAAAACAACTTTACCGCCAACTGGGGAAGCACAAACCCAACACTCTTATCCTGTACGGGGATATGAACTTTTACTGAAGAGCAACAAACTTTACCAACCTGGATAGGGGAGAGCGAACTCCTGAACCCTTGCTAGGGAGAATAATCACAATCTCTATAATGCTCTGCTGAGTGATGAAACTTCAACTATCTCTGTCGGGGAGAGAAACTCTACTGGGGACATCACGTGTTAGCTATCAACAAGAACCCTGCAGATGCGATATGATCAAAAGGAAGTGCCCTGATGCAGCATAACCATAAAGGAACCTGTCTTCAGGATGTATCATGAAGATCTGACATATCCTGTCTCAGCATGTTGTACCCTGGTGACTTGACTTTGATTAACCGTTCTCTAGAGAAAATAACTTCTTGTGCTCTTGAAGTGGCCTACCTCAGTACGAGCCTTGCAGTGACTTTGCCCCTGACTGACTAATCTTCGAGAGATTTTCTAAATCTTGACATGATTGTCCCAGACTCTCGACATAATTGCCCCAGATTAACCAAACTGTGGAGATATTTCACAATGTAACTGCCCCGGATTGGCAACTTCTTAACACCTTACCGGGAAAGCACACACCCAATAGAATCTTATGGCAACATGTCCCTTGTCACGCTTATCCCTCAGAGTTTTCAAGCATCTCACTTTGGCGGGATCAAAATTCTCGACTGATGTTCACTATGTAAGCCTTACTGGTGTCAAATACATGTAAGCAAGAAGAAAATATTTATTCCAAGAATTAGAATTATAATGCAACACGTATATTAATCTCGAAGTTTTTATTGAAAAGATATCGCTAATACCTGTAAACGATTCACTGGTTAAGGTGCGACACAGATTTTTAAATGAAACATAGCATGCACATGCAATACCAACAAAAGTCTTTTAGCACAACTCATGGAAGTCAGGAACGCTATCTCGTTGAAGTACGCCTTCAGAATAAACCCTGTTTCAATTAGGACTTTTGAAGGTTGTAACGAGGCCTGGTTCGCGGCTTAAGAAAAAAGGATTTATGGCTCAAAATTTTGTTTTAACCCACCCATTCTCCTTGATGTTCTCCAGTCCTACGTTCAGCTATCTCGACACAAGCGTTCACCTTTCAAAAAGTTATTGAATGGTATGAGGATAGAGGGAACCCACACGGTTTTAGGAGTGACAGTCACCCCTTTTGTTTTTGGTGTCCATGGTCACATGACTTGTTCTTTGTCGAGGATTCTTATTTTTTGTATCCTTTCGCTTTTCGTTCTTTTGTTTTTGATTTCCCTGATTTTTGCCTGGACCAATTCTTTTGAATTTTTCGATTTCGAAGTCCAGCGGGATGCCCTAACTTTTGCCTAAGTCACTTGTTTTCAAGTTTCGACTTAGCGGGCTTTTTTCTTTTTTCCTTTTGATTTTTTTCTTTTGAACGAATCATGTGACACCGGCTTGTCTGACTTGTTTGAAAAGGTTGTGACTGCCTCACTCCTCGGTTGGTGAGGGATAACCATAGATGTAATTGATCCTCGGATGGGACACTCCTTTTGAAATTTGAACGCACGGTGAAATTAACTGACACCTACCCTGCCCCAGGTTAAGATTGGGGGTTTTTCGTTTTTAGAAAGAAACTCCTACTACTAGGCTCAACGGGTTTTACAAGGGATTATCTTCCTTATATCTCTGGTGTTTAGGGATTTGAAACAATGCATGTACATCATCAACAAGGTTTTATCCAAAAGCATACAGTCAGAAAGTTTGCATTTTCACCTCATCATCCTCCCTTAAAGAGTTTAAGCAAGAAAGTTGGTATTGCAATGCACAGAAATATTAAATGAGTGAACACGAATTAAATTCTTTAAGAAAAACATACTCATTGAATTAAAATCATCATTCAAGAACAAACAAGTTTTTACATGCAAAGACATTAACCAATAAGGAAAAATTACAAATGAAAATGCAGAAAAGAAAGTTGATGTTCGCCATTGCTGAGGAGGCTTGGCTCCGATTGGACTGATTACTTTAGGAGATGTCTTTGCAGTCTCAAGTGCTCACTTGGGAGGCTTCAGTTAACGTACAGACCGTCTGCAGTGAAAATAATGACTCCAGCGTCAAACAGATCTTGTACCTTGTGTTTGAGCACGTTGCAATTTTCAATTGCATGCCCCTGTGTCCCTGAGTGGTACTCGCACCAAGCACTCTTGTCATAATCTGGAGGAAGGGGATACGGAACAGGCACAACTTCCTTTAGCTGAATCAAAGAGTCTTGAAGTAAGCGAGTAAGCAACTGACTGTGAGGAATAGTAATGAGATCAAACTTTCTCTCAGGCCTTCTGGACTTTTGTTGACTCTTCAGATGGTAGCTATGTTGTTGATACCGACTTGTGCCTTCCTCTCGTTTGGGCACTTTCATCCTTAGACTTGGCTTAGGAACAGACAACAATTGAGGACGTGGAGATTCTAAAACCACGGACTACAAGAAATACCCCTGACTTGGTGCAATTTCAGGAGGGAAAACAGGGATATTCACTTCTTTTGCAGCAACAGGAGTATGACCACCTTGTACGCTCACGCCTCTCGGCATGAATTCAATTGCTTTCGAATCAATCAGATCCTGGAAAACATGCTGAAAGGCTCTACATTTTTCCACATTATGTCCCGGTGTACCAGAGTGGAAATCACAATGGGCATTTGCATCATAACCGGGTGGGGGCTTACCACCAAGAGGATTTATCGTCCGAAGTTCAACCAATTGGAGCTGAAGTAGATGCCTCAACAGCTGATCATAAGGCATAGGAAGCGGATCAAAGATTCTGTCAGACTTCTTCGGCCTCTGTGCGTACTTCTTAGTCTTGGGATTGTCTTAGGAGACATGAGGTAGCTGCTGACGAGGAAATTCCGAAACCCCAAGTTGTGCAGAAAATACGCGAGGTAAATCACACTTTGGGATAGATCCCACAGGAAATGGTGGAACGGCAATTTATGCTGCAGCCTCAGGCATGGGATTGCCATCCTTTCTAAGCACATTTCTCACGACTTCCATAACCAGGCTCATCTGAGTCTTCAGTTGATAGACCTCTTCCTTCATCATTTTCTGGTCTTGCATCAAAGCTTGCATGTCCCCCATAAACTGCACTAATTGGCTTCGTACCTCCCTCAACTCTGCTTGAATTTGATTCATGATCAACTTCCGAATGGCTTAAGCAGTTAAGTCTGAAATTCTGAAGAAACCCAAATCAGGATGAAAATAACCAAGCCTCGCACACCTGTTATGCAAATGAGTATGAAAATGCAATGCAAATGCCATGTTCGAATGCAACAGACATGGGATCAAAGTTTCCATATATTCTGAATAAGTGTTGTGCTGCTGACTGAATAAGTCCACAAGGTCTGCTCAAAAGAAAATACCGGAATACCAGAATGCCAGAATATCAGAATAATCAGAATACCAGAATAATCAGAATGCTGGAATACCAGGCAGATAAGTCTACACTGATAAGAAAACCAGAATACCAGATAGGTTGAAGGTTAAGGTTACCTGCAAACCTGTAAACACTCAACCCTTCTCACATGTGGGTTCTAAAACTAAGGATCCTCAGCGTCACTGACTCTCAGGTCAAGAAATGATGATACGTTCACCATTTCTGGTTTGGCATCATCATCAATCGAGGAGGCCTCAATTGATTCCCCTCAAAAAAGTTCATCCTATGGCAAGTTCTCAGCTTCGGGTCCTCGGATCAAGAAGCGTAATGAGTTTGCCATTTCTGGTCTGCCATTAGCGCCCCTTGGGAGGAGTGCCTTAACCGAGTCCTCAGGAATGGTCACCAGAGTCGACAACTCTCTAGGTTAACACCCCGAAATGCACAAGACGCGCAAATCAGAATATCTCCCAAGAAAACCTCGTCTGGGTGTGGGTTTCGTGTAAGCCAAACGTACCAAGACGCTATGTAGGCCACACTGTCCTAGATGTACACTCAAGCCTGTGTAATGGGCTTATCTCTCAGAACACCCATCCCACCAAAAAAAATAGTCCAGCACAATCCATAATATATGGCAACAGTAAATGTAAAGCATGTAAATGCAATAAAAGCGATAAACATGCGATAAAAGCCATAAATAAAGCAAGTAAAACATACAGATAAACACCCAGTAATCGGAAACAAACTAGGGCTAGGATTGACTCGCTTAGGGAACCAGAATCCCCAGCAGAGTCGCTAGCTGTCACATCTGCAAAAATCAACCGGCGGAAAAGACAGAAGAGTCGCCACCTAACGTTATTTATCCCGACGCAGGGAAATGAAATGATTGAAAAAAACCTCAACAAAGGGAAAGACATGGTCATCGCAACCATAGCCTGGGTTCGGGAGTCGGTTACGCGAGAGGAAGGTATTCACACCCCTTTGCGTCCATCGTACTCGATGGGATCCATGCTTGTTGTTATCAATCAAAGGGTGTGGGTTATCTAAAGCTCAACTGCTAACGGAAACAGGAAAGGGAAAAACAAAATCGGGCTTGCAAGGATTGTCGCAATCCTATGCCTACGTATCTTCATGGATGAATGAAGAATCAGAGTCGACGTAGTTTGACGGACTACGCACTAATGGGGGGAAGGTTGCTCACCAAGACATCACCGTCTTGTGCCTACGTATCCTCAATCTAACGGGAGAGAGGAAGTCAGAGCAGTCGTAGTTCGACCTACGGGTCGGTTGGTGTTTGGTGAAAGAATCTCGATTGCACTAGGGCATAAGAAAAGGTTTGATTAACTGGTTGGTTAACGTCTCGATCGCACGGGTGCGAGAGAAAAGGGAAGTTAGTTGTTAGTGTGCTCGCCAAGATATCGCATCTTGTGCCTACGTATCCTCAATTTGAAAAGAAAAAGGAATCAGAGCATTCGTAGTTCACGCTACTACGGGAAAACTGGAACGGTCTCGATCGCATGGGTGCGAGAGAAAAGACTCGGGATACACAGAAGGTCTACGGGAAACTCGGTCCTACAAGTTAGCATGCAAAATGGCCCTAAAGTCAGGATCAGGAGGGGAGTCAACCTAATATTGTCATGCATGGATTGGAAGCCTAATGTCTCTCCTACCTCTAACTTAATCAGAAATTAAGTGGAGCTATGAATCCTACGGGATCATGTGAACAAACACAAGTAAACACAGGACAAATCAATCACAAAATGAACGATGCCGTGATCTCAGCTAAGAACAAAGCTGAGTGACTCCTCGTCCTCAACCAAAAGGATAATGCAACTGAAAATAAACAACAAACGACGATGTCATGATCTCAACTATGAGGAAGTTGAGTGACTCTTCGTCAACCATAAAATGAAAACGATGTCGTGATCTCAACTATAAGGAAGTTGAGTGACTCTTCGTCCATCGCAAAGAGAAACAGAAAATAAGGAAATAAACGAAAAACAGCGGCAACAACAGCGCTCCTGCAGCTATAAAATCTAGCCACGAGCTAAACAGCTTTCAACATCATTTGTTTTTAGAACTCAATAGGTGTAAGAAAATCTGGACAGAATTGCAACATTTAACAGCTCACCTTGTGTATAACAGCTATGTATGTAGCAACACTTCCTACCTTTAAACAACTTAGCAAATCAAGTGTGAATCACTACAAATACAACTCAAAAATTAGTCTAGGTAGTCCAAAAAATTAACCAAGGTTAGCCACCAAAATTCAAATGGGAACTATCAACAAGAATTAAGTGAAATTGATACTAAAATGTAAGCAACAATTAATCAAAAATCTATGCAACAAATATCAAGGACTCTAGTAACATTCACAAACAATTAATCAATGACTAATCCAATATATCAAATTTTAACTAGGAAAAATCACAAAGCTAACAATTAAGAACAATCAACAAAGTTAACAAATGAAACCACTAAGAAGATTAGTCGATGTTAGCATTAAAATCTAAGTTTAGTCAATGTTAGAATAAAGTCAATTCAAACTAAGTCAAGATCAATTAGTTCGAAATTAATTTCTAGTTCTAAAAATCTAGTTCTAATGTTATGAACTAATTCTAATTATCCTAAATCAATTAACCAAAATTAATCGTTGATTTCCTAAAATCTCTAATTTTAATATACAATTACAAATATAAAAAAAACAATTAAAACTAGATAATTTCCTAAAAACTCTAATTCTAATTCTAAAATCAACTAGGATTAATCTAGTTTAAAAAAAACAATTAATCAACAACTCGATTAACAAAGCAATTAAGCCAAAAATTCAATTTGTGAACAATTAAACCAAAAATTCAATTAGTGAACAATTAAACCAAAAAGTGATTAGTGAATGATTAAGCAAAAAGCAATTAGTATATGATTAATCCAAAAATCATTAATGGACAATTAAGCCAAAAATCAATTATTCAACAAACAAATATCAAAATATAAACCTAAATCTAATCCTAAAACTAAAATGTAATTCCATAAAGATTATGTTTTAATTATCCTAAATCAATGTCTACTTAATTATCTAAACTAATTAAAACATGATTACCTAAAACTAGATAATTAGCAACGTTCAAAAACTAAAGGGGTGTGAGAAGTGGAAATAGGGTGAGGAGAGCAGAAACCAATGACAACACGGGCCTAGACCCGGTCCACTGCGTTGAGGGTTTCGAGTTTCTTCTCTAAAAACCTAAGAGGTATCGGTTGCACACTCACTCCTCAACCATGCGTCGTCAATCCCTCCGTCTCCTTCTTCGTTCGCCCCATCACCCTCAACAACCAATTTCTGTCTCCTTCTATCTTCTCTCTGTTTCAACCTCTCATCTTCTTTCCTCTTCAACTCACTCTCAGAACCTGAGTTTTCACTCCCTAAGCTAAGACCTAAACTCTACCGCGCCGAAACTTGCCACCGACGGCGGCGGTTGAATCCTTACAATCTAATTATCACAAGTTCAATTAACAAAGTAAGGGTGCTAACCGTGAATCTTCAGATTGAGCACGAAGGAGAAGAGGCTGGTTCGCGCTTGAAGTGACGTTCGAATAAGGTGCTCAGATAATGCAACTTGTCCTGAATCTGTAATTGTCTTCTCGTCCTCTGCGTGGTTCGCGTTGTTGCCGTTTGTTCGTGATTTCTCTTCTGTGTTGCGTCGCTGGTTTGAATCCGATTCAAAAACCGTTATTGTTGCTGCGAATTCCTCTTCCTCTTGTTCAATATTCTTCTCCTTTTCTTCTTGCTGCGAATTGCAAAGTTTCTTTGGATTTTTACGATTAAACCTTTGAAGAGTTCTGCAACTGTTTTGTTGATGTTGTTGAATTTTAATTTTGTAGGTTCTTGATGCGTTTGTTGCGATTTCTTTGCGGGTATGGAAATTTTAGAGATTTGAAGATTGTTGAATGGAGGTTTCGATGATGATGTGATAATGGTGAAGATTGATGATTGAGGAAGATGAAAGAAGAAGAAGAAAAAATCAGGAGGAAGCTTGAAGATTCAAACCGAGAGAGTGAGAAGAGAATGAAGATTGAAGAATGTTTAGAAGAATGAAGAGGTTGGTTAGGGACGATTGGTTAGCAGTTTCTGTTAGGAAAAATTGTTAGAAAGAGTTTCTGTTAGTAAATGGTTTTCTGTTAGAAATCTATCACTTATTTTCTGTTAGACTGAAATCTGTTAGAAGTTAGGTTTTTGTGTAGATTTCTGTTAGTAATTGGTTAAGAAGTTAGGACTCTGTTATTACAGTTAGGAATTGGGTTAGAAAAATTTGGAAAAAAACTGTTAGAAAAATCTGTTATGGAAATTTGTTAGAAGCTTCTGAAATTCTCCTAACATCAGTTATTCCACGCTGCTCTGTATTTTTTCACCTGTTAAGCACTATGTTATTTTCTGCGCTATGTATTTCTATTTTTCTGATAAAACGCCTTTGTGTTGGTTTGTTTCTTTTCCTGCCATGTGGACTTATTTTTCTGCGATGAATTGAACGTGCATGCGTCATATGCCACAGTTCAACTTCTGTCAAAGACAGTGACATCGTGTGATGGTTTCTTGTACACATACCGATTAAATTTGAGAGATTGTAAAGCTTGAGACATTTCAAAGCTGGAATGTGAAGATTCTGGTTTTGATGATCATCACTAGCATTAATGTGTCCAAATACGTATTCCACTTACTCACAATTTTCAACCACTGTCATGTACTTTTTCCTGCTGGTAATGAGTTTTTGCTTTTGATATTAAGCAGTACCCAAGCAAAGACCACCAAATGACAATGATGAAGTCTAGATATTAATTCAATCCCCTCGAAAAATGCAGAGTATGCTTCTGGCCCTCCTTGATCTTTTAGTCGCTTAACTGCCACAATGTTACTTATCAGTGGCACTTTCCAGTTCACCAAATGAAAATTGAATAATGTTTCCATGAAAAGTTTCTTTTTGGCTCCCAAACAAATAAGAAGTTCCTGTCCGATGACTGATTAGGTTGGCGGTACTACCACTACTTGTTTCCTTATCTACTGAGAACTTGTTTCCTTATCTACTGAGAATATTGGTGATTGAATAGGGTATTGCTTCTTTCGGTAGATGTAGCATATAACTGTGGTAAGCAACGCAATGGTTGTGCATATAACACATATCAATAGGACAATTATAACAACCTTGCTGGAAATAAGCACTTAGCGCTATGAACATCTTCTGCCACTTGGGGAAACCCATTGGGATCACATATGAATGTCCGATGGATGCACCCCCTTCAACATCTGAATGGCAATCACATGACTTCGAACAATTAGCAAGGGAGTTTCTTTGGCTCCCTTCGAAAGAAGAACATCTACATTTCCACTTGTTTAGGCTAGATGTATTCGACGCTTCATCACAAAAGGAGCGTTGAGTCCAGAGCAAACTAATAATAATAGCAAGAGTAACTTTGATCTGTGACTTCATTTAATCAACTCCATACATTGAAGGTTTGGCTTGAGAATTAATAGCTTCCAAAATCATATATTCAGTCCTTGAATGGATTCAATTTATCAACTACCAAAAGTAACCATCATGTTTTCCACCTATAATTCTGAATTGAAAAAAACGAAGGGTTTGAATTGAAGTTTGAAGGAATATTTGGTTGTTTGATTATTAGATGTTGGATAATGGATATGGATATGAGTTGGTTTTGAAAATGGTTAAGAATGGATGATGGACTTATTTTGGAAAAATGGGTAAAAATATGGTTTTAAAGTGGATAAAATTAGTAATGAATTGAAATGGATAAAAGATGGACTTGTATCTTGAATTTCAAGTAATCCACATAATCAATCTTAGCACATTCAAATCACATCAAACTTCAACTCCAAAGCAAGCTTGTACTCAATTAGCAACTATCAATGATGGCCTTGATCCCAACAGGAATCCACAACCACACGACTTTAGTGCTCAACGAAGAATCCACACTTTGAATCCTTGAACATGAATGATAAGGATGGAGACATGGAAGACCGCCCTGGTATCCAATGATCCTCAGTTGACGGAATGTCCACAAACTCAAACATGAGTAAGAAACCTGATCCTCATTGATGTACACTGATGAAGATGTGACTTGAACTGAGAAGGAACCAAACCCTGATTCCCACCCATGAAATCTTAACCCGATGCTTTTGATGAATCCTTTGAATAGGAAAACCTTGCAGCTTGATGAACCTCTGAATAAGAAGGTTACAATGAACAAAATTCAACCTCTTGCTTCACCTTGACCTGAAATAGGAACCGACTGAATCACCCCTGAATAGGGCCACCATTGATAGCAAGAAAATTTCTTTGACCCCACGCCTTAGGAGCTCGTGCAAATGTATGATTAATGTAGTTATGACCTAGTGAAGATGCAGATGAAAGCGAACATAAGCCATAAAAGGTTAGAAAAAGGTAGGGCAAATTTTGGGGTGTTACATCTGTTTATGGCTTTCCCATCATGATTAACCCCTCAATCATCTCTCAGGCCATTGAATGCAAAGAAGATGGTGAATGTGTTGAATACTACAGAGGAAATAACTGGTTTGCTAAACATATTCACATCATCTGTCTTCAAGAAGGACCTGCTGACAGTCCCTCTTCTCTCACTCCTGAGGCTAAAATCTGGTACCAAATCATGGGAACAAATCTAAGACCCGGGGAAAAGGGAACAAGAAAACTCTCTGCAATGGATAAGCTATTCATTTTCTTCTTAATCTCCAAAATTAGGATTAATCTGCCTCAGTCCATTTTCAACTACTTGAAAGGAGAAATTCTTTTGTCAAGAGCGGAGTTATCGTTTCAGATTCCATACAGTAGAGTTATCTCTCACATTCTTGATCTTCAAGGAGTTGTTGCTCACTTAAAACAAATCGAAATGAATGAGAAACTCTATACTGAATGGGGTTCTCCCATGAACTATTCTGAAACCATCATAAGGGAATGAAATAGTTGGTTGGAGTATGTTTCATCATTGTTGGTCTCTTGGGTGCTGGATGCTTGTTTTTCTTCCGTTTGTCATTGTTTTTTTCTTTTCCGTTGTCCTTGTTCTTGTTGTTTTTCTTTTCTGTTCTGTGATTCTGTTCTTGTACTGCGCCTTCGGCGTTTTGTTATCAATGAAGTTTTATGTCCTTTTGCATTTATCTTGTCTTACTGCATTCCATTATGATTATCATAAAAAGGAAGAAAATGACTAGATTTAACTTATCTAAATTAATTCAAATCAAAATGATTTAGTTAAATCTTGGTTACCCTTTTTGATTATGACAAAAAGGGGGAGTTAATATGGAAAAATTATTTTGATATAAATATCTTGTCTCAAATCATAGCTCTAACATTCTAACACTTTAAAATTCATATACTTATAGAATATTTTTCTGGAAAAGATATTATATTGGTAAAATGACTTTGATATCAATCAGGCTCTGATTTTGTTAATCAAGCTCTGTTATCAGAATGTATCACCACTATAATCAAGCTCTGATATTTTGGATCTATCTAAGATCTATGCAATCAGGTTCTATATCCCAAATATTACAAGATTTTGTTAAGTCTTAGATTCAGGGGGAGTTTGACAAAAGGAAGTTTATTTTGAACTTATTTGAGTCAATTCTGATTATCTTCGTACAAAATTGTGATATCAAAATACATTATTTTGTCATTATCAAAAAGGGGGAGATTGTTAGAACAAGATTTGGTTCTGCAAGATATCTCGTTGTTTTGATAATAACAAAGTTCTATTTGTGTGAGAACCATTTTGGTACTCTAACGTGTATCTTTTTAAGAATTGACAAACAGGTTCTGACTCTGATAGAGATTGTGAGCTACGTCACTCTGATGTTCTCAATGGTCGCTTCTGCGTCAAGAAGCAAGGTTGCTTCTGATCTACTGTGCATCAGAAAGACTCCAAGAAGACACTATGTTGCTGTTGCAATGTTCTTTTGGATTCTAGCTCTGAATTTAACTCTGATACTCATCTTCTGAAGACTAAGTGCTGAAGACTCTGAAGACAAGGTTCTGATGAACAGCGTTCTGAAGACTCTAAAGACTTAAGTTTTTGAAGACCAAGTTCTGAAGACTCTGAAGACAAGGTTCTACTGAACAAGTTCTGAAGACTCTAAAGACTTATGTTTCTGATAACCAAGGGTTCTGAAGAAGAAGTGTTGAAGACTCTGATGACAAGGCTCTGCTGAACAAGTTCTGGAGACTCTAAAGACTCAAGACTCTGAAGACCCAATGATTCATTCTTCTGATTATGCTTCAATCGTTTCAACTCAGAAGCCACTGATGAACAGAAGAAGATGAAACGTTTGCATGGGAAAATAGTACATAGTATAGATCAAACACGTTCCTTTCCACTACTATTCCACTACCCTGATTTGGTGGTACAAAGGACAATTTCAGTGTATGATTTTCATTCCAGCACAACGACATTATTTCAAGTCCCCAGTATTTTTCTGATATTACTGATCTGCCCTTCAACGGATTTTTTTCTGGCTATATAAAGACTTGATCATTCAACGAATCAAGTGTGACACTGAGTGTGAAAAAGAGAAATATTCAAAACACTGATTCATAAAAGGAAAGAACTCAAGAAATCGAGAAATACTTGAGTGAACAGTAAAGCACCACAATACAAAGAAGAAATTTGTTCTTACTGTGTAGATTCACTCTAAGTTAGATTGAGCTAGAAATAGTGTTTATATCAGCTTATGTAAGAAGCATTTCATTGTAAACATTTTATTTGATTAAACAGTTGTTTGAATTCCTTAAGGGACCAGTTAGGTCAGAAGCCTTAAGAAGAGATGGTTCGTCTGTGTATTGTTAGTCACCAGCAGTTGCTTGTGTAGTTGTAATCAGTTTGGTTATAGTGGATTAAGTCCTTGTGTATAAGGCGAAATCACCTTGGCGGGTGGACTGAATTAACTTGATAGTTTTCAAGTGAACCAGGATATATCGTGTGTCTTTCTCTATTGTTAGTATATTTGTGATCTTTGTTTGAGTTTCACAAAAAGCTTTCATTTTGAAAACCCAATTCAAACCCCTATTTCTTGTGTTTTTCTCACACCTTCAATCTCTTGTATAAAAATAAATTTGTGGACCTCTAGTAGAGTGTAAGACCCACCCCTTTTGTACATAATTAATTTTGGGCCTCAGTCATTGTATACGTCCCTCTGTGGTTTTCAAAATCACGGTGCGATCAATTTCCTTTTCAAATAAATCATTTGGGCCTCTCCTTGAGTATAAGCCCCATTTTTTTTTCACAAACACGTTTAGGCCTCTATTAGAGTGAATGACCCAAGCCCTTTTCGTACAAAAATAATTTTGGGCCTCTGCTATAGTATAAGTCCCACAACGTCTCTCGGTATCACAGTGCGATCAATGTTTTCAAATAAGTCATCTGGGCCTCAGTCATTGTATAAGCCCCAAAACTTTCTTTTCTTTTCAAAAACAACTTGTTTTTAAATCAAATTCAAGATTCATGTTTTCTCAAAACTTTCTTCAATTTCTTAAAACCCTAAAAGAGGCAATACAGTTGTAGTCAATACAACAGATCACAATGTACTTGGGCTTCTTCTCAGAAGGTAAGTCCCACTATATTTTTCAATGCATATTTGTTTATATATCTGTCAATTCAATTGTCTGTATATACTTGTGTATATCTTGCTTAGAGTTTCCCCAACAATTAGGTCTATGTTTAGGACAAACCAGAGGTTACTTTACAACTTAGTCAAAACTAGTTCCCTCATAGGAAATTCCCTATACAGTCTGCCTCCTCTTGGGCTTATACAATATGGAACAGAGAAAGGCATTATTCCCGGTGAAACTTTTCTCAAGACTGTCAAAACTTAGAAATATATTTATACAAGAAATTCATTTTCCCATAGAGGATTAATTCTTAGTGAAACCTCTTTTGAATTTCTTCACATCCTAGAATTGTTCAACAAAGAAAGGATTAATTCTCGGTGAAACCTTTCTTGAACTTTTCTTTGGTTTGGACCCACAGGCTTCCTAAAAGCATCCCCAGCCTCCTCTTGGGCTTAGTACAAAGACCAACAGGCTTCTTAGAAGTTCCCCCAACCTTCTCTTGGGCTTAGTACAAGGACCCTCAGGCCTCTTAAAGGCATAGGATATAAATTAGTCATCTCTACTAGTTCAATCCTTATGAGAGTCAAAATTCCAAAACATCAGACCATTCTAGGGTTGTTCTTCATCCCTTGAACCAACAGCCTCCTCTTAGGCATCATACAAAGACCCCTCTCTATACCAGAGCCTACCATTTCTTAAGAGACTTGGACAGTCTCAGCCTCCTCTTGGGCTTCATTCAAGTAGACTTGGAAAGTCTCATCTCCTCTTAGATATCACATAGACCCTCAAGTTTCCTAAAAGCACAAGAAAAAACCTGATCATTTCATCAATATACTAATTGTTGAAGCGGTAAATCAGCAAGCAAAAATTAAATAAGTAACCCAGTTTTGTCGTATCCACAGGGATCAGTGCCAGGGAAAGAATATCGTTCGACGGTTTCTACATTTCTAAGCTTATGGTTCAAAAGTTTTGGTTTAAAAGATTTACAGAACCAAAATAAA
The DNA here is from genome assembly GCA_022829125.1 of Lathyrus tuberosus. Lineage (NCBI taxonomy): Eukaryota > Viridiplantae > Streptophyta > Magnoliopsida > Fabales > Fabaceae > Lathyrus > Lathyrus tuberosus. The sequence continues at coordinate 15,293,186 of JALAZF010000097.1, forward strand.
AGGCAGAAAATGTAAAGACAAAAAATATAAAATAAAGACTGAATTATAAACGGAGCCTTGTTGGAATTGGATCTCATCAATTGATAACACATGCATTCTTCAGATCAATTTTATACATAAATCAAACATTCGTCAAATATCATCATGTATCACTCACGACATACATATCCTCTCGATCCTCGCATGTGTGAGTGATTTTGTACCGATCAATAATTGCTCTCACACATCACCAATTAATACAAAGTCGGTAAAACCTACATGAATGTTAAGCCTACATCCATCTCTAACCTCAAGACTCAACAGATATTACTATAACATCAATATCAAACCAATGAGTAATTCATATACAAAGCCAATGATCAAAATAAGTACACACGTTTATCCCTTTTTACATGCATTCAACTAATTTTCCAAATGAATGTGAATGTCGTTCTTCATCACTATTCTCACGCACCCTCAAGATACCGTTCGTCAAGCAATATCGCGGTTTTTTATTGCATTAATTACTAGAAGCTATTCAAACTAACAATCAACACAATGCTAAAAAGCTGAGATGCAAATGAATATCAAATCACAAACCCATGTCAAAAGCTTGCTCAATGATAGATGAAAATCTAAGATCACAGATTTGAAATAGGTTTTGTCAAGACCAACAAATAAGCAATCAAAGACAACAAACAATAGAGAATCAAAACTAGTTCACAAACATAGACTAGATGAAATACATAAGGTATCAAAAGATTACATCCTTTCCCAACAAGAAATCAAAGCTTTTACCTTCTCTCCCTTGAAATGAAAAGATACAAAGTTCTGATCTTTAATTTACAAGTTATCTCTATCTAAAATTCTAATTATTTTTCTCCAAAAGTGTGAAAATTCTATTTATAATACATTCAGGAATTTCACAGTTCGCAAAGCGAACCATTTACTCACACTGCGAATGGTAAAAAATGGCACCTGAGGTGCCTCTGAATAGTTAAACCGCCACAGAATTTTTGCATAACTTCGCAATGCGAAGGATAGTTCGTAAAGCGAAAACTCGCTTTCAAGTTCGCAAAGCAAACTTTAGTGCCTTTTTCCTCTGCCATCATTCTGGGACCATTCGCTGGGACCTCGCCAGAGTTCGCAAAGCGAACCTTCGCTGGCAATTCGCCAGAGTTCACAAAGCGAACTAACTGATGTTTTCCTCTGTTCTTTGGCAGCTTGCACCATTTCTTGTGTGTTACAACTTTGATCATTTAGTGCCTTTTCCTGCACAATAACACACATATTACAAGCACCAAAGGTATATTCTCAATGTTAGAAGAATAACAACAATCATGAGTAAAACTAATGAAAACATTAGAATTGAGTCGAAAAAGTGCCAAGAAAGATTTATCATTTTAAGGCAAAATCAGCACTTATCAACTCTCCCCAACTAGATTTTTGCTTGTCCTCAAGCAAAGTATGCCCCTAATTAAAACAAGAGGATTTGCTCAAGCATAATATTCAACCAAAGTCAAGCTTGAAAATGCGCACAAGCAACGTTCACCACTCAATAGAATCGAACAATGACAAAGAATTTAGTTCTTAAATAAATATCATGGAATGGTTCAAAGAACAACTAAGTTTTCATACTTGAATCACTCTAACACTCCTCTTCAGAATAAGAATGAAGAAATTGATGCGTTTGCAACCGCGGGGAAATTTCACTCACCCGACAAACAATGCAAAAAGCAATCCAATTCATACAACATCTAACAATCAAAAATGAAAATATGGAAGCAAAAAGATCACTAAGGGCTTCAAAGGTTGTAGCTTGGTCGGGTTCACAACAAAGGGACATTTCTAAAGGCCATTGAATCGAAATTGTCGATGCCAAAAAGAAACATTCACTATACAAAGTATTTACACATCACAACTTCATTCACCATTTTCATTCCTTCACCACAAACCTTCTCAAACTTCCTTTTGCACAATTATTTCATTCTCTATTTTTCTCATTCAAACAAGCCTTCTTTTTCTTTTGTCTTTCACATTCATATTCACACTTTTTCTTTTCATGCTTGTTGAAAATTTTCAAAAGTTTATAGCAACCTACCACTCTTCTTTTTCATTCTCCCCAACTTGAATTCAACTAAACCTCAAGTGAATGCTCCTTGCTTTTTTACGGCAAGGAAATCAAATTAAAGCAATGTTCAAAGGTCCAAGAAGAAATTTTTAGAACCTCACAAAATTCAATGATGAAGCAAACTTTCAAATTATGTACATAAACAAGTTCATTACTAAAATGAGATCTAAACTGTTTAGGCTCAAAGGGGCTAACGAATTCTCTCTACTCACGGGTAAGGTACTTTTGGATACGGTTGTGCTCAATATAAACAAATGCCTTGATCATTTCTAATGCTTCCACAAACTCACAATAATCAAAAGATAAAGCATGAATCAAATGAATTAAACAAAGTTATCAGTCATCCTAGCATATAGTAAACAATGGAGGTTTCTCACAATTTGTGGCTTTTGGACCTAAGTGAAACAAGCATTCAAACAAGTTGCAAAATGAAACAAGAATACACATTTGCACAAAGCACAAAATTCTTAAATCATTCTAACATTCTATAAAGCGGTACAATTTACCATGCAAACTTCAAAGCTCAACATCCATCCAGACTCGGTCGAAGCTTCATTGAATACTTTTATACAAATAGCAACCAATCTAGGAGTTCTCATCATTCCTGATCACACTAAAGAAAACATAAAAGAAAAAAAAATACATACAATATAAACAAATGTACAAAGCTCAAAAATATAGAAACTATCGCAATGCGATTCAATATCTAAACACCGATTCCCGACAACGGCGCCATTTTGTTGAAGCGGTAAAGCAGCAAGCAAAAATTAAATAAATAACCTAGTTTTGTCGTATCCACAGGGATTAGTGCGAGGGAAAGAATGTCGTTCGACGGTTTCTACATTTCTAAGCTTATGGTTCAAAAGTTTTGGTTTAAAAGATTTACATAACCAAAATAAAAGGCAGAAAATGTAAAGATGAAAAATATAAAATAAAGATGAATTATAAACGGAGCCTTGTTGGAATTGGATCTCATCAATTGATAACACATGCATTCTTCAGATAAATTTTATACATAAATCAAACATTCGTCAAATATCATCATGTATCACTCACGACATACATATCCTCTCGGTCCCCGCATGTGTGAGTGATTTTGTACCGATTAATAATTGCTCTCACACATCACCAATCAATACAAAGTCGGTAAAACCTACATGAATGTTAAGCCTACATCCATCTCTGGCCTCAAGACTCAACAGATATTACTATAACATCAATATCAAACCAATGAGTAATTCATATACAAAGCCAATGATCAAAATAAGTACACATGTTTAACCCTTTTTACATGCATTCAACTAATTTGCCAAATGAATGTGAATGTTGTTCTTCATCACTATTATCACGCACCCTCACGATACCGTTTGTCAAGCAATATCGCAGTCTCTTATTGCATTAATTACTAGAAGATATTTAAACTAACAATCAATACAATGCTAAAAAGCTGAGATGCAAATGAATACCAAATCACAAACCCATGTCAAAAGCTTGCTCAATGATAGATGAAAATCTAAGATCACGGATTTGAAATAGGTTTTGTCAAGACCAACAAATAAGCAATCAAAGACATCAAACAATAGAGAATCAAAACTAGTTTACAAACATAGATTAGATGAAATACATAAGGTATCAAAAGATTACATCCTTTCCCAACAAGAAATCAAAGCTTTTACCTTCTCTCCCTTGAAATGAAAAGATACAAAGTTCTGATCTTTAATTTACAAGTTATCTCTATCTAAAATTCTAATTATTTTTCTTCAAAAGTGTGAAAATTCTATTTATAATACATTCAGGGATTTCACAGTTCACAAAGCGAACCATTTACTCGCACAACAAATGGTAAAAAAGGCACCTAAGGTGCCTCTAAATAGTTAAACCACCACAGAATTTCTGCATAACTTCACAATGCGAAGGATAGTTCGCAAAGCAAACACTCGCTTTCAAGTGTGCAAAGCGAACTTTAGTGCCTTTTTCCTCTGCCATCATTCTGGGACCATTCGCTGGGACCTCACCAGAGTTCGCAAAGCGAACCTTCCCTGGCAATTCGCCAGAGTTCGCAAAGCGAACTAACTGATGTTTTCCTCTGTTCTTTGGCAGCTTGCACCATTTCTTGTGTCTTACAACTTTGATCATTTAGTGCCTTTTCCTACACAATAGCAGACATATTACAAGCACCAAAGGTATATTCTCAATGTTAGAAGAATAACAACAATCATGAGTAAAACTAATGAAAACATTAGAATTGAGTATAAAAAGTGTCAAGAAAGATTTGTCATCTTAAGGCAAAATCAGCACTTATCACTAATCTCCAGCAGAGTTAAAACCCCCATAGGTTTTCAAACTTTAAACCCCTCTGACCCCCAACAAGGCTTAACTTTCACCTTAATGATCCCCAGCCAGGGTCAATCAACCATCAACAAATCTCCAAGAGAATCAGAACCTCATGGCAACTGATACCTCAACTCTTCCCTGATCCCCAAAAAGAGTAAAACCCTTGGATTCCCCAATATAATTTGGACCTGCTCCTGGATTTCCATAAATCCTTAGCAAGAGATAGCCTCCTCTTAGACTTCATATAAGAATTTTCCCCAATCAGCCTCAATCTTAGGCTTTGTACAAGACAGATAAAACATTCCCCAGTGGAGTCATTTTCCTTCAGCCTCAACCTTGGGCTTTGTACAAGATAGATAAAATCCTCCTCGGTAGAGTCAGTCTCTTTTAGCTTCAACCTTGGGCTTTGATCAAGGCACACAAAAAATCAACATCCCCTCATATGAGACCATGTGTTCTCTCTGCATGAGGATATTTCCTCTATACATCACATATCAAAACAAACAACCAAAATCTTTTCCCAAATAATTGTTGTAAGTGGCACACTTGTTGATTCAAAATCCAAGCTGGAGTCCTTCCTTTATCCTGGCTAAATTCATCTTTCATCTAACAGCTATAAGTGGCAAGCCTCTGGATCCCTAACATCCAAGCCAATGTCCCTCTCTTAGCATGGAAGATTCATAAGGAAAAAGTGGCATTGCTCTGCACTGAGTTAAAGCTTTCTTCCTTCATGACATCACCCTTATAAAGGAAATTATGGCATTGCTGGATTCACATATCCCAGTTAAAGTAATTTCCCTTATAATCAATTTCTCAACATCTGTGATGGATAGGTGAGATTTATCCCTTTAGATATGACAAATTCTCTCTCAATCACCTTTTTAGCTTCAATCTTGAGCTTTAAACAAGACACAAATACTCAGCTAGCTTCAATCTTGGGCTTTAAACAAGACACCAAACATTTTCCTCCCTTAGAAATAGGAGGAACTACGATTCCTCTGATTTCCCAAATCTCTTTACGGGAATAGGTAGGCATAAGATTTCGAAATCTTAGCGAGATCACAAATCAAAAACTTTAGGTCAGTACCTTCCCAAAAACAACGAAAAACCCGAAAACAACAAAAATACTCTCTCAACACTCCCAAAGGAGAAACTTTCCCAAGCCACAACAGATAAACATAAGAAAGCATTTTAAATTAACAGAGAAACATGCAATAAAGAGTTCCTATGGATAACCATATATACACTGGGTGTTAATAGCTTTCCTTTGTATAACCCGACCCCGATCCCCGATCTCTTAGCATTTGTTAAAGAAAACATTTGTGTGCAAGGTTAGTTTTAGATATCTTCCTTTCCTTTCCAACTTCATAGGATAAATAAGAAATCAGAAAGTAGCACCCCAATTCTAACATTGCGGTAAGGTGGTCACGTCACCGACAAAAATCGCACGCTACAGAAAAATGGCGACTCTGCTGGGGAGAGTTTTAGGATTAGAGTTCCTAAGAGGTCTAGGCTTTGCTTTGCATTTATTTCTCTGTTTATTTACTTGCTTTCTCGATTTTCTGCTACACACACACACACACACACACACACACACATATATATATATATATATCATATTATGTCGTATTACTTGATACCCGTGTTTAAATTACTGTTAACTGTGAATGCGATTGATACGAGTGTGGAAAGTTTGAGAGAACATTAAGATAAGTGGTGGCATCTCCAGGAAGGCTTATAGGGTGTGATTCCCGACCAAGTTAACATGGCAGTCCACCGAATCAGTCGAGGTACCCATGTGGACTTGCTAATGTTGAACGACCACGTCGTGAAAGCATAGTTTTCCCAGTGCGGTACCCATGACACTGAGGATTTAGTAGTCACTTAACCATTTGGCCATTAGGTAGTGCGGTGACTATCGGGAATAGTTGATACGTGATACTACACTCAAAGGATATTCATCTTAGGATATTACAGCTCGCTTGAGTCAATCGGCTTGCTGTTAATATCCCTAAGAGGGGTCAATGATTTTGGGAAACTTTGTTAGAACCCGTTCTACAGGTACAAAAATTGACCAATTAGTACACACCTTTGGGGATGAGTAGATCCATGGCTCCATGCTCGTGACGATGAACCCCTAAACCCATGTTTTGAAGTGTTTTTGTTTGCTGCATTCATGCATCCATGCATTCATTAAAAAACTCTTCAAAAACAGAAAAAATCTTTTTTCAAAAGACCTAAAACAATAATTGCAAATATCAAAGAGAGGTTGCGTTATGGATTTTGAGAGAAGAAAAACGCACAAGTACACCTTCAAGGTTCCAAAACTGGATGACCTAAGGAAATTGGGGAGGATGATTACTAATCCCGAGGCTTTCAGAGCTAAGCATGGAGGATTGTTGTCTCTTTTGAAGGTCAACATGGTTGAAGGGATCCTGTCTACACTGATTCAGTTCTACGATCCGGTTTACCACTGGTTAACATTCCCAGATTATCAGCTCACACCAACACTGGAAGAGTACTCTCACCTGATTGATTTACCTATCACTGATCAAGATCTATTTTCTGGACTGGAAGAAATTCCAAAAGATCAAGCCATTGCAAGAGCAATCTCTTTGGATTAGTCAGAAGTCAGGACTCACATGACCACCAAAGGAGGAATCCAGGGTTTACAAGCTAAATTCCTGATGGAGAAAGCCCTATACTTTGCTAGTATAGGAAACGTAACTGCTTTCGAGGATGTCTTTGTTCTGCTCACATATGGGTTATTCCTTTTTCCCAACATTGACAACTTTGTCGACACCAATACTGTTAATATATTTTTGATTGGGAACCCAGTACCAACCTTGCTCGCAGATGCTTATCATTCTGTACACTTAAGGAATTTGTACAGTGGAGGGATGATCGCATGCTGTGTACCATTACTCTACAAATGGTTTATTTCCCACTTGCCCAAATCTGCTGCTTTTTGGGATCTCAAGAGTAATCTGCAATGGTCGCAGAAGATTATGTCCCTTACCAACTTTGACATAGATTGGTACAATTGGATCTACGAAGGAATAAAAATCATCGACAGATGTGGAAATTTCCCCAATGTACCCCTCATTGGTACTAAAGAAGGGATCAATTATCATCCAATTCTAGCTCGCCGTCAACTCGGATACCCGATGAAGAATATCCCATATAATGCTCATCTGGAAGGTCTTTTCTTCAAGGAAGGAGAAAATAACAGGGCACTAAAGAAGGAAATAATACATGCCTGGCAACATATTCACAGGAAAGGGAAAGAATCCCTGGGAAGGCCAAATTGTTCCTCTGCAGAACCTTATCTCCACTGGGTATAAACTAGAGCTACCAAACTGAGGATGCCTTATCCTCGTCAAGAAGTTTTTCCATTAAAGGAATCTGTCCTTTATTTCATGTCTGATGCGGAAAACTCCAGATCGCTCTCAACAAAGTCCAACGTAAGAAGAGCTCTTGGAAGAACAAATACCATATCCTTAATTTGGAATGTACCAAGATTCAGGAACTGCTAAAGGAAAAGGATGCGCTGATTGAGATATTAGAGCAGCTTGCTATGGAAAGTCAGGAAGAACGCAGAATTTTGCTCACTCCTTTCACTTGGCAGAGAATTGTCGACCCGACAATGGCTGAAGGAGCCCAATCAAAGAAAAAAAAGTACAGGAACCAGCGTCTGAGCTCTCCTCAGAGAGAACTCGGGATCCATAGGCCTAATTTCCTTTCTCGCACTTTGTAAAATACTGTACTTTTCTTTGTAAAATACTGCAAGCTTTCAAGTTCAATAAAAAGGTCTCCCCCGCTGTGTGATATTTGCAATATAATTGTTAAAAGTTTCTTTTGAAAACAAAAACTAAAAAATATAACATTCTTTGCATATCATTCATCATTCCCACATACCTCGCAACTTTATACCTGAAGGATACATCCCACCGGTCACTGAAGACCCGGAAGTCGTAGCAGGAACAACCAGACCTGAAGGTTACAAACATTAGGGAAATGAAGATGCAAGGGTTACAACAGAAACTCCTGAAGGTTACAAACTTCAGGTCACTGAAGCGCCAGGAGTCACCGCAATAATGACTATACCACAGCCCATGGTACACACTGTCCCGGAAGGACAGATTCCGCAAGCAATTTCTGGCGGAAACGAAGACGTATACGAAAGGATGAAAGAGTTCCAAGAACAATTCTTGGAAATGCAGAAGGTGTTGTAACCCGAAATTTGACCTCTCTCTTTTGGTTTTTGCATGAGCATGTGCATTCGCATCGCCGGCATACGCATTCACACTTTTCCATATGTGTTTCTTGTTGCAGGATATTCAGGTTTTCCAAGCCCGATTAATCACATCCTCACAAGGTCATCACATCATCAAAACAAGCATAAAATAAGGGTTTCCATGGTTATTCATCAGAGCAAGAGGTTGAAAATCGGAACCATGGCCACAACACCATTTTTCAGACAAATTTGGGGAATTTTGGCCTGGTTAATCGATTAACCATTTGCAGTGCAAATGTGTTAATCGATTAACACATGCAAAACAGACAGAATTTACTGCTTTTCATGACAGCAACCACAACACTCCACAATTTCTCAACCATTTTCACACAAATTTCTCACACTTCACTCTCTATTCTCTGACATTCTCTCTGAATTTTTCTGCTACTTCTTCATCTTCATCTCAATTTTCTTCCCAAACCTTACTATAGCTCTTCACCATTGAAGATTAATCACTTCTACATTAGAAGTGATTATTTCTTGAGCTTAACCTTCATCCTCTTGTAATTACACTTGGATTTTTGGAGTTTACAAGCTTTTGGATTCATCTCAAGTGCTTATTTCAAGATTCAACGGTTCGAATTCGTATTTCGTAGTTTCGTCGCAATTTGCTCGGTTTCGATACGTTTCGACTATAATTGAAGATTTTCTCTGGTTTTCTTTAATTATCTTCATCAAGATCACTTTGCAACAATCACCAAGCCAAATCTCTAGCTTGTAGGTTGGTAGATCTCATTCATTTTTCTGTTTCGAACGTTTTCGTGTCATTCGCAATGTAGTTTCGATGTTTTGCGTGTGAATTGATTATGTCATTGCTTGATCCATGATCTTGATGATTTAATTGATTCCATTGTTGATCATCTTCTGTTTTTAAACTTGATTTTTCGTGCATAATTGTTTGCCCTAGCATTGGAGTGATTGCACAATCAATAAGATGCCAAAAGCACTTTTGAAAACTGTTTTTCTGCCCTTGTGCCAGTGTTAATCGATTAACACTTTGCAGTGCAAAAGTGTTAATCGATTAACCAGTGTATTTTTGCTGTTTTTCAAGTATTAATCAATTAACACTTTGCAGTGCAAAAGTGTTAATCGATTAACACTGAACCAGAAGGCCATTTTCATGCTTTTTCAAGTGTGTTTGCCATGCTTTCTCCTTCTAACTTCCATGGATTGATATGCTTGATTTTATGGATGTTTTAAGTGTCATGTAACTTTTGTTTGAAGCATGTTCATGAACTTTCGGTGCACGATTTCGATTATTCGATTTGATCACATTCTTGGCATTGTGTGAACATGATCTTTCTTTCACTTTCTTTGATCACAATATCATGATTTTTGTGTTGCATTTTTGTGTATCATTTGGTACTGTTTTGCACTTTCTCTCATTGTTTTGCATTAGGTTTGTTCTCAAAAGAATAGACTTAATCTTGTATAATCAATAATTCACACCTTTTGCTTTAATGATTTTTCATTCCCTTTGGAAAATTGTTAGCATATCAATTCCCTTTGATTAATTAATCGAAACTTCGTTTCAATTAGTTGATCTCTCCCCTTGCTCTTCTCTTTAGAATTCCTTTAGCCCTCTTTCTTTCTTCCCCACTGAGTCGAAGATTCGCGCACCGTACGACACTGGAGAACTGTACAACTTGGAGCTGTTACGCTGTCTGTTTCAACTTCTGCACTACACCCTGTGTGTTAGAGAAGGAAAGAGAAGGGAGAATTCCTACTTTCATTTTGACTACTTCAGGTAGGGGATGAATGACCCTGTGCCTGGCTTAGTCACCTCTATCCTCAGGCGGTAGTGTATCTCCTTCCCCAGTCGAGACGATCCTTGATCACTCCTATATCTTGCAATCTCTTTTGGTCGATCCCCACATTCTTGGTTAAGATCATTGTTCTTTGGGTTAGCAAACTCTCTTTGTTTCAATACCCTAATTTATTTTCTTGTGGTTAATCCTCGCCTTTTGATTCCCCATAAGAGTTTCAAATCCCTTTTCTTTGGTTAAACACAGTCATCCTGTTAAAAACCGTATTCCCCGGAGTTTGCAACCTTCTCTTGGTTCTTCTCCTTTGTTTAGTTAATCACTGCTTGTCAGTTAAAACACCAATTTGAACGTCTTCTCAGTTAACCATAGTTCACCTGTTAATACACTGAGGTACTCTTGGGTTAATCACCTTCTCTTGGTTAATCACCCTTTTCTTCAGTTAACCACAGACAGTCTGTTAAAACACTGAACCCCTTTTGAGTTAATCACCTTCTCTTGGTTAATCACTCATTTCTTTTCGGTTAATCACAGTTCTCTGTTAACATCGATTCTTCAGTGGTTCCCAACCTCTTTTGGTTCAATACCCCTTTTGTTGGTCAAGTATTGCTTGTTCAGTCAGTATCGACATCCCCTTTGGGTTACAACCTTCGCTTGGTTCTACAGCTGTATTTTTGGTTGATCACAGTCTATCTGTTAAAACCTTTCTCCCCACAAAGTTGCAATCTTCCCTTTCCTCGGTTAACCACTGTTTGTCAGTTAAGATACCGAAACCCTTTCAGAGTCAAACACTTTCTCTTGGTTCAGTACTCTATTCTTTTTGGTTCATCACAACCTGTCTGTTGACACCAAGTCTTTTATCCCCTCCAGAGTTGTTAACTCTTTTTCTTCGGTTAATCACTGCCACCAGTTAACCTACCGAATCCTGTTTCTCTTGGTTTGGACACCATTCCTTTCACTTTTCCCCAGCGCGGTCACCCTTTCTGCTCAGGTTTTCCCCAGTAGAGTTCCCTTTTCCCCATCAGAGTTTTTACCTCTTTTCCTCCCCGGTTAACCACTGCCAGTCAGTTAATACATCGGTCTTTTATCCTTTCGATCCCCAGTAGGGTCACTACCCTCTGGTCCCCAATACTGTCTCTTTGTTCTCTTACCTCCCTAATAGAGTCTTCTGTAACGCCCATATATATATATATATACATACATCAAAGCATATATTATACATGAATTCCACGTTTGGTTTTGAAATATACAATAAGTTCCTAGTAAACACATTATACATTTACATGCCCAAAGAGCCTAAATACAAATAACTACGGCATAGTATATCTACAAGATGTTCCAAAGACAAATACTAAGAACTAGATCAAATAATGATCTCAAAAATCTTCACAACGGAAGCCTTGCCACACAAAAGCTACGATCCGTAGGGAAAGTCAAATAACCTTGTCCTTACCCTTCGCCGAACCTGCAGAACCTGTGATGTAAACAACAACAGTGGGGTGAGATACATCAAACCTCAATGAGTTCGCTATCTTATAGTCCTCTCAGCTTTACAAGGTTCTAATATCCTAACTCAAGTCAAAAGGGAAGGGAAGTGACTTAAGTACACACACGCCATATATGCATTCACACTCGTGAGCCTGTTAACTCACACTAGTACCAAAGTAAGTCCTGAGCCTGTTAACTCAAGAATCTCGCTAATCAATAACCGTACCAAGGCATCCCCTGTTCCCGTCTGCTTCTACGTCTAGAAAACAATTCGAGTCATGGATCCTTGTATTTACTTGGCATACGAAATGGATTCGGGATCATCGGCCCGTACACCGTGATCCGTCACTTCACACGGCCCGTACACCGTCACAAGTCTCTTTACCCGTAGGCTCCATTCGTACTATACGCGGGAATCAAACCTGCCAAGTAATTATGCATACGTTTCAGAGGAGGTGCTCGAGTCTCATGAAACTACACCGCAAGATAAACCGGTTATGATTACTAGACACACGCCTCGGCCTCTTCTGCACGAGCGTTGTCACTATGTCATTTCCACACTTTCATATATTTTTTTACGGTAATATTCCTCACCCTACCTATTTCATATTTTAACATGCATACATATTCAAACATGTTTAACAATAAGAGCATAGGCAAATAGTCATCCATCACATAATGGAAACACATAATTCTACATATCCCCAATTTTACGAATTCACGGTTCCCTCTGATTTATTTAATCGGGCATCATAACCAGTATTTCTCCCTTCCATTATATAGAGGATATTCATAGTTTCACATCGATATCAAGAATACGCAAAGCGGATAAACGAGTCAAAAGTTATGAGAGAAACAAAACTACATTACCTGCTATGTTCGCTAGGCGAACGTTCCAGCGAGCATTCGCTCTAGCCTTCGCTAGGCAAAGCTCCTGGAGAATGTACAAACAGAACAAAAACAGACATAAAGTTCGCTTCGCGAACTCCCTGGCGAACACTCGCCTCTCCCTTCGCTTCGCGAACAACTCAGCGAAGCAAGGCAGAACCAAACAGCACTGAAAAGGCACAAAGTTCGCTAGGCGAACGTTGTTGGCAAACATTCGCTGACCTTCGCTGCCGGGTTCGCTAGGCAAACCCTCGAAAATCTGTTCGCTGAGACTCGCCCCAGGTTCGCTAGGCGAAGCCTGGAAAACCCAACTTCCAAACAGCGTTGTTCTTCACCCCAAAATCAATAATTTTCCAATCAAAACACCTCCAAACCTTATTATAACCATCAAAACATAGTATGATCATAACAACAAGCATTTAACGACAATTATATTGCATTTCATCCGTTAAGTTCATGATTTTAGCATAATTATTCATTTTCTCACAATTCCAACCTAACTCTAAAACACATGGAATTCTACATCTAGAGCATCTATCTAGAACCCACCTTATACAGAGGATGATGATGAAGAAGATGAGATGATTCGATGAAGATTGGATGATGGTTGAATATCTAGTGTTCTTGAGCTTTTCTCTTCCAAGTTTTCTTCTCTTTTCCTTTCCTTCTCTTTCCCTTACTCCAAATGTCTCCTTCTTTGGAAAATGAGAAGAAAGATTTGATATAGGAAAAATATCATTAGTTAGTATACTACTAATTGCCCAAAAAGTCTCTAAAGTTCCAAATATTAAAATATCTCAAAGTCAGATAATATTAATTGGATTTACTCTAAGTTCAACAGTTACCCTAATTATCTCTGCAGATAATTTCTCAGAGTACACTGGGACTCAGTTGATCACAACTAATATTATCCAGAGTAATTAAAATACGGGGTATTACATCCTCCCCCCCTTAAATAGAAATTCGCCCACGAATTTAAAACAATTACCTGAAAAGATGAGGATAGACCTCCCGCATCTCGGATTCTAATTCCCAAGTTGCATCACCCGGATGCGTCTCATCCCACTGGACCTTAACGAGAGGAATCTCTTTATTCCTTAACACCTTAGTTTCTCTTCTTGTAATACGACTCGGTTGAGGCTCAAACGTCAAATCTGCTTCTATCTCAATTGTATCTGGTAAAATTGGCTGTAGAGGATCTGGGACAAACTTTCGAAGCTGAGACACATGAAAAACGTCGTGCATCTCCGAAAGAGAAGGCGGTAAGGCTAATCTGTAGGCTACTTCCCCAATTCTTTCCAAAATCCGATATGGTCCCACATATCTCGGACTTAACTTCCGCGATCGAAACGGTCCTTTCAACCGCAATCTCGGAGTAACTTTCAAAAACACGTGATCGCCTTCGTCAAATTCTAAAGGTCTTCTACGGTTATCCGCATAACTCTTCTGACGATCTTGTGTTTGTTTAACCTTATCACGGATCATCCTAATTTTCTCCGTAGTTTCGTGAATGATCTCGGGTCCCAACATTCTATCTTCACCAACTTCTGTCCAACACAAAGGTGTCCTACACTTCCTTCCATATAATGCCTCATAAGGTGCCATACCAATACTTGCATGATAACTATTATTATAAGAGAATTCAATCAACGGTAAAAGTTCTATCCAATTTCCTCCACTTTCAAGGACACAAGCTCTTAACATGTCTTCCATGGTTTGTATTGTCCGTTCCGTCTGACCGTCCGTTTACGGATGATTCGACATACTCAAACATAACTTTGTTCCTATAGCTTGTTGAAAAGCTCTCCAAAATCTCGAAGTGAACTTTGGATCTCTATCCAAAACGATACTAGTGGGAATACCATGTAATCTCACTATCTCCAAAATGAAAAACCTCGCGAGATGACTCGCCTTGTAGGTAGTCTTTACGGCCAAGAAATGCGCAGATTTTGTTGCCCGATCCACAATTACCCAAATCGAATCATAACCACCTTGGGCACGGGGTAATCCCACTACGAAATCCATCAAAATACTATCCCACTTCCACACCGGAATTTCTAAAGGTTGCAACAAGCCACCCGGTCTTTGGTGCTCGATCTTTACTTGTTGACACACCGTACATTCCGACACATACACCGCAATATCCCTTTTCATCCCGGACCACCAATAGTCCCTCTTTAAATCTTGATACATCTTTGAAGACCCCGGATGTATAGTAAAAGCACCCTTATACGCTTCTTCCAAAATCCTCCTTTCTAACTCCGTGTTATCCGGAACACAAATCCTTTGGTTAAATACAATAACTCCGTCGGTAGCTCGCACAATACCCGGTTGCACTAACACTTCTTGTAACTTCTCATCTAACCCTTTCTCTCGTTGGATTTCTTCCTTAAGAGTAGAATTGATATTCAAATTTCCCATAACCACACAATTGGGAGTCCAATTAAATTAAAGATTTAGATCTCTAAACTTTTCCATTAAGGCATACTCTAGGATCATCAAGTCGGCACTATGCAACACTTTCCTGCTTAAAGCATCCGCCACCTTATTCGCTCTACCCGGATGGTATTTTAGCTCCAAGTCATAATCTTTCAAATACTCCATCCACCTCCTTTGACGCATGTTCAACTCCTTCTGATCAAAGAGGTACTTTAAGCTCTTGTGGTCACTAAACATCTCAAAACGTACACCATATAAATAGTGACGCCACACTTTCAAAGTAAATACAACTGCCGCCAATTCTAAATCATGCGTTGGATAATTCTCCTCATGGGTTTTCAACTGTCTAGAAGGATAAGCCACTACATGTTCCTCTTGCATTAACACACCCCCTAATCCCATCTTCGATGCATCACAATATACCTCATACGACTTGCTAGGATCAGGGATAACCAAAACAGGAGCGGTCGTCAATCTCTCTTTCAAGCCCATAAAACTTTGCTCACAAGCCGAATCCCATTCATACAAATAATCCTTCCAAGTAAGTCTCGTCATCGGTAAAGCCAGTTGGGAAAAGCCTTTAATAAACCTTCTATAATAACCTGTTAGTCCCAAAAAGCTTCTAACTTCAGACACATTCTTCGGTCTCTCCCAATTTATCACTGCTTCAACTTTTGATGGATCAACCGCTACACCTCCTTGAGATATGACATGTCCCAGAAAATTAACCTCCGACATCCAAAACTCACACTTACTTAACTTAGCAAAAAGTTGCCTCTCTTGCAAGATGGATAAAACGATTCTTAGGTGTTCTCCGTGCTCTTGAGGGTCACGAGAATAGATAAGAATGTCATCAATTAAAATCACCAAAAATTGGTCCAAATAAAGTTGAAATATCTGATTCATATAATCCATGAAAACTGCCGGAGCATTCGTCACACCGAAAGGCATCACTAAAAATTCATAATGACCATAACGGGTTCTAAACGCAGTCTTCGGTACATCTGAACTCTTCACCCGAATCTGATGATAACCCGACCGTAAATCAATCTTCGAGAACACACAGGCTCCTTTCAATTGATCTAACAGGTCGTCTATCCTTGGCAATGGGTATTTGTTCTTGATGGTGACCTTATTCAACTGACGTTAATCAATACACAACCACATTCCACCATCCTTTTTCTTTACTAACAACACCGGAGCTCCCCAGGGCGAAACACTTGGTCGAACAAAATGCTTAGTCAACAACTCTTCCAATTGATCCTTTAATTCTCTTAATTCAAGTGGTGCCATCCGATACGGAGAAACGGATATTGGAGCCGTTCCCGGTATCAGGTCAATAGAGAATTCCACTTCCCGCTCTGGGGGAAGAGAAGTGATATCCTCGGGGAAAACTTCAGGAAAGTCACAAACTACCGGAATACTCAAAACTTGACGGTTACTACCCTCCTCCTTAGTAAGAATCAAAAGAACAGATTTTTCCTCCTCAAACAAGAAATTAATCATTCCAACCGTACCTTCTAAAATAGTAGTTAACGCATCCTTCGGAGTAGCTTCAGTAGATGGAATAATGATTAGTTTTTCTTCACACCCGATAAATACCGAATTAGCTGAAAGCCAATCCATTCCCAAAACAGCATCCACTTTCTTAAGAGGTAAGCAAATCAAATCAATCTGGAAAACTCTTCCATCCACAGATAAAACACAATTCTCACACATTAAAGGTGTTTCAACCATCTCATTCATGGCAGTAGTAACCACCATGGGTGGAAACAACGGAACCGCTTGCAACCCAAGCCGCTTAACACATTGCATCGATACAAAAGAGTGTGTAGCTCCGCAATCAAATAAAACAAAACAAGGATTTCCATTCACAAAACACATACCAGCAATCAAAGAGTTATCACACTTTGTCTTCCTTGCATCCAAGGTATACACTCGGCCGGTATTCTTTTCTTGCGTCTGATTCCTCTTCTGAGGATAATCCCTCGATAAATGGCCCACCTTATTACACTGATAACACCTTATTCCTTCCCAATTGCACCTACCAAAATGGTTCTTTCCACAATTACGACATACCGGAGGCGCACTAGTCCTGGAACTCTGAACTTGTTTCCCTTTGAAAGATTGTTGTCTCGGTCTAAATTGTTGATTCAATCGCCCATGATCACTTTGATTCACCCTACTTAACTCTCCTTCTGCTTGCACCTTCTTTAAGCTATGCTCCGCCACATAGCACTGTCGTAACAATTCAGCATAGCTAGTAAATTCCCTCTGAGACACACTATGTGAAATTTCAGCCCTTAAACCAAAAAGAAACTGATCTATCTTCCACCTCTCATCAGGAGCATACATGGCTTGTCTAGAATAAGCAACCATAACCTCGAAACTTTTCTGCATAAGAAGCCACGGTCAAGTTGCCTTGTCTCAATTGTTGAAATTCGAATTCCTTCTGAGACCTTAAGGAACTTGGGAAGTACTTCTCCATAAAAGCTATCTTAAACTTCTCCCATACTTTCGGTACCTCTTGAATTGTCATTAAGGCCGAAGAACTCTCCCACCACCTCATGGCAGGACCCTTCAACAAATGAGAAGCGAAAACAACCTTATTCTCCTCACTGCACTGAACTATCAAGAAAGTCCGCTCCATACCGGATATCCATTCATGAGCCTTTACTGGATCTAACCCTCCCTGAAACTCCGGAGGGTTCATACGAATGAAATCCCTAAAGGTTCTCCCTGCAGCTTCAGGAACAACCACTGGAGGATGCACACCACCAGCCATTTGTTGTACCATTTGTTGCACAAATTGATTCTGCTGTTGCTGCATCTGTTGCATAAACTGATACAGAGGGGCATTCCCTTCGTCCCCTGGCGGATTTGTCCCTGCTGGAGTAGTTCTCGGTCTACCACGGTTGCTTCTGCGCCGGTCGACCATGTTCCTAAATGTCATACAGATAGGATTAAGTTGATCAGGCTCAATACCATAAATATAACACGTAAGACCGATGGCGACACAACACATATGAAACGGAAAGAAAATACTTATACTATTTCATGGCTAGGTCGAGGATACGACCTGCTCTGATACCAACTATAACGCCCACATATATATATATATATATATATATATATATATATATATACATACATCAAAGCATATATTATAAATGAATTCCACGTTTGGTACTGAAATATACAATAAGTTCATAGTAAACACATTATACATGTACATGCCCAAAAAGCCTAAATACAAATAACTACGGCATAGTATATCTACAAGATGTTCCAAAGACAAATACTAAGAACTAGATCAAATAATGATCTCAAAAATCTTCACAACGGAAGCCTTGCCACACAAAAGCTACGATCCGTAGGGAAAGTCAAATAACCTTGTCCTTACCCTTCGCCGAACCTGCAGAACCTGTGATGTAAACAACAACAGTGGGGTGAGATACATCAAATCTCAGTGGGTTCGCTATCTTATAGTCCTCTCAGCTTTACAAGGTTCTAATATCCTAACTCAAGTCAAAAGGGAAGGGAAGTGACTTAAGTACACACACGCCATATATGCATTCACACTCATGAGCCTGTTAACTCACACTAGTACCAAAGTAAGTCCTGAGCCTGTTAACTCAAGAATCTCGCTAATCAATAACCGTACCAAGGCATCCCCTGTTCCCGTCCATTTCTACGTCTAGAAAACAATTCGAGTCATGGATCCTTGTATTTACTTGGCATACGAAATGGATTCGGGATCATCGGCCCGTACACCGTGATCCGTCACTTCACACGGCCCGTACACCGTCATAAGTCTCTTTACCCGTAGGTTCCATTTGTACTATACGCGGGAATCAAACCTGCCAAGTAATTGTGCATACGTTTCAGAGGAGGTGCTCGAGTCTCATGAAACTACACCGCAAGATAAACCGGTTATGATTACTAGACACATGCCTCGGCCTCTTCTGCACGAGCGTTGTCACTATGTCATTTCCTCACTTTCATACATTGTTTTACGGTAATATTCCTCACCCTACCTATTTCATATTTTAACATGCATACATATTCAAACAAGTTTAACAATAAGAGCATAGGCAAATAGTCATCCATCACATAATGGAAACACATAATTCTACATATCCCCAATTTTACGAATTCACGGTTCCCTCCGATTTATTTAATCGGGCATCATACCCAGTATTTCTCCCTTCCATTATATAGAGGATATTCATAGTTTCACATCAATATCAAGAATACGCAAAATAGATAAACGAGTCAAAAGTTATGAGAGAAACAAAACTACATAACCTGCCATGTTCGCTAGGCGAACGTTCCAGCGAGCATTCGCTCACGCCTTCACTAGGCGAAGCTCCTGGTGAATGTACAAACAGAACAAAAACAGACATAAAGTTCGCTTCGCGAACTCCCTGACGAACACTCGCCTTTCCCTTCGCTTCGCGAACAACTCAGCGAAGCAAGGCAGAACCAAACAGCACTGAAAACCCACAAAGTTCGCTAGGCGAACGTTGTTGGCGAACATTCGCTGACCTTCGCTGTCGGCTTCGCTAGGCGAACCCTCGAAAATTTGTTCTCTGAGACTGCCCCAGGGTCGCTAGGCGAAGCCTGAAAAACCCAACTTCCCAACAGCGCTCTTCTTCACCCCAAAATCAATAATTTTCCAATCAAAACACCTCCAAACCTTATTATAACCATCAAAACATAGTATGATCATAACAACAAGCATTTAAAGACAATTATATTGCATTTCATCCGTTAAGTTCATGATTTTAGCATAATTATTCATTTTCTCACAATTCCAACCTAACTCTAAAACACATGGAATTCTACATCTAGAGCATCTATCTAGAACCCACCTTATACTGAGGATGATGATGAAGAAGATGAGATGATTTGATAAAGATTGGATGATGGTTGAAGATCTAGTGTTCTTGAGCTTTTCTCTTCCAAGTTTTCTTCTCTTTTCCTTTCCTTCTCTTTCCCTTACTCCAAATGTCTCCTTCTTTGGAAAATGAGAAGAAAGAATTGATATAGGAAAAATATCATTAGTTAGTATACTACTAATTACCCAAAAAGTCTCTAAAGTTCCAAATATTAAAATATCCAAAAGTCAGATAATATTAATTGGATTTACTCTAAGTTCAACAGTTACCCTAATTATCTCTGCAGATAATTTCTCAGAGTACACTGGGACTCAGTTGATCACAACTAATATTATCCAGAGTAATTAAAATACGGGGTATTACATCTTCTCTATCATCTTTCTTCATTTTTCCTTTCTTGGTTTTGACACCAATTCTTGGGAATCCCCAGCGGAGTTTACTTCTTTCTTTTGTTATTGGTTTTGACACCACCTCTCTCTTTTCTTTCTTTTTCCGTCTTTGTTCCACGAACTACGGAAGCTTTGATTTTGCATTCACTCGAATGTCAGATACGTAGGCACGAGATCGTGATGATCTTGGCGAGCACCTTTCCACCTTCTTCCATTCCTTTCTTTTCCCTGGTTCCATCAACTACGGAGCTCTGATTTCCTCATTGCACTATGAGGGTACGTAGGCACGAGGGCCCTAATCCTCAGCGAGCACTTTCTCACTTTCTTTCTTTCTTTTTCTCTCTCTCCCTCTTCTTTTAGTTAGAAGCCTTTAGATAGATAACTCCTCCAAGCATAGAAGCAAGTGAAACGGTTCCCGTCAAGTACGACGGATGCGTTAGGTGCTAGTACCTTCTTTTCGCATAACCGACCCCCGTTCCCGTTTCTCTTCCCCTCGGGTTTTATCGATATTTTCCCTGTCCTTTGGGACTAAATAAAGTTCAGTGGCGACTCTGTTGTGTCTTTGAGTGTGCGATTCACTCAGGTATAGACCAGCCATCTTCAGGTGGTGACTCTGTTGTGTCTTTGAGTGTGCGATTTACTATCTGAGCAAGAAGTTCACTGATTGTGAGACCAGATACTCACTTTTGGAGAAAACTTGTTGTGCACTGGTCTGGGATGCTCGACGCCTAAGACAATACATGATTTGCCATACTACTTTGTTGATATCCAAAATGGATCCGATAAAGTACATATTTGAAAAGCCTGCTATCTCTGGAAGGATTTCTTGGTGGCAGATGCTGTTAACTGAGTATGATATCCAACAGGTTACCTAGAAAACAATAAAAGGAAGTGTCTTGTCTGACTACCTTGCTCATCAACCTGTATAGGGTTATCAACAAATAAAGTTTGACTTTCCCGATGAGGATGTTCTGTTTATCAGAGACTATGAGACTCCAGATCCTGACATAGGACCCGAACTAGGGGCGCGATGGACGCTCGAGTTCGATGGTGCCTCCAATTCTAAAGGTCGTGGAATCGATGCTATCCACATCTCTCTAACAGGTTTTCATCTTCCCTTCACTGCCAGATTATGCTTTGCATGCACCAATAATATGGCTGAATACGAAGCATGTATCTACGGTATTGAAGCAGAAATTGACATGAGAATCAAGATTCTTGAGGTCTATGGAGATTTTGCTTTGGTCATCGGCCAAGTTAGAGGGGACTTTGTGACTCGGGATTCCAAGTTGGTTCCATACCAACAACACATTGCGAAGTTGATTCCTTACTTTGATGAGATCTCTTTTCATCATATCTCCAGGGAAGAAAATCAACTAGCTGATGCACTTGCCACTTTAGCATCCATGTTCAAAGTCAAGTGGAAGAATGAGGCTCCTCATATCCGCATTAATCATTTGAATGAACCAGCACACTGTTTAGCAATTGAGGATGAGTCTGATGACAAGCCTTGGTTCTACGACATCAAGAGATATCTGGAAAAACAAGAATATCCTGAGGGTATCACTATCACTGACGAGAAAGCTCTTAGGCGACTTTGTGCCAAATTCTTCTTAAGCGGCGGTGTACTATACAAGAGGATTATGATTCCGTGTTGCTTAGATGCGTGGATAGACACAAAGTAAACACGATCATAAGGTCCATACATGAGGGCTGCGAGGGTGTACATGCTAAGGGTCCTACTATGGCCAAGAAGATCCTTCGAGCTGGGTACTATTGGACAACAATGGAGGTAGATTGTTACAACTTTGCCAAAAGATGTCACAAGTGCCAAATCTATGAAGACAAGATTCATGTGCCTCCAACTCCATTGAATGTTTTGACTTCACCCTGACCATTCTCTATGTGGGGTATAGATGTGATTAGAATGATCGAGCCGAAGGCTTTCAACGGTCACCGATTCATTCTAGTCGCGATCGACTACTTCACCAAGTGGGTTGAAGATGCTTCTTACGCAAACGTTACACGACAAGTGGTTGCCAGATTCATCAAGAAAAAGATAATATGTCGTTATGGCATTCCTAGCAACATTATCACCAACAATGCAAGCAACCTAAGCAACAATATGATGAAGGAGTTGTGTCAAGAATTCAAGATCGAGCACCACAACTCTTCACCATATCGGCTTAAGATGAATGCTGCCGTCGAAGTAGCAAACAAAAACATCAAGAGGATTGTCCAGAAAATGGTCAAGACTTACAAAGATTGGCATGAAATGCTTCCTTTTACGCTACATGGCTACAGAACTTCAGTCCGCACTTCTACTGGGGCAACTCCGTATTCGCTTGTGTATGGTATGGAGGTTGTTCTACCCATTGAAGTCGAGATTCCTTCGCTCAGAGTCATCATGGAAGCAGGTTTCGATGAAGCTGAATGGGTCCAATCCAGATATGACCAGCTGAATCTCATCGAAGAGAAGCGCCTTACAGCCGTTTGTCATGGTCAATTGTATCAGAGACGCCTCAAGCAAGCTTTTGACAAGAAAGTTCTCCCTCGAGCATTCCGCGAAGGCGAACTCGTGCTCAAGAGATATTCACCTGTTCACTCGGATCCACGCGGCAAGTGGACTCCCAATTATGAAGGACCTTTTGTTGTCAAGAAGGCCTTCTCAGGCGGAGCCCTAATCCTCACCACCATGGATGGGGAGGAGTTGCCATCATCCGTGAACTCCGATACAGTAAAAAAATATTATGCCTAAAAAAATGGATAAGAGCCCGCTAGATTGATATCCGTAAGGACAATCTAGGAAAATATGGGTGTCCCGATGGATAAAAAAAGAAATGTCCATGCAAAAGTTAGGGACAATGGAAAAAAAACAATAACAGCCCGCTAAGTTGAAAACCCGAAAGGGCGACTTAGGCAAAAACGGGTATCCCGGTGGACGAAAAAAAATGGAAATATGTCCAGGAAAAAATTAGGGATAAAGGCATTTGACTGTGAACACTTGAGCCTCTCTTCGTCGTAGCTGGACCTCAGACGGTAACAGAACAGTCGAATCATCATCAACTGGTGCAAGGCGTTGGAACCTAGACTTACAGTGGATGGTAGCCAATGTTGTAATCAATGTAAAGCATGATTTCCCTTTGCCATTTATACTTGTTTCCCAATTTTATTGCAAATTTCCTCATCAAGGATTTTTGCATCCTTGTACACATCTTATGTACATATTTTTCACATTCAATAAAAATGCATCATTTGATTTCTCAATTGTTTTCTTTCCAGTATTTTGTTTGCAAAATAAACAATTATTTGTGATCACATAATACTATAAAACGTTGAGAACAATAAAAAGCTAAATCAATTGGGAAAGCATTATGCATTGTATATTTTACTGGTAACCATGCAGGAAAATCAGTAATATCCATTGGTAAGCCTAACGCTCGGCCAACACTGTGACGTTTCTTTGAAGAAGTTGTTGTTTCCTCAGCGGAGCCATCATTTCCTCAGCAATCGCCATTGTGGTTCTCTGGAAAGGTTGATTATCTTCTATTTCCCCAACAGATCCATAATGTCCCCAGTAAAGTTGCCATGATGTACCTCGGGAAGAGACACGGTTGTTCTTTTCCCCAGCACGGGTCGTGCATCATCCCCAGCGTGTAAGTTTGTCACGCACCAGCAGCCATACGATTTGGTTCCTCGTCTTCCTCGAGCAGAGAAGATCCTCCGAGCCTCAGGAATTCCCTGCAGCAGAGCCAGTGGCAGCTTAGAAATCAGAGTTTTCTGATTTCATTCCCCAGGCAGAGTAAGTCATATTGGAAAGGTTGGCCTAATTCTCTTATCCCCTGCAGTTTCAATGGTGATGGATTGGAGATTAGAGACTTCTCAGTTTCTTCCCCAGCGGAGTCTTCACCATTTTTGGGCTTTTCCGCAGCAGAGTTATCACCCTTTGGGGGTCGTTCCTCAGCAGGACTTGTCCTCATCTGTGGGTTTTCTCCCCGACCAAGGATGTCGAGTTCATTTTGCTACAATCTCTGCCTAACTCGCCGCACATTACCTCAACCCGTACCTTTGCATTGCATGATATCAAGAATTATGTAGAACGCATACATGGCATATGCATCAAGCATGCTCCCTTTCTTTTGGCCTGATTCATCTCCCTAGCAGATATTCAGCCAAACTTTAAATACTCTCTACACTTGCACCTTTTCTTTGGTCATCGTCGGCCAAACTTTCGAGCTACTCTTTTATTTAATACCCTTCTACCTCGAATCATCGAAAAGCTAGCGCAATTCGTACATTCATGTCCAAGAGGATTAAATAGGGGCAGCTGTCATAACCCGAAATTTGACCTCTCTCTTTTGCTTTTTCCATGAGCATGTGCATTCACATCATCAGCATACGCATTCGCACTTTTCCCTATGTGTTTCTTGTTGCAGGATATTCAGGTTTTCCAAGCCCGATTAATCACATCCTCACAAGGTCATCACATCATCAAAACAAGCATAAAATAAGGGTTTCCATGGTTATTCATCAGATCAAGAGGTTGAAAATCGGAACCGTGGCCACAACACCATTTTTCAGGCAAATTTGGGGAATTCTGGCCTGGGTAATCGATTAACCATTTGCAGTGCAAATGTGTTAATCGATTAACACGTGCAAAACAGGCAGAATTTGCTGCTTTTCATGACAGCAACCACAACACTCCACAATTTCTCAACCATTTTCACACAAATTTCTCACACTTCACTCTCTATTCTCTCACATTCTCTCTGAATTTTTCTGCTATTTCTTCATCTTCATCTCAATTTTCTTCCCAAACCTTACAATAACTCTTCAACATTGAAGATTAATCACTTCTACATTAGAAGTGATTATTTCTTGAGCTTAACCTTCATCCTCTTGCAATTATACTTGTATTTCTGGAGTTTACAAGCTTTTGGATTCATCTCAAGTGCTTATTTTAAGATTCAACGGTTCGAATTCATATTTCGGAATTTCGTCGCAATTTGCTCGGTTTCGATACGTTTCGGTTATAATTGAAGATTTTCTCTGGTTTTATTTGATTATCTTCATCAATATCACTTTGCAACAATCACCAAGCCAAATCTCCGGCTTGTAGGTTGGTAGATCTTATTCATTTTTCTGTTTCGAACGTTTTCGTGTCATTCGCAACGTAGTTTCGATGTTTTGCGTATGAATTGATTATGCCATTGCTTGATCCATGATCTTGATGATTTAATTGATTCTGTTGTTGATTATTTGTTGTTTTTAAACTTGATTTTTCGTGCATAATTGTTTGCCCTAGCATTGGAGTGATTGCACAATCAATAAGTGGCCAAAAGCACTTTTGAAAATTGTTTTTTCTGCCTCTGTACCAGTGTTAATCAATTAACACTTTGCAGTGCAAAAGTGTTAATCGATTAACCAGTGTATTTTTTGCTATTTTTCAAGTGTTAATCAATTAACACTTTGCAGTGCAAAAG
The DNA here is from genome assembly GCA_022829125.1 of Lathyrus tuberosus. Classification (NCBI taxonomy): domain Eukaryota; kingdom Viridiplantae; phylum Streptophyta; class Magnoliopsida; order Fabales; family Fabaceae; genus Lathyrus; species Lathyrus tuberosus. The sequence goes on from JALAZF010000097.1 coordinate 15,319,278, forward strand.
TGTTAATCGATTAACACTGAACCAGAAGGCCATTTTCATGCTTTTTCAAGTGTGTTTACCATGCTATCTCCTTCTAACTTCCATGGATTGATATGCTTGATTTTTATGGATGTTTTAAGTGTCATGTAACTTCTGTTTGAAGCGAGTTTATGAACTTTCGGTGCACGATTTCGATTATTCGATTTGATCACATTCTTGGCATTGTGTGAACATGATCTTTCTTGCACTTTCTTTGATCACAATAACATGATTTTTGTGTTGCATTTTTGTGTATCATTTGGTACTGTTTTGCACTTTCTCTCATTGTTTTGCATTAGGTTTTTTCTTAAAAGAATAAACTTAATCTTGTATAATCAATAATTCACACCTTTTGCTTTAATGATTTTTCATTCCCTTTGGAAAATTGTTAGCATATCAATTCCCTTTAATTAATTAATAGAAACTTCATTTCGATTAGTTGATCTCTCCCCTTGCTCTTCTCTTTAGGCTTCCTTTAGAGCTCTTTCTTTCTTCCCTGCTGAGTCGGAGATTCGCGCGCCGCACGACACTAGAGCATTGTACAACTTGGAGCTGTTACACTGTCTGTTTCAACTTCTGCGCTACACCCTGTGTGTTAGAGAAGGAATGAGAAGGGAGAATTCCTACTCTCATTCTGACTACTTCAGGTAGGGGACGAATGACCATGTTCCTGGCTTAGTCACCTCTATCCTCAGGCGGTAGTGTATCTCATTCCCCAGTCGAGTCGATCCTTGATCACTCCTATCTCTTGCAATCTCTTTTGGTCGATCCCCATATTCTTGGTTAAGATCATTGTTCTTTGGGTTAGCAAACTCTCTTCGTTTCAATATCCTACTTTCTTTTCTTGTGGTCAATCATCGCCTTTTGATTCCCCAGAAGAGTTTCAAATCCCTTTTCTTCGGTTAAACACAGTCATCCTGTTAAAAACCGTATTCCCCAGAGTTCGCAACCTTCTCTTGGTTCTTCTCCTTTGTTTGATTAATCACTGCTTGTCAGTTAAAACACCAATTTGCACGTCTTCTCAGTTAACCACAGTTCACCTGTTAATACACTGAGGTACTCTTGGGTTAATCACATTCTCTTGGTTAATCACCCTTTTCTCTAGTTAACCACAACCAGTCTGTTAAAACACTGAACCCCTTTTGAGTTAATCACCTTCTCTTGGTTAATCACTCATTTCTTTTCAGTTAATCACAGTTCTCTATTAACATTCATTCTTCAGTGGTTAGCAACCTTTTTGGTTCAATACCCCTTTTGTTGGTCAAGTACTGCTTGTTCAGTCAGTATCGACGTCCCCTTTGGGTTACAACCTTCGCTTGGTTCTACACCCGTCTTTTTGGTTGATCACAGTCTATCTGTTAAAACCTTTCTCCCCACAAAGTTGCAATCTTCCCTTTCCTCGGTTAACTACTGTTTATCAGTTAAGATATCGAAACCCTTTCAGAGTCAAACACCTTCTCTTGGTTCAGTACTCTATTCTTTTTGGTTTATCACAGCCTGTCTGTTGACACCAAGTCTTTTATCCCCTCTAGAGTTGTTAACTCTTTTTCTTCGGTTAATCACTGCCACCAGTTAACCTACCAAATCCTGTTTCTCTTGGTTTGGACACCATTCCTTTCGCTTTTCCCTAGCGCGGTCACCCTTTCTGCTCGGGTTTTCCCCAGTAGAGTTCCCTTTTCCCCATCAGAGTTTTTATCTCTTTTCCTCTCCAATTAACCACTGCCAGTTAGTTAATACACCGGTCTTTTATCCTTTCGATCCCCAGTAGGGTCACTACCCTCTGATCCCTAATACTGTCTCTTTGTTCTCTTACCTCCCCAGTGGAGTCTTCTCTATCATCTTTCTTCATTTCTCCTTTCTTGGTTTTGACACCAATTCTTGGGAATCCCCAGCGGAGTTTACTTCTTTCTTTTGTTCTTGGTTTTAACACCACCTCTCTTTTTTCTTTCTTTTTCCGTCTTAGTTCCACGAACTACGAAAGCTCTGATTTTGCATTCACTCGAATGTCAGATACGTAGGCACGAGATCACGATGATCTTGGCGAGCACCCTTCCACCTTCTTCCATTCCTTTCTTTTCCCTGGTTCCATGAACTACGGAGCTCTGATTTCCTCATTGCACTATGAGGGTACGTAGGCACGAGGGCCAATCCTCAGCGAGCACTTTCTCACTTTCTTTCTTTTTCTCTCTCTCCCTCTCCTTTTAGTTAGAAGCCTTTAGATAGATAACCCCTCCAAGCATAGAAGCAAGCGAGATGGTTCTCGTCGAGTACGACAGATGCGTTAGGTGCTAGTACCTTCCTTTCGCATAACCGACCCCCATTCCCATTTCTCTTCCCCTCGGGTTTTATCGATATTTTCCCCGTCCTTTGGGACTAAATAAAGTTCAGTGGTGACTCTATTATATCTTTGAGTGTGCGATTAACGCAGGTATAAACCAGCCATCTTCAGAAGGAACTGCATGCCATTCGCGGTCAAGACTTATTTAGAAAAGACGCCGCTGACCTTTGTTTAGTCCCTAATGTAAAGATACCGCATAAATTCAAGGTGCCCGACTGTGAAAAATACAAAGGTAACTTTTGCCCTCAAAGTCATCTGGTGATGTACGCTCGGAAACAATTTAACCGGTGTCGCACTCAAATGGTACATGGGTTTAAAATGCACCAAGATCAGTACTTTCAGAGATCTCGGGGGAGCCTTTGTTCAGCAGTATAAATACAACTTGGACATGGCACCAGATAGGGACCAACTCAGAGCAATGTCACAAAAGGATAAAGAAACCTTCAAAGAATATGCTCAAAGATGGCGTGAAATCGCCGTCCAGATCTGTGCCCCTCTCGAGGAAAATGAAATGACAAAGATTTTCCTGAAAACATTGAGCTCATTTTATTACGACCGAATGGTCGCCAGTGCGCCTAGTGACTTCACTGAAATGGTAAACATGGGGGTATTCCTTGAAGAAGCAGTCCGAGAAGGACGATTGGTCAAAGATGCAGAGCCATCTAGCAATACTAAGAGATGTGGTGGTGCTTTCCAAAAGAAGAAAGAGCAAGATATCAGTAATATCTCTCTAGGAAAGCCAAGGCAAAGGCATCAACCAGTAGCAGCGGTAACTCCCACTATCAACCCAGTGCGAGCTCCGACTTATCAACCTCAGGTTGCTCAGAGCCAACCAAATCAACAACAGTATCAACAAAGGCCGCAACAGCCTCTTCAGCAGGCTCGTCCTTAGTACAATAATGGCAATCATACTACACGACCATCAGGGTTCGACCCTATACCGATGTCATACGCAGAGTTATTTCCACTTCTACTGGCCAAGGGGCACGTTCAAACCAGGACTCCTCTTACAGTACCAAAAAATCCACCTTTTTGGTTCAAAGCAGATCAAACTTGCCATTTCCATCAAGGAGGGTCGGGTCATAATATTGAGAATTGTCTCAGCTTCAAGTCTGGTGTACATAAGCTTGTCAGGAATGGAGTTTTATATTTCAAAGATACTAATCCAAATGTTCAGACGAACCCATTACCGCAACATGAGAAAACCACGGTGAATTTGATAGAAGGAGAACCTGTCAACAGTTATCAAATTCACAATGTACGCTTACTGGGAACCAACTTGGTAAAGATGCATTGCAAACAGAGCGGGTACGGGCATGTTCCATCTCATAACTATCATCAGTGTGATATCTGCTCCAAGGACAATCAAGGGTGTACCATAGTACAAACAGCTCTGCAAGAACAAATGGATCTGGGCTGGATTCAGGATCACAGGATTCGTGAAGCAAACATGGCCCATGCACATCCTAACATTGTTCAGAACCACGACATTCGTGCAATGAACGTCAATATAGTGGCATTGCATTCAAGGCAAAGTCAGTATTACAATCTTCCACGGCACGATTACGACGCTTGTCCGATCTTCTCAAAAGACAATCGGGAATGCTCTTTTATACAAGAGGCCCTCCAACGTCAAATGGATCTCGGATGGATCCAAGACTACCATGAAAGGAATGATCAATAAGTCAATATGGTTCAAATCTTTGACATCCGCTTGATGAATACCAGTCTAGTGGAATTACATGATAAACAGGTCAGACTTGGTTTTCTGGCTTCACATGATTATCAAGACTGTAAAGAATGCTACGAAAACGACCAAGGGTGTGCGCTTGTGCAAAGGACTCTTCAACATCTGTTGGTCCACTGGTGGCTTCCGATCTACCTGGACGAAGACACACAACAGATTAGCATGACTGACGGGAATCCTGGTAGACATCAAAGTCGTGATGTCTGCTCAATAGAAACGGATCTAGTGAGGATGCACTGTATACAAAGCAAATATGGTCGGGTACCACCTCACAATTATGAACGTTGTAGAGTATGCTCGAAAAATAACCAAGGATGTTATCTAGTACGAGCAGCCCTCCAGCACCAGCTAGACCGAAAGGAGATTCAACCATGTTCGAATGATGAATCAATCAACATGATACAAGATTACCTCCCTGGTCAAAGCAAAAAGACTGTCATAATCTCCAATCATGGAATAAACAAGGATGTTTGTGCCATAATTCCTCTACTCGATGCGTCAAAAGTCTCTCTTGGCAATAGAAGAATTCCAAACTTAGAGCTGATCGAGGTTGCCTACGACGGTCAAAAGGCCCAAAAAGCCCCTGTGGTCATCTACTTGCCGGGTCCAATACCGTACAAGCCAGAAAAGGTTATCCCGTACAAGTACGGTGTGACAACCATAGAAAATGGAAAAGAAACTCTGTTACCCTCTATTGTGAACATTACATACATCAGTCGAGTTACCCGGAGCGGTCGGGTCTTCAACAGAGGAGTTGGAGAACCTACCAAAGAAAAGGAACCTCAAACAGAAGTTCCTAACCAACAGGTTGGTCAATCCAGTAATCCAGAACCTGCAAAGAACAACGATGAGATACTGAAGCTCATCCAGAAAAGCGAGTACAACATTGTGGATCAATTATTGCAAACTCCGTCTCGAATCTCTGTACTTTCTCTCCTGCTTAGTTCAGAAGCTCACATGGAAGCTCTACAAAGAGTCTTAGAACAAGCCTTTGTGGAACAAGATGTGACAATAGGACAATTTGATAGCATCATCTCCAACATCACTTCCTGCAACAACTTGAGATTCAGTGATGAAGAACTGCCAAAAGAAGGCAAGAAACATAATATGGAATTCAACATCACAGTCAATTGCTAGGACGATGCTTTAGCCAGCGTACTGGTAGACACAGGTTCATCTTTAAATGTCATGCCAAGGTCAACTTTGGTTCGACTTTCTTTTCAAGGAACTCCGATGAGAGGCAATGAAATCATTATCAAAGCCTTTGACGAATCCATAAAAATGGTTATCGGCAAAGTCGATCTTCCCATAACCATTGGTCCTCACACTTTCCAAGTCACTTTCCAGGTCATGGATATCCGGGCAGTATACAGCTGTTTATTGGGAAGACCTTGGATACACGAAGTTGGGGCAATCACTTCGCCACTTCACCAGAAGCTGAAGTATGTCAAGAGCGACAAATTAGTCACGGTGTGTGGAGAGAAAGCTTTAATCGTGAGCAACTTATCATTGTTCTCCTCTGTAGAACCAGAGGAGGTTATTGGGACTCAGTTCCAAGCGCTCTCGGTGAGCAATGAGAATCAACAAGAAAGAGGAACGTCGATTTCCTCATACAAAGACGCTCTCAAAGTAATGGGGAGTAAGGACATAAAAGGATAGGGACAGATTGTAATTCCTATGGATAACAAGACAAGAAAAGGTCTTGGTTTCTCTTCAACCTGTACCCAGACTACAAAGAAAGACGAAAGTTTTCGTCCCATTCAGGATTACTTCCACGGTGGAGGCTTCATCCACCTAGTATCTCAAGAAGTCCACACCATTAATGGAAACGAATCCTCCGATATGGATGAAGAGTGGAAGTCTTATCTCAAAGATGACGGTTATATGTCTCAGGGAGAGGCATATGTACCATTCCGCTCTCTAAAGCAGAGCCCGAGATATATACCAAGATCAGACGTCTTAATGATCTATGGAGATTGTGATCCCGAAGGATGTCGTGCTCCATCCAACTCATTAGAGAAAGACAATCTGATGAAAGACAACTTTGACTACGATTATTATGATCCCCTGGAAGACTTGCCTATCTAAAAGCCATACACGGAAGACTCGGGGCTAAAGAATCAGATGGATAATGCCTATCAGCTGACTAATCTTGAAAACAATACACATGTTCCCACAGAGTCATGGAATCCTTACTCAGAACATTTCGAAAATTTCCAACACCATGGTGATGAATTTACAAAGATTGAAGGACAAGAATTTATTAACTATGCATTTCCTGAGGTCAACATCATTGAGGAAGATGACTCATCTATTCCCACAGAAACCTGGGATACCTTGGGACAGCCAAGCGGCAAGTATGATTTTCTAGTCAAGTACACTGCTCCCGAAAGCTTTTGTATAAGATACGAGGACATCCAGCCGACTGGATGGGGAAATCCTCCTGAGAGTGAAAACACTATAGAAGATGCGAAAGAAGAGTCCTCTTATGATAACTCTGTATGGGAAGAAGACTCCAATGATCCTACTCCGCCAGAAATCAGTGTCATTTCTGAAGACAGACCAAGAAGGGAAGTACCAGACTTCGTGATCCACAGAGGAGTTCGTCGCCATTGGGTTGCAGTCAATGTCCCGAAAGTCGTCCATAAGTCGAAGTAATTACCATCTTTGTTTTGACCTTTCACCTTGCCCGGGTGAAATGGATGTTTTATAGGGTTTGCTTTTCTGTAAATGTACCTCTTCACTTCGCCCAAAGCGACAGAGTTTTGTTTTATAGGGTTGTGTTTCAAGAATCGACAAATCATGAATAAATAATGTCATTATGAATTCCCGCATTTATTGTTGTTTTCACTTTTCATTTTTCAGAAAATGGTAATCCTAAAAACAACCCAAAAATAAAAACAAGCGTTTTCAGAAAATCCACTGCACACACTTTTGCATTCTCTCTGTCTTTTCTAAAAAAAGAATCATCACATCATGCATATTGCTTGTTTTAAACCCCATTGAAACACATGATCCAATGCCTTCTCCCAACTTTGAATTCCCAGTATTTGAAGCTGAAGAAGAAGAGGACGAAGAAATTCCAGAAGAGATCTCCCGACTACTCAGACAAGAGGAAAGGTCTATTGAGCCTCACAAAGAGCCGTTGGAAACGGTTAATTTGGGTTCAAAAGAAGAAAAGAAAGAAGTTAAGATTGGAGCACTGCTCAGTCCAACTGTCAGAAAAGGCTTGATAAAACTTCTCAAAGAGTTTCCAGATGTATTTGCTTGGTCCTATCAGGACATGCCAGGGTTGGATACCAGCATCGTGGAACATCACTTACCACTGAAATCAGAATGTCCTCCAGTAAAACAAAGAATGAGAAGGACTCATCCAGATATGGCCATCAAAATTAAGGAGGAAGTGCAGAAACAGATCAACGTAGGTTTCCTCGCCACCTCAGAATATCCTCAATGGTTAGCCAACATAGTGCCAGTTCCGAAAAAGGACGGAAAAGTCAGAATGTGTGTAGACTACAGGGATATGAACAAAGCAAGTCCAAAGGATGACTTCCCCCTGCCACACATTGGCATGCTGGTAGACAGCACATCAAAATTCAAAGTCTTCTCCTTCATGGATGAATTCTCGGGCAATAATCAAATTAGAATGGAACCATAAGACATGGAGAAAACGTCATTCATCACCCCATGGGGCACCTTTTGTTACAAGGTAATTCTGTTCGGTCTGAAGAACGCAGGGGTAACCTATCAAAGGGCCATGACAACTCTGTTTCATGACATGATGCACAAAGAGATTGAAGTCTATGTCGATGACATGATTGCCAAATCTAAAACAGAAGAAGAGCATGCGACACACCTATCAAAGTTATTTGAGCGTCTGAGAAAATACAAACTCTGCTTGAATCCCATTAAGTGCACATTCGGTGTTCGCTCAAGATAACTCTTGGGATTTATCGTCAGCCAAAAAGGAATTGAGGTTGATCCTGACAAGGTCAAGGCCATTCAAGAAATGCCTTCGCCGAAGACTGAAAAACAAGTTAGAGGATTTTTGGGATGGCTGAATTACATCTCAAGATTCATATCCCTCATAAACGCGACATGCGCGCCGATCTTCGAACTACTCAGGAAAAACCAAAGTTATGTATGGACAGAAGACTTCCAAAAGGCTTTTGACAGCATCAAATAATATTTACTGAATCCACTGATTCTGTCCCCTCCAGTGGAAGGAAGACCACTGATCATCTACCTAACAGTCTTGGAAGACTCCATGGGTTGTGTACTTGGCCAATAAGATGAGACAAAAAGAAAAGAGTCTGTCATTTACTACCTAAGCAAGAAATCCATGGACTGTGAAACTCGATACACTATGCTCGAGAAAACTTGTTGTGCTTTGGCTTGGGCAGCCAAACGTCTCCGCCAGTACATGATTTGTCACACTACTTGGTTAATCTCAGAAATGGATCCGATCAAGTATGTCTTTGAAAAACCTGCTCTTACGGGAAGGATTGCCCATTGGCAGATGTTGTTATCAGAATACGACATCGAGTATCATGCTCAGAAAGCTGTCAAAGGAAGTATTTTAGTCGATCATTTGGCTCATCAACTGATTGACGATCAGGAATCAGTCAAATTTGACTTCCCAGACGAAGATATTATGTACCTAAAATTGAAAGATTGCAATGAACCGCTACCCAGGGAAGGGCCAGAACTAGGTTCCCAACGGGGACTAATTTTCGACGGAGCTGTCAACACCTATGGAAACGGAATTGGGGCAATCATCGTAACACCTCAGGGTACCCACATTCCTTTCACTACCAGATTGACATTCAAATGCACAAACAATGAGGCCGAATACGAAGCTTGTTATCAATCAGGGCACATACCAATCAGGATTGATTCCTTACAAAGAGTAAGGGAGAGTGGAACACATACCAATTAGGATTGATTCCTTACAAAGATTACGCGAGAAGGTTGTTACCATTCTTCAACAGAATTGAATTTCATCACATCCCTCGTGAAGAAAATCACATGGCTGATGCATTAGCCACCCTATCCTCCATGATTAGTGTAGGTCAATGGAACGACGTACCTAAGATTGACATAATGCACCTTGAAAGATCTGCTTACATCTTCACAATTGAAGCAGTCATAGATGACAAACCATGGTATCATGATATCAAGTGCTTCCTTCAAAGATAAGAGTACCCACCTGGGGCATCAAGAAAAGACAGGAAGACTCTCAAAAGACTAGCTGGCAACTTCTTCCTGAACAATGATACACTCTACAAGAGATTCATGAAGGATCCTTTGGTACTCATGCCAATGGACATACAATGGCAAGAAAAATTCTGAGAGCAAGATATTATTGGCTGATAATGGAATCTGATTGCTACAAGTACATGAGGAGATGTCACAAGTGTCAGATATACGCTGACAAAATCCATGTACCGCCAACGCATCTCAAAGTTCTTTCTTATCCATGGCATTTTTTCTATATGGGGAATCAACATGATTGGCATGATTGAACCCAAAGCTTCAAACAGACATCGATTCATCCTGGTAGCCATTGATTACTTCACCAAATGGGTCGAAGTCGTGTCATACACCAATGTAACCCGACAAGTGGTGGTCCGATTTATCAAGAACAATCTCATATGCCGTTATGGTGTTCCAAGCCAGATCATTACTGATAATGGATCCAACTTGAACAACAAGATGATGAAAGAGTTGTGTGCTGAGTTCAAGATTGAACACCATAACTCATCTGCCTACCGACCCAAAATGAATGGAGCGGTAGAAGTGGCTAACAAGAATATCAAGAAGATCGTTCTGAAGATGGTTGTGACCTACAAAGACTGGCACGAGATGCTACCCTTTTCTCTTCACGGTTATTGTACATCTGTCTGCACTTCAACAGGGGAAACCCTTTTCTCTCTAGTATATGGCATGGAAGCAGTGCTCCCCATAGAAGTAGAGATACCATCAATAAGAATTTTGATGGAAGCCAAGCTAATGGAAGATGAATGGTGTCAAAGTAGGCACGATGAACGGAACCTAATCGAAGAAAAAAGAATGACGACTTTATGCCATGGTTAGTTATATCAGCAAAGAATGAAGAAAGAATTCGACAAAAAAGTCTGACCTCGTGTCTTCAGAGAAGGAGACCTTGTGCTCAAGAAGATACAATCATTTCTCACCGATTCTAGGGACAAATGGACTCTGAATTACGATGGCCCTTATGTTGTTAAGAAAGCCTTTTCAGGCGGTGCCTTGAGACTCGCAACCATGGATGGAGAGGAGTTTACCTACCCCACAAATGTTGACGCAGTCAAGAAATACTTCGCCTAAATAAATAAAAAAAACGTCTCGGTAGATTGAAAACCCGAAAGGGCGGTCCAGGAAAAAATTAGAGACATAAAAAATGACCATCTCGATGGATTGAAAATTCGAAAGGGAAATCTAGGCAAAAATTAGGGATTCATGGCAAGTAACTACATCCGACAAGATTGACTCCTCAGAGGCAACGTCATCCGTCGGGAAAACTTCAAGTCAAGGTCATCTTCGACAGAAGCTCAGAATGTCAAGAATTCAAAGTTGCTGGAAGGATAGCGGTCGTTATGTTTCAATGTAGCCCCTTTTTCTTTAAATTACCATTTTCTAAACATTGTAATGCTCTATGGGATCACGCGCTTGGCTGATTACCATTCTATCAATAAAATTTTAGCCCGTGTGCCTTTTGTTTACAATTCTCATTTATTTTTGCTTTACAGAATGACGTTTTTAATATGATCAACGATTCTTGAAACAAAAATGAATTTACTTTTGTTTTCAAATTTACTTCTGTTTTCAAAACAAAGATGACAATTTCCTTTTGATTAATGAGCACAAAAAGGAATATCGGCTGCTTCTCCGATAGTGGTCAAAACTCAAAATGCATAATCAAAGTACTCCTTTTGACTAGTACACTCTAAATGAAGGATCAACTACTTCAGATAGGATGTCCCATCTGACATCCCCGACGGAGTCCTTACCTCTGAAAACCAATTGTTAGTTTTTCTTCCCAGTAGGGTCCATCTCTGAAAAACAAGGACGAATTTCCATCCCTAGCAGGTTTGTACCTCCGAGAGCTGAGACGAATACAGGAATCCCTATTCCTGAGCAAAAGTACAACTTTCGGAATCTACAGTGATACTCCCATCTCTCGGAGTGGCCGAGTATCCAGTTGTATTCCTCACCAGTCTGTATGTCGTGTCTATTTTGTCAGCATAAACATACACACATCATGCATAATTGATTCATATTCATACACATGTTGCATCAATATCACTTTGGTCATTTTCATCCCCAAGTGATAAACGTCTTCTCTCCAATATAGTTGTCAGTTTTCCATTCTGCGTTAGATAGGACAAAATTTCGGTCTAAGTTCTTTCCTCACCAGGAAAATGTACCGTCTAAACTCTCCAGTGTATTCTTGGATTGAAATCGGTCCTCAACCACTGTGATAACTTGAACCTCTGAAATACAAGAAACCATTTGGTTAGACACCTTTGGAACATCACTCTTCACCATTGAAGATGATATTTTGCTTTCACGGATTAAAGAAAATCCCCAGAGAAAGCCTCTCAACAAAAGACTCTTGGCAATACGGTGGTTTCTCCCCGAAAAGTTTGCTTTCAATAAAGTCATCAGCACCTCAAAATTGGATTACGTCACATGGCATTTCTATGAAAAAGGTCTCGAAGGAAAGTATGATGTAACATCCCCAAGCAAAAAAGAAATCTCCCAAGAGATTTGCTTTCCCCAGTAGGTCGACAAATGGCATCTCCCACAGAGAAGTTTGTACACCTTTGCAGTTCCGACAAATGGTTCTCCCCAGCAAGTCTGACATTAAATCTTTCTCCATCAAATGGTGTCTCCCCAATAATACTCGGCGAGAAGTTTGATAAAGTCCGCTACAAATAGCGTTCCTTGTCGAGGAAGGAACTCGACAAGAAGAAACTGAGACTAGTTTCGTGGCTAAAGACCATGATCGAGGGGAAGTTTATTTTCAAGAAGAAACTGAGACCAATTCCGTGGCTGAAGACCAGAATCGAGGGGAAGTTTATTTTCAGAAGAAGCTGAGACCAGTTCTGTGGCTGAAGACCAGGATCGAGGGCAAGTTTTACCCTTTTCTGAGTAACATTACTTAGTAAAAGAAGATGGATGAGCAAACAGCTGCACATTCATAACCACAATCAAAATTTTAGGTATTTCGATATTTAATCCTCTTTTACCTTAAATGTTCGAACGTCTTCGTCATTCACACCTTCAGGTCCAAGAAGATTAAATAGGGGAATCTGTCGTACCCTAAATTTTGACCACAAGATTTCCCATCATTGTGCAAATCATCACCACAATATAGATGTACCTTCATGCCTCATCAATCCTCTCAAAGATTGTTGAGCATTCACTAAAACCAAGAATCAGGGTTTTGGACCCTCTCAGAGTACTCAGGCAAAGGATCAATCAAAAATGGACATGATCCTCTACTTCTCAAACCTCTCAAACATCTATAAAGGATCAAGAGGTCTCCCACATCAAGAATCAAGCACAAGAGTACAACCTCTCAAGTTGATCAAGCCTCAAGATCATCAGTGTCACCAAATTAGGGTTTTGGTCGACCAAGGCCTCCAGAGGGAAATTTTCATCTGGGCATGAGCCAATACTTCAAAACATGATCCAAGAAGCTCAAAGGGACCTCATGGATCCAATCACAAGTTCAAAATAGCCTCAGGGGATGCATTCATCAAAAATCAGGAATTAGGGTTTCTTGACCTAATTCACCCCTAAGTTAACTTTTGGAGCAAGGCATGACCCAAGACCTCAAGTAGTGTTTTGAATACCTCCAATACATCATATTGATCCATTTAAAAGATTGGATTGATTCAAAGAACTTAGTTCATAAGCAGTATAAGGATTCAATTTCATTTTGACCAATTAGGGCTTCTGATGAAAAAGTCAACTGTACCTTTGACTTTTGACCAAGACATGATCCCAAATCTTGGGACATGATTCAAGACACTCTATAACACCTATGTAATCCATCCATTAGGTTTGAATTAGGTCAAGGACTTGATTTCATAGAGGATCACCAAGTTTGAAGTTCATCTGACAAAAAGTCAACTGTGCCAAAAATCAAGTTTGACTTTTTGAATTTCTTAACAAACAAGGCTTCCTTGAGCCAAAAACAATGTTAACTTATGGTTTGTATCATAATCCATCAATAAAAATTAAGAAAAGTGGGGTTACTTGCAAAAGGGGCAACCATAAGAAACTTGAAATTTCACTAAGTTATTAAAAAAAGTGATTTATACCCAACTTTGCAAGGCCATAACTTGTGATCCAAGCAACCTTTTTCTTCCATCCAAAACTCAAATGAAAGCTCTCGTTACATACTTCAAGATTATCAACTACATCAGATTCCAAATCCTCATGGATTTTAAGTTATGGATTGATCAAAATCACAAAAATATGAAAATGGCCATTTTTTCAACACTTAGTGAAATTTGGACAGAATCTGTTTTGCATTTTCACCAACTTTGAGGCCATTTTTCATTATGATCCAAGATGATTCAAGACCAAATTTGGACATCAAAGTTGAAGTATGTTATTGGGGCTTTCCAAAAAGTACAAGAGCCTCCCGTGGTTCAACTTGAGCAAGGAGTTATAAGCCTCCAAAAATGGCATTTGTCACCCTGCCCACACAAAAGCATGAAAACATAACTTGGTTCCCACTATTCCTTGGGCCAAATTTGGACACTTGCATCATCTCATTTCTGTCCAAAATCAACCTAAATGATGAGGGATCTGAACCATGAGACCAATAAGTCAAGAATTAATCCTTTTGGCATGTGATCATCAATTTGCAAATCCAAAAATCAAGTTTGTCATGAAGCATTGAAAGGGTGCATTGAGGTGGCATGCATCAGTCCATGACGGTCCATTTGAGTCAAGATTGTTTCAAAAATCAGAAGACCTAAAGCTACAAAGATCATCTCAAGTCAATGGCCAGAGGAGACTTGGTACCTTGGCATTTAAGAAAGTGATACATAGGCATATTCATTGGATAATAGAGTGAAACAGCCCACATTCACTATTCCTTCAAAAAAAACTTCCTCTACTATAAATAGAGGTCATTTCCGATGTTTCAAACCACACCAAAACAATACCAAAGCCATGTTTTCTCACTCTCCCTCTCTTACTTAACTTTCAAGTTTCAAAGGAGTAATTTGGGAATTCTCAAAACCAGAGATTTAATCACTCAAGCAACCATCCAAAAACTTCACAAATCATTCCTTGGAGGTGTTCAAACCTTCATCTTCAACTCACAACACCAAAATCAGAAAGTCAACCATCAAAACCTCAAATTTTGACTTTTCTGCATTTTTCAAGTCATGTCTTAATCCAATCACTTTCAAAGCCAAACAAAACTTAAAATACTCTCCAAATATCATCCCTAAACTGTTCCAACAAGTTTCCCTCAACGGTAACACCAATTGAGGGAGTTACTATTTTTGTCACTTTTGCCACTTTTGCAAGAAAGAGTCCATTTCTGTTCCAGAGCTTTCCAGTTGATTTTGATTATCCTAAAAGATGCTAAGGGGTCTATTAAGAGTGTCTAAGGCATTAAATTACTTCTGGCACAAGCATCTTGAGAGTTAGCACAAGGAGCTTCAAGAGGTAAGTGCATAACAACTTGAACTCTTTAAAATATGCATTACTTTGATGTCCATTGAGCATGAACATGTCATACATATCATATGTGTTGTGTTTGAACCAATTTACCATGCTATAATTGCTTGTATGAAGTGGTAGCATAGAACTTGCAAATTTTGGCCTATTTTGAAACCACTATCGGGTTTTAAAATGTAGGCATCTTTAGAAAATTCTAAAACCACCATTAGATTCCTCATGAAACTCTAGGTGGGACCATCTACATTTCATCCATTTTCATGGAGGAA
This sequence comes from Lathyrus tuberosus, assembly GCA_022829125.1. Classification (NCBI taxonomy): domain Eukaryota; kingdom Viridiplantae; phylum Streptophyta; class Magnoliopsida; order Fabales; family Fabaceae; genus Lathyrus; species Lathyrus tuberosus. The sequence goes on from JALAZF010000097.1 coordinate 15,334,381, forward strand.
TGAAGAAGTTATGCCCTTCTTGCAAATACCCCAAAATCTGGTTTTTGCCTTGGCCTGACCTAGAAATTAGGTCACCCTTATATGCATATGGGGTGGTTTTGATACACGGATGTATCACCACCCCACTGGTAGCAGCGTGCGTTTGTTTGGTTAGAGAGCGTGGGTTCAATAGCCACCCAGACCATTTTTGGTTCCCTCTCCTTTTTGCTATTTTTTCTCATTTTTCATTATTTTCTTAATTAATCTCAAAATTAATTTATCCTTCAATTTTAATTATTTTTTATTGATTCTTTTTTTCAAAATTCACAAAAATGTTGAAATATTTTATTCTACAAAAAAATCAAATTTATATTATTTATTTAATATAGCTTGAATTTTTGTAATTAATTTCATTTTTATTTGTTTTCAAACATTTTTAAATGAGAATTCCACCTTGAATTTTCAAATTTAAATGAATTTCAATCTTTCATGTGATTAAACATGATTTTTCAAAATATTTTTCAAAGTTGACAACAAGTTTTTTTTTAATATATTTGATATTTTATATCATTTTTTATTTAATTTCCTTTGAAAATTATATTTTTTTTAATTAAAATTAGGATTTTTCTTAATTTTGATTTTTTTCAAACTTCATTTTGAAACACTTTTGGGCCTCTAATAGAGTGTAAGATCCATCCCCTTTGTAAATACAAAATTTTGGGCCTCAGTCATTGTATAAGTCCCGATACGATTTTTAAAATAAACGGTGCGATCGCTGTATTTCATCTGGGCATCACCTTGAGCTGTAAGTCTCATCTCTTGTATAAAAATAAATTTTTGGCCTCTAATAGAGTGTAAGACCCATCCCTTTTGTACATAAATAATTTTGGGCCTCAGTCATTGTTTAAGTCCCTCTGTGGTTTTCAAAATCACAGCGCGATCGTCGCCTTTTCAAATAAATCATCTGGGCCTCTCCTTGAGTATAAGCCCCATTTTTCTTTTTCACAAACACTTTTAGGCCTCTATTAGAGTTTAAGACCCAACCCCTTTTTGTACAAAAATAATTTTGGGTCTCTGCTATAGTATAAGTCCCACAACGTCTGTCGGTATCGCAGTGCGATCAATGTTTTCAAATAAGTCATCTGGGCCTTAGTCATTGTATAAGCCCCAAAACTTTTTTTTCTTTTCAAAAATAACTTGTTTTTAAATCAAATTCAAGATTCAAGTTTTCTCAAAACTTTCTTCAATTTCTTGAAACCCTAAAAGAGGCAATACAGTGGTAGTCAATACAACATATCACAATATACTTGGGCTTCTTCTCAGAAGGTAAGTCCCACTATATTTTTCAATGCGTATTTATTTATATATCTGTTAATTCAATTTTCTGTATATACTTGTGTATATCTTGCTTAGAGTTTCCCCAGTAGTTAGGTCTATGTTTAGGTCAAACCAGAGGTTACTTTACAACTTAGTCAAAACTAGTTCCCTCATAGGAAATTCCCTATACAGTCTGCCTCCTCTTGGGCTTATACAATATGGAACAGAGAAAGGCATTATTCCCGGTGAAACTTTTCTCAAGACTGTCAAAACTTAGAAATATATTTATACAAGAAATTCATTTTCCCAGAGAGGATTAATTCCCGGTGAAACCTCTTTTGAATTTCTTCAAATCCTAGAATTGTTCAACAAAGAAAGGACTAATTCCAGGTGAAACCTTTCTTGAACTTTTATTTGGTTTGGACCCACAGGCTTCCTAAAAGCATCCTCAGCCTCCTCTTGGGCTTAGTACAAGGACCAACAGGCTTCTTAGAAGTTCCCCCAGCCTCCTCTTGGGCTTAGTACAAGGACCCTTAGGCCTCTTAAAGGCATAACATAGAAATTAGTCATCTCTACTAGTTCAATCCTTAGGAGAGTCAAAATTCCAAAACATCAGACCATTCTAGGGTTGTTCTTCATCCCTTGAACCAACAACCTCCTCTTAGGCATCATATAAAGACCCCTCTCTATACTAGAGCCTACCATTTCTTGAGAGACTTTGACAGTCTCAGCCTCCTCTTGGGCTTCATTCAAGTAGACTTGGAAAGTCTCATCTCCTCTTAGATCTCACAGAGACCCTCAAGTTTCCTAAAAGCACAGGAAAAAACCTGATCATTTCATCAATATACTAATCTCCAGCAGAGTTAAAACCCCCATAGGTTTTCAAACTTTAAACTCCTCTGACCCCCAACAAGCCTTAACTTTCACCTTAAAGATCCCCAGACAGGGTCAATCTACCATCAACAAATCTCCAAGAGAATCAGAACCTCATGGCATCTGATACCTCAACTCTTCCCTGATCCCCAGAAAGAGTAAAACCCTTGGATTCCCCAATATAATTTGGACCTGCTCCTGGATTTCCATAAATCCTCAGCAAGAGATAGCCTCCTCTTAGGCTTCATATAAGAATTTTCCCCAGTCAGCCTCAATCTTAGGCTTTGTACAAGACAGATAAAACATTCCCCAGTGGAGTCATTTTCCTTCAGCCTCAACCTTGGGCTTTGTACAAGATAGATAAAATCCTCCTCGGTAGAGTCAGTCTCTTTTAGCTTCAACCTTGGGCTTTGATCAAGGCACACAAAAAATCAGCATCCCCTCAGATGAGATCATGAGTTCTCTCTGCAGGAGGATATTTCCTCTATACATCACATATCAAAACAGACAACCAAAACCTTTTCCCAGATGATTGATGTAAGTGGCGAACTTGTTGATTCAAAATCCAAGCTGGAGTTCTTCCTTTATCCTGACTAAATTCATCTTTCATCTAACAGCTATAAGTGGCAAGCCTCTGGATCCCTAACATCCAAGCCAATGTCCCTCTCTTAGCATGGAAGATTCATAAGGAAAAAGTGGCATTGCTCTGCACTGAGTTAAAGCTTTCTTCCTTCATGACATTACCCTTATAAAGGAAATTATGGCATTGCTAGATTCACATATCCCAGTTAAAGTAATTTCCCTTATAATCAATTTCTCAACATCTGTGATGAATAGGTGAGATTTCTCCCTTTAGAGATGAAAAATTCTCTCTCAATCACCCTTTTAGCTTCAATCTTGGGCTTTAAACAAGACACAAATACTCAGTTAGCTTCAATCTTGGGCTTTAAACAAGACACCAAACATTTTCCTCCCATAGAAATAGGAGGAACTACGATTGCTCTGATTTCCCAAATCTCTTTACGGGAATACGTAGGCATAAGATTGCAAAATCTTAGCGAGCACACAAATAAAAAACTTTAGGTCCAGTACCTTCCCAAAAACAACAGAAAACCCGAAAAGAACAAAAACACTCTCTCAACACTCCCAAGGGAGAAACTTTCCCAAGCCACAGCAGATAAACATAAGAAAGCATTTTAAATTAACAGAGAAATATGCAATAAAGAGTTCCTATGGATAACCATATATACACTGGGTGTTAATAGCTTCCCTTTGTATAACCCGACCCCGATCCCCAATCTCTTAGCATTTGTTAAAGAAAACATTTGCGTGCAAGGTTAGTTTTAGATATCTTCCCTTTCCTTTCCAGCTTCATAGGATAAATAAGAATTCAGAAAGTAGCACCCCAATTCCAACATTGCAATAAGGTGGTCGCGTCACCGACAAAAATTGCACGCTACAGTACGATGGGACTTATACTATAGCAGAGGCCCATGAAGTGGTTTATTTACAAAGAGGGTTGGGTCTTACACTCTAATAGAGGCCCGTGAGTGTTGAAATAAAATTTTGAAATATTGAATCAAAACAAAACCCTAATTGAAGATAAGTTTAATGTTTATCATGGTGAAGACATGGTTCAAATACAAACATGAGTTGCTTAAACATAAACAGGGTGTACAAGCAAAGATTAAATACATAGTATAGCAGGCACCAGGTGAAAATTTACACAAGCAGAAGAGTATCAGGTGAATCCAAGGTATCCGACAAAGTTCAAAGCGTTTGAATGATCATCAAGGTATTGATTAAGAATTCTTGCATCAAATGGAGAATAAAACCAGCAGAGAAAACCAGAGATCACAGAGAAATGCCCTAAGGCCTCATATGTAATCACATTTAAGTGGTCGAAATCGAATCAGAGTCACAGAGGAAACAAGTGAATCGAAAAGTAAACATTTAATTAATCACTTAAAAAAGGTTTATTGAAAATAGTCCTAAGAATAAACTATGAAATCAAATAATCAAATAAGCGATTAAACAATTAAAATGATTAATCAAATTAATTTAGTTGAAAATATTCAGTAAAAAACTAATTAAACAATGTTAGTTAAACTAAATAAGACAATTAATAATTAATTACCGACAATTATTATTAATAATGAACAAAACAAATATCAAAATAAAAATGGGCTTTTAGGAACAAAAATGAGAGGTGTGTGATTAGCAAAAAAATGGAATTGGGTTGAGCCCAAAGGCTAACATAAAACAAAAAATGATTTTTGATATTATATATTACAGAATAAATAAATATCTAGGTAAATGAAAAGGGCTATTTGGATAAGAGAGCAAACCAAGAAAACATGATCTTCTTCATCAAACGCTTTCTCTGTGCGATGCCTCTCTCACTGTGAACCTTCAATCTCTCTCGTCTCCAGTTCTCTGCTCTGATTCCCCCGTTGTTCTCATCGTTTCGCCATTTTTGATTTCTCGTAGAATTCCACGGTGGCTTCCCCTGTCGAATCGTCTTGCTTCATAGTTTCGCTTCCCTCCGTCGGTCTTGATGCTCGGTCGCTTCTCTGCTTCAGATTCACAGTTCTCCGTCTCTTTCTTTGCGGTTTTCGGTGGCGATTTGTTTTGTTGAAATTCGGCGCAGCAGCGAGAAGTGGTGGTTGTGCGTTGAATGTTCATTGTTGAATTGATGTTGAGTTGTGTTACGCATGTATGATGGTGTTCTTTATGAATTCTGCAAGTTTGTAAAAATATTGAATTTGATGGCGAATAGCATTCTGAAATTGTGTGTTGCAATTGTGTTGTGTTGTTTCTCGCTTTCTCCGTTTCAATTTGCTACAGGTTGTTCAAAAGTTGTTGTCGCTGTGATATTTTTCTTTGAATTTTTTTTGTGAATTTTCAATTGTTGCTAGTTTTAAGACTTGTTGCAGGTTAAGTGTGATTTCCGTGGTTTTGGCAACGTCAATTTTCATCTCACAATCATCTTCCTCCATTCTTCTTGGGCGGCTTCATCTCGTGGGTCCGTCGGCGGCAATGGCTTGTTGTTGAGGCAAATTATTGTTCTTTGTAGGTTCTGCAGTGGATTAAGTTATGTGGCTGCAAGTTTTTTCAAAAAGAAGAATTGAAAGAATTTTGTAAACAAAATCTTGATAATGTAACAGAATGTGGTTCTGCAGTGAATGTAACAAAATTTTGATGCTTCCTCCATGTGGTTTTTATCAAGTTTTGTGAATAACAAAATTTAGCAGACAAAATACAACAGGAAAGTGTATAGAGGGAGAGGAGGAAAAACAAAGTGTTTTTGGTGTGTTTTTGAAAGTGAAATAGGGGCTCATATTTATAGACAAAATATACTTGTTGATGAAGAAAATAAAGATAAGATGGTGATTCAATTCAAAGCTTGATCTTCCAAGTCTTCAATACTTAGTTTCTAAGTTTCAAAACTAATTATGGTTTTGTTAAGAAAAATAATGATGATAGTTGAATATGGAGCACAACAAATTGGAATTGAGTTTGAACAAAGAATGTATTTATGAGTTTGATCCAAGAAGGATTAATGTATAACAAACAAAAATGAATTAATGCTTAACAAATAAAATGGATTGATGCATTTTTGTACAAAGTGTAGCGTAAAACAAAAGAAGAAAAAGACAAAAAAAAAAAGCCAATGAGGGATGAGGGAGGGCGCTCTGCTCCCTTGTGTGTGTATATGTGAAGATGGGAATGATTAACTCAAATTTTGAACATATGTATGTTTGAATAAAAAATTAAAACTTTGAATTTAGTGGTGTAGGCAATATGATGTAACATTGTGATGCCAATTTGAGGAATGCCAAGCATACACATACGTATTTGATTTTAATAAATAGGCTAGTAGGAAACTTAAATAAGTTAGTAGGAAAAATAAATAATATTATATATTTAGAAAAAAAAAAACAAAATGAGATGATAACATAAAAATGACTATAAAAATAAGTCTAAAATAATAAACCTAATTAATAAAAATAATTATTAATTAAAATTAATACTGAAACTGGTTAAAAACGATAAAATCGTCCAGTATCGAAGTGTCCGAAAAAGTAAAATGAACATATCAAACTGATCAGCAAAAAATATACGTGTTGAGAAAATACAGTGTTTGGTAAAATTTTGAAATTGATTTTCCCAGTAAAAGGGCTCAGGCGGGCCCAAAAAAGACGACTGGAAAGTTGGAAAATTAAGAGGAGCATACCATGTTAGATTACGTGAAAAATAGATTAATAAGAGACGTTTGCAAGTTCGATTAAAAAATTGCCCGTTCATTGATTTTTCGCATAATTAACCAAAAACGACTGAAAATTCAATACGTATATTCTGACTGAAAATTCAAATAATATGCATGACAAAATAGATGATATGATATGCAGATGATACAAAATGAAAATACAATCAGATAAGCAAGAATATTAACAATGAGGGGGTCAAAATTTAGGGTATGACAGATGCCCCTATTTAATCTTCTTGGACTTGAAGGTGTGAATGGCGAAGATATTCAAACGTTCATGGTAAAAGAGGATTAAATATCAGAATACCCGAAATTTTGTTGTGGATATGAATGGTAGCTAATTTGCTCATCCATTTTCTTTTACTAAGTAATGCCACTTAGAAAAAGGTGTAGCTTCTCATCGATCCTGGTCTTCAGCTATGGAACTGGTCTCAGTTTCTTTTGAAATAAACCTCCCCTCGATCCTGGTCTTCTGCCATGGAACTGGTCTCAGTTTCTTTTGAAATAAAACTCCCCTCGATCCTGGTCTTCAGTCATGGAACTGATCTCAATTTCTTTTGAAATAAACCCCCCCTCGATCCTGGTCTTCAGCCATGGAACTGTTCTCAGTTTCTTTTGAAATAAACCTCCCCTTGGTCCTGGTCTTCAGCCATGGAACTGGTCTCAGTTTCTTCTGAAATAAACCTCCCCTCGATCCTGGTCTTTAGCCATGGAACCAGTCTCAGTTTCTTCTTGTCGATTTTTCTCTTGACAAGGAATGCTTATCTACGAGGGTCTTCACCAAGCTTCTCTCCGAGGTTTATCAGGGAGATGCCACTTGATGGAAAAACGTGCTTCATCATATCTCTCCTCGAGACTTCTTTAGAGAGATGTTATAGGATGAATAAAGTTTTGATATCAGACTTGCTGGTGAGGAGCATTTGTCTGAACTGCAGAGGTGTGCAAACTTCTTGGTTGGAGATGCCATTTGCTGGAGAAATTACATCATACTTCCCTTCGAGACTTCTACGGAGAGATGCCATGTGATTTAATTCAATTTTGAGGTGTTGATGACTTCCTTGAAAGTAGTACAAACTTCTCGGGGAGAGACTGCCATTTGTCAACTTTATTTGGAAATCTATGAGGGCAAGAGCAGACTTCTTCGTTTGCCAATCGGTAGAGATTTCTTGGAGGTGTGATGTCCATATCGCCAAGAGTCTTTTGTTGAGAAGCTTCCGCAGTGGATTTTCTTTAATCCAGGAAAGCAAAATATCATCTTCAATGGTGAAGAGTGAAGTTCCAAAGGTGTATAACCAAATGCCTTCTTGCCTTTCAGAGGTTCAAGTTATCAAAGTGGTCGAGGACCAATTTCAATCCAGGAGTAAACCAGAGAGAGATTGTTTAGATGATACATTTCCTGACGAGGAAAGAACTCAAACCAGTATTTTATCGTATCCAAGTGTGGAAAGGAAAATCTTACACGATGATCAAACTCAATGGGGATTTAGAAATAATATATCCTTTCTTCCTAAGGCTGACAACTCAAATGGAGAGAGGACTTTTATCCCTTGGGGATAAATATGACCAAAGTGATTGAAATATGAGATGCAAAATGAATATGAATATGAATCAATAATGCATGATGTATGTATGAAATGCTTATGCTGACAAAACAGACATGACATACAGACTGGTGATGAGCACAACCGGATACTCGAAATTTTGGGGAATAAAAAGTATCACTGGTCTGTTGAGGGAACAAATTCATGCTGCTGAACTTTTCATATTCTTATTAGTAACAAAATGCGACTCCTGGGGAGTGACAACTTTTTATCAGTGTTTTCTGAAGGTAGTAACCTGTTGGAGGAGGGGATTCCTGTTTCTATCTTTATTCCTGGGGATAGAAACCTGATCTTGATTCCAACATTCGTTTGAGGGGATATGAAACTCGACCCTTACTGGGGGTGATAGATGGGATACTCCAACTTATCATTCTGAAGTAATTGATCCTCCACTCGGGGATATAATGATCACAAGAAATATTTTGATTCTGCATTTTGAAGTTTGATTGCTTTTGGAGAAGCTGTCGATGTTCCTTCTTGTGTTCATTAATCAAAAGGAAATTGCCATCTTTATTTTAAAAGTAGAAGTAAATTCAAAATTTCCGTTTTGAAAACAAAAATAAATTCATTTTTGTGTTTCAAGAATGTTAATCATATCAAAATGTCATTTTGCAAAGCAGAATAAATGAGAATTGCAAACAAAGGGAACAAGGGCTCAAATTTTTATTGATAGAATGGTAATCAGCCAAATGTGTGATTCCATGGAGCATTATAAAGTTTAGAAAATGGTAATTTAAAGGGAAAGGGGCTACATTGAAATATAACGCCCACTATCCTTCTACCAACTTTGAATTTTGAGTATTCTTAAGCTTCTGCTAAAGGTGACTTCTGATTGAGGATTTCTTGACAGATGACGTTGCTTCTGAAGATCCAATCTTAGTCGAATGCAGTTACTTGCCATAAATCCCTAACTTTTGCCTAGATTTTCCTTCAATCTACCGGAATGTTTTTTTTATGTCTCTTATTTTTGCCTGGACCACCCTTTCGGGTTTTCAGTCCACCGAGACGCTCTTTTTTGCCTAAGTTTCCCTTTCAGGTTTTCAACTTAGCGAGCTATTTTTTTATTTAGGCGAAGTATTTCTTGACTGCATCAGCATTTGTGGGGTAAGTAAGCTCTTCTCCATCCATGGCTGCGAGTCTCAAGGCACCGCCTAAAAAGGCTTTCTTAATAATATAGGGGCCATCATAATTTGGAGTCCATTTGCCCCTGCAATCAGTGAGAAATAATTGGATCTTTTTTAGCATGAGGTCGCCTTCACTGAATACACGAGGTCGGACCTTTTTGTCGAATGCTTTCTTCATTCTCTGTTGATATAACTGACCAGGGCATATAGTCGTCATTCTTTTTTCTTCGATTAAGTTTGGTTCATCGTATATGTTTTAACACCATTCAGCTTCTATTAGCTTGGCTTCCATCAAAACTATTATTGATGGTATCTCTACCTCTATGGGGAGCACTGCTTCTATGCCATATACTAGAGAGAAAGGGGTTGCCCCTGTTGAAGTGCGGACAGATGTGCGATAACCGTGAAGAGCAAATGGTAGCATCTCATGCCAATCTTTGTAGGTTACAACCATCTTCTAAATGATCTTCTTGATATTTTTGTTAGCTGCTTCTACTGCTCCATTCATTTTAGGCCGGTAGGGAGATGAGTTATGGTGTTCAATTTTAAACTCAGCACATAATTCTTTCATTATCTTGTTGTTCAGGTTCGATCCATTATCAGTAATGATCTGGCTTGGAACACCATAACGGTAGATGAGATTGTTCTTAATAAATCGGACCACCACTTGTCTGGTCACATTGGTGTATGATGCTGCTTCGACCCATTTGGTGAGGTAATCAATGGCTACCAGAATGAACCAATGTCTGTTTGAGACTTTGGGTTCAATCATGCCAATCATGTTGATTCCCCATATAGAAAAAGGTCATGGAGAAGAAAGAACTTTGAGATGCGTTGGCGGTACATGAATTTTGTCGGCGTATATCTGACACTTGTGACACTTCCTCATGTACTTGTAACAATCGGATTCCATTGTCAGCCAATAATATCCTGCTCTCAGAATTTTTCTTGCTATTGTATGCCCATTGGCATGAGTGCCAAAGGAGCCTTCATGAATCTCTTTCATTAGCATGTTTAATTCGTGTTTGTCCACGCATCTGAGCAAAACCATGTTGAAGTTTCTTTTGTAGAGTACATCATTGTTCAGGAAGAAGTTGTCAGCTAGTCTTCTGAGAGTCTTCCTATCTTTTCTTGATGCCCCAGGCGGGTATTCTTGTCTTTGAAGGAAGCATTTGATATCATGATACCATGGTTTGTCATCAACGACCGCTTCAACCGTGAATATGTAAGCGGGCCTATCAAGGCGCATTATGTCAATCTTGGGTATATCGTTCCATTGATTCACACTAATCATGGAGGATAAGGTAGCTAGTGCATCATTCATGTGGTTTTCTTCACGAGGAATGTGATGAAAATCAATCTTGTTGAAGAAGGGTAACAACCTTTTTGCGTAGTCTTTGTAAGGAATCAATCCCAATTGATATGTGTTCCACTCTCCTTTGATCGGATTTATAACTAGGGTTGAGTCTCCATACACATCTAAGTTCTTTATCCTTAAGTCGATAGCTTCTTCGAGACCCATGATGCAAGCTTCGTATTCAGCCTCATTGTTTGTACACTTGAATGCCAGTCTGGCAGTGAAAGGAATATGGGTACCCTGAGGTGTAACAATGATTTCCCCAATTCCGTTTCCATAAGCGTTGATAGTCCCGATGAATATTAGACCCCATTGGTATCCTGGCTCTGGACCTTTGTTTGGTAGAGGTTCATCGCAATCTTTCATTTTTAGGTACATTACATCTTCGTCTGGGAAGTCAAATTTAATTGATTCCTGATCGTCAATCGGTTGATGAGCCAGATGATCAGCTAAAACACTTCCTTTGACGGCTTTTTGAGCATGGTACTCAATGTTGTATTCTGATAACAACATCTACCAACGAGCAATCCTTCCTGTTAAAGCATGCTTTTCAAAGACGTACTTGATCGGATCCATTTCGGAGATTAACCAAGTAGTGTGACAAATCATGTATTGGAGAAGACGTTTAGCTACCCAAGCTAGAGCGCAATAAGCTTTCTCTAGCATAGTGTATCGAGTTTCACAGTCCGTGAACTTCTTGCTTAAGTAGTTAATGGCAGACTCTTTTCTTTTTGTTTTGTCTTGTTGGCCCAGCACACAGCCCATGGAATCTTCCAAGACTGTTAAGTAGATGATCAATGGTCTTCCTTCCACTAGAGGGGACAGAATACGTGGATCAGCAGATATTATTTGATGTTGTCAAAAGCTTTTTGGCAATCCTCTGTCCATATACAGCTTTGGTTCTTTCTGAGTAGTTTAAAAATTGGCGCGCATGTCACGGTCATGAGGAATATGAATCTCGAGATGTAATTGAGACGTCCCAAAAATCCTCTGACTTGTTTTTCAGTCTTTGGAGCAGGCATTTCTTGAATGGCCATGAATTTGTCGGGATCAACCTCAATTCCTCTTTGGATGACGATGAATCCTAAAAGCTTTCCTAAACGAACACCGAATGTGCATATATTGGGATTCAAGCGGAGTTTGTATTTTCTCAAACGCTCGAATAGCTTTGACAAATTTTCCATATGTTCTTCTTCTGTTTTAGATTTGGCAATCATGTCATCGACGTACACTTCAATTTCTTTGTGCATCATGTCATGAAACAGAGTTGTCATAGCCCTTTGATAAGTTGCTCATGTGTTCTTTAGACCGAACGGCATTACTTTGTAGCAAAAGGTGCCCCATGAGGTGATGAATGAAGTTTTTTCCATGTCTCCTGGCACCATTCTGATTTGGTTGTAGTCTGAAAATCCGTCCATGAAGGAGAATACTTTAAATTTTGTTGTGCTGTCAACTAGCATGTCAATGTGTGGTAAGGGAAAATCATCCTTTGGACTTGCTTTGTTTAAATTCCTATAGTCTACACACATTCTGACTTTTCCGTCTTTCTTTGAAACTGGCACTATGTTGGCTAGCCATTGAGGATATTCTGAGGTGGCAAGGAAACCTGCGTCGATCTATTTCTGTACTTCTTCCTTAATTTTGATGGCCATATCAGGGTGAGTCCTTCTTAATTTTTGTTTGACCGAAGGACATTCTGGCTTCAGTGGTAAGTGATGTTCCACGATGTTGGTATCCAACCCTGGTATGCCTTGGTAGGACCAAGCAAACACATATGAAAATTCTTTGAGCAGTTCTATCAAACCTTCTTTGACAATTGGATAGAGTAGTGCTCCAATCTTAACTTCTTTTCTCTCCTCTTCTGAACCGAAATTGACCGTTTCTAACAGTTCTTTGTAAGGTTGAATGGATTTCTCCTCATTTTTAGTAATCGAGAGATCTCATCTGGAATTTCTTTGTCTCCTTCTTCTTTGGCCTCAAATAGCGGGAACTCAAAGTTGGGAGAGGGCATTGGATCGTATGTTTCAATGGGGTTTAAAACAAATAATCTGCATAACATGATGATTTCTATTTAGAAAACACAGAGAGAATGCAAAAGTGTGTGTTGTGTATTTTGAAAAATGCTTATTTTTATTTTAGGTTGTTTTTTAGGATTACCATTTTCTGGAAAAGCGAAAAGTGAAAATAGCAATAAATGCGGGAATTCAGAATGATATTCTTTATTTATGATTTGTCGATTCTTGAAACACAAACCCTATAAAACAAAAATCTTTCGCTCTGGGCGAAACGAAGAGGGACATTTACAGAAAAGCAAGCCCTATAAAACATCTTTTTCACCCAGGCAAAGTGAAAGGTCAAAACAAAGACGAGACAATTACTTTGATTTATGAACGATATTCGGGACATCGACCGCGGCCCAATGGCGACGGACTCCTATATGGATCACAAAGTCCGATATTTTTCTTCCAGGATTGTCTTCAGTAATGACACTGATTTCTGGCGGAGTTGGATCACTAGAGTCTTCTTCCCATGCAGCGTTATCATAAGAGGACTCTTCTATTGTATCTTCAACAGTATTTTCATTTTTAAGAGGAATTCCCCATCCAGTGGGCTGAATGTCTTCATATCTGATACGAGAGCTTTCGGGAGCAGTGTACTTTACTAGAAAGTCGTACTTGCCGCTTGGCTACCCCAAAGTATCCCAAGTTTCTGAGGGGATAGATGAATCGTCTTCTTCAATGGCATTGACCTTAGGAAATGCAAAGTTGATAAATTCTTGTTCTACGATCCTGGTAATTTCATCAACATGATGTTTGACATTTTCAAAATTTTCCTGGTAAGGTTCCCACGACACTGGGAGAACAGGTGGACTTTTCTCAAAGTCATTTAGCAGATATGCATTCTCTGGCTGACTCTTCTGCCCTGAATCTTCCATGTAAGGTTTCCAAATGGGAAAATTATCCATGGGATCATATGAGTTGTAATCAAAGTTGTCTTTCATCAGAGTATCTTCTTCCAATGAGTTGGGTGGAGCACGGCATCACTCGGGATCGCAATCTCTGTAGATCATTTGGACGTCTGATCTTGGTATATATCTGGGACTTTACATCGTAGAGCAAAATGGTATGTATGTTTCTTCTTGAGATATATATCCTTCATCTTTGAAATAAGATTTCCATTCTTCATCTGTATCAGAAGAGTTATTCTCCTCGATGGTATGGACTTCTTGAGAAATTGGGTGGAGGAAGCCTCCACTTAGAAGAAATATTGAATGAGACAAAAGCTTTCATCCTTTTTTGTAGTCTTAGTAAGTGTTGGAGAATATCCGAGACCTTTTCTTGTCTTGTTATCAACATGAATCACAACTTGCCCCCATCCTTTTATGTCACTGCTTCCCGTTATTTGGAAAGCGTCTTTGTACGAGGAAATTAATGTTCCTTTTCTTGATGATTCTCATTGCTCACAGAGAGTGCTTGAAATTGAGTTCCAACGACCTCTTCTGGTTCTAAATATGAGAATGATGATAGTTTGCTCACAATTAAAGCTTGTTCTCCGCATACTGTGACCAACTTGTCCTTCTTGACAGACTTCAGCTTCTTGTGAAGTGTCGAAGTGACAGCCCCTGCTTCATGTATCCAAGGTCGTCCCAATAAACAGTTGTATGCCGCTCGGATGTCCATGACTTGGAAAGTCACTTGGAAATTATGGGGACCAATGGTTATGGGAAGGTCGACTTCGCCGATAACTGTCTTTCTGGATCCATCAAAAGTTATGACTATGATCTCACTGCCTTTCATTGGGGTGCCTTGAAATGATAATTGTACCAAAGTTAACCTTGGCATGACGTTCAAGGATGAACCGGTGTCTACCAGTACGCTGGCTAAAGCATCTTCCTGGCAATTGACTATGATATTGAGTGCCATGTTATGATTTTTGCCTTCCTCTGGAAGTTCTTAATCACTGAAACCCAAATTGTTGTAGGAAGTGATGTTGGAAATAATGATGTCAAACTGACCCACTATTACATCTTGTTCTACAAAGGCTTGTTCCAAGACTTTCTGTAGAGCTTCTCTGTGAGCTTCTGAACTGAGCAGGAGAGATAACACAGATATACGAGAAGGAGTGTGTAATAGTTGATCCACAATGTTGTACTCACTCCTCTGGATGAGTTTTAACATTTCATCATTATTTTTCACAGGATCCGTGTTGCTGGATTGACCAATTTGTTGATTAGGGACTTTAGCTTGAGGTTCCTTTTCTTTTGCAGGTTCTCCAACTCCTCTATTGAAGATTCGACCAATTCAGGTGACTCGACTGATATCAGCAATGTTGACAATGGATGGTAGTGGAATTTCTTTTCCATCTTCTATTATAGTCGCACTGTATTTGTACGGAATAGCTTTTTTTGATTCGTATGGCACCGGGCCTGGAAAGTAGATGACTACAGGGGTTATTTGGGTCTTTCGACTGTCAAAAGTAACCTCAATTGGTTCTAGCTCGGGACTGTTGGAAATTTTTCCACTGTCGAAAGGGGTTCCCGAGTGTTTTGGCTCGTTGAGCCGAGGGATTATGGTGAAAACATCCTCGTTAATTCCATAATTAACAGGCTCTCTTTTATTGAAGAATGTGATGGTTCTTTTGTCCAACAACTCTTGAATCTCATTTTGGACAAGGAGACAACCATGTCGACTCTTGCGACATTTTTTGCAAGCCGAATGATCGTGGTGATTTGGACTAAAATAATCAAGTTTGTACAGGCATTTGTGAAATTTGACCAATGATGTTTCAATGTTTTTAATGTCATAAACTGCGTGCTACCCTGGGCAACCTTGCACCATATTGATGGACTGAGAATTTAAGCACAGTTGGGTTTCCCCTTGGTCCACTTGATTTTGGAGAGCTGCTCGCACGGTGTAGCACTCTTGGCTATTCTCTGAACATATTTGACAGCGTTCATAATTGTGAGGTGGCACCCGGTCGTATCCACTATGTATGTAGTGCATCTTTACCAAATCTGTTTCCAGCAAACGGATGTCACAACTTTGATGTCTGCCCGGATTTCCATTGGTTATGCTAACTTGTGTGTTTTCATCTTGGTAGACTGGGAGCCACCAATAGTCCAATAGATGTTGAAGAGTTCTTTGTACAAGCACACAACCTTGATCGTTTTCGGAGCAATCTTTGCAGTCCTGATAATTATGGGCTGACAAATAACCGAGCTGACTTGTTTGGCATGCAATTCTACCAAGATGGTATTCATTAAACGAATGTTGAAAATCTGAACCATATTGACCTGGTGATTATTCCTTCCATGGTAGTCTTGGATCCATCCAAGATCCATTTGACGCTGAAGTGCTTCTTGTACAAAAGAACATTCTTGATTGTCTTTTGAACAAATTGGGCAAGCGTTGTAATCTTGCAGCGGAAAATTGTGATACTGACTTTGTCTTGAGTGTATTGCCACTAGATTGAAATTCATTGCACAGATGTCATGATTTTGAACAATTTTTGGATGTTGATAGGCCATATTTATTCCACGAACTCTGTGATCTTGGATCCAACCTAGATCCATCTACTCTTGGAGAGCTGCTCGTACAATGATGCACCCTTGATTGTTTTTGGAACAAATGTCGCATTGATGATAGTTGTGAGATGGTACATGGCCATACCCGTTTTGCTTGCAATGCATTTTTACCAGATTTGTTCCTAATAGTCGTACATCGTGAATTTGATAACTGCTGCCAGGTCCTTCATCTACCAATTTTACTGAAGCTTTTTCATGTTGTGGCAACGGGTTCGTTTGAACATTTGGGTTCGTATCTTTGAAGGATAAAACTCCGTTTTTGACGAGCCTTTGTACGTCAGATTTGAAGCTGAGGCAGTTTTCAATGTTATGCCCAGGTCCTCCTTGATGATAAGGGCAAGATTGATCAGCTTTGAACCAATACGGGGGATTGTCTGGAACTATGAGAGGAGTACTGGTTTGGACGTGCCCCTTGGCTAGAAAAAGTGGAAACAGTTCTGCATACAACATTGGTATGGGGTCAAACCCTGGCGATCGTGGAAAACGATTGTTGTTATTGTATTGCTGGCGAGCCTGCTGAAGAGGTTGTTGCTGCCTTTGCTGATAAGGTTGTTGATTTGGCTACCACTGAGCAACCTATGGTTGATATGTCAGGATCGGCGCGGGACTAACAATAGGAGATATTGTTGCTACCTGTCGAGGTTGATACCTTCGCCTTTGCTTACTCTGTGAGATATTACTGATATCCTGTTCTTTCTTCTTTTGGAAAACACTCCTGTATCTTTTACTACTACTGGATTGTTCTGAGTCCTTAACCAATCGACCTTCTCAGACTACTTCTTCAAGGTGTACCCCCATGTTTACCATCTCGGTAAAGTCACTGGGTGCACTGGCGACCATCCGATCATAATAAAATGAGCTTAATGTTTTCAAGAAAATTTTCGTCATTTCTTTCTCCTCAAGAGAAGGACAAATCTGGGAGGCGATTTGACGCCATCTTTAACCGTACTCCTTGAAGGTTTCTTTATCCCTTTGGGACATAGCTTTAAGTTGATCTCTGTTGGGTGCCATATCCAAATTGTACTTATACTGCTGAACAAAGGCTGCCCCAAGATCTCTGAAAGTACTGATCTTGGTACGATTTAATCACATGTACCATTTAAGCGCGGCACCGATTAAACTGTCTTGAAAGTAATGGATTAGAAGTTGTTGGTTTTCTATCTAGGTAGACTTTTTCCGAGCGTACATTACCAAGTGACTTTGTGGGCAAGAGTTGCCTTTGTACTTCTCAAAGTCGGGCACCTTAAACATGTGCGGTATTTTGACGTTTGGGACCAAGCAGAGGTTAGCGGCATCTTTTCCAAACAAGTCTTATCTGCAAATGGCATGCAATTCTTTCTGGATTTCCAAGAACCATTCTTGGAATTCATTCATTCTTTCGTATACTTCTTCATCCTTTCCAGGGGTGGCATGAAGGGTTTGTTCCTCTAGGATAGTATGTATCACAAGTTGTGGTATAGACATTACAATCATGTTGCTACCAGGGATTCAATCATGTTGTTAAGTCTTTCCAGACTTTCCTTCAGAGCGTTGACTTCCTCTCTTAGCTCTCTGTTTTCCTCCTCAAGATCGTCCATTTTCTTTTGCTGATTGGCCCGAGTATTGTATGAATGAGACAGCTTGACTCTAAAGTGCGACACATGTGTGAGACTTTATGACAAAGATGTGTAATGCAAGAATTATGAATGATATGCAAAGAATGAGAATGATCTTTTGTTTTCAAAAGAACTTTTAATAATTATATTGCAAATATCAAACAGCGGTGGAAACTTTTTATTGAATTCAAAGGATTACAATATCTTACAGGGAAAAGTACATTATTTTACAAAGTGCAGGAAGGAAAACTAGGCCTATGAATCCTAAGGAATCCCTGATGGAGGTCTAGACGCTGGCTGCTGATCCCCTTTTCTCTTTTTTGATCGGGTCTCCTCAACCTTTATTGGGTCGATGATCCTTTGCCATGTGAAAGGAGAGAGTAAACTTCTTCGTTCCTCTTGACTTTCCACAACATGTTGCTCTAGTATTTCAATCAGAGCATCTTTCTCCTTTAGTAACTCTTGAATCTTGGTGCACTCCAAGCTGACAATCTGATATTTGTTCTTCCAATAGTTCTTTTCACGTTGAGTTTTGTTAAAAGCGACCTGTAGTTTCTCTGTGTCACTCATGAAATAGAGGACAAATTCTTCTAAGGGAAATACCTCTTGACGAGGGTAAGGAATTTTTAACTTGAGGTCCCTAGTTTGTACCCATTGGAGATAAGGCTCTACAGAGATGCAATTTGGTTTTCCCATAGATTCTCTTCCTTTCTTATGAACATGATGTCAGGCATGCATAATTTCTTCCTTGAGTGCTCTGTCATTTTCTCCTTCTTTGAAGAAAAGACCTTCCAGATGAACGTTGTAAGGTACATTCTTCATCGGGTATCCAAGCTGACGACGGGCTAAAACTGGATGATAATTGATCCGTCCCTTGGTACCAATAAGGGGTACATTAGGGAAACTTCCATACTTGTCAATGATCTTTATTCCGTCATAGACTCGATTATACCAATCTATGTCAGAATGGGTGAGAGACATAATCTTCTGTGACCATGGCATACCAAATTTGAGATCCCAAAAAGCAGCAGATTTGGGTAAGTGGGAAATAAACCATTTGTAGAGTAATGGTACACAGCATGTAATCATCCCTCCGCTGTACAAGTTCCTTAAATGCACTGAGTGGTAAGCATCTACCAGCAAAGTTGGGACTGGGTTCCCAATTAATAAAATCTTGATAGCGTTGATATCGACGAAATTGCCGATGTTAGGGAAAAGGAATAATCCATAAGTGAGTAAAACAAAGTTATCCTCAAAAGCAACTATGCTTCCTATACTGGAAAAGTATAGGGCTTTTTCCAATAGAAACCTAGTTGGTAGACCTTGAATTCCTCCCTTTGTGGTCATCTGAGTTTTGATATCTGATATTTCCAAAGAGGTGACTCTTGCAATGACCTGATCCTTAGGAATTTCTTCCAATCCAGAGAATGGATCATGATCACTGATAGGTAAATCAATCAGATGAGAGTACTCTTCCAATGTTGGTGTGAGCTGATAATCTAGAAACGTAAAGCAGTGGTACACCGGATCATAGAACTGAACCAATGTAGACAAGACTCCTTCCACCATGTTGACTTTCAAAATAGACAAAAGTCCTCCGTACTTAGCTCTGAAAGCTTCTGGATTAGTAATCAACCTTCCCAATCTTCTTAGGTCTTCAAGTTTTGGATCTCTGAAGGTGTACTTTTGAGTTTTTCTTCTACCAAAATCCATAATGCGGTTTCTGATATTTGCAACACCTTTTTTCTTAGTTCTTTTGAAAAAATTTTGAGAAAAGATTTTTTTGAAAGTTTTTATGAATGCATGAATGCAGCAAACACAAGTATATGAAAACATGGGTTTAAGGGTTCACGAGCATGGAGCCATGGATCTACCCAATCCCAAAGGGTATGTACTAGGGGTCCTTATTTGCACCTGTAGAACGGGTTCTAACAAGGTTCCCAAAATCATTAACCCCTGTTAAGAATATTACCAACAAACCTACTGACTCATGAGAGCTGTAATATCCTTAAGATGAATCTCATTCAAGCGTAGTATCGCGTATCAACTATTCTCGATAGTCACCGCACTACATCCTAAAAATAGCCAAGGTTAAATGTTTACTAATCCTCAGTTTTGAGGGTGCCCAGTGGAAAAAGTAATGTTTTCACGACTTGCTCGTTTAACATCAGTAATTCCAAAAGGATGCCTCCACTGATTTGGTGGAATTTCAAGTTAGCTTGGTCGGGATTCACTCCCTATAAGCCTTCTTGAGTCTGCCACCTCCTATCCTAAAATATGCTCTCAAGCCCATTGAGGACTTTTTGACTCACCACAAGAGTATTAATCACATTCCCGAATAATAGTAATTTAAACAAGTATGGCAGATAAGCAGATAGTATGATGGGAAACAGTAAATAATATCAAATGAGAAAGCAAATAAACAGTAAAAATGCAAAGCAAGGCTTAACCCTCCTAGAAAGAAAGATTAAAGTCCTCAGCAGAGTCGCCATTTTTCTGTAGCATCGGTTTTAGTGACGCGACCACTACCGCTTTTAGTGCTACTTTCTGATTTCTGTATTTATCCTATGAAGCATAAAAGGAAGGGGAAGATATCTCAAACTAACCCTGCATGCAAATGTTTTCCTTAACAAATGCGAAGAGATCGGGGATCGGGGGTTGGTTATACAAAGGGAAGTGATTAACACCCAGAGCATCTATAGTAATCTATAGGAACCTTTATTTGCATATGTTTCTACTGTTGTATTGCTTGGTTGATTGAATCCATTTATTGTTGAATAGGGAAATTTTCTCCTTTGTCAAGGCTGAGGAAATGTTTTTGTTGTTTTTAGTTTTTCTATTATTTTTGGGAAGGTACTGGACCTAAAGCTTTTTATTAGTGCGTTCGCTAAGATTTTGCAATCTTATGCCTACGTATTCCCGTAAAAAGACTTGGGGAAATCAGAGCGTTCGTAGTTCCTCCTATTCTATGGGAGGAGGAATATTTGGTGTCTTGTTCAAAGCCCAAGATTGAAGCTAAAAGAGTATTTGTGTCTTGTTTAAAGCCCAAGATTGAAGCTAAAGGAGACTGAGAGAGAATTTGTCTTCTATAAAGGGAGATATCTCACATATTCATCACAAACATTGTGGAATTGATTTATAAGGGAAGTTACTTTAACTGGGGTGTTTGGGATCCAGCAATGCCACATCTTCCTTTATAGGAAATTTGAGATGTCATGAAGGAAGTAGCTTTAACTCAGTGTAGAGCAATGCCACTTTTTCCTTTATGAGTCTTTTCATGCTAAGAGAGGGACATTGACTTGGATGTGTAGAATCGAGGGGTTTTCCACTTACATCACTTAGATGAAAGAGAACTTTAGCCATGATAAGGGAAGAACTCCAGCTTGGATTTTGAATCAACAAGTGTGCCCCTTACATCAATTATCTGAAAAAAAAAAGTTTAATTGTTTGTTTTGAAATGTGATGTATAGAGGAAATATCCTCCTACAGAGAGTACTGATGGTCTCATCTGTGGGGATGTTAAATTTTTGTGCCTTGATCAAAGCCCAAGGTTGAAGCTGAAAAATTTGAAAACTGACTTAACTGGAGGAGTATTATATATGTCTTGTACAAAGCCCAAGATTGAGGTTGACTGGGAAAATCATTATATGAAGCTTAAAAGGAGGCTGACTCTTGTTGAGGATTATTTTAATCCAGGAGAGGGCCTAAACTGTTTTGAGGAATTCAAAAGGGAAACTAATTCTTGCTGGGGATTAGAGAAGAATTGAATTATCATATGCCATAAGGCATTGATACTTTTGGTGATTTGTTGATGGTAACATGGTCCTAGCTAAGGATTTTAAAGTGAAAATCAAACCTTGTTGAGGATCAGAAGAGACTTAAAAGGATAAGCTTGAATGTCTTAGAGGTTTTGACTCTCCTAGGGGCTGGTGTATTGATAGAGATGACTAGGGTCTATCCTATGCTTTTAGGAAGCCTGGAGGTCCTTGTATGAAGCCCAGGAGGGGGCTAGGGATGCTTCTAGGAAGCCTGTGGGTCCTTGTATGAAGACCAAGAGGAGACTAGGGATTGAGACTTTCCAAGTCTAGGAAGAGTTCAAGAAAGGTTTCACCGGGAAATAATCCTTTCTTTGTTGAACACTTCCAGGGTTAAAGGGATTAAAGAAGAGGTTTCACTGGGAAATAATCCTCTCTTTAATGAAGTGTTTCATGGTTGATCAAATTGAACAAATCCCAAGAGGTGGTTATCTTCTGGGGAGATTTATTGTATGATGCCCAAGAGGAGGCAATAATGCATGGATAAAGCCCAAGAGGAGGCTAACTGTATTCCTTTGTACAGGGGGAACTAGTTACTTGAACTAAGTTATACTGATTGAAAGGATCCTATTGTTTGAACTAGTCTAAACCAAGGATGCTTTGAATGCTAAGAGGAACTTAACAAAATATGTACAAGTATATATACAGACATATGAACAAGTACATAAACAAGTATTGAATTGAGAAAGGTGGTTAGTCTTATTCTTTGGATAGAAGTCCAAGTGTATTGTGATTGATCAGATGTTTTCTTCAAGATTGGATTATTGTTTTGAAGAAATTGAAGAAAGTTTTGAATTTTGAAGATGACTTGATCTTAAATAGGAGAAAAGTAAAGGTGTTGGGTCTTACACTCTAGATAGAGACCCAGGTGATTATTTGTATCCTGTATAAAGCCCAGGATGAATGAGGCTAAAAGATTTTCTATTTATAGAAGGGTGTTGGGTCTTACGCTCTATCAGAGGCCCAAGATTATTGTTTAGAACAAGGTTTATGTACAAAGGGATGGGACTTACACTCCTAACAGAGGCCCAAAGGCTGTTGTGAAAACAGTGATCGCACCGTGATTTTGAAAAGTACGATGGGACTTATACTAAAGCAGAGGCCCGTGAAGTGGTTTATTTACAAAGAGGGTTGAGTCTTACACTCTAATAGAGCCCCATGAGTGTTGAAATGAAGTTTTGAAAGATTTAATCAAAACAAAACCCTAATTGAAGATAAGTTTTAGGTTTATCATGGTGAAGATATGGTTCAAATACAAACATGAGTTGCTTAAACATAAATAGGGAAGCAAAGATTAAATACAGAGTGTACCATGCACCAGGTGAATATTTACACAAGAAGAAGAGTATCAGGTGAATCCAAGGTATCCGACAAAGTTCAAAGCATTTAAATGATCATAAGGGTATTGATTAAGAATTCCTGCATCAAATGGAGAATAAAACGAGCGGAGAAAACCAGAGATCACAGAGAAATTCCCTAAGGCCTCATATGTAATCAAATTTAAGTGGTCGAAATCGAATCAGAGTCACAAAGGGAACAAGTGAATCGAAAAGTAAAATTTATTTAATTACTTACAAAAGGTTTATTGAAAATAGTCCTAAGAATAAACTATGAAATCAAATAATCAAATAAGCGATTAAACAATTAAAATGATTAATCAAATTAATTTAGTTGAAAATATTCAGTAAAAAAACTAATTAAGCAATGTTAGTTAAACAAAATAAGACAATTAATAATTAATTATCAATAATTATTATTAATAATGAACAAAACAAATATCAAAATAAAAATGGGCTTTTAGGAACAAAAATGAGAGGTGTGTGATTAGCAAAAAAAATGGAATTGGGTTGAGCCCGAAGGCTGACATAAAACAAAAAATGATTTTTGATATTATATGTTAAAGAATAAATAAATATATAGGTAAATGAAAAGGGTTATTTGGATAAGAGAGCAAACCAAGAAAACACGACCTTCTTCATCAAACGCTTTCTCTGTGCGATGCCTCTCTCACTTCGAAACTTCAATCTCTCTCGTCTCCAGTTCTCTGCTCCGATTCCCCCGTTGTTCTCGCCGTTTTTCCGTTTTTGATTTCTCGTAGAATTCTGCGGTGGCTTTCCCTGTCGTATCGTCTTGCTTCAGAGTTTCGCTTCCCTCCGTCGGTCTTGATGCTCGGTCGCTTCTCTGCTTCAGATTCGCAGCTCTCCGTCTCTTTCTTTATGGTTTTTTGCGGCGATTTATTTTGTCGAAATTCGCCGCAGCAGCGAGAAGTGGTGGTTGTGTGTTGAATCCTCATTGTTGAATTGATGTTGAGTTGTATTACGCATGTACGAAAGTGTTCTTTATGAATTCTGCAAGTTTGTAAAAAAATTGAATTTGATGGCGATTAGCGATCTGGAATTGTGTGTTGCAATTGTGTTGTGTTGTTTCTCGCTTTCTCCGTTTCAATTTGCTGGAGGTTGTTCAAAAGTTGTTGTCGCTTGATATGTTTTTTTGAATTTTTTTGGTGAATTTGCAATTGTTGCTGGTTTTAAGACTTGTTGCAGGTTGAGTGTCAATTTTTGTGGTTTCGGCGACGTCGGTTTTTATCTCACAATCATATTCCTGTGTTATTCTTGCGCAACTTCATCTCGTCGGTTTCATCGGCGGCAATGGCTTGTTGTTGAGGCAAATTATTGTTCGTTGCAGGTTTTGCAGTGGATTAAGTTTTGTGGTTGTAAGTTTTTTCAAGAAGAAGAATTGAAAGAATTGTGTAAACAAAATCTTGAGAATGTAACAGAATGTGGTTCTGCAGTGAATGTAACAAAATTTTGATGCTTCCTCTATGTGGTTTTTATCAAATTTTGCGAATAAAAAAATTTAGCTGACAAAATATAACAAGAAAGTGTATAGAGGGAGAGAGGAGGAAAAAGAAAGTGTTTTTGGTGTGTTTTTGAAAGTGAAATAGGGGCTCTTATTTATAGACAAAATATACTTGTTGATGAAGAAAATAAAGATAAGATGATGATTCAATTCAAAGCTTGATTTTCCAAGTCTTCAATACTTAGTTCCTAAGTTTCAAAACTAATGATGGTTTTGTTAAGAAAAATAATGATGATAGTTGAATATGGAGCACAACAAATTGGAATTGAGTTTGAACAAAGAATGTATTTATGAGTTTGATCCAAAAAGGATTAATGTATAACAAACAAAAATAAATTAATGCTTAACAAACAAAATGGATTGATGCATTTTTGTACAAAGTGTAGCATAAAATAAAAGAAGAAAAAGACCAAAAAAAAGCCAATGAGGGATGAGGGAGGGCGCTCTGCTCCCTTGTGTGTGTATATGTGAAGATGGGAATGATTAACTCAAATTTTGAACATATGTATGTTTGAATAAAAAATTAAAACTTTGAATTTAGTGGTATAGGCAATATGATGTAACATTGTGATGCCAATTTGAAGAATGTCAAGCATACACATACGTATTTGATTTTAATAAATAGGCTAGTAGGAAACTTAAATAAGTTAGTAGGAAAAATAAATATTATTATATATTTAGAAAAAAAAAAAACAAAATGAGATGATAACATAAAAATGACTATAAAAATAAGTCTAAAATAATAAACCTAAGTAATAAAAATAATTATTAATTAAAATTAATATTGAAACCGGTTAAAAACGATAAAATCATCTGGTATCGAAGTGTCCGAAAAAATAAAATGAACATACCAAACTGATCAACAAAAAATATACCTGTTGAGAAAATACAGTGTTTGGTAAAATTTTGAAATTGATTTTCTCGGTAAAAGGGCTCAGACGGGCCCAAAAAAGACGACCGGAAAGTTAGAAAATTAAGAGGAGCATACCATGTTAGATTACGTGAAAAATAGATTAATAAGGGACATTTGCAAGTTCGATTAAAATATTGCCCGTTCATCGATATTTCGCATAATTAACTAAAAACGACTAAAAATTCAACACGTATATTCCGACTGAAAATTCAAACAATATGCACGACAAAATAGATGATATGATATGCAGATGATGTGAAATGAAAATACAATCAGATAAGCGAGAATATTAACAATGAGGGGATCAAAATTTAGGGTATGACACATGCGTTGACGCATGGGTAACCGAGAACACACAGATTGTTTTTCAATCAGTATGCGTCAACCTCCACATAACTATGAGTCGACGCAAAGGTACCAAAATGCCACAAACACTATTTTTGTCAACTGTGAGTTGACCTAAGTCATGTATGGGTCAACCTAAAGCATCCAAAATGATCTAATGCACAATTTACACATAGGGGGTGATCCTATATGCCTAGATTCATGTATGTGGATCATTATGCGCATATTAAAAAGATGAATGCAAGCTAAGACGACATGGTACCGTCCAAAGTACACAAGTATGAAATATTCCTAGTTTTGACATCATTAAAATAAAGTACTAAGGAACCTTGCCCTCACACCTGGTCCCCGAGTTTTTGGATACAAGCCATAATAGCTTGTCGTTCGAAAGCTTGTATTCTATTAAGGAATTGTGACTTAATTCGCCTCACAAATTTCAAGATTAACTTGGACGAAAAAGGATTAGTTGGATGTAATATTTATCCTAGTCTGAGTATTTGGATACAAGCCTTAATAGTTTGTCGTTCGAATACTCGTCTTCCACCTAAAATAACTCCACCTCATCAAACCTACTTTTTTTTTGCCTTGGCACGACGAACAAACTTTTTCATAAACAAACGGTGTTTTATCCATTATGATGTGATATACAAATAAACACTTCAGCCTCTCATGCGCGAGCAATAAGCAATGTTTAACTGCTCAAATGCGACCTAAACATCGTTCACTAAAATCAACCAACCAACAAATATTTGCTACAAAGGACTTCGTAGCTTTGAATTCCTCATCGCACTGGAGGATACGTAAGAGCGAGATCCAACGTCTCGTTAGGCACCCTAATAAAAAAATTATTTTTATTCCTTTTAATTATATACCTTTTAATAATTAAAAGAAATCAAGTAATGTACACTAACACTCATAATCGCAAACCTGACTAAACGGTTCCCATTGAGTATAATGGATGTGTGGGGTGCTAGTACCTTCCCCAAGCATAATCAAATCTCGAACCCGAATTTGGTTGCGACAACCATATTTTTTGTTCTTTTGTGGTTTTATCGATGTTTCCCCTTTTAAAAAATAAACTTCGGTGGCGACTCTGTTGTATTTCGAGCGCTCATGCGCTCGGGTAATTTTTGCACCGCGACACCGCCCACTAGGCTATTAAATTTTGGAACTTCAATGAAGTATCCTTTTCGTCCATGAGGCTATTGAGTGCAAGAACTTCAATGATGTATCCTTGTTGCCCATGAGGTTATTGAATATTGGAACTTCAAGGAAGTATCCTTATCTCCCACAAGGCTAATGAATGATAGAACTTCAATGTAGTATCATTTCTTGTCATGAGGCTACTGAATGTTGGAACATTTGTGAAGTATCATTACCCTATGTCACCCAAGAGGTTGTTGACTGCTGGAACTTCAATGAAGTATCTTTGTCTCCCATTATACTATTGATTATTGAAACTTCAATGAAGTATCCTTACCGCCCATGAGGCTATTGAATGCTAGAACTTTAATGAAGTATTATTGCTGCCCACGAGGCTATTGAATGTTGGAACTTTAATGAAGTATCCTTGCCTCCAACGAGGCTAGTGAATGTTAGAACTTTAACGAAGTATCCTTGCCTCCCACGAGGCTATTGAACGATCGAACTTCAGAGAAATGCCATTATCACCCTACAAGGAAACTATATGATGGACCTCCACTAAAAATCCTTTCAAAGGGGAACTCCCAAGCAGTGCTTGAGGGACTCACCTCAAGTAGCAATTGAGGAACTCGTCTAAATTAATAAATGTGTGTGACTAAATTAATATAAACTTTAAAGCAAATGGACAAACTATGACAAAATTCAAACATCCTAAGAGGACTCGCCCCAGACTTAGATGAGGAATTCTCCCCAAGTTTCGCTTAAGGCACTCACAGAATCTTTAGTATCTTATATATGCTTGGGATAAATTACTTCTCCCTTTTCCAAGACCACGTGCTTGATTGACTGTGGACTGAGGTAATTTTGTTGGACCCTAGTAGGGGTATCCCATGAGAAAGCGATAAAGAACCAGGTATATTTGTGTCAGGCAAGCTCACACACAAGTGCGGTAGTTGCCTTGAATGGACTCATTGGTCACCCAACTGTGTTGGGCCTCCCGAGGTAAACCGTGTAACGCCCGGTTATTTAATTAATTATTTAATTAAATATCTTCGTATTGTTGTTGTTTTGTGTTAGCCCCCGAATTGTTGTGCTAAGTTGCTATGTCTGTTTTAGTTGAATTAACTTAATTGATTCGAGTTGTGTTGGCGTTAGTGGGATTAATTTAATTGAGCTGATTAAGTTGCAGATATAGTATTAGAAATAATACTAGATTATGTTATTTGGGCTTCGATGAGTAGCAGTAGTATTAGTTTACTAGAATTATAAGAAGTTAGTGGACTTATAAGATGGTTAGTAGTAGTAAAAGGTGAGGTGTAGAATTGAGCCCAATAAGAGTTAGTAGGAAGTTATAAGGGTTAAGTTGAATAAAAAGGGAAATTTGGGTAATCAGAAGGGGAAGGGAGAACAAGTACGTGGAAGTTACAGAGAAGAGGAGCAAGGGTTTGCAAGAGAACGCGTAGAGGCTGCGAGAGTGAGATTTCGATCGGAGAGTTAGAGCGACCTTCAATCTAAGGTAAGGGTGGGGTTCTGACTCTATAATGGGGTAATTGATGAATAATATGTGGGGTTGGTTTGTAGAATTTTCCTCTGTCTGTATTGAAAACGTTGTTGTGGATATTGAATCACTTTTCTGTTGATGAATTGTTCGTAAGAAAATTAGTTATGTTGTTTTAAGGTATAATTACATTGTGTTTCTGTTGCACTGATGAGTAAATTCGGAACTAATCTGAAATTCAAGGAGAGGTTGATGAATTGGTCGTGAAGAATTAGTCTATGTCGCTTTAAGGTATATTTTCAGTTGTGTTTCCGTTTCACTGTGTTGGATGAATTGGGACTGTGAGAGAACTAGAACGAAATTATGAGACGAAGGGATTTTGGGTTGTGGCGACCGTGACAAGGACGAGACGACCGTCACAGCCAGTGGGACGGCCGGCATAGCCCTGTGAGGCGACCGTCACACTCACCCTTGTATTGTTTTGCTTTTGGTCTTGTTTAATGGCTTTTGATTTGGTTACTGTCACCAAATAATATTAAAGAATTATGATAATGGTTAATAAAGAATTATTAGTAATAAAATAATATTATTAATGTATGCACTTAGCATTTCATAAGTCACGACCGTCATGCTTCACGTCGACCGTCATGCTTCTCGTTTTCTAATACATATATATGTACTTAGCATTGCATAGCTTAAAGTATTATAGAAATAAAATAATATTATTTATAATAATGACTGTTATAATAATTATAGAATAACTGTAATAAGAATAACAGTTAGTGTATAAGCAATATATTAATTATGGGTTGGATTAAATATACATATAGAAGTAGAATAAAATGAAAGTAAGTAGCAGGAGGTAGTAATAGCTGACACGGTAAACAACAGGTTAGAAATAAAAATAACAGAGACATTGGAAATTGGCAGGATTGTTAAGATACAGAGTTAGTAAATTTAGCAGCAATGAGAATCAATAGAGTATGGACAGAAAACAAAATAAAATAAGTTGTAGTAGTATAGCAGAACCATATTAGTAGCAGGATTTCTGTGTAGAAAAATAAGCAGTCGAACTAATTAATTAAGTAGAATATGTAGAAATAATTGAATAGCAGTAGCAGTGATTAATTAGTAGAAGAATAAACTAGCAGCACATGTATAATAACAATACCGAAATAATATTAATAATATTAATGCAGAGTAGAATTGTTAGTAATTTTAGTAGAAGAATAATGAATCGGTTTTAGTAGAATTGTCCGGAATAATCACGGATCGCTGTTGTATATTTTGGTTAATTGTGTTGATGTTGAATTATTGTTGTTAATATGTTGTTATTGATAAGTTGTTGTTGATGTGTTGTATTATTGATAAGTTGCTGTCGAATTGTTGTTGTTGCATTGTCATTGTTAAGTGGCGTTGTTGTTGAGATGTTGATACCTAGTTGTAGGCCTATGGGCAATGCTGATTTGCTGTTGTGCTGATAGATATAATTATCAGTGTTGTTATTATGATGTTCATGTTGGGTCACATGGCATAACATATTAAGTTGGCCTGGATTGGCAAAATATTAAGCAGAAGGCTTATGCCTTGTTGATGCCTCTATTAATTGGCAAATTTTTAAGCTGGGAGTTCTGCTCTAATGGTACCACATGCATGTGCATTTTGAGTCGCATTTCATGTTGCATCGTTGTTGTTGTGTTGTTAATTGAATGTGATTTTTTTTAAGTTGTTGTTGCGTTGTGGACTAATATTGATTTCAAGGTTGTTATGTTGTTGATTTATGTTTCCTAAAAAGTTGTGAAGTGGTGATTTTATAATCTGATCTAATGTATTATTTATCATATATCCGATTATATGGTTTGATATCTCACCCCTTCTGTGGTTGGTGATGGTTTATACGTCATCCTGCAGGTAATCCAGAGTGAAGGTTGTTTACCTTCATTAGTTCGAGTCGGTGTCGTCGCTCTGATACGTAACACTCGGGGGGAAATGAACGCTATTTGCAGTTGTTATTGTTTTGTTCCGTTGCTGAATTTTATGTTGATTTTATTAAACCTTTGTTATGTGAAGTTAATTTGAGTTAGACGAAGATGCTGCTCTTTTAAATTGAAGTAAGAATTCCGCTGCTTGATTAATGAAGTCATTTGATTTTAAAGACAAAAAGTTGATGTTGATGGTGTCTCCTATTATTTTAAAGTGTTATGTATTTGTGTATTATGTGATTGAGGTGATGTTTAAAGTTGAAAATGTGACATCCTGTTTATGCTGAATTTTATTACTCTGATTTTATTAAATATTCGACGGGTAGAATTGGGGTGTTACATTAGTGGTATCAGAGCAGGTCGGTCCGTCCGTCCAAGTTGTCAAGTCGTAGTTCTGTTTAACAATCGAGTACTATTAATTAGTTCTACTCTTGTTTATGTTACAGTGATAAGTTGAGATGGAGGGAAGGAACGATGTTGCAATTGCTTCTGCGATGCAAGCAATGGCTCAAGCTTTGCAGAAACAGCCGAACGCTGACGAGAATGTTGGATCTCGTAGTTTGGCAACTTTTCAGAGGGAGAATCCTCCTACCTTCAAGGGCAAGTATGATCCTGATGGAGCGTTGGATTGGTTGAAAGAGATGAAGAGAATCTTTCGTGTGATGGACTGCACTCCAACACAGAAGGTTCGGTATGGGACTCACATGCTAGCAGTCGAAGCTGATGACTGGTGGCTAGAGACTCGGCAGAGGTTGGAAGCTGCAGGTGAAGGTATCACTTGGGCTGTGTTCCGAAGGGAGTTCCTGAGAAAGTATTACCCAGAGGATGTTCGTGGTAAGAAGCAGATCGAGTTTCTTGAGCTGAAGCAAGGAAACATGTCGGTTACTGATTATGCTGCAAAGTTGTTGAGTTGGCTAAGTTTTATCCGCACTACAACGGGGATGATGCTGAGTTTTCAAAATGCATCAAGTTTGAGAGTGCGTTACGCCCAGAGATTAAGAAGGCAGTTGGATATCAGAAGATTCGTGTTTTTGCGGATTTGATTGATAGTTGCAGGATTTTTGAAGAGGATAACAATGCTCATTATAAGATCATTAATGAGAGGAAGGGCAAGCACCAACAGAATCGGGGCAAGCCTTATGATGCTCCGGCAGGAAAAGGTAAACAGAAAGTGGTTGATGGCAAGAGAACTAGTGGGGGAGCTGCTCCTGCTGGCATAACTTGTTTCAAATGTGGGAAACCTGGTCATAAGAGTAATGTGTATACTGCTAAGGTGAAGAGGTGTTTCCGTTGTGGTAAGACTGGGCATGCCATATCTGAGTGCAAGCATAAAGAGAGGATTTGCTTCAACTGTGGTGAAGAAGGACACATTGGTAGTCAGTGTCAGAAACCAAAGAAGGCGCAAACCGGTGGGAAAGTGTTCGCGTTGGCTGGGACTCAGACAACTAGCGAGGACAGGCTCATCAGAGGTATATGTTTCATTAATGGTACTCCTTTAACCGCTATGATTGATACTGGTGCTACTCATTATTTTATTGCTGCTGATTGTGTTAAGAGATTGGGTCTTATGTTGTCTTCTATGAATAGAGAAATGGTCGTCGAAATTCCAGCTAAGGGATCGGTGACTACTTCTCTTGTGTGTTTGAAGTGTCCTCTGTCGATCTTTGACAGAGACTTTGCTGTTGATTTTGTATGTTTGCCGTTAAGCGGGATGGATGTAATCTTGGGTATGAACTGGTTAGAATATAACTATGTTCATATTAATTGTTATAACAAGACTTTGAGGTTTTCTACTCCTGAAGAGGAAACTGGTTTGTTGTCTGCTAGACAGTTGCAACGGTTGATGCAAGAAGAAGCTCAGGTGTTTTCGTTGATTGCGTCGTTATCTATTGAGAATCAAGCTGAAATTGAGGAGTTGCAAGTGGTGCGCGAATTTCCTGAAGTTTTCCCTGACGAAATTCCTGATGTACCGCCAGAAAGAGAAGTTGAATTTGCAATTGACCTTGTACCTGGTACCAGACCTGTTTCTATGGCACCGTACAGGATGTCTGCGTCTGAGTTGTCAGAATTAAAGGAGCAATTGGAGGACTTACTTGAAAAGAAGTTTGTAAGACCAAGTGTATCGCCGTGGGGAGCTCCAGTGTTGTTGGTAAAGAAGAAAGATGGGAGTATGAGGCTCTGTGTTGATTATAGACAATTGAACAGAGTGACGATTAAGAACAAGTATCCGCTTCCGAGAATAGATGACTTGATGGATCAGTTGGTAGGTGCTTGTGTGTTTAGCAAGATTGATTTGAGGTCAGGCTATCACCAGATTAAAGTGAAAGATGATGATATTCAGAAGACGGCTTTTAGAACGCGTTATGGACATTATGAGTATTTGGTGATGCCGTTCGGTGTTACTAATACGCCGGGAGTATTCATGGAGTACATGAACCGTATATTTCATACTTACTTGGATTGGTTTGTGGTGGTGTTCATTGATGATATACTGATTTACTCTAAATCGGAAGTAGAGCATGCAGAACACTTAAGACTAGTATTGCAAGTTTTGAGAGAGAAGAAGTTATATGCAAAGTTGTCAAAATGTGAATTTTGGTTAAAGGAAGTTAGTTTTCTTGGTCATGTCATTTCAAGTAGTGGCATTGCTGTGGATCCATCTAAAGTAGACGCTGTGTTGCAACGGGAAACTCCAAGGTCGGCTACCGAGATAAGAAGCTTTTTGGGACTAGTTGGTTACTATAGAAGGTTTATCGAAGGTTTTTCTAAGTTGGCACTTCCGTTAACTAAGTTGACGTGTAAAGGTAAAGCATTTGTGTGGGACGTTCGATGTGAAGAAAGTTTCACGGAATTGAAGAAGAGATTGACGTCGGCTCCGATTTTGACATTACCTAACCCAGGAGAACCTTTTGTGGTATATTGTGATGCTTCTAAAATGGGTTTAGAAGGTGTACTTATGCAGAATGATAAGGTAGTTGCTTATGCGTCGAGACAGTTGTGGCCTCATGAAAAGAATTATCCTACGCATGATTTAGAACTTGTTGCGGTTGTTTTTGTGCTGAAGATTTGGAGGCATTATCTTTATGGTTCTAGATTTGAAGTATTTAGTGACCATAAAAGTTTAAAGTATTTATTTAACCAGAAGGAGTTGAATATGAGACAACGAAGGTGGTTGGAGTTATTAAAAGATTATGATTTCGGTTTGAATTATCATCCAGGTAAAGTAATGTTGTGGCTGATGCTTTAAGCCGAAGGACTTTGCATATGTCGGCGATGATGGTTAAAGAGTTGGAATTAATTGAACAGTTTAGAGATATGAGTTTAGTTTGCGAAGTGACACCGCAGAGTGTTATGTTAGGAATGTTGAAGATTAACAATGATTTTCTGGATAGTATCGGAGAAGCTCAGAAGTTAGACGTGAAACTGGTAGATTCGATGGTTGGAATTGATCAGTCTGAGAATAGCGATTTTAAGATGGACGTGCATGGTGTGTTAAGATTCCGTGATCGAATTTGTATTCCTGATGATGCGGAAATGAAGAAAGCGATTCTTGAAGAAGGTCATAAAAGTAAATTGAGTATTCATCCGGGGGCTACAAAGATGTATCAAGATTTGAAGAATTTTTTTTGGTGGCCTGGGATGAAGCGTGATGTAGCGCAATTTGTGTATGCATGTTTAACTTGTCAGAAGTCGAAAGTTGAACATCAGAAGCCTGCGGGGTTGATGCAACCGTTAGAAGTCCCATAATGAAAACGGGATAGCATTTCAATGGACTTTGTAACGGGATTACCAAACACTTCAAGAGGATATGATTCGATTTGGGTGATTGTTGATAGGCTTACAAAGTCGGCTCATTTTATTCCTATTAACATCACTTTTCCGGTATCGAAGTTGGCGGAGATTTATATTCGTGTAATTGTGAAGTTGCACGGTGTTCCTTTGTGTATTGTGTCAGATAGAGATCCGAGGTTTACTTTTGATTTTTGGAAGAGTTTGCAATAGGCGTTGGGTTCTAGGTTGAGGTTGAGTTCGGCGTATCATCCTCAGACAGATGGTCAAACTGAGAGGATTATTCAGTCGTTGGAGGATTTGTTGAGAGCTTGTGTTCTTGAGCAGGGGGTTCGTGGGATACTTATCTCCCATTGATCAAGTTCACTTATAATAACAATTACCATTATAGTATTGGAATGGCCCCTTTTGAAGCATTGTATGGTCGGAGATGTAGGACTCCCTTATGTTGGCATGAATCTAGAGAAAGTGTAGTGCTTGGACCGGAAGTTGTTCGAGAGACTACTGAGAAGGTGAAGTTAATTCAAGTGAAGATGAAAACTTCTCAAAGTAGACAGAAGAGTTATCATGACAAGCGAAGGAAAGATTTAGAATTTCAAGCAGGTGACCATGTATTTTTGAGAGTTACACCTGTGACCGGTGTTGGGCGTGCATTGCAGTCCAAGAAGCTCACTCCTCGTTTTATTGGTCCGTATCAGATTTTAGACAGAGTTGGAAATGTTGCTTATAGAGTGGCTTTACCGCCTAATATTCGTTCAAATTTGCACGATGTGTTCCATGTGTCACAACTTCGGAAGTACATTTCAGATCCATCTCATATGATTCATATGGATGACATGCAAGTACGGGATAATCTTGCTATTGAGACAATGCCTGTGCGAATCGCGGATCGTGAAATGAAGACCTTGAGAGGCAAGGAGATTGATTTGGTGAAAGTAGTCTGGTTGGGAGCTGCCGGAGAAAGTATGACGTGGGAGCTGGAAAGCAAGATGCGGGAATCCTATCCCGAGTTGTTTGAACAAGGTAAATTTTTTAGGACGAAAATATCCTAAGTGGGGGAGAGTTGTAACGCCCGGTTATTTAATTAATTATTTAATTAAATATCTTCGTATTGTTGTTGTTTTGTGTTAGCCGCCGAATTGTTGTGCTAAGTTGCTATGTCTGTTTTAGTTGAATTAACTTAATTGATTCGAGTTGTGTTGGCGTTAGTGGGATTAATTTAATTGAGCTGATTAAGTTGTAGATATAGTATTAGAAATAATACTAGATTATGTTATTTGGGCTTCGATGAGTAGCAGTAGTATTAGTTTACTAGAATTATAAGAAGTTAGTGGACTTATAAGATGGTTTGTAGTAGTAAAAGGTGAGGTGTTAAATTGAGCCCAATAAGAGTTAGTAGGAAGTTATAAGGGTTAAGTTGAATAAAAAGGGAAATTTGGGTAATCAGAAGGGGAAGGGAGAACAAGTACGTAGAAGTTACAGAGAAGATGAGCAAGGGTTTGCAAGAGAACGCGTAGAGGCTGCGAGAGCGAGATTTCGATCGGAGAGTTAGAGCGACCTTCAATCCAAGGTAAGGGTGGGGTTCTGACTCTATAATGGGGCAATTGATGAATAATATGTGGGGTTGGATTGTAGAATTTTCCTCTGTCTGTATTGAAAACGTTGTCGTGGATATTGAATCACTTTTCTGTTGATGAATTGTTCGTAAGAAAATTAGTAATGTTGTTTTAAGGTATAATTACTTTGTGTTTCTGTTGCACTGATGAGTAAATTCGAAACTAATCTGAAATTCAAGGAGAGGTTGATGAATTGGTCGTGAAGAATTAGTCTATGTTGCTTTAAGGTATATTTTCTGTTGTGTTTCCGTTTCACTGTGTTGGATGAATTGGGACTGTGAGAGAACTAGAACAAAATTCTGAGACAAAGGGATTTTGGGTTGTGGCGACCGTGACAAGGACGAGACGACTGTCACAGCCAGTGGGACGGCCGGCACAGCCCTGTGAGGCGACCGTCACACTCACCCTTGTATTGTTTTGCTTTTGGTCTTGTTTAATGGCTTTTGATTTGGTTACTGTCACCAAATAATATTAAAGAATTATGATAATGGTTAATAAAGAATTATTAGTAATAAAATAATATTATTAATGTATGCACTTAGCATTTCATAAGTCACGACCGTTATGCTTCACGTCGACCGTCATGCTTCTCATTTTCTAATACATATATATGTACTTAGCATTGCATAGCTTAAAGTATTATAGAAATAAAATAATATTATTTATAATAATGACTGTTATAATAATTATAGAATAACTGTAATAAGAATAGCAGTTAGTGTATAAGCAATATATTAATTATGAGTTGGATTAAATATACATATAGCAGTAGAATAAAATGAAAGTAAGTAGCAGGAGGTAGTAATAGCTGACACAGTAAACAGCAGGTTAGAAATAAAAATAACAGAGACATTGGAAATTGGCAGGATTGTTAAGATACAGAGTTAGTAAGTTTAGCAGCAATGAGAATCAATAGAGTATGGACAGAAAACAAAATAAAACAGGTTGTAGTAGTATAACAGAACCATATTAGTGGCAGGATTTCTGTGTAGAAAAATAAGCAGTCGAACTAATTAATTAAGTAGAATATGTAGAAATAATTGAATAGCAGTAGCAGTGATTAATTAGTAGAAGAATAAACTAGCAGCACATGTATAATAACAGTACCGAAATAATATTAATAATATTAATGCAGAGTAGAATTGTTAGTAATTTTAGTAGAAGAATAATGAATCGTTTTTAGTAGAATTGTCCGGAATAATCATGGATCGCTGTTGTATATTTTGGTTGATTGTGTTGATGTTGAATTATTGTTGTTAATATGTTGTTATTGATAAGTTGTTGTTGATGTGTTGTATTGTTGATAAGTTGCTGTCGAATTGTTGTTGTTGCATTGTCATTGTTAAGTGGCGTTGTTGTTGAGATGTTGATACCAAGTTGTAAGCCTATGGGCAATGCTGATTTGCTGTTGTGCTGATAGATATAATTATCAGTGTTGTTATTATGATGTTCATGTTGGGTCACATGGAATAACATATTAAGCTGGCCTGGATTGGCAAAATATTAAGCAGAAGGCTTATGCCTTGTCGATGCCTCTATTAATTGGCAAATTTTTAAGCTAGGAGTTCTGCTCCAATGGTACCACGTGCATGTGCATTTTGAGTCGCATTCATGTTGCATCGTTGTTGTTGTGTTGTTAATTGAATGTGATTTTTTTTAAGTTTTTGTTGCGTTGTGGATTAATATTGATTTCAAGGTTGTTATGTTGTTGATTTATGTTGCCTAAAAAGTTGTGAAGTGGTGATTTTATAATCTGATCTAATGTATTATTTATCTTATATCCGATTATATGGTTTGATATCTCACCCCTTCTGTGGTTGGTGATGGTTTATACGCCATCCTGCAGGTAATCCAGAGTGAAGGCTATTTACCTTCATTAGTTCGAGTCGGTGTCGTCGCTCTGATATGTAACACTCGGGGGGAAATGAACGCTATTTGCAGTTGTTATTGTTTTGTTCCATTGCTGAATTTTATGTTGATTTTATTAAACCTTTGTTATATGAAGTTAATTTGAGTTAGACGAAGATGTTGCTCTATTAAATTGAAGTAAGAATTCCGCTGCTTGATTAATGAAGTCATTTGATTTTAAAGACAAAAAGTTGATGTTGATGGTGTCTCCTATTATTTTAAAGTGTTATGTATCTGTGTATTATGTGATTAAGGTGATGTTTAAAGTTGAAAATGTGACATCCTGTTTATGCTGAATTTTATTACTCTGATTTTATTAAATATTCGATGGGTAGAATTGGGGTGTTACAAACCGCGTGATTGAGCATGGATCAAAACCATGATTCACATTAAATAGCACACGTGCCTACGTGGTAGCTGAGGGATAATGGTCCGGAGAAGTAGTCAAAGGGGAATAATTGCTTCCTACATGATGGGAAGAGGATTCATCTCCTTTGTTCTACATTTTGGGGGCTTGGGAAAATCTCTCTCAAATCTAAAGTTCAAGCCCAAAATATCTCCTATATATACTCCGATAGGAAAAGAGAAGAAATATCAAAAAAATCCTTCAAAACCGTATACAGAAGCTCTCCACTACCTTTACGTAGGCGGGCTCTTAGCACAACATAAACCTAAATCTCAGCCAGCCCAACATAACTAGGGGTTGTCCCTCATTGTATTTTTTTAGCAAGTACACATTTTAATTTTTAGCTTACAATAATTGGTGGATGTAATGTTAGTTTGATATTTTCATGGATGTAATTCGGATACATTTCAATGTGCTTTAATGTATATCTAGCATTACTTGTATAAACATTTAGTTCTAGTTTTTATGTGAACTGTATGTCATAAGTAATGTCAAATGGTGTGGAGGTAATAAGGTGAATACGGATTTCAATAACCAGATAAATCCCTAGAATATGCCTAATTGTGTATGCTTTTTCGTTCATGATAAAAATGGGATGAATCTGGATTTCAATTTTCGGACTAACCCCTGGGACAGTGCATGCTTTTGTCTGCTTCGTTCATGATTAAAAAAAGGTGAACTTGGATTTCAATATCCATAGAAACCCTTGCGACAGGTGTGCTTGTTCTACTTCGTAAATGATAAAAATGGGATGAGTCTGATTTTTGATATTCTGATTAACCCCTGAGGTAGAATTGTATTTGTATAGTCGATAAGGGTCTAAAACTTATATAAATATGTCTCATATGTTGTTAACAACAACACGCCAAAATGAATCAATATTAGTATATTACATTAGTTTACTTCAACGACCTGATACCTCCTTTTTAATTTAAGTTCACATAGAAAACCTCATTTGTAGATCTGAAATCCAAACTGGAGAATCTTTTACACTACACCGACAATCAAAGAGTGGCTAAAATCAAGTATCGTTCACCCATAATTAATAATAAGGGAAGAATTAATTTTGATAAGTTTGAGTTGAAGATAGATGTAGATGTAAGTCTTATGTGGAATAAATTTCATCATTACGCAATTAAGGGTCCAATCGAGGTGGATGTGACACCTGCGAGATCAACTAACTATATTCTAAAAATGATAAAATGTTTTAAACCATCTGTTGGTGATGAAATGTCAAGTTAATATCATGTTTCATCTAAGTTATATTAACGTTATTTTAGATATATGTTAAGACAACACATACAAGATAACAAACGGTGACTACTAATTTTCGAATACTGACATATTTCTTTACTAGATTTGTAATATTGTGTTGAATTTCAGTGTGAAAAGGGCATTTTCAAATTTTGACCAAGGTAGATGAGTTGTTGCAATGAAAAACTCCAAAATATGAACATATTCTCCTAATAGGTCCAACTAAAGTTGGATATGAGTGTATGAGTATGAGAGGGGGTGGAAAGTGTTAATATTTGTAAATATATATAGTGTTAAGAATATTTGTATATAGAATAGTCTCACATCGACTATATCATGTAATTAGTTGTAATCTATCTATATATAATAATGTCTCCGTAGTGCTTTTCAAAACACACGGTTTAATCTAAATATCTCTTAGTCTCGCTTATTTCAACATGGTATCTAGAGCCTACTAAGAGACAATTTTTTCTTAGTCGTGCTTTACTCGGTTGACCCACTGTCTTCCGGTGAGAATTTTTTTTGCAAACCGTGTTGTCACTCCAGTTTGCCTCTCACTTTTCAAAATTCTCCGGTAACCACCCTGTCGCCACTATCGCCGTTATTGTTCCGACAAAACTTCCGGCGAAGTTTCGGAATATCGACCCCACAATCCAACTCGCCGTCCTCCGATCCGGCTATCGCCCTTTTTCCCGCAGCTACCCCGCGCGTGCTACCGCGTCCGGCGGCCGATTCCAGCCGTTTTTACGCCGGTCTACTCGCCTCTCCCCACACGTTCCAGATCCAGCCTCTGCTTTACTTTTCAACTCACGCAAAATGGTGCTCCAGTGCAAACAGTCCCGATTTCACTCTGTTTTTTGTGTCATTAAGCCATGGGAGATGCTGATTCTGTCTCGTTCACTAAAGTTACGCTTATCCTATATGAAAAATTAACCGGATCAGCAAAATATAACCTGTGGGCTCGTGCTGTCAATATGTGGTTTCATGGTCAGGGATATGAAGATCACCTAACCACACAATTGACTAATGTTGTCACCGCTAAACTCTCTAAATGGAAGAAAACGGATGCATCTCTGCTTACCGTGTTATGGTTCTCCATAGCACCTACCCTCCAAACGCAGTATCAAGCCTTCTCCACTTGTTATGAGGTTTGGGAAAAGGCCAAGAAAGTCTTCTCCAACAACGTTCATTGTCTATATAGTGTCATCCTCAAACTCGACACACTGAAGTTTGAGAATATGGATATGCAAACCTATCTGAGTAAGCTTGATGCCTTGAAAGCAAGTTACACAACCCTCATGGTGTACGCAAAAGATGCAACAGCTCATGTCGAACAACAGAGTAAATATTTCATGGTCATGGCACTTAAAATACTACCATCCGAACTTGACTCCGTTCGTAACCAGATTTTATTAGGTACTATTGTTCCTAACTATGATGCAGTTAGTGAACAACTGTTGTGCTTGGCTACACCTCATGTGTTTGGTCTGGTTTCCCCTCCATATATTGTTGCTCCGACATCGGGTGACACTGCTGCCCTTGCATCTCTTGGCAACAATCAGAATTGCCCTCGAGGAGGGTCATTCAACTCCAAACCTCGTCCCAAGTGTGACCATTGTATTTAAGTATCTTCAATCTTGTCGAGACGAAGTTTTCAACCTTAATATCTCCTAATAGAAAAAACTTAAATAGGGGCAGCTGTTGAACCCTAATTTTTACCACTAAGATTTCGCACATTTCATTTGCATCGCATACCACAAACAAGATCACAACATTGTTTCTCCCGAGTATATGTGTATTTCTCATTTGCTTTATTATTTATTTATGTTTACTAACCTCAGACCAAAATACCAAAAATATGTTGTCGTTTGTCTGTTCTTCTCTCTGTGTGTTTAGGGTTTTGCAGGATTGTCAAAGCAAGGGAATGGTTTCAAGTCACATGTGGCTGTTCAGTTATGGTCAATATCAGATGGAAGTTTGACCTAATCTTGGTCAAATTATCAAGAGATTGCTTCAATTGCAAATTGGTTGTGGCAGTGGGCTATTTCTCAAGTAGTGAATTTTCAAAGTCAAGTTGTCTTGTATTGGAATTCATCAAGCTTTCAAGCAATGTTCTATGAGAAGTCTTGTCTTGTATTGTATTCATCTGTGGATTTATTTTCCCAGAGATTGTTCAGACAAATTCAAAGTGATTCAGAACTTATGTCATTTTTATCAGAGATTCAGAGATTTTTCTGAACAAGTCAAGTTTGGAGGATTTTCAGTCAAGGTGGTATCAGTGGCTTATGATGTTGGGTTCATGTTCATTATTCAAGGTGTTGAGATTGAGGATCAAAGTTTCATGGTCGTGTATGAAAAATATTGGTGAGGGTGCATATCCATTTACTAAACCATTTTCTTATCCATTTTTCGTCCAAATTCTCATGTGAAACCATTTCTCTAAATCTCCATATCCAATTCACCTATCCTTTAGTCATAAAATCCATTTCTCTTTAAATCCAATTTCCATTCAATCCAATTTTATAATTTTTTTTAGCCATGTCCATTTAAAATCAAAATATCATATTCATGTTCCAATCCATTTTTCCAAAATAATTCAATTCCAAATATTCATTTTTTTAGCCCATTTGATTTGGATACCCAATTCAATTTCTAAATCCATTTCAAGGCCATCCTTATCCAACTATCCATTATTTTCCAATTATCCACTTCATTTTTGTTTAACCCATAACCATTTCTAAAATTCAATTCAATATCCATTCTTTATCCATTTTCAAACCAATTTCATTTTAACCTATTATCCATATCCATCAATATTTCCAACATCAAAATCCATTTTTTATTCTATTCATTATCCAAATCCATTTTAAGTTCAATATTCCACATCCATGTCTATCCATTTTCTAAAAAAATCCATTTCAATTATCTAAATTCAACCCAATCCATTACAACAAGTTACACAAAAAAACAAGTCCATTTTGCAAAAATAAAAAAATAAAAATACAAGGCATCATGAATCAAAACAGGGCCCACTTCATATTGCATGAGCTACTACTTCATGTTACAATTCCAAACCATGTCATGCTAGCAACTTGTCAAACTCCTTCTATATGAAGCATCAACGTGAGCTCCAGCCACTTGAAACATGGACCATACCAAAATACATCAACTCCAAGCCACATGTGCTTCACACGGATCCACAATTCCAAGCCTTCAGAACATCTTTCAACCAAGCATTTACTACTCATCTTCCAAGAGCCACACAAGCCAAGCCAAAACGCTGCAGTATTAATTGAAACGCAACACAGCATCAAGTGAGCAAAATGAAAACGACACAAAGCTTCCAAAACGCAAGTCCAAACGCGAGCTGCTACCGAAACGCACAAATCACACAAGGCAACGAATTCACGAGATGAAAACAACACCAAACAAAAATTACACGACCTGTATCAAAAATCAAAAACGGCAATTCAGAACGGCAGCACAAATCCTCCTTCATTTCACTATAAATTGAACACCACTCCTCTTCAATTTCTCCAAGCTATGCAGCCAGAAAAAATCTGCAGAAAAATCACCATAAACAATCATTTTCAAATTTCATAACCGGGAGTCATCTTCCAATTCAATCGAAAATTCTGCATAGCTTCAATCACAACACAACCTTCATCTCCAATTCAAAATACCAAACCTAAAAACTCCTTTCAATTCCCTCTTCATCCTTCAATCCAAAAACAAAAGTCACAACAAAGCCACACGGTTTCGCATCTCGCAACACACCACATAACTCGAAACAGCATTTATTGTGCGATTGCATACCTGAATCGTGATCCTCGTCAACCTTATTTTTCTTCATTTCGCGAGCTCCGTTAAAATCTCCAGTTGACAGCGCGGTGATGTTTGATTTGGTTCCGACGAGATTCGCGGCGATGCAAAACGAGAACAAAGACACGGCATGAAGAAGAAGAAGAGGAGACGCGGTGGTGTTTTTACCGGCGGTACAAAACGCAAGAGATGGAGATATTGGCCGGTGAAAAAAAATTGAAAGAGGGCAAGAGGAACAGTAACTTTTCACGTTTTGAGGTAGAAGAAGATAATTGTCATCTTTTTTATTTTGTCTGATTTTGTACATCTTTTTTTGATGACTTCATCAATGTAGCAATGGGCTTGGCCCATTTTGGTTTTAATTTACTACCTCACCACCATTTCTTTCGATGAACCTCCATCTCATTTTTTAGAAAATTTTCTTTAATTTTCTTTTATTTCTCTTATTTTAGTAATTTATTCTTAATCTTTTTTTTATTATTTCAAACTTTGATTTACTAATTTTGTGGGATTTTATATATTTTGATTTTGTTTTTTTAAAAAAAGATTTCTTGAAAAATCATTAAAAAATATCATGGTTCTTGATTTTATTTTCATGAGAATTCTATTTTGGTTAATTGTTGTTTGTTGTGTGGATCATAACGTGTTAGATCCATTTTTCTTCTTCTTTTTCTTTTGGTCGATGAGATCTCTAAATCGACGATTGTTGATTTACAAAGATGTTTAATCTTCATTATTTCAAATCTATGGGTGAATGATCATTTGGATCATTCTCCATACTTTGGAATCGTGATAGATTTCCTTTGATAAATCAATGTGAAATCTCGATTATGATTAGACCGTTCCATGTTTCTTTTTGTGTTGCATGTTTTAGGAGAGTGATTTACATATCACTTCTCTAACATGTATTAACACGTAAAGTACATTGACCGGCCTCGAGTAGGGTGACTTCTATATAAGTCACTTGGCGATTGGTTAACATAGCACTACATTTGTCTCTCCCTCCGAATCGGAACTTGATCTTTCGTGGCTCAAACCTTTTGGTTGTGTAAGCCCAATGATGGTTAATCTT
Source organism: Lathyrus tuberosus (assembly GCA_022829125.1). NCBI lineage: Eukaryota > Viridiplantae > Streptophyta > Magnoliopsida > Fabales > Fabaceae > Lathyrus > Lathyrus tuberosus. The sequence continues at coordinate 15,378,503 of JALAZF010000097.1, forward strand.
CTGTATTAGGTTCAAAATCTTTGAAGCTTGTTGTGTAGAGGCTTTGATTCTATCAATTTTCTAACAAGTCTTCATTAACCTTGACCTAAGTACATTGTTTAATCATTATAGTTCAAGACGCGAGACGGAATAATCGGTGTTACTTTTGAAGGCTTATGGAATTATGGCTTTTGTGCTACTATTATGTTTATACTACTACTCACTAACTTACTAACAATATTATTGTATTAATCTTGTTATGTTCCCTTCTCGCTCTCTATCTCTCTTTTATCTTTTATGCTCTATTACTATAATCTCATATCATATCATGTTTATGCTTATGCCTTTTTTTTCTCTTTGTCCACTTGGACCAAAACGTTAATAAAGGCCAAAACCTCTAAAAGACTTGTGCTTCTAATCTCGGACTATGGTTACTATCCTTTGTGTTGGACATGGAATTTTGAATCTAGACCTTGGACTTCAATGTTATTCTTGGATCCTTGGACTTAGAACTAGGACCTCTTCCCTTTGCTTTGGAATTATGGTTTGAAGACTTTTGAGCTTTGTACTTTTGTTTGGTTTATGGTGAAGATAGCTACATTTGTGGTTAGATCTTTCTTATCCTTAACTTTTACTTTATGCTTTAGGATAGCCTCTTCTTCTCCATCCCTTCTTTAATTTTCAAAATCTCCTCTCTTTTTCAAAACCTTCTTGTTTTTAAACTATCACCTCTTTCATAATCAAACCTTGACTTTGTCAAGTGATTTTACTCTTTTCTTTTCATTTCTTAATAAATGCTAAACTACATAAGCATATTGACACCTTTTTCAAAAGACTTAAAAAAACACTCAAACTCATTCAAACTCTTTTTGTGCCTTATGCACTTTCTCTTTCAAAACTTTTTCATAGGTTTAGACATGATTCATCTCTTTTAGCGGAATTATTCGCTTAGAAATGACGACTTGTCTTTACATTTAAAAGCAACCATAACAAACATATTTTGTTATTTGTACCACGAACTACGAGGTTTTGATCCTATATTGCACTTTGTGGGTACGTATGCATGAGGTGACAAGTCTCTCCAAACACAAAAATCTTAAATAATACTTCTCTTCTCACCTCCTCAATCTCTTTTCAAACAAACCTTTTCAAACCAAAAGCGTGGATATTTTAAAGGGTTCCTATAGAGTACTATAGACGTTTTGGGTGCTAACACATTCCCTTAGCGTAACCAACCCCCTTACCAAGTCTTTGTCTACTTGTTCTTGTTTAGAACTTGTTCAGGTTTTGTTTGCTCTTTTTTCTTTCCTTTTTGGATAAAATAATAGTCCGGTGGCGACTCTTGCTTTATGAGTTAAGTTAATCAATAGCTTACACTCACGATTTTTGTCGCTACACATTGTAACCTGCTTGGGCATATTATCGAGCATTGTTGGAAGCTACATGGCAAACCCCCACGCCGGGTAAATGCAGCTCAAATTGATAACTCAGAAACTATGCATACTTCACCTTCTATTCAGAATCCTACGCCAAGCTACGAGGATTTTCTCATGTGGTGTCAGACTAGTCAAATCTCGGGTTCCACGGCTTCAGTTGCACACACTGGTAATTCATCTGTTTGCTTCTCTCAATCATCTCCTATTGGTCCTTGGGTCCTCGATTATGGTGCGTCTAATCATGGTTTCTTACCCATTATAACTGCCGCAAATGGTTCTCAAACCTGATCCCAATGGATTGGTACTGTTTAAATTTTACCATCTCTCTCTGTTACTTTTGTCCTATATGTACCTAATTTCCCATTTAATTTACTGTCAATCGATCGTTTAACTTGTTCCTTTAATTTTTCTATCACCTTTACTAATAGTAATGTTACTCTGCAGGATCGGAGTTCGGGACAGACGATTGGCGTCGAATGTAAGTCTCAAGGCCTTTACTACTTCTCTACGTCATCTACCACATGATCCACCACAGATTCTCCACTCATTATACATGCGTAGTTAGGTCATCCAGGTCTTCCCAAGCTACAAAAGTTGGTGCCCAGTTTATCTAAATTATTCACTTTACATTGTGAGTCTTGTAAGTAAGGGAAACATACTCGTAGTCACTTTCTCGATCGAGTCAATAAACGGGTTGCGTCCCCTTTTGCTTTAGTTAACTCTGATGTTTGGGGTCCCTCGCGTACTGTGTCTACTTTTGAGTCTAGGTATTTTGTAACATTTATTGATAAATTTTCACGTTGCGCATGGCTATTTTTAATGAAGAACAGGTCTGAATTGTTTTCCATTTTAAACAATTTTATCGAGAAATAAGAACCCAATTTGGTTTGTCTATTCGTACCTTGATAAGTGACAATGCACGTGAATATTTATCCCAACAATTTCAAACCTTTATGTCATCCAATGGTATTTTGCACCAAACATCTTGTCCTCATACATCCCAACAAAACGGGGTAGCCGAACGTAAAATCGGCACCTCGTAGAAACCACTTGGTCCCTACTTCTCCATAGTAATGTTTCTCTCCGGTTTTGGGGAGATGCGGTGCTCACAGCATGTTACCTCATAAATCACATGCCCTCATCTATCCTTAATAATAAAATCCCCCATTCAATCTTGTTTCCAAACTCTCCAGTCCACCTAATTCATCCTCGAGTCTTCAGGTCTACATTTTTGTACACAATCTCTCCCCTGGTCTTGATAAACTATCAGCTCGATCACTAAAGTATGTCTTTCTTGGCTATCATTGATCCCAAAAAGGTTATCGTTGCTACTCACATACTCTACAACGATACCTCGTATCCGCAGATGTTACCTTCTTCATGTATGTTCCATATTTCGAGTTTAACCAAGTAACTACGGAACCTCTACAAAAATGTATTCCCACACCTCTTTCGTAAGTTCCATCTGTCATTATCCCCCATCATTCTAGGGAACCTGGCCCATTAGATACCTCTACGATTGACCCCTTCACTCCTCGACCACTTCAAACATATCCGCATCGTCACCCAACGTATGTCGTACATGTCCCTGAGGTCAATACGGACTCTCCTCCGACGCTCTTGCTATCACCGGATCCTATCCTGCAACCTGAGTCTAATCTCCTGATTGCCCTTCGAAAAGGTATACGTAAAACACGAAATCCTTCTTCACATTATATTGATTTATGTTATCATCGTCTTCCCCCTTTGCAGTATACTTGTTTGTCTTCTTTGTCTTCTGTTTCTATTTCTAAAACTCCAAGTGAAGCATTATCTCACCCTGAGTGGAGGCAAGCAATTATTAATGAAATGTGTGCTCTTTAAAGCAGTGGTACCTGGGAATTGGTTCCTCTACCCTATGGGAAATCTTGAGTAGGTTTTCGTTGGCTTTATACTGTGAAGGTTAGTCCAGATGGTAAGATTGATCGATTTAAAGCTCGCTTGGTAGCCAAAGGATACACTCAGATTTTTGGGTTGGATTATAGTGATACCTTTTCGCTTGTACAACCATTCGACATTGGCCTCTTCGTCAACTTGACATCAAAAATGCATTCTTACATGGAGATCTTGAAGAGGAAGTATATATGGAGCAATCACCTGGGTTTGTTGCTCAGGGGGAGTCATCCAATAATGTTCGTAGGCTACTGTTTACCTTGGAAATTGGTAAACAACCGCTGATCTTCTAAAACAATAAAGTTCTAGTAACTTACAGGATCGATCAGATTGATCCTAGGACATGTGCTATGAGTGTATTTAAAATATTTCACAAATGCATTAAACAAACCTTTCGACCATGCTGGCACACAAAAAGGACGTTTCGAAATGTAAATAAAAAGTGATAAAAGGCAGGAAAATGTTTAAGTCGAACAAGAAACTTAGAGAAAGCAATGTAAAAGCAAATTCACTGAAAGACTGAAGTTTAAATGGTAAAGAAAATGCATAAAGTCTTGAATAAACTGCAGAAATGTAAATGCTTAAGGGTAAAGGCTTCTTAATGTAAAAACTGCAAAGTAAAAACTTTGTAATATGAACTGCTTGGAAATGGCAGACTGAATTAAAGGACTTCAAAGTAAAGGATCTAAGGTAAAAACTTCAAAGTAAATTGCATTGCAATGAAAGATAATGGTGATTACAATCACGTACATTCTTGCCTCACTCTTTTCTCTACACGCTTGATACTTTGAGTGATTTCAGAGTTACTTGTACAACACGATTTTTTCACACATTCTAACTCTATAACTAACCTATTTATAATACTCTAAAATAACCACCACTTGACGGTTTACTCCTAGAACACGCCACTTGGCACTTTGCATGTCTTCAACTTCTGGATATTCGCCACTTGTCCTCTTTTCAAATTCAAATAGTAGAATTTCCCTCCAATAATTAACTGTAACTGCAACGCATTATCCATAGCCATTTTACCCTGTCGAATTGACTCTTTGGACTTGGACATGTTTGAAGTCTAAAAATCATTTTCTTCGACTCAGGCTTTCAACAAATATGGTCGAAGCCTTCTTCTCCTTAAGCTTATTATTTTAATGAATAACTTCTTTAAAAGCCAAATCTATTTGAAATCATGTAGCGTCGAAATTAGGAGCTAACAAATTGCCCCCAAAAATTTCCTTTCGCCAGTATTGGTAGGAAGGTCATTTTTTGATAGAACCATTTTCGACGCTTGCGCATTTGACTATGAGAAGACGTGGTCATAACTGACCAACCCACGATCTAGAAACTATTCAGTATCTTTCAATCACGCTTATGACGTCATACCATAATGGCAAATCTTTAAACGTCTTTTCCGCCGCATCCTTGAACAGTTTTCATCATCACCTTTCTTGGAACTAGACATTTACAGTCTGATCATAACTGCCACCATTTAAACAATTTTACAAAAACAGAAACGCGTCCCACTACCCATTTTGCTCCATTGGTAGATTGTCAACCTTTCTAACTTCCAAACGCCTATAAATACCCTTTTTCCATAAATTATTAAACTTTTGCATTCAGAATTACTTGCAACCCTATTTCTTCATCCTTCAAACTCTCTCAAGAAAACCCAGAACGCATTCTCACTTTTCTTCAACTTCCAACAATGGCGTCTTCACAAACCATCCCCCAAGAAACAAAAGGTCAAAAAGGTAGAGCCACACAATTCAAGCAATCCCTTCCACCATTCTCGAACATTCCATGACCCAAGGTGGTGAAGAATCAACAGTTCATGCCAGAACCCCTTCTTGCGGAAGCGAGGAGCATTTACGAGTCTCAGGTAATGATTCCTCTCATTGTTTCTGATAAACCTTACGCTTTATATGGCCCCTTAGATGATGTTAAACCCACCGATGAAAAACTTAGTGAGTTTTTCCCTTCTTACCGTAAATCAAGACCTTTAGGGCAAAAGAGCAACCCTAAGGAGGATGAAGCTTCCCCTGATACACCCACCTTGACTAAGATGGATCTTAGGTATCTTCATGATGGTACTAGATTGGTAAGAGCTGTTAACCAGTTAAAGGATTTTGACCTTTGGATGACCCGGATGGAAAAGGTCAAAGCTGATCATTGGAAAACCATTGGAATTTATGATCTGCTTATGTTGTCGAAGACCAATATTCCTTATTGTTTGCACCTGCTGGCAGCATCACTTTACTTTTGGGATAGTACCGACTACACTTTTCATCTTCCTTGTGGGATGGTTACCCCCACACTCTTCGACCTGGCTGCCATTGCAGGGCTTCGACCAGATGGCATTTCATATGATCCTGAAACTGATGCAGAAGATACCATAGGGATCTCTGATTCCAAGCTTACATACAACCACTTCATAAACCACCACAAACGTGACACTGAAGAAATAACTGACAAGCAACACATTGCATTCCTCACCGTATGGTTGTCGAGATATATATTTTGCTCAAAATCCCTACAGGTGGCCAAGAAATATCTCACTCTGGCCAACCAACTTCACAACAACAGAGGAGTTTGCCTTAGTGGGTTAATTTTGGCAAACCTCTATGAGTCTCTCAGCGAAGGGGCAGCTCGACTCAAAGACTTGGAGGCCTAGAGCACTGTACATCTGAATGGCCCCCTCTGGCTGCTTCAATTATGGCTTAATGCAACTTTCGAAGCTAGCCTTCCCATGAAAGGGCAAGTCGGTGAGGCCTCTGCTGAAATCAAAGAAAGGAGGGTCGAAGGTACTCGCCTGGTGAAACTCACACCCAATGATGATGGGGAAACTCTCAAAGGAGCCTTCTCCAGTTACATTATGATGTTTGCCAAGCGATATGATTTCACACCCAGTATGGCCCCTTTTGCTGAAAGAAAATGTGGACCTGAGTGGTTTACAAGGCCATTCCCTAATTCATCCAAAAAATTCCATGCTGAGTCTGTTTCAATCTGGGAAGCCTTTTTGATTCCTAGATTTATCATTCAGAGGCTGAATCTTGGAAGAGATATGGCAGCCTTGATTGCTTACCAACCAAACCTTGTCTCTCGACAGTTTGGGTTGGCTCAAATTTTCCCCAAATGTATGTATGAGAAAAAAGGCCATGTAGTCCTTCATACTGCCAGTTTTGATGAAGGAGGTGCTGCAATCCCTTTCGACCGGTGGAACGTGAGAAAAGCAACTCTTTCCCCTGTGCACTTTCAACCCACATTTTTGTGCACTAAACCATTTCACAACTGGTGGTCGAAGTACTATAGTGAACAATTTCTTGATGTTGCTGCCTTCTCTTCATTACTTGACCAAGCTTTTCTTGATGTGCAGGAAAAAACCAAGAAGAGTAAGTTCATTCATGTCAAATAAATTCAGGCCTTCCAAAAGTACTTTGAAACTATCTATCGACCAAATGATATTAGTCGAACCGTTCGTGAGGCTGCTGTCACTTTGAAGGAGAAATTTCTACAAAAAATGGATCAGTTGAAAATCCCTTCAAACGTTCCTCTTGAGAAACGTTATGAGGTGGCTTTTGAACTCTTTCCTCCCAAGTTCCCTCGACTGCCTAACACTGATTTTGGAGTGCCACTTGCCCCCCATTTCCAGACTGGTTTGTCTGTGGTGAGCACCTAAAACTCCTTCGACAGCAGTCTCAACCGAAAGCCCAACAGGTGGTTGCGACTAAACATACACTGGACAGTTTCAAAGGACCCCTTCATATAGGGGTCGAGGATGTTCATGTCGAATCCGAAATATATGAAGGTTTGAGGCCCTCGATTTGTGATTTTTAACTAACCACTCAATTATTAATCTTGTAATAATCATCTGTCTTTCAGCTACGAAAAGGAAACTGAAGGCACAAAGGTATTTCATATCCCTTGCCTAAATCTTTTTGTGTAACCAACTTCTAATATTTGCATCACCTTTTAGACTGCTCGAAAACCTCCAACGCCTTCAAAAAAGGGCAAGAAAGGTGCTCAAACAGTTGTCCCTTCAGATGCTGATGATGAATCCCCTGAGGAGGCAGTGGCTAAAAAGAAAAGGAAGCTTATCAAAGCTTCTGGAGCTACCACCCAATCCTCCTCAAAGGCAGCCAGAATTCTTGAGAAGACACCTGCTGATAGTGGTGTCAAGAGACAACTCTCCCAGATTGTGTCGAAAACGACTGTTGGTGACCTGAGAGCGCAAACTCAAGTCCTGATGCCGCAACTGTACAGGTATGCACACTATCTTTACTCAGCATTTGCATTCATTATTTAGATTTCTTTCAATCTTATTCTCTTTACTTGTGGTCTTCAGGCTGATGTAGGTGGTTTTAACCCACCACAAACTTCATTCAGCTTTGCAACAACTATCCTGAATAGCCAAGGTGAGCCAACTTATCTCCCTACCTCTGACCTTGGTTCTGGATATAGTTCACTGAGTGAAATTAACCAACCTATTCCTCTTACAGTTCCTCCTTCTGAAGCAGATGAAACAAACAAAAACTCGCCCACCAGGACGAACACTCAACAATCCCAAATCGATGGCTCTAACCATGAAGAGGATGATGTTTCTAACCAACAACCTCTCGACCATACAGAGACCATTGCCATGGACGTAGAAGGAAGGCCAATTGAAGAGGAATAAGAGGAGGTCTAAAATGAAGAAGAACAAGAAGAAGAGAGGGAAAGGACTGAGCAGGATCAGACCCATTCACCTGTGGCTGAAACAGGTCCTATCAACAATCCAACTCCTGGGCCTACAGTCACTTTGACTACTGGAGGATCCCCCACTGGAGACCCACTGGCTGCCCTTAAATGGTTGAATCCTCGAGAGTATGCCAGAATGATACTTGGGAAGAAGTACAGCTCTTCAGGTACTAGCCTTAGTACTTCGACCAGTTCTGGGGGTCCAGCTCCAGATGACTTTGCCAGCCCTATCCTTCAAAAGATCAAAGACAAATTCTTCAAGGGAGACACCCACAATGTCTTACTTTCAGATCGAACTGCTCCTCTCTTCTTGAAAGATAGCCTCCAAAAACTGGACCTTTCGACTCTTAGTAAAGATGTGTCTGAATTCCTTGTAGAGTTAACTGCTTTAATAAATCAAATGTCTGAGGACTTCAAACTTCTTCCCAAGATCCAACACACCATTGAAGTTACAACTGGACTGGAACATTCAGCTTGGGATGAAGCACACGCATTCGAAGCTAAGGTCGAAAGTCTGGAGATTGACCAAAACAAAAGGCATGCAGAGATAGAGTCGAACCAAAAGGACATTTATACCTGGAAGCTGCAAATTAAAGAACTGCAAAACAAGATTTCTAACGCTGAAAAGCGCAACCTTGAGCTGAAAGACTTCGACGATACTGAAATGGACAGAGAGCTAAAGCGCACTATAGACTTCCTTGACAAGGCCCAAACGCTTGAAAAGGAACTTTCAGCAGCTAAGCTCAACAAAGCTCTGTGTGAGAAACGCCTTAAGACTCACAAGGTCAACTTTCTTGAGTTGAAGTCGAAGCTCCCTTTTTATTGTCCTATGATTTCTTATTTGTAGTTCTTTTCTTTTTTATCATCATGTTTTCTGGCCCTTTTGAGGCCCTATATAAAGACAATCTCAATGCCCCCTGGCATCTATCTAAATACTTCTGTTTGCTATTGGCTCTTCGACTTGCAAAATCTTTGATAAAATCATGGCGTATTTTCTCTTAAACTTTGCTAATATTTGTAATTAAAGTACTCTGCCTCTTTTCTTGGAAATCATGAAAATAACGCAGCTTTTAACAGCTTAGTGTTCCAACGGCACAAGTTTCTATTCCATAAAGGAATATTAATAGCGTGACCCTAGGGTATATTCCCAAGAGCAATTTCACGTGTTTATATTGTTGATTGGAAAATCCTTACAAGGATTTGCCTCTATAAAATCCTCTTCACATGAGCCATATTTTGCACCCACTGAAGTAAGCATGAGTACTTCCTCAAAGAAGGCAGTGACCAAGAAAGTGGCTGAGGAGACAAAGAAAGTTGAGGCAACAACTACTGCCTACAATGATACTTCAACTGGAGCAACCTCTCGCGCCAAGAAGCGAGAAACTAAGATGAAGGTCCCCAAGAAAGGACATTCCAAAGCACAAAACTCTGATGATGAAGCTGACGAAGATTATGTCACCTTCCTCAACTCTATTAATTGGAGAGACTATGAATGATCTTTCTCCTAGGTTTCATGTTGTTGTACTTGTTTCCTTTCCTTTGTATGCCATTTTGGCCTCACATGGCCTATTTTGGCTTTTACAATTTTAATAAGACTTATGTTCTAATATGAATCTCTTGCAAAATAGGCTTATATTTTTTCAAATATTTCCCATTTACCCTTAAGACTCTTAGATCACCCTCAATCTCCTGAACCTCGTAAGCATTATTACTAAATGCCTTAATAATTCGAAAGGGGCCTTCCCACTTAGGGGACCACTTCCCTAAAGATCCGGTATTTCTATCCATAGGCAAGATCACTTTCCACACCAATTCCCCAGCTAAAAAGGTTTTAATCTTGACCTTTTTGTTATAAGACTTCTCCACCCTTTTCTTTTACCTTTTCAGTAACTCCAACTCATGGAGCCTTTCTCCGTCTAAATCCACTAACTCAACAAGCATCATATTCCAATAAGACTCAGATGGGATCTCATGATGCCTTTGGATCCTTATGGACTGAAGATGCATTTCTACAGGCAAAACTGCATCATGACCAAATGTCAGTCGAAATGGGGTAGTATTAGTTGCCCCTTTTGGGGACGTTCGACATGCCCAGAGTATTTGGCCCAAAGTTTTATGCCAATTTCTTGGCCTTTTTCCCACATGTTTTTTTATCAACCCAATAACTACTTTATTTACCGCTTCGACTTGGCCATTAGCTTGAGCATAATAAGGTGTGGATGTTAAAAGCTTGAATCCTATTTCTTTAGAAAACTCTTGCATTTTTCGACCAGTGAAGATTGATCCTTGGTTTGTTGTATTTGTATCTGGGATTCCAAACCTATAGATGATGTGTTTCTGGATAAATTCAATCACATCTTCTTGATCAACATTTGGTAAAGGGATAGCTTCGACCTATTTGGTAAAATAATCGATACCTACCAAAATGTACTTATGATTTTTAGATGATGCTGGTCGAATTTCTCCAACCAAATCCAAAGCCCATCCTCTAAAAGGCCAAGGTTTCACTATAGAGTGTAATTCACTTGCAGGGACGTGTTGAATGCCAGCGTGAACTTGACATTCCTGACAACCCTTAGAAAATTCGATACAATCTTTTAACATGGTAGGCCAATACATGCCTTGTCGAAATAACAACCATTTCATTTTATGGCCTACCTGATGTGCCCCACACGCCCCACCATGGACAGTCGAAAGGGCCAAATACGCTTCTGCCTCACTAAGGTACTTAAGCAATACTCCCTCAGGAGTCTTTTTGAATAATTCATTACCCAACAAGACATAACTCAAAGCTTGATACTTGATTTTCCTTTCTGTCGAAGATATTGGATTTTTTAGATAATCTACTATAGGTTTTCTCCAATCCTTGTCAGTTATGCTATCAACTGCCAGAATTGTAAAATTATCTTCATCAGCGTATCCAAGCTTAGTTTCTTCCAAATCTGATGGGGCTAATCCTACTGACACCACCCTTCCTCTGACTTCAACTTCGATTGCATCTTGTAATTTGTCTTTCGAAACTTTATACCCTGATGCAATCTGAGCCAAGTCATTAGCTACCTGGTTTTCCAGTCTAGGGATGTGTTGAAAACTAACTGCGTCGAACTTTTTCAACAGTCAATTCACAACTACAAAGTACATAATCAAGTTTTCTTTTATGCACTTGTACTCCTTGGTAACTTGTTTTATGACCAGTTCTGAATCTCCCATTATTTCGACATAAGTTGCCCCCAATTCCAACAATACTTCAAGTCCAGCAATTAAAGCTTCATATTCAGCTTCGTTGTTTGAACAACGGCCTTCAATTTTATACTTAAGTGTTGTTGGAATTTTATTAGGAGAAATAACAAGCACTCATATGCTTGTCCCATCTTTGTGGCTCGACCCGTCGAATTATAACTTCCAAGGTTCCACTTCAAGATAGTTCAGAGGGGTCTCATTTGTAGAATGGTCAACTATAAAGTCTGCCACTACTTGTCCTTTAACAGCTTTTAAAGGCTTATAAGTTAAGGAATATTCAGTTAATGCTAATGCCCATTTTCCAATTCGACTATGCAAAATAGGTTTGGACAACATATGTTTAATAACGTCATAACGAGAAGAAACATAAACATCAACTGGTTTTATATAATGCTTCAATTTTGTACAAGAGTAATACAAACATAAACATAATTTTTCAATCATGCTATATCTAGTTTCTGCATCATTTAGAACTCTACTAAGGTAATAGACGACCCTTTCGACACCATCATCATCCTCTTGAGCTAACATGCCCCCTAAAGTCCTATCTGACGCAGCTATGTACAATCTCATACACTTATTGCGACAAGGTGGTGAGAGAATCGGGGGGTGACTCAGGTACTCTTTGATTTTGTCCAAGGCTTCCTGTTACGCTTGCCCCCAGTCGAACCCATCCTTGCTAGCTCGAAGCAATGGCAAAAAGGCTTGCGTTTTCCCACTCAAGTTGGATATAAACCTCCTCAAGAAATTTATTTTGCCCAAGAGAGACTGCAATTCCTTCTTTGTTGATGGCACTTTTGCTTCCATAATGGCTTTGGTTTTATTCTGGTTAATTTTGATCCCCTTCTTGTGGACCACAAAGCCTAAGAAATCCCCTGCCTGCACACAAAAAGCACATTTGAGAGGATTCATTTTAAGACCATGCTTTCTCATCCTTTCAAAGGAATGTCGAAGATGGCTTAAATGATCTTTTCCTGAAAAAGACTTAACAACAATATCATCAATATAGATTTGCATAAAAGTCTCAATAAAATCATGAAAGATCGAATTCATTGCTCGCTGGTAAGTTGCCCCATCATTTTTTAGACCAAAAGGCATTACTACCCATTCATAAGTGCCTAATGCCCCTGGACATCGAAAAACAATTTTTGGGACATCTTCCTCAGCAATGAATATTTGGTTATAACCAGAATAACCATCCAACATACTCAAGTATTCATGCCCTGCAGCAGAATCAATCAACATTTCTGCCACAGGCATAGCATATTCGTCTTTAGGGGTTGCAGAATTTAGATCTCTAAAATCTATACAGACCCTTAAAGAACCATTCTTTTTAATGACTGGTACAATATTAGCTAGCCATTCGACATACCTAGCTGTACGGATGAACTTGCATCTAAGTAACCTTTCAACTTCCTCTTTGATATTTGAAAGGATTGTTGGGGAAAACCGTCTTGGATTTTGCTTGACTGGCTTTTTCCAGGTATGATTGGCAACTTATGTTCAACAAGCTCTCTCCTCAAACCAGGAATTTCGTCATAGTCCCAAGCGAAGCAATCCTTAAATTCCTTCAATAGTTGGACCATTTCGACTTTGAGTTATAGGTCAAGGTTAGCACTAACATAAGTAGGCCTTTTTACTCCCCTTTCACCCAAGTCAATTTCTTCCAAAGGATCTTGCGCCAGCACTCTAATGTTATCTGACACTGGATCCCATTCAAAACCCAAAGGCTCATTATCATAAATAGCATCAAGCCTTTGATTTTGGTCTTCGATTTGAGACCCGTCAGGTGGTTCAGGCTCAAAGTCCTTACCAGGGCCTACTTCACAAATTTAAGTTGTGGCTTTGACAGCCATATGGTTGTGTGCAGCCTCCAAGGTCGCTTGTAACTTAGATTCGGCCACATAGGCCGAAATTCTTTGTAGTGCATCGAATTCAGTCATTGTTACTGAATTCACTTCCCCAGCCTGTGGGGTCTACATCAGGCTCTCCACGGTATGGGACATTGACTTCTTCCCTTATGACCTCTCTATCCCATCGATATCCCTCCACAGGGTGCAGGTGTAATGAGCAGAATGCATGGTCATCTGGGGTGAAATCAAATTTTGCTAGAGTACAAGGCGCAATATGCGCCAAGTTTTTATCAAACTCGACACCATCAACATGATTAACAGGCATCTTAAAGTACCCTTGATCACCTTCAATGTTTTCTACTATACCATCAGGTCTCCAGATTGTGATCCACTGGTGCATTGACGAAGGTACAGCTCCAACACCATGGATCCATTCCCTCCCCAGCAGAAGGTTATAGTTAGCTTTGCTTTCGACTACCATAACCAAGGTAGGTCTTGTTAATGTTCCCACAGTTAAATCAACCTGCAGAACGCCAAGAGTGGTACCAATTTTCCCTTCATAGTTAGAAAGGACCATGTTGTGGGGTTTAAGATCAGAGTCAAATTTACCGATCTTGCTTAGTAGGAAATGTGGCATTAATTTGACTGTAGCCCCACAATCCACCAAGATTTAATTCACAACCACGTTCTCTACTTTCCCTGTAATGTACAGAGGTTTCAAGTTCCCTTTCATGGCCTCAGTTGGTCGTTCAAAGAAAGCATTATGTTCCTCGACACAGCCATTGTTCATCACATAGTAGCACACAGGTTGGTGCGCTGCCATTTCAGCCTCAGCGTTGGCATCCAAGTTTTCTACTTCAGTTATCCTATCATATTCTCTTGGCATTACTGAAACCACATTAACAATGATGTTTAAAGAGGCATCAGAGTCAGAATCGAAGTTGTGAGTCGAATCTTCGTCTTCGGCTGCTTCGACTGCAAACCTCTCAGCTTCTTCCTTCTTGGAAGTAAACAACCTACACCCCACTGGCATCTTATTTGTTATTTTTGTCCCAACATCTTTATTGCTAGCAGGCAGAATGTTCGTACTAGTTTCAGTTAGATCTTTGGCCTGAGCTTCCCTCAAAGCCTTCCTTCGTCTATGTTCCCTTCTCCACTAGGACCTAGACATAGGATTTTTGTCTTTGTAATTCTCAGAAATATAGGCTGCTTTATTGGAGGACTTGAATTCTTTCTGGTACTCCATTGAAGAACCTCTAGCTACGTCGAAATTCTTCCATCTCTGTTTACCTTTCCCTGCTGCTTCAACTGGTTTGACCCACTTTCCAGTTGGTACCTCACTGCTAGGCTTGAAAGTAGCCTGCTTAGCCCTTGGCATTTGTGGCCTTTGGCCATATTGTTTTTGAGTAGCTTTCCTTGGGTCGAAACGCCCTGGCCTTTGAGCAGCTCTTTTCTCACGTCCAGATTTGGCTTCTTTCCCCGCTTGGAGGCTATGACAGCTTCTATGTCGAAGATAGCACTGCATCGAGGGCACAACATGACTTCAGAGTTCTTTCCTTGGCACCTGTGGAGAAAATCAACAATGGTTTCTTCTTCTCTGGGATAAGCCAGCTTGTTGCAGTCTTCTTGACAAACCTGTTCATCAATATCCATGGCTTGTCTGTTAGTCACTTCGACCATGTTTATGTCAACTTCATCTTTTAAGCGCATTTTGGAGAAGTTGACATCAAGGTCTTCAGCAGCCTCATCCATCTGTCTGAAACGGTCAGCAGTTTCTTTTGTTACCATCTGCAATTTTGATGCTTCAGCTTCGTCATGGATCTCGACTGTAGCCTCAGCGTCGAACCTTTGAACCTCAGAAGATGTCCTAAAGTAGTGTTCAGCATCCATACATGTCAAATGTTCGAGCTGGCAGCCATCCATTTCCTCGACTTCTCTAATGAACACAACATCATTGGTAAGGTCTTCAGTAACCTC
This sequence comes from Lathyrus tuberosus, assembly GCA_022829125.1. Lineage (NCBI taxonomy): Eukaryota > Viridiplantae > Streptophyta > Magnoliopsida > Fabales > Fabaceae > Lathyrus > Lathyrus tuberosus. The sequence goes on from JALAZF010000097.1 coordinate 15,393,651, forward strand.
AACCACTGTGGCATTTCTGCCAAGAGCTTCATTAGTGCTAACACTGTCGGAGCTGCTGTCAGATTCCTCAGCTAATTCGACCATGTTAACCTCATGGGGATTTGTGTAATTTGTTTCAGCTACTTCAAGAGGGTTGGTATCAATCTTCATCTAGGTCTTAGTTTTCTCCCCAAATTTGAGTCTGCCTTCCTGAATAGCATTCTGCACCAGATCCCTGAAAAGAAAACATTGAGAAGTTTTATGACCCAAATAATTATGGTATTTACAAAAGCCTCTCTTTTTTCTTTGCTCTAAAGGTGGTATTTTAGCACCAAGAGGCACTAGTATTTGACCATCCTTAACTAACAAATCAAAAATTTCGTCACATTTAGTGATGTCGAAAGTGTATGTTTTCTTTGGGAACCTATCGTTCTTTTCGGTTTCGACAAGGTTTTTCCCATTTGAAGGGACTAATAATTTACAAGAATAAGGAGGACCTTGCTTAAGTTCAGCAAGATCTATTTCACTTTCGTCGAACCTAACAGGCTCGTCATACAATTCTTCGATGCCCTCCTGGTATTCGACGTAAGCCACCTTCTTGTTTTTGTTCACCCTAGCTTTCTCATCCTTGAGACGCTCTAACTGTCGAACTCTGTCAGCTAACTGGGCCATATCCCTTAGATACTGGGTGTCCAATTTTTTCCTGATAGAGTAATCAAGGCCACCAGCGGCCATTTCGACAAGTTCATGCTCAGGCACTTGTGTAAAGCACCTAGCCTTAAGTAGTCAAAACCTGTTCAAGTAATCATCTATTGGCTCATTGAACTTTCATTTCACACTAGCCAATTCTTTCAAACTAATTTTAGTCTGCCCCATGTAAAATTGCTCATGGAACAAACGTTCTAACTGGGTCCAATTACAAATCGAACCAGATGGTAACGTAGTGAACCACGTGAATGCATTTTTAGTGAGGGAACTAGGGAAATACTTCACCCTTAGACTCTCATCATTCGCAATCTCACCAGCTTCGATCAGGTAGCGCGCCACATGTTCGACGGTAGATTCTGTAGTATCTCCTGAAAACTTAGTAAACTTTGGTACTTTCGTCCTGGGGGGTAATTCAGCCTGGAGTATATAGTCTACTATAGGCGAAGTGAAGTTTGGCCTAGAAAAACCCATATTCAGGCCATTTCGAGCCATTATTCTCTCGACCATGGCTGCCAAATTGTTCTCTGCTGCTACATTATTGCGTCGAACTTGATTCACCACATGATCAGCATTTTGATTTCTGTTTACTAACACCATCCTTGGTTCCTCCTCTTCAAGTATAGGTATTTGATTCCTAGGAGGCTCCTCCCTAGGTGGTTCGACCAACTCTGGATTCACCGGATTCACTTATTGAGCATTTTCCCTCCTCTCGACTCCTTGATTTTGGTGTTGAACAGGAGCGGGCATTCCCATGAATTATGCTATACGCGTCATCTGGGTTGTCATCATTTGATTGGTTTGAGTAGTATTCTGAATCAATGGCTGGAAAATCTCTCCCATTGTCTGAGACAAAGTATGTACCATTTGCATGTTGCTCTCATCCATCTGTTGCCTCAAATATGCTGCAGATTCATTTGTTAAGTTGGGTCCTTGAGCAGAAAATCCCAAACCTATGGACTGGTTGTTTCGACCCATGTTAATTCCAGAACCTGACTCCTGTAAAGGGGAGGATATCACATTCTCTGAAAATATTGGGGGTGCAGTACGTAAATTCTACATCATTGTCGTTGGCATGCCATAGATTGGATTCCTAGGAAAAGGCTGTGAAAATCCTGGGGGAGGAAACTGCCTATACGTCGAACTTCTTCCTGGTGGAATCTGAGGATTTGTCACTGATGGGCCAATGTACTCTAGGATTGGCTATGTGTAAGGCCTCACATATGTCGCCCCTGGTCCTGCAGTCGAAGGCGCTGGCTCTTTCACCATGGTTAACACTGTTGACCCTCCTGTCGAAGGAATTGGAGTTGGCGCCACAGTACTTCTTGGTATTTCTTGAGGAACGATGGTGCTGTTCTGAGCGCTTGAACTGCTTGGTTGAGGATTCGTCCCAGCAGAACTGGGATTTGGATTTCCTTGGCCAGATGCCATTTTCCTCGTGTTTCTTCTCTTTGGTCTATATTCGTTTGAATTAGCTACCTTTCCACTTCTCAAGTGCATACAATGAAGTTTGCCACAATCTCGACCAATGAAACAAAAAAATTACAAAAAGGCAGTTATAAAACTTCCTTTTGACAAGTATTTAAAAGTTATAAACTTCCAAATACACGTTTATCACTGTCCCACTGGGCGTGCCAATTTGTTTACCTTGGAAATTGGTAAACAACTGCTGATCTTCTAAAACAATAAAGTTCTAGTAAATTACAAGATCGATCAGATTGATCCTAGGACATGTGCTATGAGTGTATTTAAAATGTTTCACAAATGCATAAAACAAACCTTTCGACCATGCTGGCACACAAAAAGGACGTTTTGAAATGTAAATAAAAAGTGATAAAAGGCAGGAAAATGTTTAAGTCGAACAAGAAACTTAGAGAAAGCAATGTAAAAGCAAATTCACTGGAAGACTGAAGTTTAAATGGTAAAGAAAATGCATAAAGTCTTGAATAAACTGCAGAAATGTAAATGCTTAAAGGTAAAGGCTTCTTAATGTAAAAACTGCAAAGTAAAAACTTTGTAATATGAACTGCTTGGAAATGACAGACTAAATTAAAGGACTTCAAAGTAAAGGATCTAAGGTAAAGACTTCAAAGTAAATTGCATTGCAATGAAAGATAATGGTGATTACAATCACGTACATTCTCGCCTCACTCTTTTCTCTACACGCTTGATACTTTGAGTGATTTCAGAGTTACTTGTACAACACGATTTTTTCACACATTCTAACTCTAGAACTAACCTATTTATAATACTCTAAAATAACCACCACTTGAGGGTTTACTCCTAGAACACGCCACTTGGCACTTTGCATGTCTTCAACTTCTGGATATTCGCCACTTGTCCTCTTTTCAAATTCAAATAGTAGAATTTCCCTCCAATAATTAACTGTAACTGCAACGCATTATCCATAGCCATTTTACCCTGTCGAATTGACTCTTTGGACTTGGACATGTTTGAAGTCTAAAAATCATTCTCTTCGACTCAGGCTTTCAACAAATATGGTATAAGCCTTCTTCTCCTTTAGCTTATTATTTTAAAGAATAACTTCTTTAAAAGCCAAATCTATTTGAAATCATGTAGCGTCGAAATTAGGAGCAAACAGCTACACATGTCTCTTTATGGTCTTAAGCAATCTCCGAGAGCTTGGTTTAGCAGATTCAGCATTGTAGTACAACGGTTTGGTATGGTCTGTAGTGAAGCTGACCATTCTGTTTTTTATCGTCACTCACCCCCAAGGGTGTATTTATCTTATGGTGTATAAAGATGACATTGTCATAACTAGTAGTGATCAGCAGGGAATACTCTAGTTGAAATAACATCTCTTGAAACAATTCCAGACAAAAGATCTTGGTAAACTCCGTTATTTCTTGGGTATTGAAATAGCCCAATCTAAAGATGGTTTGATGATTTCTCAGCGGAAATATTCTATGGATATTTTGGAAGAAACAAGTTTGTTAAATGCTAAACCAGGCGATACTCATTTGGATCTAAGTGTCAAACTACTACCCAATCAGGGGGAGCCTCTATCTAACTCAGGAAGGTATAAGAGATTGGTTAGAAAGTTGAATTATCTCATAGTCACTCGTCCGGACATTTCTTTTGCAGTCAATGTGATAAGTCAGTTCTTAAATTCCCCTTGTCATGAACACATAGATGTTGTTATGCGGATTCTGAGATACATCAAATGTGCTCCAGGAAAAGGTCTTGTGTATGAGGATAAAGGACATACCCAGATAGTTAGATACTCCGATGCTGATTGGGCATGGTCACCCATTGCCAGACGATTCACCTCTGAGTATTGTATCTCAGAAAGAAACTAACCCGATAGTGAGATAAAACCAAACCCGAAGTGCAGAGCACGAGGATGTTGGTAGTACTACATAAATATAGAAATATGATGAATGGGTTTTGTAATATAAATATCTAACACTGAACAAAAACTATCCAACCATTACTTTTCTCTTTCCTCAATTTCTAAGTATAATATACTTTTGAAACTTTTAATAATTGTCGTTAAGCTTTAAATCTATAAATTTTATAAACATTCATTACTCTTTTCAAATTCATGTCTAATTAATAAGGCAATTTCTTAATACACCACCCATGTTTCTTAGACACCACGCGAAATTTCTTTTTTGCCCCCTGATTTCGGATGTGCACATTTGGACGCACCATTTTTTTTTAAAACGTTGATTTGTTCCGAATGTGCATATCAGGAAAAATCCCTGATCTGTAGATCCGGAACAATTTCTTATTAATTCGCGCCAGACCTTCTCCCTCCCCCTCATTCTTTACATTTTCATATTCCAAACAACCAAACTCTCTCAAACTCTCAAATTCTCAATCCCACAAATCCCGACCTTTTTCACTCGAGTTCGGCGCAGAGCAACTTCTACAACGATCAAGACACTCTAAATCCTCTGTATCTCAATTTAATCGGCAAGTTTTCGAATTTTAGAGTTTCGGAGTTATTTTCGAGTAATCGATTTAGAGTATACATTTAGGTGTAGAAATTGTTAGGTAGTATGAATAACATAGGTTAGAGACAATGTAGGTATTGTTTGCTGCTTCAAACGGACGATCAGGGCATTAAAATGCCCTTTTCTATGGTACAGTAGTCATGGTTGCGTTTTTAGAACTTCAAATACGTACCAGATGTGCAGATCCGGAAACATTTTAACGTTAAATATTCTGAGTGCTTCCGGATGTGCAAATCCGGAAAAACACAACGTTAAATATTCTGAGTACTTCCGGATGTGCAAATCCGGAAGAAACTTGGTCTCTATTTTTTTTTTTTTGTTTTTTTTTAATTATTTTTAAAAAATTATAATTTATTTATTATGCTTTGCAGATTACATGGCTGGCAAAGACGATCGTGTCATACATGAACGGACAACTCAACATGCATCAGTCCGACATGAGCGGACGCAGTTTACAGCCGAGGGTTCCGGCGTTGAGGGAGTTGGGGTAGCCCCTACAGCTGAGGGACATCCTACACCTACACCACATCCTACACCACAGCCTTTCACCTCACAGGTTCAGGCCACTCCCCCGTCAGCCGCCGATTCTACATCTCTGAGGCGTCGGGCTCCTACTGCTAGTTCATCAGGTTTCCAGCCCCCACGCAGGCGTCGTCGGGAGACTCCAATTCCATCAGCTGCTCCTATTTCATCCCCTGTTCCTGTTCCTGAGGGTGATCACCCAGCACATGAGGGTGGTGACGGCGATGACGATTTCGATGAGCTAGACGGTTACCCTGGGGGACCGTCTGATATAGGGATGTTCGCGGACCGGTTTGGTTCGGTTTTGAGTGAATCCGATACCCAAACCGATCAAAAATATATGGATTGGTTTGGATTGGATTTTCACTTTTTTTTTATAAAACTCAAATCGAACCAAACCGAGAAATAACGGGTTGGTTTGGGTTGGATTGATCGGATATATTAGAAACAAATATGTGAAAATATTTTTAAAATTTTTTAATTTACATCAACTAATTTTCTATAATAATATAGTTTTTTTTATGTATTTTCGTATTTTCATATGGATTGTGAATGTCACAAATATATTTCCTTTTCTTTTTTTTTTAAGTTGAATATCTTATACTAGTTTCCATTATAATGATATAAATTATATGAATTAATATGGTTGGTTCGGGTAGACGGGCTCGCGGTAGAATTTTGAAAATCCGTTGCTCAAACCAATTAACATCGGGTTTCATTGGTTTGGTTTGGTTAATGCCTGAACTAAAAAAATATCTGACCCAAACACCATGGTTTGGTTTAGATTCCGGTTTGGTTCGGATTTGCCCGAACCAATGAACACCCATAGTCTGATATGTCCCTACTCGTGGGGTACTCTGAGCATACTGCCAGATATGTCTGGCTAGGACAGGTAACCTTTCTCGGTTTATTTATAGAATTGTTTTCGTTGAAAATATTTTCATTTGTAACATTGTTTTATTTGGAAATTTTCAAGAGAAGGATTCCCAGAAGTTCTATAACCATGGGGGCAAGGTTATAGATATGATGGCGGAGCTGCCAGGGGATGAGTGGTTCCAGACTGCACTTGCTACCTCTGGTCTCGGAGGCCTTTCTAGGATTGGGTATCCCCAGATCATGTACGGTATGCTGATGGCCTTTGTTGAGAGATGGCACCCTGAGACATCCTCATTCCATCTACCGTACGGCGAGCTCACGATCTCACTCGACGACATCTCATGCCTTTTACATCTACCGATCACGAGTACCCTTCTCCATCACGGTAAGATGTCGAAGGTGGAGGCGATGGAGATGCTGACTAAGGAGCTTGGGGCTACCCAGATGAGGCACTTGCGGAGGTGACCCAGTTGAGAGACGCACACGTCCGGTTCTCCTTTCTGACAAGCAGGTTTCGTGCGGAGTTTGCAGAGGCAGGACGAGGAACAGGTGATGCAGCTGAGGTGGCGATCCACAGGCAGCGTGCCCTGAGATGCTACTATCTGTTTTTGCTTGGCACGCAGCTGTTTGTGGACACCAGCGCCACTTACGTTGATATCGTTTACCTCAGGTACCTTTTGGATCCCACAGAGATCCATGGGTACAACTGGGGGGCGGCTACGCTGGCATTCACCTATTCTAGGCTCTCAGATGGTTGTCGCTGGGAAACAAAGACTGTGGCAGGCAGCTGTACACTATACGTGGTAACAATCTTATATTCTAGTCTTTTTTTTCATTTTTTTCTTTCTATATTCATTATAATGTTTGACACCGATGTTATGTTTTCCATTTCAGGCGTGGATATTACAGCACTTTCCCAAGATTACTGGTTGGGGGAGTGTCGAGGGGTACACTGAGGATATGCCACGTGCTGCTGCATTTCCCCTGCTCAGAGGGAACCAGGTGCCCGATCCCTACAGAGTTTATCTTGATCGGGTGGCTGCTGAGGACATTTTTTATGACGGCTATGTCGATCACCGTGTGACGCGCCCGTTCGCCGAGGTTTCGTTGTTCTCAGGATGGTTAGCATGCAGCTCGACCATTACTGCTCGATACCTGCCAGAGCGCGTCTTGTATCAGTTCGGTTACATGCAGATGATCCCCAGGATGCCTCATGAGTCTGGTCCTCTAGGCTTGACCCGTGTGCAGATAGATGAGATATATGTTGACTTCTAGTCCCACTTGGTACCGGAAGAGGCTCGGGCGACCAGAGTGCCGATAGACTAAAGCGTTGTTGTCGGGTACATCATGTGGTTCTATACCGTCTCACACCCATGCATGGTGCCCACTGCTGAGGGATCGCCACCCAGGCATGCTCATCAGGAGATATTAGAGGAGCGACAGTCTCAACTGGACCATACTCAGGATGTCCCACCTCACTGTCGTGAGATAAAGGAGATAGCGCGAGCGGCCATTGCGGACAGTCACCTCCCTGATGGCTCTGGTGGCAGACTTGCCATGGATAGGATTATTGAGATTGCTCGGGGGCACTTAAGTACCGCAGACATCAAGCCAGGACGGCGTGTAGGGGCAGAGGAGCAGGGGAGCCACGAGAGATCCTTCACCCTACACAGTAGTTTTTTGTTTGATGTATTCTATTTTTATTACATTTGATCCGGAGTATTCGAACGGGTCCACGTAAGTTGGTCGTCAGATGGCGAGGTGCTCGGATGGATGCTGGTCGTCAGGCGTGCAAAGTGTTCGGCTTGTGAATGAGGAGTGGAGGGGGTGTACCTGCAAGGCACTTCGACGCTCAAGTAAGAAAGGGTCAGAGAAAAGGGGCAAGTACAAAGTATGAATTCTTAGGGTGAAAAATGGATACCTGACCCTCTCAAGCGAGAGGGTTTATATAGAGCCCCCAGCGCGTGGCTAACGGTCCTATTTTTGGGGCGAAATAGTCGTTTTCCCAAAGAATAGGTAACTGCCCAAACTAGCCGTTATGTCGGGCAGGATGCCAGAAGTTAGCTGTTATGTCGGGCATAGACGCAGTTCCGGGCACCTGTCCATTGCTGTTCGGGCAGCGAGGAAGTCGTGCGTAACGGGCATTAAAGTCGGGGAGGAACGTTGCGTTCCTTGCCCGGTTGGAGGGGCAGATATGTCAATTTTTCCCCTCTGTGGATTGGGCTTAGGCAGTTTGGGCCGCTCTGGAGCAGAGGCGGATTGGGCCAATTCTAGCCATTGGTCCAGTCCAGAACAGGAGCCCCCCAAGTCGTTGCTCCCGAGCATGGGAGTGATGACTTAAGGACTGCTCGTCGCTCGGGGGAGCTAACGCGGAGTCGTCGTTTGGAGACGAGGATGATTGCCTCGAGGTGCTCGTGGCCCTCTGTGTCCATGATGTTTGTGGTCATGACCCTATTGCCCGGTATTCGGGAAGATAAAGCGTCAGACAAAATGGGAAACGTTGGGCTGCCACGTGTGCATCGAGCCCTGCGTAGCAGTTAATAGGTAATTATGGCTAGTGGGTAGTCATTATTACCTACGGGCGCGTGTGCGCACGTGCCCCTCAGTATAAAAGGGGGAAGGTTGTCCCATTTTGCACTTTTTCCCTTCTGATTTCTCTTCGTCGTCATCAGAGTTCTTGCTCGTCGCCGTCTTCAGAGCAACCGACCACCGTGCCAAGTTTCGAGCAGCCTTTCTCTTCTACTTAAATCAAGTAAGTTTTTTGATTTCCAGTTTGTTCCATTTTCTCTTATTGTTAATGGTAGATTGCATGCGGCTAGGGTTAGTTCTAGGTGACAAAATAGGTAGGTTTCCGGCGAGTGTTGGTGGTGGGCGGTGGTTCTGCCCTTCTGCTGCATCAAGCATCTCGCCGGAGTAGGTAGCGCGTTCGGTGAACGTGGTGGTCCACGTCCTGGTTGTGAGTCGTGACCACCGCGTCTTACCATCTTCTGATGGATTGGTGAATTTTCCGGTAGAACGTTTCCAGATTCCGGTGGAGCTTTGCAGTTTCCGGCGGAGCTTCAAACAGAATATGGGCACGAGCGCGGGGAGGTTCCTCGTTGGAAGATGGTATGTCTCGGGCGTCTCCTCGCGGGGAGGTTTTTCTTTCTTCGTTCGATGTTAGGGCTTAGGCCGGGCACGTTGTCCTTAGCCTTCTGCGCGCCCTTTCACTTGACTTAGCGGTGGAAGGGTGGATTTGATTTCTTGTCGAATTCACTATATTTCTCTGCTTTTTCAGGTGATCATAGTGGCGATGGAGCCAGAGAGGGAAGTTATCCCAGTTACATCCGAGGAGGAAACTGTCTCCGAGGAGAGTAGCAGCGCAACGGCCTCGAGTTCTGCGTCTTCGAGCTCGTCGGCATCGAACTCCTCGAACGAAGTCGAGGAGGAAGCGAGCGAAGTTGAGGGGGGAGAAGAGGTGGATGTCATGGAGGAAGACGTTGAGGGATTCTGTCCGGAGGAGTGGGAGGTGGTAGAGCCCTCCGAGCATATTTCCACGTTCGCGAGGTCTCCGGCGGACGTCTTTACCAAGGTGGGACCAGCGGGTGAATGGAGAGTGCTTTTTCCTAATTTGGACGAGCGGGTCTGCTCGAGCTTCGGGGACTGCTTCTCGATGTATGAATATGCTTTCAAGGAATTGGGGCTGAGGTTGCCCTTCGCAGACTTCCAGCGGTCGGTGTTTGAGCATCTGAAGTTGGCGCCTTCTCAACTCCACCCCAATTCGCTGGCCTTTATACGGGCTTTCGAGTTGGTGTGCGAGCACCTTGCTCTGGGGACCACTCTTCCTCTATTCTTTGTTGTTTTCCACCTATAGCGGCAGCTGGTGGGGAAAAGGTACGGATGGGTCTCTTTGAAGCAGCCCAGAAAGTTGTTCAAGCCGTTCTCGGAGTCCATCCGAACGTTCAAGGGACGGTACTTCATCGTCGAACCATTGTCTGAGGCTGCCCAGGACAGCGTGTACGCCTGGGAGGTAGGGTGTGATGAGAACGGAGAGGAGCTGCTCAACGAGGAAGGGAAGTATATTGGGGAGAGAGTGTACAAGTTCCCAATCCGCTGGACACCTGACCACTTCTCAAAGAAGCCCGGCGCTTACGTTTTTGAGCCGAGCGCGCTACGCGGGCAGGAGGTCGTGTCTTATGAGAGGTTGGTGAACTGGGTCAACTCCTTTGGTCTCGCGAGCTGCTGGACGAGCAAGGGTAATCCTATCATCGAGGAGGATGGGAGCCAGAGGGTTGAGCGTAGGTTCATCAACGTGAAGGCCCTGCTGGGGTGCAAGACTCCCGCGGATACCGAGAAGTTACTCGGTAGTCTTAGTTACTTAGACTTTATTTGTTATTTCTTTTTCCACATTACTAACGTGTTCGTTTCATTTGTGCAGGTGAGATGCCTCAAGCTCGTGATCGTGTGGTGAGGAACGCCATGGCGAGGGGTAAGGCTGGAGCGGCTCCCCCTAAGACCCGGACTGTTGCTGGTACTCGTGCTCCTCCCCTTGTTCAAACTGCTCCGGGGACCTCTTCTACGCCCTCTCCTGGTCCGCGGGACTCTCCATTGCCTTTGACCGGGCTGGCGAAGCGGCCACGGACGTTAGAGGCTGTGGATCTGACTCGGGCCCTGAGAAGGGAAAATTTGAGCTCCCCCCGTGCATCCTTGACAGAAGATTTTTTTAGGGCAACACGCTGGTAGTTCCTCGAGCAGAGTCTCTTAGCTTGGAGGGCATGGATCGGGCGAGAAAGAGGGCGCTGGTGGCCCAGGATGCTTCTACCCTTGTGAGGATGCTGGAGATGGCGGCCGTTTACGCGGAAGGGGACACTGCGCTTGAGGCCGAACTTACTGCTGCCCGGGCTTCTGAGATGGCCTTGAAGGAGGAGGTCAAGGGTGCTCGTGAGGCGAGGAAGAAAGCCGAAGAGGAGATGACCAAGCTGAAAGAGGAGGTCACCCAGCTGAAAGCGGAGAAAAAGGCCGTCGAGGAGTTGAACAAGGAGCTGATGGCGGCCAGTGCCCCGGGTGCTGATGAACCGGACGAGATAAAAGTGTTGAAGACTAGGGCTGAGCTGGTCGCCAGCATTCTGCAGGCCGAGGATGATGGCATCATTATGGCAGTGGAGTCCTTCGAAAGTGTTGTGGCCCAGTTGCGGGTGGTGAACCCTGGGCTCGACATTTCGACCAATGGTATCCACTACCTTGCGCGAGTGGAGGATGGTCGCATCGTCTTGCCCGCAGGCCTTGTTCTTGATACCCCCGAAGTTCAGACCGAGGACCAGCCCGTGGAGGAGCAGGAACCTGAGCCCGTGTCGACTGAGCATGTGGAAGGATGAGGAGTTAGGTTATTCTGATGTTGTTGTATTTTGTTCGGCCTGCGTGCCGTTGATTTATCTGTAATCTTATTTGATTTTGGGGGGGGGGGCGTGGCCCCCTTTTTTATGTAATGCGCACAATCTTTGGCCCTTGTGGCCTTTTTTATTTAATGCCTGGTTTATGTTATTTATACAATTTTTGTTGTACTTTACATTGTTGCTGTACTTTACATTAGTTGTGCATGTATGACTGCCCGTCGGAGGGTGTGTCTGTTAACGGAGTTTTCTTTTTGAAAGATAGCTCGTTGTGTGTTGATTCGCCAGTGCGGAGAACTGGTCGGATAGCCGGGGAAGGTCCTGGCGAGGTTGCGGATCTCAGGTCACGATTGAGGCCTGAGGCCGCGGCGTGAACGTCCCATCGCGAGCTGGGGTTCTGCCAATCATGGTACTTGGGCGAAGGCGGTGCTCGGTTAAGGACCGCCGACGAGCAGAGTTCCGGCCCATTTACTTGAGCGGGATTCTGCTTTGTATGTATGCGTCGTTTGTACCTGGACGAGCATGATGACCGTTAGGTGGTCCTTTGATGCGAGGAAGCCTATGGCTACTTTAGCTATAGTATTGCTTAAGTTTCTCAGCGTTCCAAGGTCGAGGGAGTGCATCCCCGTTAAGGTTTTCGAGGAAGTATGCACCATTTCCCGTTTTGGCACGGACTATGTATGGTCCTTCCCAGTTGGCTGCTAGTTTGCCTTTGCGAGAGTCCTTGTGGTTTCTTCGTAAGACAAGGCTGCCCACGTCGAACTCTCGTCGTAAGACTTTGGCATTGTGCCTGATTGCTATTTTTTGCTTAAGAGATGCTTCGCGGAGGGCTGCTCCTGTTCGGATTTCCTCGACAAGGTCGAACTCCTCTCTTATCGCTTCATTATTCATTTCCTCGTCTAGAGGCAATTCGGTCCTTCTGGACGGTACGTGGATTTCAATGGATAAAACAGCCTCTGTGCCATATGCTAAGCGGAAAGGCGTTTCCCCGGTGGTGGACTGGGGAGTAGTGCGATATGCCCATAAGACGCTGTGGAGCTCCTCGACCCAGGCTTTCTTCGTTTCATACAGTCTTCGTTTGAGGCCACGAAGGATGACGCGGTTGGCCGCTTCCGCCTGCCCGTTGGTCTGGGGGTGCTCTACAGAAGCGAAGTGTTGCTTTGTTCCGAGATGGGCGACAAAGTCTTGGAACTTCTTGTCCGTGAATTGTGTTCCATTGTCCGTGACGATTGCTTGGGGAATCCCAAAACGGGCAAGGATATTCCGCTTGTAGAAGCGTAGAATGTTAAGTGATGTTATCTTCGCTAAGGCTTCTGCTTCTATCCATTTTGTGAAATAATCTACGCCCACTATTAGGTATTTGTTTTGGCTGGACCCCGTCACGAAGGGTCCTAGGATGTCTAGGCCCCACCAGCCGAATGGCCACGGGGAGGTCAAGCTCTTCAGTTCGTTAGGTGGAGCTAGGTGCATATCCCCGTGCCGTTGGCATTTGTCGCATTTCTTCACATGCTCCTTGGCGTCTTGCTGCATGGTTGGCCAATAATACCCTGCCCTGAGGGCCTTGCGGGCAAGGGACCTTCCTCCCAGGTGTTGGGCGTTAATGCCTTCGTGGATTTCTCGTAGTACGTGGGGACAACCTCCTCCTCTATGCACTTGAGTAGTGGGATGGAAAAGCCCCTTCGGTAGAGTTTTTTTTCGAGGATGACGTACGAGCAAGCTCTTCGTTTGATGGTGCTGGCTTCCTTGGGGTCATCCGAAAGTTCGTCCCTGGTGAGGTAGTTGTACACGGGTGTCATCCAGCAGTCGCTGTCCCCGGTCGCGTGCACGTGTAGGGTCGAGGACCCCTTATCGATGCTGGACCGGGGAAGTATCTCTTGGATGACTGACCTGTTTCCGCCTTTCCTCTTGGTGCTCGCTAGTTTGGACAAGACGTCTGCTCGCACGTTGTGTTCGCGTGGAACATGTCTTACTTCTACCGTTCTGAACTTCGACATTTTTTCCTTGACTAGGATGAGGTATTCAGATAGACTGTCGTTTTTGGCCTGATACTCCCCGGATATCTGGTAGGCTACGAGCTGAGAGTCCGTGCAGATGACGATTTCTTCCGCCCCTAGGTCTTCGGCTAGGCACAACCCGGCGAGGAAGGCTTCATACTCAGCCTGGTTGTTCGACGTGGGAAAGGACAATGTGAGAGAAGCCTCGACTATGGTCCCTTCGTCGTTCTCCAGAATTACTCCTGCCCCGCTGTCGCTCGAGCTGGATGCTCCGTCCACGTAGATGGTCCATCTGTTTGCTATGTGGGGCGAGGAGTCTGAGAAGGTTACTTCCGCCACGAAATCGGCCAGGGCCTGTGCTTTAAGAGCTTTTCTGCTTTCATACTGGATGTCGAATTCGGACAGCTCCAACGACCACTTGAGCATTCGACCGGCCATGTCTGGACGGCCCAGTAATTGCTTGATGGGCTGATCCGTCCTTACTACGATCGTGTGGGCCAAGAAATAGTGTCTCAGACGTCTGGAAGCGTTGACGAGGGCCAATGCTACCTTCTCTATCTGCTGGTATCGCAATTCCGCGTCCTGCAACGCTTTGCTCGTGAAGTATACCGGCTTTTGCCCGCCAGGATTCTCGCGAATGAGAACGACGCTAACGGCCTCGGCAGTGACGGCGAGGTATAGGAACAAGACTTCCCCGGTATCTGGCCGTGACAACACGGGCGGTTTCGACAGAGCTTGCTTCAAGTGGAGGAGGGAGGCCTCGCATTCTTCGGTCCATTCAAACGCTGCTTCTTTTCGCAAGAGCTTGAAGAAAGGAAGCGCGTGTTGGGCGGATTTTGCGACGAAACGGGACAACGAGGTGAGCACCCCGTTGAGGGACTGGATGTTCTTCTTAGACGTGGGCGTTGGGAACTCAGAGAATGCCCGACATTTGTCGGGGTTAGCTTCTATTCCTCGTTCCGTTAGGTAGAAGCCAAGGAATTTTCCTGCCCGTACACCGAACGTGCACTTCTCTGGGTTAAAACGCATTTGATATTTTCTCGCCTGCTCGAAAATTTTGCGAAGATGGGCGACATGATCTAGTTCCTCGTGGGACTTGACGATCATGTCGTCCATGTATACCTCGAGCATGTCGCCTATTTGTCCTTGGAAGACTTTGTTCATCATCCGTTGGTATGTGGCGTCGGCGTTCTTCAGCCCGAATGGCATTACGTTGTAGTAATAATTGCCCGATTCGGTCATGAAGGCCGTGTAAGTTTTATCGCTCGCGGCCATTGGTATTTGGTTGTAGCCCGAGTAGGCGTCGAGGAACGATAAAAGTTTAAAACCTGCTGAGTTATCTACGAGCTTATCTATATTGGGGAGGGGGTAGGCGTCCTTCGGACAGGCCTTATTAACATCGGTATAATCAACGCACATCCTCCATTTGCCATTATTTTTTCTTACAAGTACAACACTTGAGAGCCATGTAGTGTATTTGGCCTCAGAAATAAACCTAGCTTCTAGAAGGTCTTTGACAGCTTTCTCCGCGGCTTCCATCTTCTCCGGGGACTGTTTCCTTCTGCGCTGGGCAACGGCTTTGACGGCCGGATCAATTGTAAGCTGGTGGCAAGGGACGGAGGGATCCAATCCTGGCATTTCAGCAGCGCTCCATGCGAACAAGTCTGCGTTCTCCCGGAGGCACGCTTTTAGTTGTCTCTTGGCCAGGTCGGGGAGGTCTGCTCCGATCTTCACTCCCCGTTGGGGGTCTTCTCCGAACGGAACGATCTCGAAGTTGCCATCTGGGATAAGACGTAGGAGATGGCCGCTGTTGTTGGACTGGCTGTCCGAAGTCGTCGGGTCTTTGGCGTGATCTTCCTCGCTGAAACGGTTGTCCAAGTCGATAGATTCGACCTGGGGGATCGGTTTTGGCTGCTCGGAGCTGCTGGGCAGAGGGGGACGACCAGAGGTCCTCGGCCTTGCTGAGATGGTGCTTAGTCCTTTTGATGCTGCTTCAAAGCATCGACGGGCAGCTTCGATATCGCCGTCGAGGGTGGCGACCATCCCTTCAGAAGTGTAGTACTTCATCTTGAGATGTACGGTGGAAGGCACTGCAATCAACTCTGCCAGGGTTGGCCTTCCAAAAATGCACTGGTATAGTGACGGGCATTCAATTACCAGAAACTGTGCTTTGATTGCTCGGGTTGTCTTTCCTGAACCGAAGGTCACGATGAGCTCTACGTAACCTCGGGGCCTTGTTACTGCTCCGTTGAATCCCTGCAGGTCGGATCCAACGTATGGAGTAAGGTGAGAGTCGTCCAACTGCAGTGTTTCGAACAAGTGGTTGTACATGATATCAACTGAACTGCCCTGGTCCACGAGTATCCTGCGAACGTCGAAGTTCGCCATCCTTGCCCGGATGAGTAGCGGGATGCTTGAGTTCGGTGCCCCGCCGAGGAGCTCCTCCTTGTAGAAGGAAATGGGAGCGGATCCTTTGTGAGTGGTATCCAGCGTGGTGACTTCGTTGGAGCTTTTGCTGATCAGTTGATCGAATTTCCTCTTGACTGAACCGACCGTGATTTTGTTGAATCCACCACCGGAGATGACCATGGCTGACGGGAAGGCCTCCCACGGGCTGTGAGCGCCGAGGAACGTGGAGACGGGCAGACCATCAGGGATGCAGAAGTCTTCTGGCCGAGTTATGGACATAGCGACCTGTACGTTGGTGTCATCGGAGGGCGGAGTCTCTTCTGCATCCTTCTTGCTTTCCTGGGTTTCTTGCCGGGGAGCTTCTTTCTTTTTCGCGAACTGCTTCAGGTGGTCGTCTCGAATGAGGATCTCTATGGCATCTCTGAGGTGGATGCACTCTTCTGTCGTATGGCCGTGGCTCTTGTGGAAACGGCAATACTTGGATTTGTCTACGCCCGGTCTGGCCGACAGCTGTTTGGGGAAACGGACGCCCGCCTGCTTGAATTCTGAGTTAGCACATTCGGACAAGATTTTCTCCCTCGAGGTAGTGAGGGGGGTATAGTCATGGAACCGACCAGAAGGTCCCTTCTGTTCGCGTGCATCGCGAGGCCGATCGTCGCGTCTTTTATCTCCTCGACGGGATGTCGAGGGCTCTTCAGCTCTGGATGATCGGGCACCTTCTTGGTGTCGGGAGGCCCGGACAGAGTGGGCAGCAACCTTCTCCTCGTACTGTATATGCGACTGGGCTTGGTGGAGGAGGGCGTTGAGGTTCCTCGGTGGATCGAGGCCGATGGCTTTCGCGAAGTCTGAGCCAGGACGTAATCCCTGCTCGAGCAGGAATTTCTTCATCTCGTCGGTCGTTGGCACTTGTACGGCCTCCTTGTTGAACCGTTCAATGTAAGCCCGAAGAGGTTCGTCTCTCCCCTGTACGACAGCTCCAAGGGATGCCTCGGTCTTTGGATGGCGTCGCGATGCAGTAAAGTGACGGGAGAAAATCCTCCCGAGCTGCCTCTAGGATGTGATGGATTCCTCTGGCAGCTGTTTGTACCAGGTCATTGCTCCCTTCCGGAGCGTGGTCGGGAACAGGCGGCATTTGATGGCTCTTCGTACTCCTCTGTAGTCTAAAAGAGCATATATGTTTTCTATGTGCTCGTCTGGGTCAGTGGTTCCATCGTAAGTCCCTAGAGAGGGAGGCTTCTCCAGTCTTTTAGGGAGGCGGGTGGCCAGGATCCTGCGGGACAACGGGCCGCGAGGCTCGTCGTCGCTATCTGAACTTGGAGTTGATGGTGACCGTTGTCTGCGCTCGCGGCGGCGGTCTCTGCGAGGTGAGGGTGATCGTGGCCGGTCGCGAGGTCTGACCGGTGGAGAATGCATGTCCTGCCTCGTTCTCTTGTGTCTTGGTGGTGACTAATCCCGCGGGGAGATCTGGTCGCGCTTGCGAACGCGTTGTGATTCAGGCTCACGCCTCGCCATACGGTCTTCCCCGCGCCTAGGTGGCGGGCTTCTTGATCTCTGGTGTTTACTCTTGGGAGGAGAGGATCTCGGAAGAGATGCTTCCTCGAGAGCTCCTATCCTTTCTCCTTGCTGCAAGATTAGGAGGTTTGTGCGGTTGACGGCTTCCAGAAGAGCTGCAACGGTCAGGTCAGCGCTGGGAGGGCCAGGAATTGGACGTTCCCCCAACGGTAGCTGTTTGCCTCCTTGCTTGGTGGGAGGAGGAGTTGGAGACGCAGTGGCCCCGTCTCGAAGGAAACGGGGATCGGAAAGTAGCAACGAACTGCCGTTAGCGTCCATCTTGTTGACGGGAATGAGAACCGTAGCGTCAACACCTTTTGCGGAGTTCTGAGCGGCCATATGTGGGCGAATCAAAGAAAGTATGTTTTGATCTTTTAGTTTCCGAGGAGGAAAGAAAGAAGGGGAGAACAAGGAGTTCCCACAGACGGCGCCACTGATCCGGGGTATTCGAACGGGTCCACGTAAGCTGGTCATCAGATGGCGAGGTGCTCGGATGGATGCTGGTCGTCAGGCGTGCAAAGTGTTCGGCTTGTGAATGAGGAGTGGAGGGGGTGTACCTGCAAGGCACTCCGACGCTCAAGTAAGAAAAGGTCAGAGAAAAGGGGCAAGTACAAAGTATGAATTCTTAGGGTGAAAAATGGATACCTGACTCTCTCAAGCGAGAGGGTTTATATAGAGCCCCCAGCGCGTGGCTAACGGTCCTATTTTCGGGGCGAAATAGCCGTTTTCCCCAAAGAATAGGTAACTGTGCAAACTAGTCGTTATGTCGGGCAGGATGCCAGAAGCTAGCCGTTATGTCGGGCATAGACGCAGTTCCGGGCACCTGTCCATTGTTGTTCGGGCAACGAGGAAGTCGTGCGTAACGGGCATTAAAGTCGAGGAGGAACGTTGTGTTCCTTGCCCGGTTGGAGGGGCAGATATGTCAATTTTGCCCCTCTGTGGATTGGGCTTAGGCAGTTTTTGCCGCTCTAGAGCAGTGGCGGATTGGGTCAATTCTAACCATTGGTCCAGTCCAGAACAACAATTATGTACTGTATTTTGACAGGAGTATTATTATGTATATATATCATTTTATTTTATTTATGAATGTTTTCGAATATATATTAAATTGCAACGATATATTAACATATGCGACCTACCAACAAAACTGATTTAAAAAAAAAAAAAAAGTTTTATTATTTTTCTTGATATGCACATCCGGAACAAATCAACGTTTTTAAAAAAAAATGGTGCGTCCAGATGTGCACATTCAGAATCAGGGGACAAAAAAAATTTCACGTGGTGTCTAAGAAATATGAGTGGTGTATTAAAAAATTGCCATTAATAATGTCAATTTACTTTTAAATAACTAAAATTGCATATATTTATGCACAGGAGATCGACAATTTTACTTTTAATTTAAATCAATATAGAAAATTAAGGTAGCAACTATTGGCTGTAATCACCCACTAGTTCGACTCTTATAAAGGTTGTTCTTTCATGATGCACTGCTCACATTATAACCCTAGTATGCAGAACTAGAAACCGGGTAAGCTAAAAAATTCTAAAACCTTTAGGAAATAAACCAGACTTGAAGATTATCATATCTATATGCAAATTAGCATTGAGTACTAAAAAGACAGTTGGCATTCTTATGCATCAGTATGTTACAAACTTATGTTATTTCTTTTTCACTAATAAATGGCACAATTGTAATACAAAGAACCTGGTCAATGAGAAAAACCCAAGTAATAAAACCAAAACTGATAGTTGTCGCATACAAAACAAATGGAGAAAAAACAACGAATAAAAACTCATGAAGGGGAACACAGCAGCAGAAAGAAAATAACTTTCAGACTACAAGACAGCAAAATACTCTTTTCCAACTATTTTGAATTCTCTGTTCATGGTAGTATCGATGAATCCTTGAGAAGACACTTGATTCTCATCTTTGCAGTATCATTTGAATTGTATTTTGTTGAGGCTGAGTCAAGCTCTGCAGTGCAACAACACAATACATTGCACAAGTTTAGCAACACTCATCGGTATGTCTCAAAAGCTGCACTTAAAATAAAAAATAATGTTTCATAACCTTGCAAATATGATCCAAGAGTTGTCTGTCAGATTGTGAGAAGTTAGCAAAGAAATCCACGAGGTAATTTACCAGATTTATCTGTCAGTAGCAACAAATATTGTTAAGAAATGCATATGTGCAGGTTAATGCATCTTATTAAACAATGAAACAGACTCCAATGTGAGACCTGATTAAGAGGATCCGCGACATTTAAAAGGTCATCTTCATATTGATCATCTTGATCCTTGTGATTTAGAAGCAAGTTCAGAAATATAAAAATCAAGAAAAAATCAAACAAGATAGAATAATAAGTGATCATGAAGTGACAATAATGGTAAATCAACCAAACCTCATTAAATACTTTGGCCATTGCTTCAAGATGTTCATATGTGAGTTTTCCCAAAGCCGACACTGGATGAAGAAATTCTTTATCATTTTCAACGCCATCTGTTTGAACTTCTTCCCAATCACTATCCTGTATGAACAGTTTATATGCAGTAAGTTCGTTAATCAATGTATACTTAGCGCACATCAATATTCATTAACCTACCTCATCTTCGCCAGCCAAAACTTGTTCTTGTATTTCAGTTAATGCATCTGCCAGTAAAGCCACAATCTGCAAGATATTCAGAGAAATACAAGTTATTGTTGGAAATTAAAATAATTTAATTATGCATTTTTCCAAGTAGTTAATTCATTGATTACCAAGTTCTATATACCTTGATAAATTGTATTAGTTTAATTCCTTTCTTGTAAATTGTACATAATTTTTATTACTCTTGTAAGTTGTAACAAAATGATTATAAATTAAATTTTATGCTGAGAGCAATGTATTTCAAGCACATTCACATTTTCTCTGTTTTTTCACATGGTACAGAGCTCCTAATCCAGAGGACTCTACTTCCGCTAATCATTTTTAGAAATCTGACTGGGCATTTTTATGCTGGCAGAACCCTTAAATCTTGGCTGGGCAACACTTGCTGTCAAATTTTTCCAATTAAACCCTGTTTGTTCCTTCCGCCAGCTATTTGCAAAATTTCGTACTTCTTCCGGTAGCTGTCTGTCCAGCCGCTGTTTGTACACTTTTTCACATCAAAATACACTTTCAACTACCTACTTATGGAGGAGATTGTAAATCCTTTTGCTCAAGGAGAAAGTTCTCAAGTCCAGAATAATCAATCTGGAAACATCCAGCCTGCTTATCGACCAAATGGGAAAAATTATTTGAAGTGGGCCCAACTTATTCGTACTGTGTTAAAAGGAAAAGGTAAACTCAGTCACTTAACTGGTACTGGACCACCAGGGGGAGATCCGACCTTTATTGCATGGGATGAGGAGGACTCGATGATTATGGCATGGCTATGGAACTCAATGATTCCAGAAATTAGTGATACTTGCATGTTTCTTAGCACCGCAAAAGAAATTTGGGATGCAATAGAGCAAACTTATTCAAAGGCCAAAGATGCTGCCCAAGTTTATGATGTGAAGGTGAAAACAGTTGCTGCTAAGCAAGGAAATAAATCTGTTAACAGAATATGCCAACCAATTGAAGTCTCTTTGGATGGAATTGGATCACTATAGAATGATAAAAAAACTCATTATGCAGCAGACTCAGCAGTCCTTAAAGAGTTTATTGAACAAGATAGGGTCTATGACTTTCTTGTGGGATTAAATTCTAAATTTGATCAGGTAAGAATTCAGATTCTAGGAAAGCCTCAAGTTCCTTACTTAAATGAGGTTGTTGCCATCGTAAGAAGTGGGGAGAGTAGAAGAAACATAATGTTAGATACCCCATCCATTGAAAGTTCAGCCATGATGGTTGAAAATCTTAAAGGTGGAGGACAAGCAAAGGTGGAAAAGAAAGGTGAATTGTGGTGTACTTACTGCAATAAGCCGCGACATACACATGAGAAGTGTTGGAAGTTGCATGGAAAACCTCCTAGTCGTGAAGAAGGACAAAGAGGAGGCCCTCCCAGAGGTGTATCTCGCAAAAATAGTATGGCTTATGCTGCTGAAAAAGTTGAAGAAAACAAGGCAGAATCTTCAAATAATTCTGGATTAAATAGCCTTAACCAAGAGGAGATTGAAAAAATGAAGGCTTTCCTTAGTAGCTTGGAGAAACCAAAAGGTATTTGTACTTTGGCGTATTCAGGTATGCTTCCAATTTCATTCGGGTTTAATGCCTCAAATACACTCTCTACTTCCCTTTGGATCTTAGATTCAAGAGTCACCGACCACATGACACCTTCAACCAAGTACTTCTCCACATATCACCCTAGTTCTAGTAATAAGAAAATTTCCACTGTTGATGGTACTTTAATAACAGTGACTGGTATTGGAGACATCCAAATAACTCCTTCCATTATCTTAAAAAATGTCCTTCATGTCCCAAAATTGTCCACTAAGCTAGTCTCTATAGAAAAACTTACTAAAGATTTATCTTGTAGTATAATTTTTCACAACCACCATTGTATATTTCAGGACAAAGATTCGGGGAGGACGATTGGATATGCTATAGAAGGGAATGGCCTTTACTATCTTGAAGAACCAAATCAGCTTGTTACCACAAAGAACCACTCGTCTTGCTCGCTAATGTCAAAGTCACATCTCACAAGCAAAGAAAAAATAATGCTTTCCCATTGAGTTATCAAAATTATGTTTCCATCCTTATTTTCTAAAGTGAAAAATGAGAATCTTCATTGTGAAGTATGTGAAATTGCAAAACATAAACGTGTACCTTTTCCTTTGAATAATAAAAGATGCACAATTCCTTTTCATCTTGTCCGGGCCATCCACTACTCCAAGTGTGTCTAAGGCTCGATGGTTTGTTACTTACATAGATGATTGTTCCTTCTTAAGAACAAATTTGAAGTATCGTTCTCCCAGTTTTTTTCTCAATGATTAAAGATCAATTTGGTGCAAATATCAAAAGAATCAGATCTGATAATGGGAAAGAGTTTTTCAATCATGTCATTACTCTTTTTTGTGAAAAAGAAGGAATAATTCATGAGTCCTCTTGTGTAAAAACCCCACAACAAAACGGAATTGGTGAAAGAAAAAATGTTTATCTTCTTGACCAAACTCGAGCATTGTTGTTCCAAAATAATGTTCCAAAGTATCTTTGGGGAGAAGTTGTTCTTACAACAACATACCTCATTAATCGGTTACCTTCTAGAGTGTTGGAATTAAGGAGTCCTATGGATATTCTTTCGTCATTTTATCCAAACATTTCAACCACTAATAATCTTGCCCCACGGGTCTTTGCGTGTGTCTCATTTGTTCATATCCATAATCAAGGTAGGGGAAAGCTTGATCCTAGAGCTCTTAAATGTGTCTTTGTTGGGTACTCTACTACTCAAAAAGGATATAAGTGTTACCACCCTCCATCAAAAAAATTATTTGTATCTAGAGATGTTACCTTTCATGAAGGAGAAGCTTATTTCACTCAACCTTATCTTCAAGGGGGGCCTCTTAGTGAAGATAAGGGTAATTCTCTTGAAACTCTTATTCTTCCTCATCTTGAAATAAATTCTCATGAGATCAATTCGAGAGAAGGAATGACTGGAAATGAATCTAAAAATGTGGCATCGGTTGAAGATGGATTTAGAAGTGAATCCGAAGATGAAGCAGTGGCTGAAAATAGAATTGAGAAAGAAGCAGAGGCTGCAAACAGAATTGAGAAAGAAGTAGTGGCTGAAAACATAGCTGAAATTGATAAGTTTGGAAAGAATTTGGTGTATTCAGGAAGATTAAAGGTCATTCCTGAATCAACAAATGTCCAAGAGACCGATCCAAGTCCTTTAACACAGATAACAAATTCTGATTTTTCTGTTTTACATGATATTCCAGCCCCACATAATGAAATAGGAAGCTCATTAATTAAAGATAACCATGACCTCCCAATTGCCATTAGAAAGGGGGTTAGTGAATGTACAAAAAAAAAATACTCTATCCTCTCTCAAATTATATTTCATTTCAAAAAATTTCCCTAACCCATAAAACCTTTCTTGCAAACTTAAATACCATCCAAATTCTCACTAATGTTTTTGAGGCATTATCCGATAAAAATTGGAAACGTGCTATGGATACAGAAATGGAGGCATTAGAGAAGAATAAAATATGGCAGTTGGTTGTTTTGCTGGAAGGCAAGAAACCAGTTGGCTGCAAGTGGGTTATACAGTAAAATACAAGGCTGATGGGACAATTGAGAGATACAAAGCAAGCTTGGTTGCTAAAGGTTTCACACAAACCTATGGCATTGATTATTCAGAAAATTTTGCCCCGGTGGCAAAGATGAATACGGTTCGAGTTATATTATCCCTTGCTGCCAATTACGGGTGCGAATTACAACAATTCGATGTGAAAAACACATTCTTACATGGAGAGCTTGAGGAAGAAATTTATATGGAGATTCCACCAGGATATAAGAAAAATGTTGCTGCCAATTCTGTTTGTAAGTTGCGAAAGGCATTATATGGATTGAAACAGTCGCCTCGGGCATGGTTTGAAAGGTTTACTAGGGCTATGACAACATTAGGTTACAAACAAAGTAATGGAGATCATACACTGTTTATTAAACACCACTTCAGGGGGAGTAACAATGTTGTTGGTATATGTTGATGACATTATTGTGACTGGAAATAATTGGAAGGAACAACAAGTCTTGACTCAACATTTAGCAAAAGAGTTTGAAATTAAAACCCTTTAAAGGCTGAAGTATTTTCAAGGAATAAAGGTGGCTCACTCAAAAAATGGTATTTTCATATCTCAACAAAAATATATCATAGATCTACTAATGGAACCAGGTAAGTTAGCTTGTAAACCAGTGGACAACCCTATTGATCGAAGCCATAAGTTGGGTAATGTGGAAGAAGGTGCGGTAGTGGATAAGTAAGTGTATCTAAGATTGGTTGGGAGATTAATTTATCTTTTCCATACTAGGACAGATATTGCATTTGCTGTAAGTGTGGTTAGTCAATTTATGCACAATCCGAAGAAAATTCATTTACTTGCAGTTCATAGAATTTTACATTATCCCAAAGGAACTCTAGGAAAAGGGATTTTGTTTAAAAGGAATGGAAGTGCTACTCTTGAGGCATATACGGATGCTGATAATGCGGGTTCGGCTATTGATCGGAGGTCAACTACAGGGTATTGTACATTTCTCGGAGGAAATCTTGTAACTTGGAGAAGTAAAAAACAGAATGTTGTGGCCCGATCAAGTGCTGAAGCTGAGTTTTGAGCTATGGCACAAGGTATTTGTGAATTACTTTGGTTGAAGATTATTTTAGAGGATTTGAAGATTAAATGGTGTCATACCCTAATTTTTTACCCTAAAATCCCGCTTCTTTTTGCATCATCTGCATAGCCTATCATGCATTCCATCTCGCATAATACCTAATTTATCAGCTAGAATAACTTGTTGAATTTGCAGTTGAATCGGTCAAACTAAAAGTCAACTGTGCGTAAAATCAGTGGACGAAAAATTTTAAAATCGAGCCTGCAAACGTCAGTCATATTAATCTACATTTCGCGTAGTTTAACCTGGCGTGCTCATTTAAATTTTTCGACTGCTTTTCGGTCGCATTTTGGACAGCTTAAGTTATTTAACCGAGTAAAATTTATTTCAAAATTTGACCAAACGCTATATTTTTCCAATAGTATATTCCGCGCTGATCATTTTGGTGTATTTATTTTATTTTTCTGAGCACCTTGATACCGGTCCAATTATTCGTTTTTTACCTCTTTTATTTTTATTTTTTTAATTAATAATTTTTATTTCTTAAATTATTTTATTATAATTTATTTTATTTTTACTTTATTATATTTTTAATATTTAATTTTGTTTTAGTTTTTTTAGAAACTTGTTTAATAAATTTTAGAAGGTATATCTTTTTTGTTGCAACTAAAACCTATTACGTATACGTTTTGTGTTGTATAGACTGGGAATAGCTACTCACTACACCTTAAGAACCACAACCTCTATAATAGACTTTTCCACCACCACCACCACCACCACCACCCTACTCCAAAACGCACAGACAGCGCATGAAACCCTTCCTTCATCTTGGTTTTGTTTTTAATTTTTTCTTTCCAATGCTACCGAAAAACTGTACTGCTTTCCCTTAATATTTGCTTTCCACGCTACACCCATCGCATGGCCCACACATAAGATAAAATTTCATTACCATTTTCGTCAGCATAATAAAAAACATTGAAAGTTCTATATTATGCCACGTGCAATACACCCTTTTTGAATTGAAAAATAAAATAGTATAAACCATACTTTACACAACACTTCCACTTCCACTTACAACTAACTTTTCTTTCTCTCTTTCTATAAACCATAAAGAATATTCACCGCTGCATTAAAAATAAAGACAAGTCCCTCAAACTTTCATCTCTCTCAATCCAATCCACAAACTGCAGCAACAACCCTTCACTCTTATATCACCTTTTCCCCTCCTCCCTCATCTTATCTTCAAGAGGTTTTTTTTCTTTTACTCTTTTTTTATTTTATTTATGTACTTTAGTTTATTTTATTGTTATTACTAGTTCTATCATTATCATTATTATTACTAATATTTTTCATTACTATTATTATTATTATTAGTATTTTTATTACTATTGTTATTATTATTACTATTATTATTATTATTATTACTATTATTATTATTATTATTATTAATATATAATGAATGTAAAAATATAAAAAAAATTTGCACTTATTGTTTATGAAATAAGTCGGAATAATTGTTGTTCATGAATGAATGATAGAGAGACATAAAGTAGCAAATTTGAGAGAGAGAGCATATAGTTTTTAGTTTAGGAATATCATAGTTCCAAGATGTAGAATTAATTTAGAAGCATTATAGTTTTAGCATATGTTTTTAATTTAGAAATATTATAGTTTTAGCATATAGTCTTAGTTTAGAATAAGTGATGTATAATTAATATAGTATGTGTGTGAAAAATGTGAAAAAAGAAGGACCAAATTTATATTATTAATTATTTTATTCTTAACTTTTTGTTTTAATTGTTACTTTTTTTTATTGATTTGTTTTAATTTCTAATTTGTTAAATATTAAAAACATAAAAAAAAACATTTTAATCTTTTATTGTTAATATTTCCTTTTTTTAGTTTAATTATTTATTTATTAAATACTAAAAACAATGAAAAAATATGTTACTATTTATTAATTGAATTAAATATTTTTATTTAATATTAATTAATTAAATTATTAATTAATCTTATTAAATATTTATATTTAAATTAATTAATAATTCTATTGTCACCCGATTTAATGTGATAACTTGTCTGTTTTCTATGTTTTGGGTTTGTTTAATCTGATTAATTCTTGATGTTGGTTTTCCATGATTAATCTGTTCACGATGTTTAGTCGTGACCGTACTTACTGTTTGTCGATTTTTCACGATGTTTTGCCGTGTATTTTCTCTCTATTTATTCACGATGCTTTGCCGTGATTGTTTGTGGATTTTATTCGCGATGCTTTGTCGCGTATCTTTTGTCTGTTTATGCATGATGCTTTCCATGTATGTGGTTGATTCTATTTATTGATACCATGATGCTTTGCCATGTGTCTTTTGTTGACTTGTGTTGTCTGATTACCATGATGTTTTTCCATGTGTATTCTGTGATATCTTGTCTGTTTGACCATACACAATACTTTGTCGTGTCCATTATTGATTTTACTTGCTGTTGATTACCATGATGTTTTTCCATGCGTATTCTGTAGTACTATGTTCGTGCCTTTATTTATTGTCATTTACATGATGTTTTTCCATGTATCTGTTGCTTTCTTTTGATCCCTGTTGACCTAATGCAAGGGAAGGGATTGTATGTTGACTTATCGTCATTATGCATGTCCCTTGTATGTTTATTTCATCTGTCTTTGTTGTTCTTAGTTCTTAGAACCCTAACAACCCGTGGTTCCACGAACTACAGACGCTCTGATTTCTCAAGTTCCTTTTGAGAATACGTAGCACAAGGGCCCCAATCCTTGGCGAGCACACTTTTCTTTTTTCCCTCTTTTCTGTTTTACACCCTTTTCTTTTTACATTATAGTTTTGAACTACGATTGCTCTAACTTCCTATTAAGGATACGTAGGCATAGGATTGCGAGATCCTAACGAGCTACCTTTTTCTTTTTTCCCCTTTTCTCTTTATTTTACCCATCTTTATCCTTAGCAAACTATTTTAGCCAAAATACAAATATCTCAAGAGGTTCCTGTAGAGTACTGCAGATACTTAGGGTACTAGTATCTTCTCTTAGTATAACCTGTTGAATATTAATTCAAATGTTATTTAATTATTATAAGACAGCTAAGTCCTTTAATGACAGCCATCAAGACAGCCATGGTGTGGCTGTTGTGACAGCATGTGACAGCACATGGTGTGGCTGTTGTCACAGCCTATGACAGCTAGGTAACAGCCAATAAAGGCTAGAAGTTTATTAGGATTAGTCTCTTATGTTTTCCTATATAAGTCTTGTAATGCTTTCAGTTTATATAATATATATTTTAGAGTGAACAATATTTCACTAAAACATATCTCTCTTATCTCTCTTTTCTCTCTATTCTGCAAACTCTAACAACTGGTATCAGAGCACGTTCCTGATTTTTGGACCTGCGGGTCGTAAAGATTGAAACTGCGTGTTTCAATCCTGTTTGAACAGAGCCAAACACAACCTCTCAGATCGAAGCTGCGAGTTTCGAGACCGGTTGTTTAGGTGTTGCAAAACTGCGAGTTTTTCACCCGTTTGGCTCCGTTGGGCAAGCACTGTCGTGTCGTCACTCCCAGCTACCGCCACAGCCGCTGCTGCCCAGATTACGCTGCTGCTGCCCAGATTACGCTGCTGCTGCCCAGATTCCGCAGCTGCCTAGCGCCGCCCTGCTGACCAGCCAGCTGCCGCCGCGCCGAGAATCCTTATTTTTCTAGGATTTTTCAGATGGCAAGTAGTAACGTGCCAGGAGCCACTCTCCCAGTTCTGACAGGGAAGAATTGGGATCGATGGAATGCTCAAATGAAAGTCATGTTTGGCTTTCAAGATGTCATGGAGGTTGTCGAAAGTGGATTTACACCACTAGCCGATGGCATGACAGAGGCACAGAAGAATCTTTACAAGGAAATGAAGAAGAAAGATTGCAAGGCTATGTTTCTCATTCATCAATGCGTTGATGATACGCATTTTGAGAAAATAGCAAATGCATCTACTTCAAAGGAGATGTGGGACATTCTTCAGAAAGCTCACGCTGGCAGCATCAAGGTAAAGAAGGTAAAGCTGCAGACTCTTCGAAGGCAGTATGAAGCTCTTCAGATGGAGGAGAATGAGAAGATTAGTGAATACTTCACCAAGATCCTCACCACTGTCAATTTAATGAAGGGTTGTGGAGAAACTATCACTGATGTGATGGTGATAGAGAAAATTATGAGGTCCCTGGCTGCCAAATTTGACTACATCATAGTGGCAATTGAGGAGTCTAAAGATGTTGACAAGATGAAGATAGAAGAGCTGCAGAGTTCATTGGAGGCACATGAGATGCGCCTTGCTGATCGTAACACTGTGAAAGTTGCAGAACAAGCTTTGAAGGTTGGCCTGGACAATCGTGACGACAAAAGTCAGAAGTGGAAAAGCAAGGAGAAGTTCAGCAACAAGCCAAAGTGGTCCCAAGGTCAAGACAACTACAGATATAGTTCTGACAAAGCAGACTCCTCCAAGAGAAGGGGTGAACCTGCAAAGAATGGTGGCAATCAGAGGCATCATGACAAGAAGAGTATCGAATGCTTCAAATGTCACAAGATGGGACACTACTCCTATGAGTGTCGTACTGGAAAACCAAGACATCAGAGGAATCCTGACAGGGAAGCTTATGCAGCAAGGGAAGATTCTGACGGAGATCCTATAACACTCATGGTCACCACAAATTCAGCAATGAATGCTGGAACTGATGAGGTATGGTACCTAGACTCGGGTTGTTCCAATCACATGACAGGCCACAGAGAATGGTTGGTAGATTTGGATAGTACAAGAGCTGGCAGAGTAAAGTTTGCTGATAACAGAACTCTGCAGATAGAAGGGAAAGGAGATATAGTCATTCCAAGTAAGAATGGTAAGACTACAATTATCAAGGATGTTCTGTATGTTCCAGACCTGAAGTGTAATTTGATGAGTATTGGTCAGCTGGTGGAGAAAGAGTACAAGGTCGACATGAAAGATGAGAAACTTCATCTGTTTGATCCTGAGAAAAGGTTAGTCTTGAAAGCTAATCTGACGAAGAACAGAACCTTCCAAGTGAATATGAAAGCTGCTGAAATCAAATGCTTTGCTGCACAAGAACCTGAAGAAGAATGTTGGACTTGGCACTCCAGGTATGGCCATTTGAACTTCAGAAGTTTGCATCAGTTAGGTATTAAACACATGGTGTCTGGATTACCTATTACTAATTTGCCTCAAAAGGTGTGTGAGGTATGTATGACTGGTAAACAGACTAGAAATTCTTTTCAGTCACAACAACTTATGAGAGCTAAAGCCATACTAGAAGTGGTGCATTCTGATCTGTGTGGACCATTTGAGGTTCCTTCATTAGGGGGAAACAGGTACTTCATGAGTTTTGTAGATGAGTACAGTAGGATGTTATGGGTCTACATCATCAAACTGAAGAGTGAAGCATTCTCAATGTTCGTGAACTTCAAAGCTGCAGTAGAACGGCAGAGTGGGAAGCCTATCAAAATACTCAGAACAGATGGAGGAGGGGAGTACACTTCCAAGGAGTTCTCTGATTTTTGCTTGAAGCATGGTGTGCAGCACGAGGTGACAGCTCCCTACACCCCACAACATAATGGTCTAGCAGAGAGAAGAAACCGAACCATCCTGAATATGACAAGGAGCATGCTAAAGGAGAAATTTCTGCCTCCTAGTTTCTGGGGAGAAGCAGTAACAGTAGCTGCTTATATTTTGAACAAATGCCCAACAAAGAGTCTTCCAGAACAAGTTCCTGAAGAAGTTTGGACAGGGAGAAAACCCAGAGTCAGTCATTTGAGGATCTTTGGTTCCCTATGTTACAAGCACATTCCAGATCAGAGAAGAACTAAGCTGCAAGACAAGAGTGAAGCTATGATCTTGGTTGGATATCATCCAACTGGTGCTTATAAATTGTATGATCCAACCACAAAGAAGATGACCTTCAGCAGAGATGTCATGGTGCTTGAGAAAGAATACTGGAACTGGCAGGAGAACAGGAGCAGTCTTAGAAGAATTGGCCTTGATGTTCTGAGTGAGGACAATGATTTTACACCTACAAATCTTGTTCCCCACCCTGATCCTGAGTCTCCACCAGTAGAGTATGCAGCTGATTCCGATGATTCTGCACCTCCCGATCATGTTCTAAGGCCTCAAAGGCAGAAAAATCGACCTGAACGGTACAGCGAGTATCAATCAGTCCCTGACCATGCAGTTAATGATGAAGGAGATCTGATTCATCTTGCTTTGATGGCTAATATTGAGCCATTGGGTGTGGAGGAAGCGCTTGGAAAACCGGTTTGGAAAGCTGCTATGATTGATGAATTGACAGCAATTGAGAAAAATCAGACTTGGTGTCTAGTCCATTTACCTCCAAATAAGCACAAAATTGGGGTTAAATGGGTATTCAAACAGAAACTGAATTCTGATGGTTCAATTGCTAAGCACAAGGCGAGGCTTGTGGCTAGAGGTTTTCTACAAAAACCTGGGCTGGATTATTCTGAGGTGTTTGCACCAGTGGCAAGGCTAGAAACCATACGGCTAGTGGTCTCCATTGCTACTGCGAGAAGCTGGCCTATTTTTCAGCTTGATGTAAAATCAGCTTTTCTGAATGGACCTTTGGAAGAAGAGGTCTATGTAAGTCAGCCTCCTGGTTTTGAGATACAAGGAAAGGAGAATATGGTTTTCAAGCTCAGCAAAGCCTTATATGGCTTGAAACAGGCCCCCCGAGCCTGGAATAAGAGGATTGATGGTTTCCTCTGTCAGCTCCAGTTTCACAGATGCTCTGTGGAGTATGGTATGTATGTCAGAAAGGGTCATGAAGGCATTGGTTTGCTGCTCATCTGCCTATATGTAGATGATTTGCTGATAACTGGGTCAGATCAGAAAGAAATTGATGAGCTGAAGAAGATTCTGAAGTCTGAATTTGAGATGTCAGATTTAGGAGAGCTGAGCTACTTTCTGGGTATGCAATTCAAGTATACTGCAGCAGGAGTCATCATGTATCAGCAGAAATACATAAAGGACATTCTGAAGCGGTTCAACATGGGGAGTTGCCATCCTGTGACAACTCCATCTGAGGTGAATATCAAGTTGAGGAGGGATGATGAAGGCAATGTTGATGCATCTTTTTTTAAGCAACTTGTTGGTTCACTCAGATTTCTATGCAATTCAAGGCCTGACATTTCTTATGGTGTGGGACTCATCAGCAAGTTCATGAGTGCACCTAAGAAGTCGCATCTAGCAGCTGCCAAGAGAATTTTGAGGTATTTGCAGGGTACTACAGACTATGGCATATTGTTTCCAAAACAGAAGATGGTTGGAAAGGAGCTGAAGCTGATTGGTTTTACAGATTCTGATTACAGCGGTGATCTAGATGATAGGAAAAGTACTTCTGGGTACTTGTTTCAGCTGCATGGAGCTCCAATTTCCTGGACCTCAAAGAAGCAACCTGTCATAGCACTCTCTTCATGTGAAGCCGAATATATAGCAGGGTCTTTTGCTGCCTGTCAGGCTGTTTGGCTTGAAGAGCTGCTAAAAGAGATGGGTTTTGAGACTAAGAAACCAGTGAAGCTGATGGTTGATAACATCTCAGCAATTAGTCTTGCAAAGAATCCAATTTCGCACGGAAGGAGTAAACACATTGAAGTCAGATTTCACTTTCTGCGTGAACAAGTGAATGGAGGGAAGCTGGAATTGGTGTACTGCCCTACTGATGAACAGAAGGCAGATATTTTCACCAAGCCTTTGAAGACTGAAAGATTTGTGATCCTAAGGAAGGGGATAGGTGTAGTTTCTCTAGGACATTTGAATTAAGGGGGAGTGTTGAATATTAATTCAAATGTTATTTAATTATTATAAGACAGCTAAGTCCTTTAATGACAGCCATCAAGACAGCCATGGTGTGGCTGTTGTGACAGCATGTGACAGCACATGGTGTGGCTGTTGTCACAGCCTATGACAGCTAGGTAACAGCCAATAAAGGCTAGAAGTTTATTAGGATTAGTCTCTTATGTTTTCCTATATAAGTCTTGTAATGCTTTCAGTTTATATAATATATATTTTAGAGTGAACAATATTTCACTAAAACATATCTCTCTTATCTCTCTTTTCTCTCTATTCTGCAAACTCTAACATAACCAACCCCCGTACCTTTGATCTCTCTTTGCTTAGCTTTAAGCCTTGCTTTTTACTTTGCATTTTACTTAGGATTTTTGTTCGATCTTTTATCCCTTCCCTTGGATAAAATAAAAGTTCGGTGGTGATATCTTTAATTTACGAGTCAAGCTGATCCGATAACTTTGGTATCCGATTCTCACCGCGACAAATCGGATGGACCTATGAAGCTCTTCTGAGATAATAAGTCAACAATTAGTATAGCTAACAATCCAGTTCAACATGACCGAACAAAACACGTTGAAGTGGATAGACATTTTATCAAAGAGAATCTTGATTGCGGTTTGATTTGCACTCCTTATGTTCCTACACAAAGTCAACTTGCGGATGTCTTCACCAAAGAATTGAGCTGCCCAAATTTTGAAAAAATTGTGTCCAAACTGGGAATGGAGAATACCTATTCGCCAGCTTGAGGGGGAGTGTTGGAAATTAAAATAATTTAATTTTGCATTTTTCCAAGTAGTTAATTCATTGCATACCAAGTTCTATGTATCTTGGTAAATTGTATTAGTTTAATTCCTTTCTTATAAATTGTACATAATTTTTATTATTCTTGTAAATTGTAACAAAATGATTATAAATTAAATCTTACGCCGAGAACAATGTATCTCAAGCACATTCACAAACATTTTCTCTATGTTTTTTCACAGTTATATTAATTACAGGGAACACAAGTATATACCATTTTTTGTTAGACCTCTTTTTGTACAAATTTGTACTTCACGGCCCTATTCATTTTCAAATTAAATTAAAAAACATACAAAATAAATTTTGAAACTGATCCTTAGATAAGCTCAATTAGCATAGATATTATCAAACTAAAACAAGCAAATTTAAATTTAAATGAATATATAAGTAGATGGATAGACAATTTGATGTTTGTCTTTCTGCTACAACAAAAAAATGAATTACCTTTGTAGGAAGTGGCAACATTACCCACTGATCTGGAGCTGATTTAGCTTTCGATCTTGTGGTTATTCCTGTGCCAGACTTCACATGACAAATAAGTTAGAAAAACTCAACAAGCATTCTTAAAACCATAAATAAATGATATATAAATAATACCACAGTAATACCTTAATCAGATGACCTTGAACTTGAATTTTTTCCAGTTCATTGTGTCTGCTATTTAGCAACAAGGCCAGGGCACTTGTAGTAACTTTTATTTGATAGGCCCCCTGTATCTCACCTGCAATTATATATTATGTGTGGAAGATTTCTTTATCATGCTCATGAGTGTATATGTTTTACTTAATGGATAAAAGCTCTAGGTAAAATCATACAAGACAGTAACAAATTTGATCAGATTTTACAGTTATTTCTATAAAAAAATTTACAATGTAGCAAAAAGTAACAGGACATTAAGGGTTTTTGAGCTCAATGCTCAATTGACATCACATGATTGAATAACTACACAATAAACTTATTTTGTATAGAGCTTATTATTAATTCTGATGGCTAGATTATTATTAGCTCAAGTGACTAATATCTCTCAAGTCAGTATCAATTTCAGTATTGATTTCGAGTGTTACTTAGCAAACACCACAGCGCAAGGACGCTCACCTTGTTGCTTAGCCCATTCTGACATTACATAAGCAAAGGAATTATTATGTCCCTCAGTTGGAACTGAAATTAGCAAATCAATAAATTGTCTAACATTAGGAACACTCATGTGTACCTGCATTTAACCAAACATTTGAAAAATTATCAACGTGGACGAAGGACAAGTGGAAGGCTTCTAGCCAAACAAATAATGTCGTACAAAAGAAGAGGTCAAGAAAACATGACAAGAATGAAAGCAATAAAATAAAAAGTATACTCCAAAACACAAACTCCTAGCTAACATATAATTATTTATGCAAGAGAAACAGAGAAATGGGGAAGAACGGGAAGGAGAAAACTAGCATTTTAGTTCTACAAAAACATTTCTAGAAGCATTATCTAGTGGTATACTAGTATACAAGTTTTATAAATGATCATTGCTGGAAGTACTGGCTTTCCCCTTCTGTAGACAATTAATAACCATAAGGATTTGGGTCAATTAACCATTATCATATAAACCAAGCAGGAGAATCATTATAAATCAATCTAAACAATTTGTTATATTAGTATTACCAATCTGGCAAAAACAACTAGCAAAGAGCTTCTCAGGGAAGCAATTTGAGCAGATTGCATACGTCTGACAAGAGCAGCAACCAGGTCACGTATATGTACAGCCATTTGTGATGGTAAATGCAATATGAGTTGAAGAATATAACTCCCAACGAAAAGAGACCCAGAGCTTTCCAAATTTGGGTCTAGTAGTCTGTTCCAAATTAACAAGGAATCAAGCGGCAAATGAAAATCAGTTAAAAAGAACGCACAGATATACAAAACAGAAAACAGAAAAAGTGAACAAAATAATAAACATATTCAACTTGTATATATAAGAGTACATGCGAAAAGGGGAAGAAAAGTAACCCTCTTCCATTTTCATCACATTAAAAAATTAGCAGTTAATTTTATCTTTTTATGCTCGTGTAACTAATCAGTTTACACATTTTGTATCGATGGTTGAATCTTCCACTTATATAGTAGGTAGTAATAACATAAGTTGTAAGTGTTAGATAGATATATGCACTGATGCATGTGTATAAAAAACGAGGCAACAAAATCATTTTCCAAAAATAAATATAAATGGTAGTGAGTATTAGAAATCAAGCATTTCACATACTGGTTTTCTCTTTTTCTTATATAACAGGATTGCTCAATACGAATAGCATAAAGTTCAATAAATAAAAAAGTATTTCAACAACTACTGTGTATGGTTGAATTAATAATTGTGTGAGATAAGATTCTAGTAGCTATTCCACCTTTTCTGTTTGCCACACCAGCATAATCAACCTAAAGTCAGTTATGACTGAGTTTAGGATAGAACACCTTGGGCGTAGGATTTGGCAATCTATAAATCCCTAGATTCAGTTATGACTGGATAATAACAATTAATTGTAACACTTTCACAAAGAACGAAAAACAATTTCTCAGTTTTCTCTCATCTAACAATAATTAGATGGATTGGCCATACATATATACATTCTAGTCGACATAATTCAGTCTGGAACTGGAAGAACTTAACATGTCAAACTAGTATAGAAAGGATGTTTTGAGCGATATTGGTAATTAATTTACTACGAAATTTGAAATAACAGTCAACTACCTTGAAGCTACATCAAGTAAGCTTCTCATAGTAGATTCAGAATCAGGTCCCCAGAAAAGAAATTCTTGTTTTCCCCCAGATATAAAAGCAGATAAACATTCCGTAGCATTCTGCTCAGGTAAAAAAAAAAATTCAAATATTTCAGTCTGTGTTGCAATAAGTCATTGCCAAATCAGGTCATAAAATAAGATATATATACATATATACATATATATTTTATCAAACAAACTGACCTGTATTTCACTATGCTCGTCACTTTGAAGGATAATTCTAATAACAGCATCGAAACAGACATCATGTATTACTTTTACTACATCACCGGGGGAATTCTGTACAAAGCTATGACATACTGATATTAGAGAATTGTAGGATAAACACATTGTACAAAAGTCAAACTTCAAAGCTAATTAATGAATTTAAGTTCAAAAAATAAAATATGAAAAACAAATACATAGCATACTTGCCTTCAGTAAAATTGTCACCAGATCTAGTGAACCAGCTACCAAACCATCAGCCTGCTCTTGGGGCTATAAAAACATTTAAAGAGTGCATAAATAACAAAGGGTATTATTTTAAAATTGTTAATTAATCCTAATTTTCAGTAACTTTAGATAGCCGTACTTTATTTAAAATTGGTCCAATATAAGGTAAAATTCTGGAAACCAATGGATGTATACATCCAGGAATGCTTTTGATTGCCTGAAAATAAATTTCACAGGAATACAAAATAAATCACCTCTAACAGTTGAAAAAATTGCTGCCAAATCGATGGTTAATGGTTATGAACGTAGAAGCTAGCTATATATGAAACATGGTCAGTAAAAAATTCAGATCAAACAAACATCATAGAGAAAGCTCATCATTGCAGCTAAAGATTGGTTTAAGTTTGAATTGTTGTTTCAAGTACATAAAATCTTTAATGACCACAAAATGCCAATCATTGCATTCTCCACCAGAAAACAAACAAATGATAGGATCTAACTGTTGCAGAGGGAAATAATATGCAGAAATGGAATAAAAAAGACAAATGGAGTGTTTGTATTGATGGATAAAAGAAAAACGGGATGCAGGAAACAACTATTCCTTCAATTCCCTGAGAGCTACGCTCACCCTTATAGAGAAATAAATTCCCTGCACTAACTAACAGAATATTCTTCATAACCCCCTCTCTCACTAAGCTGCCCCATATAACAGAAAAGACTCACGCATTCCCTCCCTTCTTTGCAGGCTCATCTTTCTCTTTCTTCCTATTTTTCCTAACATGCGCTCTCCACATCTTAGGAACACCTTGTGAACTAATAGCCACATCATCATTTCTCATATTCTCCTAATTAACTCCACCAAAGTATAGATATTTTGTACCCAAGATTATCAAACGGCTTGTAACATTTCTTCATAAGTTTTGTTAAAGAATGAACTTAAAACTTTTTTAACATATCAACCTTAACTATAGGTTCATGAAATTCTTTTTGTATATCATCCACCCTCAACCCCAGTTAAATAAAACAATAAATAACTAGAAAGCAATAACAATTGTTGATATTTATAAATATATTAATAGAATAGAAAATTCCGTAGCATATTCCTTAATATTCTGTAGTATATTTCTTTTGTAATCAATACTCTTAGTTGTGTAATTCTCTATATAATAGAATTTCTTTGGTGCTATTCAGACACACAGTTTCTCCAAATGTCTAATTATCTCTTATTTCAATATGGTGTCCAGAGCCTATTGAAAGGCAACCCTCCAATGTGTTTACTCGATTGAGGTTACGAGAACCATCTCATTACAATATCCTAGACGATAACTGAAGCTGAAAAACCAAAATGGGAACTAATCGATGCTCAATTGTGCAGTGTTATCAAGTCCACCCTTCATCCTGATATTAAACAGATCTCCTGTCCTCATATAACTTGTGAATCAGTTGGAGTCAAGCTAGGAAAACATGTGTCACTCAACGTCTTTAACTTTACAAGTCAGTTTTGTGAGGCAGCGTTATGACAAGCCCAAATTCTAAAATGGTATTAGAGTCTATTCAAGATTTGTTTGACAACCCACTATCCAGCCACTTAGGTCATGCTCCAAATTTCCAAACATGGGCATGAACGGAGTGTGTTGTTGAAGGTCCCACTATCAGGCCAGCCCAAATTTAAAATGGTATTACAGTCTATTCAAGATTTGTTAGACAACCCACTATCAAGCTACTTAGGTCACGCTCCAAATTTCCAAACATGGGCATGAACGGAGTGTGTGTTGAAGGTCCCACGTTATATGCGATATGGCTGAAAATAATTGTTTATATGTGTGGGAGACATCCCACACTTGATAGGTCAATTTTGTAAGAATGAGTTTGATGAGAACTCAAACTAACAAACAGAGAAATAAACAAGGGGAGAACAAATAAATGCAGAATCGTGTTTATTAATGATGAAATTAGGAAAAGAACAGAGGGGGAAATGATCCCTGTTACTGACACAGAGCTCAGCTCCTATGGAAAGCTAGAGCTTTCTATCCATAATAAACAAATGAATTCTCAAGGATAATCCTCTCAACCTCTCCTCAATCCCTTATGTAACAGAATGGCTACACAATTCTCAATTCTCTCTCCTCAAGCCAATCTAACAGAATCATTCCATATTTCCCCTTTTGCCCCTTCTAGAATAAACCCTCCAAATCTTGGGCCCATGGGATCTATGATAAATGATTGCCTCACTCATCATTATTCTCCGTTGCCGCGTGGTCTCTATCAACACCCCCTTCTGAAATATCAATCTTGTACCCAAGATTGAAAGATAGAAATTGACTCCTCATGAGACTCACTTCTTCTCAATTAGCCTGCTCAGCAGCTTTTCCTTGCCACTGCACCAACCATTGTTGGACTTCTTCACCGTGCTCCTTTATCATACGTTCTGCCAAGACCCTCTCAGGCTGAAACAAACCCACTGCCTCTCCTTCTAAGTGATCTGGTAAAGGCTCGTCATCTTGATAATTCCCTATTGCCTTCTTCAACAATGAGACATGGAAAACCGGATGTACCTTTGAACCTTCCGGAAGTTTTAATTTGTAAGCCACTGCCCCAACTCTTTCAATGATAGGATATGGTCCATAATATCTAGCTGCAAGCTTGGCATGGATTCTAATAACCACAGATTGTTGTCGATGAGCTCGTAACTTGACAAAAACCTATTCACCTATTTCAAATGATTTCTCCTTCCTGTGAACATCAGCTTGGGATTTCATACGATTCTGAGCCCTTACTAATTGAACCTTCAGCTGTCTTAGAGCTTCATCGCGATCCTGCAACTCTCTCTGAACCGCTTCTACTCGAGTCTCACCTAATCCCCATTGCACCAACAGTGGAGGTTTCCTTCCATACACAACTTCAAAAGGGGTTTGCTGAGTTGCAGAATGGTATGTGGTGTTAAACCAATACTCTGCCCAAGGAATCCATGTTACCCAATCCTTAGGTTGATCTGCTGCAAAGCATCGTAAATATGCTTCAAGACATCGATTTACAACCTCAGATTGGCCATCAGATTCAAGGTGGTAGGCTGAACTAAACTTCAAATGTATACCCTGCAATCTGAAAATCTCTCTCCAAAAATGACTCATAAAAATGGGTTGAACATGTGTTTATAAGTGGGAGCAATCCTTACTCTACCAACCGGTTTTGTAGGGTTAAGTTAGGCTCAACCACATTTCTTAAAATGGTATCAGAGCCTATCCTAGATTCATTGTTGGGCTTCCCGCATCGTCCACGCTTCGGGCTCAGTGAGGCCCAAGCGGGAGGAGGTGTGTTGGACTTTCCGCCTTAATTGCGTTCCGCCCCTAGTCACCTTAATTGCGGCACTTTGTCTTGCCTCATTGCAGCCCCTAACACCTTCATTGTGTTAGCTTTGAAGGGGTGGATTTAGTCCTATATTGCTTAGAGATATGGCATGTGTTGTGTTTGTAAGTGGGGGCAATCCTCACCTTACAAGTCGGTTTTGTATGGATGAGTTAGGCCAAATCTTTAAGATCCGGTGGGCCACCTTCTATGGTTTCCGCTATCGGGCCACCCACCATTTATTTTCATGCTCCAGTTGTCTAGTCCTGAGTGTGAGGGGGTGTGTTAAGAGTCTCACATCGGATAATATATGGTTTCAACATGTGTTTATAAGTGGGGCAATCCTTACTCTACCAACCGGCTTTGTAGGGTTGAGTTAGGC
Source organism: Lathyrus tuberosus (assembly GCA_022829125.1). Lineage (NCBI taxonomy): Eukaryota > Viridiplantae > Streptophyta > Magnoliopsida > Fabales > Fabaceae > Lathyrus > Lathyrus tuberosus. Next base: position 15,433,930 of record JALAZF010000097.1, read on the forward strand.
CCAACCACGTTTCTCAACATGTAAGTGTGTTTCAAAGAGACAAAATGCCAATACTTTGATAAACGATCCACAACTACCATCACCGCTTCAAATCCTTTAGATTTGGGCAGTCCCGTTATTAAATCCATAGATAAACTTTCCCAGATACCGTCAGGAATTGGAAGTGGCTGAAGGAGACCCCAGGAGAGGTGGCAAGGTACTTGTGTCTCTGACAAGTATCACAACTCCTCACAAATTCCTGCACAACACCCTTCATACCTTGCCAATAAATATTTGCAGCAATTCTTCGATATGTTCTTAGAAAGCCAGAATGACCACCCTGTGGTGTCATGTGAAATTCTTGCAGCATACGGGATATTAAGTTAGATTGACTTGACAGCACAAGCCTACCCTTGTACAATAAAATATTCTTACTGAGACTGAACTCATGGTGTGAGTCAGGGTCACGTCTGAGACCTCAACAACTTTTCTCAACTTCTCATCATTCATCACTTCTTCACAGATTTGTTGGCTTTCCTTCCAATAAGGAAAAGTCACAAAATTGCTCAACTCACCTCCTTCATGCACCTGAGATAGTGCAGCTTTGTTCAAAGAACCAGGTTTGTATCTTATTTCAAAATCGTAACCCAAGAGTTTGGCCACCCAATTTTGCTGCTCTCCATTTATAATTTTTTGCTGCAACAAATCCTTTAAACTCCTCTGATCAGTAGATACTACAAACCTTCTTCCCAATAAATATGGCCTCCAATGTTGGATAGCTAGCACACAAGCCATCAGTTCCTTCTCATATGCCGATTTGACTAAATTTCGTGGTCCTAAAGCCTTGCTGAAGTAGGCAATAGGATTCTTACCCTGCATCAGAATAGCTCTTAAACCACTGCCAGAAGCGTCACATTCAATAACAAACTCCTTGTTAAAATTTGGCAACGCCAGAACAGGTGCTTCAACCAATCTCTTCTTTAACTCATCAAAAGCTGCTCGTGCTTCCTCACCCCATTTGAAAGCATCTTTCTTTGTTAACTCAGTCAATGGTTTGGCTATCTTACCATAGTTGCGAATGAATTTTCTATAATATCCAGTAAGACCCAAAAATCCTCTAACTCCCTTCACATTTTTGGGTAAAGGCCAATCAAGTACACTCTTGTACTTATTTGGATCAACAGACACCCCTTTGAAATCAAATGACCAAGATACTCCACAGTGTGCTGTCCAAATTGACACTTTTTGGGGTTGGCTTTTAAACTGTGTTGCTGCAAACATTAAAGAACTTCCCCCAGCTGAACCATATGTGACTCCCAATCTGATCCATAAATCAAAATATCATCAAAAAAACACCAATACTCCTCTTCTCAACATATCTCTAAAAACATCATTCATCAGCCCTTGAAAGGTAGAGGGTGCATTCATCAACCCAAATGGCATGACTAAGAACTCGTAATGTCCCTCATGAGTCCTAAATGCGGTCTTATGCTCGTCACCTTCCTTGATACGCACTTGATGATAACCGGACTAGTGATCAAGTTTAGAGAAAAACCTAGCACCATGTAACTCATCTAGCAACTCCTTTATCATCGGTATTGGGAATTTATCCGGAATGGTTACCTTGTTAAGTGCCCTATAGTCCACACACATACGCCAAGATTGATCTTTTTTTTTAACCAATATTACCGGACTGGAATAAGCACTAGAACTATGACGTATAATTCCAGCAGCAAGCATCTCTCTCACTTGCTTCTCAATTTCATTTTTATGAAGGTGGGGGTAACGGTAAGGTCTTACATTGACTGGACCTTCTCCTTCCTTAATGTTAATCGAATGTTTCCTCACCCAATTAGGAGGTAACCCGACCACCTCAGTGAACACTCCACTGTATCTATCCAACAAGATTTGCAATTTCTCATGTTGAATTTTAGTCAGTCTCTGTTCTACTGCTTTATTCTTACCCACTTGCTCAAAGGATCTCAACACTCCTTCATTGACATCCTTCTTCTTTCTCAATATGCTTTGCAATGCCTCCTCAGATTCACCACTACTTCCCAAGCCTTGCAGTGTAACCCACTTACAATTGCTCCAAAAACTCATCGTTTGCTTGGTCCAATTTACAATAGTATCACCAAGAGTCTTCAACCATTCAATTCCCAATACCATATCCGGTATGATAGGAATAGGCCTGTTAGTAATGAAGGAGACATATTGACTAACAAAGAAAATGTTAGGCCCAAAGTGTGGCGTGTGTATGAGAGAAAAAGTAAGAAATGAGTCTAAGGAAAGTGTGACAGCTGAGGGGGCAAGTCAGTTAGGATATTTTCCTATTCTCTGAATAAGTAGCATAGTGGGGGAGTGAGTTAGTGGGATTATTTTTCTATTTCCACCGTAATGGTTAGGCACTGAGAGCCTAGTTCTCTACTGTAGTGCTTTGCTCAGACTGTATGTTGTTTTTCCCTTATTCCATATATCAATAAACACTTTCCATATATTTCTTGCTCTCTGCTCTATCAATTGGTCCGGCCTACCTTGTTCATGCAAACCAGAATGGCTGAGAGAATTACTATCGTTGAGGAACGCATGGAACGTGTGGAAACCAGTATTGTGGATTTGCGTAGTTTCATTGCGGAGGAGATTCGATGTGCTTTGATGGTTCATACCAATCGTCAAGGAAGTGGCATGAGTGGTGCGACGGTAACATCACCGTTGAATGAATTCCGTTTATCTGCTAAGAAGGTGGAGTTGTCGGCGTTAAACGGGGACGATCCGGTGGCGTGGATTACCCGCGTTGAGACATATTTTGAGGTGCAGCAAATTTTTGAGGATGTTTGTATTCAGTTGACAAAACTCGGCATGGAAGGTCCCACAATTCACTGGTTTAACCCCTGGCGCAACTCAACAGTTTGAAGAACTCAAGGAGTTAAAGCAAATCGTTTCAGTGGAGGAGTACATTGTGGAATTCGAATTGTATTCCTTCTAGTGTGGTCGTTTGCCCGAACAAAAATTTCTGGGTTACTTTGTGGGAGGATTGCCCCATGATATTCGATCTCGTGTTCGTACCTTCAAACCACGCAATTGATACTTAGCGATGCAGTTGGCACGTGATGTGGAACGTGAGTTTGCTAATGTTTCAGGTCAGGGAAGCGAGTCACGTTTAAAATCGGCCCAAGCTAATTGGAACCGGCCCCAGAAACAGAATTGGGCTCACAGGGAAGGAGATGGTAATGGATTGGGTAAACTGGCCCAATCTAGAGGTGGTTCACCCAACACTAATTCCGGATTGCATATCGGGTCGGTTTTGTTGGTTTCCACGGGTTCCACTCGCTCTCCTTCATGGTCATCTGGTTCTCGCACGAATTCCAGCGACGGTGGCCGACGTAACCCTCGCGGGGTGCCCATTTACCAGCAGCAGAGGTGAATGAACGCTGTTCGAAAGGATGGTGTTTTCAATGCAACGAACGATGGGATCCTCTCCATCAATGTGCATCAAAACAATTGAGGGTTATTATTTTAGGAGAGGACGAAGTTATCAATGCAGAAGGTGATATTGTGGCTTTGGAGGCAGCATCCGAAGATGACGAAGAGGTTGAGGAGTAAGAATGCAAAGTGCTCGGCATGTTTGGAGTTTCTTCCATTCCTTCTCAAGTCCGTACAATAAAATTGGAAGGGGGTTACAGGGAGCGAACATTTTGGTGTTGATTGACAGTGGTGCAACTCACAATTTCGTCTCTCCTAAAGGTTGTGGGAGCATTGGGGTTGCCATTGACTCCTTCCAAACCCTTAGGTGTCAAGCTGGGTGATGATCACCGTGTGATGACGATGGGAAAATGTGATGCAATTTCAGTTGTCTCCATTTTGGTGTTATCTTAGTATTAGTTGATCGCCTCTCAAAATACAGCCATTATATTCCCCTAAAGCACCATTTCACGGCTCGCTCTATTGCCTCCATTTTTGTGAAAGTGGTTAGACTTCATAGTGTGCCAGAATCAATCCTTAGTGATCGTGGCCCTTTGTTTGTGAGCATCTTTTGGAAGGAATTGTTCAAATTGATATAGGAACTATACTCAAGATGTCGTCGCCTTACCATCCACAAACGGACGGTCAAACGGAAGTGGTAAATCGATGCCTTGAAGCCTATCTTCGTTGTTTCGTATTTGACCAACCTAAGTCTTGGGCGCAGTGGATTTCGTGGGCAGAGTTGTGGTATAACACAACCTTTCATGTCTCTACAGGGTGTACACCATTCGAGGTGGTCTATGAAAGAAAACCACCAGTGCTGGTGCATTACTTAGAAGGTGAGACAAGTCGAAACGGTTGGTCGAGAGTTACGGGACAGGGACGAGGCATTGAGACAGCTGAAATTTAATTTGCAAAACGCACAGGAGCAGATGAAATTGCACGCGGATAAGAAAATGCGAGAAGTGAATTTTGAAGTTGGAGATTGGGTCTTTCTCAAGTTAAGGCCCCATCGACAACAGTCAGTGGTGCAGAGAATTCATCAGAAGCTGGCTCTTAGGTTCTATGGGCCTTATCAGATCATAAAAAAAGTGGGAATATTTGCTTACAAACTGCAGTTACCTGCAACATCCAGAATTCATCCTATTTTCCATGTTTCACAATTAAAAAAGGTTGTTGGTAACTATAATGTGACAAATGAATTGCCAGACAGCTTGGAAGTGGAAAAAGGAGATGTGGTTCCTCCTAAGTTGCTGACTTGGAGGGACAAGTTTGATGCGGGTAAGCACGCTCGTGAATGGCTGGTGCAATGGGAAGGCATGGATGTTTGTGATGCGACATGGGAAGAAGAATTGTTACTTAAGAGTCAATTTCCGGATTTCAACCTTGAGGACAGGGTTGGTGTTGGAGGAGGGAGTGGTGATAGGAATGGGCATGTTAGTAATGAAGGAGACATATTGGCTACCAAAGGAAATGTTGGGCCCAAAGTGTGGCGTGTGTATGAGAGAAGAAGTAAGAAATGAGTCTCAAGGAAACTGTGACAGCTAAGGGGGCATGTCAGTTAGGATAATTTCCTATTCCCTGAATAAGTAGCATAGTTGGGAGTTAGTTAGGGGGATTATTTTTCCATTTCCACCTTAATGGTTAGACAGTGAGAGACTAGTTCTCTACTGTGGAGCTTTGCTCTGGTTGTATGTTGTTTTTCCCTTATTCCATATATCAATAAACACTTTCCATATATTCCTTGCTCTCTGCTCTATCACGGTCCTCCAAGTTCAAACAAATGAGGGGAACAACTCACTTTGAAATCACCCAATGTTACTTCAATTTCTTTGCATCGTCCCAATCTAATCTTCTTACTCAGATTGTTGTCCACCTCCCAGCCCATTCTAAACATAACTTTTGGTCAATGAAGTTATGTGTGGCTCAACTATCTACCAAGATCAACACGGGTACTCCATGGATTCTCCCTTGGAGCATCATAGTTTGTGGTTTTGTTTTAGCTTGAGCATTGAGATTCATGATGCTCAAAACGCTAATCTCCCCCTCTACTTCTCCTTCCGCGTTGTCGACCTCCACAGCCAAAATTTGACTTCCCCCTTGCTCCTCACCTCCTTCTTTTACTATTTATACCCTCAATTGCTTATCAGGACATTGGTGCATATGATGAAAAGGCTCACCACATTTGAAACAAAGGCCTTTTTGTTTTCTTCCTAGCAATTCTAGGTATGTGAGGTGAGAAAACCCTTTGTCCCTTGCTCCACTTCTTCCATTATCATTCTCTTCTATTATCATTTTGGGCTGATTTATCACGGTTGGGCCCCATACTCCCTTTATAACCAACAGTAGGCCCACGCTCCTGTCCCCTTTTAACCATAACCCAATCAGAGTTTCCAGTTCACCCTGACCCACTACCACCTGACCCACTGCCTCCAGCTTTGAACCCGTACCCACTGGATCTAGACCCATGTGAATACCCAGATCCAACGTCACCTTTGACCTCCCTTTCCACAGCTCTGGTAATTTCCAGAAGCTTAGCACGTGAAATGTCTCCTAATACAGTCAAACTTCGTACCTTACCCTTAATTTCTTCTTACAATCCATGAAGAAAGTATCCCTGAAACTGTTTGTCAGGTAGTCTCGGGATCTGTGCAGTAAAATTCTCAATCAGTACTCCCTCTGTTTCAAAATGAATGTCGTTTTAAGGAAAAAAATTGTTTCAAAATGAATGTCATTCTCACTTTTCAATGTAGTAATAATTATTATTTTTCCAATTGTGTCATATAATTATTACTCTGAACACTATTTCCAACATATTAATAAGACTAATTTAGTAAAAGTACAATATCTTATGACAATATCATTGCATTTCTTAATCTGTGTGCAAAAACCTTAAACGACAATCATTTTGAAACGGAGGGAGTAATATATTCCTCCACTGTACCCTTTTGACGCAAATTTGTGAGTTGTTCATAAACATCACCTTCACCGTTTCCACCATAGTGCTCAAGCAACGCATCTTTCAAACCTTCCCATGTCACAGATCTATCTTCACCTGCAATCGAGTTGAAGAAGTGGATGGTAGAACCATCCATACACAGCTGAGCCAAACTGACTTTGACCTCCGGTGGTGTGTCTTGTACTCAGAAATATACCTCCGCTCGCGATATCCACCCAGCAGGATCGTAACCATCAAACGACGGTAGTTCCACCTTACGAACCGAGTGACGAAACTCAGTTAACGCGTCACAAAGTGACGGGTTCGTCTTAACACCAGAACTTCCTAATCCGATTTCCGACGATTTACCGGAAACTCCTACCCCCTTCTGGACCTGAACACTGGTTTCGCTAACTTGAAGCAATCTTCCTAGAGAATTCTCTAGCATCGCCATGAATGCAGCCGACATATCTTTGACAGCGTTTTCCACCGTTGCAAGTGAAGAACGAACGTCAGCTAGCTCGTTCTCCAACGCTTCATCCTTAGCTTCCATGGATCATATTGCGGCGGTATATTGTCTCTTAGGTGGCATTCACTAATCCCAATATCCGGTAAGTCGGACCAATTTGATGAGAACCCAAACTACCAAACAGAGAAATAAACATGGGGAGAACAAATAAATGCAGAATCGTGTCTATTAATGATGAAATTGGGAAAAGTACAGAGAGGGAAATGATCCCTGTAACTGACACAGAGCTCAGCTCCTATGGAAAGCTAGAGAGCTTTCCATCCATAATAAACAAATGAATTCTCAAGCCAATCTAACAGGATCATTCCATATTTCCCCTTTTGTCCCTTCTAGAATAAACCCTCCAAATCTTGGGCCCATGGGATCTATGATAAATGATTGCCTCATCATTATTATCCTTTGCCACGTGGTCTCTATCAGAGTTACATCAAATTCAAAAATCAAAAACATTAATTAAATAATTTAAAATCTAGATTTTAATATAATAAGTAAATTGTGGAAAATGCAAGTATTAAAAGTGATAACTACAAAAATATTATATAAAAGATTATATAAGCATGTCATTTATGCTCTTTTAAAATTACCAAATAGTTCGCCTGCTAACTTATCCAACATTTCAAATTCAACCAGTTAGTTTTTCAATTATAAGATTTCAATAAATATTTAACTTATATGTTATCAACCAGTGTATCTATTACTTTTCCATGTTTTGCATTCCTATCTCATTCATTGCAATGTATGTGGGATATCGAGTTACAACCTCAGTCATAACTATTGTTAAATGTTGTTGACAAAATCAAGAAACTCTGAAGATTATTAACAAAAGAACAAGCATCAAAACCATTACCTCAAGAACTTCAAGTGCATCAATACTGATAAAAGGATCCAAAACATGTGATGCCCATACATTAAGAATTACAGGAGATATAACACGTTCTACTAATGCAGGTGATTCGTGGCCTACAACATAAATGAGGGGGTGAATACAATCAAATGGCTAGCTAAACACAACACAAACAAGTGTGGAAGTAGGACTAGACCAAAAATATTCTATATATCAATAATTTAAATATAAGAAAAACATTCTAACCTGCCTTTACTGCTTCTTGCAATGTTTCAAGTATCATGTGCAAGGTTTCATCTGATGCCTGTAAACCATATTAAGGTGACTAGATCTTGCAATAATAGCAAAATATATGTATGACAAAGGGATTTATATTGTACAGTACATGATTAAGAAGATCTGTAAGGGATGAAAATAAACCCAGTAATTGTGGTTGAACAAAATCTTTCTTCGCTTTAGGGAGAAGCTGAGCAAGTGCCCTGTAGGCACCTACTTTTACAGGTGGAGGCCTGTCAAATTAAAAATCAGAAGCTTGATGTATGAAGAATACAAATTGACAAAGCTTTGCTTACACATTCGTTGTAATTGCCTTCAATGCAGCATCAAGAGAGTGCTCTAATACTCCACTGCTTATCTGTAAATTAAGTTAAAAGTTAGAGAGAGGAGAAACTATCAAAGAAAAGAAAACAGGACAGAAAGCAGTTACCACAGAGGAGAATTTGGCAACTGAAGTAAAAACACGAGCATATAGAAAGGGGTATTCAAGAGAATCTGTGACAAAAAAAGGGGGGAAAGTACGATAAAAAAAATTAATGTATAAATATGTGTGCATGTATCACAACTGAAGCATAATGGAAGCTTAAGGGAAGAATTGAGATATGACCTATTTGAAAGTCTTCGACAACAATCTGCTCAATCATGTTCTTCAAGTTACTTGTCTTAAACCCTGATTCCTATATATGAAGGGCATCAAATATACTATATCAAAGTATATCTTGGTGGAAAATAAAACGCAGTTATTGAAAATGGAGATGAAAAGTATATCTGCCCAAGAGAGTTAAGAAAACTGAAATCGAAATCCCATACCTGTGTCTCAAGCAGTTGTTCAGAAAGAGATGACAAGGCAAAAAGAGTAGCTTCTCTTATCTGCCACAATTAATATGTACAGCACTGACTTTAGAACTGAGAAATGTTAAGTTCCATGAAATGATTGATGCAGAAGATAAAACTTTTTCTCATGTTACAAATAAGTTGAGACCATTGGAATGCATACCGTGGCAATATTAATGCAACATATGTTTTCACGCTATGGATGAAATATACAGAAAAAGCAGATCTCAAACCACCAAGAGAAAGTATAAGGTGCCCTTTGGTTAAAATATGAGAGGGTGAGTTAAAATGTTAAGAAGGGCAAGAGAATAGAGAACAAGGGGAAGAAGAGAAAGTTAGGCCATAAATATTAGGAGCAAGGAGAAGAGAGGCTTAACAGTCTTAGCCGAGGCATCACGAAATTTAAGTGAAGACTTTGGGGCAATTTGGAAAGGGAAGTCGGTTTCTTCCTCAGTAATGTTTCTAACAGAGTTAAGGAAAAAGAATAAAATACTAGATCCAAGGAAAACAAAAACTCTGTATTTACCCTCCACCAGCTTGCATTGCCTGCCACTTTTCTTACTTGAGACTCGGTCAACCATTGTTTTGCAGCATCTATGATGGCCAGAACTCCTTCATCGCCAAAAGAATTAACTACCTCTTCCAATAAAAGCACACCTGCAAGAAGCAATTTTCTGATGAAGCTCTAAATATCTCTACAACATACACATAAATCCATACGAACACACCAAATTAAAGAAATGCAAAATACAGATCACATATTGGGGAAAACCCAAAGTTTGCAGAACTCACAAAACTAATTGGATAACTTGAACAGATTTGGCTACTGAACCAACCAAAATGTTTCCAATTGATATCCATAGACCAGAGAATTACTTCATCTATTTTTTTTATGAAATTTATATTCGTAATGCATACTGCATGCATCGATGTATTCCAATTTATCTATCCACAAGGATACAATCCAAAATCCATCCATTTGTTACCTCTACCAAAAAAGGGAGGCGTTAATAAGTGATCTTATGTTCTTGACTGATGCAATTCTTAAAAATAAGTCAGAAAGGGTAGTACATACAAGGATTAAAGTCATAATTACAACGGACGCAAAAAATAATCATGATGAACAATAAACGTAGGAACTTTTCAACCAATTTGAAATAAACTATAACTTTTGCAAATTTAAAATGACAAATAAAATGTTAAGGAGCGTTACTGACCAGAAATGCGGCAGCTATAAGTGGCATCCTCTTCGTCAGCAATGAATTGGTTGGCATCCACAGACCACAAATGAACCTAAAAGTATCAAGAATAAAAATAGTCAAGGATTCGATTGCAGCAAATTTGGAAAAGAAACATGTAGAACATCATAATGGCACTACTGTATAGCACCATAATTTTCACTATACCAAATCATGTTTTACATCAACCAGCAAGGAAATGATTGATCATATTAATAACCAGAATAAGAGATGATCCTAGGGGAGAGATGGTAGACCAATTGTCTAAAAGGCCAAAAGGTTGCAAGGTACACTTAGTAAGGCCATAGAAAGTGCTTGAGGTGGTAGAGCCTACCACCATTATTGTTAATAAATTCTTAGAATTTTGATTGGGCCTAATTCAACCCTACAAAATCAATTTGTAAGGTGAGCGATGTCTTCCACTTGTATAAATACATTCTCAGAGCATATCCAATAAAGAACTCTTATCACACACCCTTATGCCCATGACTTGATATCTGGAGCATGACACAAGTGATTTTTTAGCAGGTGGCTCGCCAGATCATGGATAGGCTCTGATACCATCTTAGAATTCCTATTGAACCTAACTCAACCCTACAAAACAAGTTTGTAAAGCGAGGGATGCCTCTAACTTATAAACACGTTTTCAAGTCATATCACATCCAATGTGATTCATAACAGGAAATAAACAAGTGTAGAACATCATAACGGAACTACAAAACAAGTTTGTAAAGTGAGGGATGCCTCCAACTTATAAACACATTTTCAATTCATATCTCATCCAATGTGGAATTCATAACACAAATAAACAAGTAGAACAGCATAACCGCACTTTTGTATATCACTATAAATTTTGTTGTACCATACTATGTTTTACATCAATCCACGGGAAAATATGATTGAGCTAGTTTATAACCAGATTGTGAGAGATGATCCTAGAGGAGAGATGTTAAACCAACTATCTCACGGGCTAAGGTTGGAAGGTAAACATAACATAAGGCCCGAGAAAGTAATTGAGGTGGTAGAGCCTTTCGAGAGTTAGTTGCTAAGTAGCATCCATAAGGCATAGTGAAATGAGAAATTTTGTTTAGGGGAGGTGACTCAGAAGGCCAGAATGGTTGAATGATTATTCTTTGTTGAGATAGAGAGGAAAACAAGAAGGCATATGATACGAGAGAACCTGTGTCTGGATTAGATCGGTATTAAATATTCAGCATCATTAATACATTAGGATACTACTGAACAAAATAATGACAAGTAAAAAGTTAGAAAAGTGGGTAGGAAGACTCAAAAATATTTTACCTGCTGTTCTGTCATTTGAAGAAAAGCAATTGTATAGTACACCAATTCTTTGACATTAGCTGCAACTACCTATAAAAGGGCATACCGCATATCAAAATGATTGTGCAATAGAACACAACTATCAAAAAACAAAATATTTCAAGAATGTTCTAAAACAAACCTTTCCTAATCTTGAATTACCCACAATGGTCAACAGAAGTTCAAACAGCTGTATTAAAAAATAGTTCAAAGTTATATAGAGAAATCAAGGAGGCGTAAGCATAAACTATCCCTGATCAATACAAGTTTAGATGAAACAATTATGAAACACTCATAAAAGATATAGATCCAACATAGAGGCTTAATTAAATTATGAATCATAAGGATAGGGGTTTGACATATAGGGATCAAGATAACAAACAATTTTTCGGGTAAATTAACCAGCTGATGACAAACACTAAAATGGGCAGGCCACTGACAAGTCCATGAACTTGATAAAGTAAAATGGAAACAAAAATCCGTTGAACCCTTACTGATTGAAGTATCAACCGTTGCAGATAAAATAAGTCAGTTAACTCCAACATGAAAACATGCCAAATAGTGAAATATCACTTACATTATCAAACCATGAAAGTAATGAACATCAAAAACTGCTGCTATTGTCACCTGGATAACAAATGATTCAAGGCTTATTTCTGAGCCATCTGAATCATATCTTCCCTCATATGAAGCTTCTGTTCCTTCAATAGATGCCAGTTCATAAACTCTCAAAGAGGAGACAAATGTATTCCACAATGGTCCCAATACAACTACAACAAACAGCACCTTGTCAAACAAACATCAAAATAGAACTAAAGACAAAGGTTAAGGAACAAAACTATGAGACTAAACATACCCTCAAATTCACTTTTAATTAGACTTGAGAAATTCTGAATAAACTGATTCAAACACTTCAGAACCTTAAAGAAGAAAGATGCAATATCATGTTATAATGTAGGAAACTAGGAAAAAAATGTGGAAATCAACTTTTAATAAACCAAACCAACCTCCATTCTGATACTCCAATCATCTGGATTTTCAGACTGAACTGGAATTTCCAGAATAGAAGAAAATTGCTCCATCCATGGTTTAAGCAAAGGAACTACTAGAGAACCTGTTTCTGCCTAACAATACATCATGACATGTTATGTTATTAATAAATAAAATACACTAAACTAAGAATCAACGAGAACTGTGGACAGTAACTTAGTGGCAAGAAAATACATTATAAACACCACTCATCGCCCCCAGCATAGATGTGCAAGAATAGACTATTGAAAGGGCCTTGGTTCGTATGTATATGTCATATATCTGCATGGAGAAAAAAATAAAGAAAAAATTGTCATGTGACAAAAGAGGCACAAATTTCAATATAAACAAAAGATCGGCTTTTTTCCTTTATTTACTTGTTCTTCTATTCTAAAAATAATGCATAGATCAAGAATTGATTTATCAAAAAAAATTAAATTACTATACATTGTTAAATTTTGCTTCTACGGATATGCAAAATGCAGGAAGACAAAAAAGAGACTACTACTATAAACAAGACTTGTAAAATCATTCAATATGCTCCTATGGGAAAGATGTCAATGGGAAGAGAGGGCGTGTTATGATATAGGATAAAGGGCAACCCGTTAATCAGTTGGTCAGTCTGTTATGTGACTGTTCAGCCGGTTAGCAAATCTTTAATTAAATAGACCACCAATTGAGAGCTATATAAAGACTTCCAAATTAACCAACTAAGTGCTCTTACAATTCTAAACAACTCTAATTTTCCTTTCTTCTATATCCTAGCATAATCACTATGGAAGGGTCGGGGATTGTTTTTCATCTTGACATATGCACTTTCATTCATATAGTCTTCCCTACAGCAACTTAAATCCTTCCTTCCAAGCCAAACAGCTTTGAAAAAAAAAATTGTCTAAGACTATTATGCTAACATAAATAAAGCATGTGAGAATCATAAAACTGGATAGATAGAAGGTTAACAAAAAAATATGCAAAATTATAACCTGCGGAGAGGATACAATGGTCAGCAAACTTGGGAACAAAGCAGGTATTAATGTTGGGACCACCCTATCATCCAAGTCGGCAGAGAGAAGAACCAAGCATTTCATAGCTCCACGCACTAGAATAAAATTATTACAAAAAAATAAAAAAGTGGCTTACCATATAGAAAATCAGCTAGACAGTGCAATGCTAAAGCAGCACAGTTATTGACCATAAAAAATATTACTATGAAATTGATAAGGAAAGTGAATGATTCAACTAGTTGTTGGTTGCTGATCTGCAACCATTAAGGCACAGCTATGCAGCCATTAATAAAGGACAGCAATACAGATTTTATAGTTGTATTAGATGATACATTTATACTTATTTACACAGCCATATAGAATATTTCCATTCTTGTATATAGGAATTAATTTGAGTTAATTAGAACTTAATTAGTTTCTTTAGTGACTTGTACTCCCTAGGCTATTTATATCCTATTCTATTATGTACAAACTCAATAAGATATATAGAATTTCTACATGGTATCAGAGCTACAGTTCTGATCCGAAAGAAAAAATAGGGTTTTCCCATGGAGGAAAAAACAAACAGCTCAAGCATCTCAGATGCTGATCCAAAGGCAGCGACTGAAAACACCACCAGTCATAATGAGACAATTCTCGTTACTTGTTACAAGCTCAATGGACAGAATTATACACACTGGTCCAGATCTGTCCGACTCTTCCTCCAAGGAAAGGGAAAGGAAGACTACATCACCGGCGACGCTAAGCAGCCAACAAAGACTGATTCAAACCATGCAAAGTGGAAACTTGAAAACAGTCTTGTGATGTCATGGTTACTCAACTCCATGACAAATGAGTGTGGTGAAAATTTCATGTATTATGGCAATGCTGCAGAAATCTGGAATGCAGCCAAGGAGACCTACTCAAATGTGGATAACACTTCAGCCATATTTGAGATCAAAAGTCTCTTACATAACCTTCAACAAGGAGACTCTCTAGTAACGGAGTACTATCACACACACAGTATTGGCAGCAACTCGACAACTATGCTGACACAGAGTGGAAGTGTCCGGAGGATGAAAAAATCTACAAAAAATTGATCGAGAAGGATAAAATCTATCAATTTTTATTGGGACTGAATAAAAATTTAGCTGAAGTAAGGGGAAGGATTCTTGGAACTAAACCTCTCCCTAGCATTCGTGAAGCATTTGCGGAAGTAAGAAGAGAAGAAAGTAGAAGAAAAGTTATGTTGGGAAGTCAAAGTGCAAACATTGAAGGCTCTGCCCTTGTAGCAAGAGGCCCACCAAAGATAGGTAGAGGATGGTGTGATCACTGCAAGCGTCACGGACATACAAAGGAAACATATTGGGTGCTTCACGGGAAACCCATGGATCTGAAACCACAATTCAAGGATACACGCGATATGTTGCTGCCAAGGTAGTCAGACTCGAGATCCTACGCAAGATCGGATAGGCATAACACGATCGTGAATCGGAGAATCGTAACACGGATCGTAAGATCCTACAAAATTTAGAAATTCATGTATATTGCATATAGATTCATAATAGGCATATAAAGTGTTGATATTTGTAAATATATATATAGTGTTAAGAGTATTTGTATATAGAATAGTCCCACATCGACTATATCATGTAATTAGTTGTAATCTATCTATATATAATAATGTCTCCGTAGTGCTTTTCAAAACACGCGGTTTACTCATATGTTTCTTAGTCTCTTGTATTTCAATATGGTATCTAGAGCCTGCTAAGAGGCGGAAATTTTTTTTGCAAACCGTGTTGTCACTCCGGTTTGCCTCTCACTTTTCAAAATTCTCTGGTAACCACCATGCCGCCGTTACTGTTCCGGCGACGTTTCGGAAACCCGACCCCACCATCAGTTTTCAATATTCTCCGGTCATAACTGCATAGCCGCTGTCCGCCGCCGTCGCTACTATTTCCGGTGATCTTCCGGCAAACTTTTTCATAGGCAGAAACCTCCACACGCGTCACCTCCGTCTCACGCGCCGCCACCTGAACCGCACGTGACAGCACGTTCGGTGGCCGATCTCGTGATATTTTCTCTCTTTAGATACTCATGGCTACTCCTCAGAACTTTACGCCAAACTACGATGATTTCCTCAGGTGGTATCAGAATAATCAGAACTCAGATTCTACTGCTACGGTAGCACACACTGGTAATTCATCTCCTGTTCGACCTTGGGTCCTTGATTCTGGTGCGTCTGATCATGTTACTGGTAATAAAAATCTTTTCTCTTCCTTCTCTACCTCTAGTTTGTTACCTACCATAACTTCTGCCAATGGTTCTCAAACCCGATCCGAAGGGATTGGTACGGTTCAAATTCTACCTTCTCTCTCTGTTACTTCTGTCCTCTATGTACCTAATTGTCCGTTTAATTTACTTTCAGTCAGTCGTTTAACTCGTTCTCTTGATTGTAGTGTCACCTTCACTAACAATAATGTTACCCTGCAGGATCGGAGTTCGGGACGGGCGATTTGCGTCGGATATGAGTCTCAAGGCCTTTATTACCTCTCATTGTCATCTCAGACATGCTCAGCCAAAGATTCTCCACTCACTATCCATGCTCAGTTGGGTCATCCCAGTCTTTCCAAATTACATAAATTGGTGCCAAATTTATCGACGGTATCTAATTTACATTGTGAGTCGTGTCAGTTAGGGAAACACACTCGTAGTCAATTTCTCAATCGAGTCAACAAACGGACTTCGTCCCCTTTTGCTTTAGTTCACACCGATGTTTAGGGTCCCTCGCGTACTGTCTCTACTCTTGAGTCTAGGTATTTTGTCACCTTTATTGATGATTTTTCACGTTGCACGTGGTTATTTTTAATGAAGAATAGATCTGAATTATTTTCTATTTTTGAACAATTTTATCGAGAAATAAGAACTCAATTCGGTGTGTCTATCCGTACCTTAAGTGACAATGCCCGTGAATATTTATCCCAACAATTTCAAAATTTTATGTCACACAATGGTATTCTCCATCAAACATCTTGTCCTCACACACCTCAACAAAACGGTGTAGCCGAACGCAAAAATCGGCATCTCGTAGAAACCACTCGGACCCTACTTCTCCATGGTAATGTTCCACTTCGGTTTTGGGGGCATGCTGTGCTAACGGCATGTTACCTTATAAATCGCATGCCCTCATCTGTCCTTAACAATAAAATCCCTCATTCAATCCTTTTTCCCAATTCTCCACTTCACCCAATTCCTCCCCGAGTCTTCGGGTCCACATGTTTTGTACACAATCTCTCCCCTGGTCTTGATAAACTATCAGCTCGATCACTAAAGTGTGTCTTTCTTGGTTATCATCGATCCCAAAAAGGTTATCGTTGTTATTCACATACTTTACAACGATACCTCATATCGGCCGATGTTACCTTCTTCGAGTTTGTTCCATATTTCGAGTCCAGCCAAGCAACTCCGAAACCCCTTCAGGAAAGTATTCCCACACCTCTTCCGGAAGTCCCATCTGTCATTTTCCCGCATCATTCTAGGGAACCTGACCCACTAGATACCCCTACGGTTGATCCCCCCACTCCTCGCCCACTTCAAACATATCAGCGTCGTCACCCAACGTCTGTTGTACCTGTCCCTGAAGTCGTATCTGTCCCTGAAGTCGTACCTGTCCCTGAAGTCGTACATATCCCTGAGGTCACTACGGACTCTCCTCCGACGCTCTCTCCATCACCGGATCCGATCTTGCAACCTGAGTCTGATCTTCCGATTACCCTTCGAAAAGATATACGTCAAACACGAAATCCTTCTCCACATTATATTGATTTATGTTATCATCGTCTTTCCCCTTTGCAGTATACTTGTTTGTCTTCTTTGTCTTCTGTTTCTATTCCTAAAACTCCAGGTGAAGCATTATCTCACCCTGAGTGGAGGCAAGCAATGATTGATGAAATGTGTGCTCTTCAAAGCAGTGGTACCTGGGAACTGGTTCCTCTACCCCATGGGAAATTTTTAGTAGGTTGTCGTTGGCTTTATACAGTGAAGGTTGGTCCAGATGGTAAGATTGATCGATTTAAAGCTCGCTTGGTAGCCAAAGGATACACTCAGATTTTTGGGTTGGATTATAGTTATACCTTTTCGCCTGTAGCCAAGATGGCGTCTGTTAGACTTCTTCTAGCCATTGCAGCCATTCGACATTGGTCTCTTCATCAACTTGATATCAAAAATGCTCGGGGGGAGTTACATGGTGATCTTGAAGAGGTAGTATATATGGAGCAACCACCTGGGTTTGTTGCTCGGGGGGAGTTATCGAATATGGTTTGTAGGCTACACAGGTCTCTTTATGGTCTTAAGCAATCTCCGAGAGCTTGGTTTGGCAGATTCAGCACTGTAGTACAGCAGTTTGGTATGATCCGTAGTGAAGCTGACCATTCTGTTTTTTATCATTACTCACCCCAAGGGTGTATTTATCTTATTGTGTATGTTGATGACATTGTCATAACTGGTAGTGATCAGCAGGGAATACTCCAGTTGAAACAACATCTCTCGAAACAATTTCAGACAAAAGATCTTGGTAAACTCCGCTATTTCTTGGGTATTGAAGCAGCCCAATCTAAAGATGGTTTAGTGATTTCTCAGCGGAAATATGCTATGGATATTTTGGAAGAAACAGGTTTGTTAAATGCTAAACCAGCGGATGCTCCTATGGATCCAAGTGTTAAACTTCTACCCAATCAGGGGGAGCCTTTATCTGACTCAGGAAGGTATAGGAGATTGGTTGGAAAGTTGAATTATCTCACAGTCACTCGTCCGGACATTTCTTTTGCAGTCAGTGTGGTAAGCCAGTTCTTAAATTCCCCTTGTCAGGAACACATGAATGTTGTTATCCGGATTCTGAGATACATCAAATGTGCTCCAGGAAAAGGTCTTGTGTATGAGGATAAAGGACATACCTAGATAGTTGAATACTCCGATGCTGATTGGGCAGGGTCACCCATTGATAGACGATCCACCTCTGGGTATTGTGTACTTGTTGGAGGAAACC
Organism: Lathyrus tuberosus; assembly: GCA_022829125.1. Lineage (NCBI taxonomy): Eukaryota > Viridiplantae > Streptophyta > Magnoliopsida > Fabales > Fabaceae > Lathyrus > Lathyrus tuberosus. The sequence goes on from JALAZF010000097.1 coordinate 15,452,406, forward strand.
TTATATCTTGGAAAAGTAAGAAACAAAATGTAGTTGCAAGATCAAGCGCCGAGGCAGAGTATAGGGCCATGGCAATGACAACATGTGAACTTATTTGGTTAAAACAGTTGCTCAAGGAACTTCAAATTGAAGAAGCAAGACCAATGCCACTTATTTGTGATAATCAAGCTACATTGCACATTGCTTCAAATCCAGTCTTCCATGAGAGGACCAAACATATTGAGATAGATTGTCACTTTGTCAGAGAGAAGATCGAGTCAGGCGACATCGTCACAAGCTTTGTCAACTCTAATGATCAATTGGCAGATGTGTTTACAAAATCCCTACGGAGCCCTAGAACTAACTATATATGTAACAAACTTGGTGCATTTGACTTATATGCTCAAGCTTGAGGGGGAGTGTTGATATTTGTAAATATATATATAGTGTTAAGAGTATTTGTATATAGAATAGTCCCACATCGACTATATCATGTAATTAGTTGTAATCTATCTATATATAATAATGTCTCCGTAGTGCTTTTCAAAACACACGGTTTATTCATATGTCTCTTAGTCTCTTGTATTTCAACATAAAGCAACATAATTTAGCTTGAAAAAACCTTAAAATAATACTAGCATTGTTAATATGGAGTGAGTATTTAATGTGAGCCAGGCGGTGAGCAAAAGTGGTGGGAAGTTACAAAATTATTAATTAGTTGGTGTGTAATGATTATTAATTAATTCTTTTAATTAGGCGGTGAGGAAAATCCATTAGGTAAGGTCCACTAATTATTGGTGTAATATTGGAAAGTTACAAAATTATTAATTAGTGGGTGTGTATTGATTATTAATTAAATTTTTTAATTAGTCCAATAAAGTCAATTAGCATTTCAGCTTTCAAATGCCTAAAAAAAAAGAACCGCCGTCAAATTAACGTTTTAATATAGGGTTTTTTCTGAATCGGGTCTTAATTTCTAGTGTCCGACCCGCGAACCCGAAATTCTGGGTTGTTGAGAGGATCGTGCGTGAACGGCGATTCCACCGTTTCTACGCCTTTTCGCAGCGATTCAACCGTGCCTACCAAAAAACGATTCTGACCATATTCCAACACGGAGAGGGGATGCAAGATCGCAGAATCGTCCGATCCTACGAGTTGGATCGCGATTCTGACTACCATGGCTGCTGTTGTTGATGAAAGCAAATCCAAAAGTACTGCAGAGGCAAGCCCTTTCAACAAAGAACAAATAGAGATGTTGCAGAAAATGATGCAACAAGCAATACAAAACACTAGTACTTCTTCCACTGCTACTCTTGCCCAAAAAGGTAATTTTTCTACTGCCCTTCATGTTAATCACCAGAAAACAAACCAATGGATTGTTGATTCTGGCGCATCAGATCACATGACTAGGGACATCAATGTATTTACCAAATACACTCCCTGTCAAGATGGATCTTTTGTTCGAATAGCAGATGATACTACCTCTAAAGTGGCTGGTAAAGGTTCAGTGATTACCACTAAAGATATTACTCTTAATTCAATTTTGCATGTTCCAAAATTAAATTGCAGCTTGTTGTCTATCTGTAAATTAACCAAAAATTTGGGATGTACTGCTAAGTTCTTACCAAATTTGTGCGAATTTCAGGATATGAATTCGGGGAAGATGATTGGCAATGCTGAGGAGAGTGCAGGCCTTTACTACCTAAGAGTTGAAAAACAAAATAAAAGATCATACAAGGCTGCCCTTACGTGTTCATCAAAGAATGAGAATCATGTAATGTTATGGCATTATCGCCTAGGACACCCAAATTTTATACATTTGAAAAAGATGTTTCCATCATTATTCAATAAAGATTCTGGCTTTTTCAAATGTGAAGTGTGTGAATTAGCCAAACGCACCAAGTCTCATTATTCCATACAACCTTATAAGCCATCTAAACCTTTCACCCTTATTCATAGTGACGTCACGGGTGAGCAATATTACTGGGTCAAGGTGGTTTGTCACCATTATTGATGACCATACAAGAGTCACTTAGGTGTTTCTCATGAAAGAAAAGTCAGAGGTAGGGGGTATATTTGAGAACTTCCATAAAATGGTTCAAACCCAATTTCAAAGCAGCATTCAAATCCTAAAAACTGATAATGGAGAGGAGTACTTCCACCACACCCATGGTACATACCTTGCCAAAAATGGGATTGTACACCTAACTTCATGTCCATATTCTCCCCAACAAAATGGAACAGCAAAGAGAAAAAATAGACACCTATTAGAAGTCACTCGAGCCCTCATGTTGTCCATGAATGTACCTAGCCATTTTTGGGGAGATACCGTTTTTTCTTCATCATACCTAATAAATAGAATACCCACCAAAACACTCAACCTAAACATACCTCACCAAACCCTCTTGTCCTTTTATCCTTCAACTAAACTCATCACAAATCTCCCACCAAAGATTTTTGGATATACAACATTTGTACATGATCAAAATCCAAATCCCAACAAGTTGGACCCAAAAGCCATCACATGTATATTTTTGGGATACTCTCCTACCAAGAAAGGATATAAATGTTATTGTCCTCAAAAAAGACGAATCTATCACACTATAGATGTCACATTTTATGAAGGGAATGCCTTTTATTCCAAGGTTGTCATTCAGGGGGAGAAAGTGACAATTGATGAACACCAACCTTGGGAAATTATTATACCAAAATATGTCCTGCAATCTGTCGCAAAAATTGTTCCAGAAAATGTATTCGAATCTGTCCTAGAAACCGTTCCAGATACTGTCCCAGAATCTGTCCCAAAATCTAACCCACCGAAACCTGACTCAACCACTAAAAATTCAGAATCTGCCCAAATAATACTTGAATCTGAACCTGAAATGGAAGAAAAGAAGTACTAGTATACACAAGGAAGAAAAACAAGCTTCAAACTCTTAAGGAAGTAGAAACATGCAGTCTTCCGAAGCAGAACCAAGGCTCTGCCCAAAATTCAAATTCTGAACGTACTCACAAAGGTAAATTTCCATGCATTGACTCATCTTCTAATTTATTAGATAATGCATTTATGACCAGAACTTAAACTTACCTATTTCTATAAGAAAGGGAGTGAGGTTTTGTACCAAACATCCAATTGGGAACCATGTTTCTAGTGAAAAATTGTCGCAAGAGTACAAGAATTTCATCAACTCAGTGGACAACACCCACATTCCTCAAAATTTCCATGAAGCTATCCTAGTTCCAGAGTGGAAGGCTGCGGTTGAGGAAGAAATCAAGGCACTAGAATAGAATGGTACATGGCAGCTCTGTCACCTTTCAGATGGAAAGAAGCCCGTTGGATGCAAATGGATATTCTCGATGAAATATAATGTGGACGGGAGTGTGAACAGGTATAAAGCTCGACTGGTGGCAAAAGGATTCACTAAGTCTATTGTGTGACAACAAAGCTACCATAAGTATTGCTAAAAATCTTGTGCAACACGACAGGACAAAGCATGTAGAAATTAATAAACATTTCATCAAGGAGAAGATTGACAACGGATTAATTCTCTTCAGCACACACCTTTAAGTCATCAAACAGCTGATATCTTGACCAAGGCACTTCCTAGAACCAACTATGAAAACTTAAGATTCAAATTGGGCATGATAGACATCTATGACCCAACTTGAGGGGGAGTGTTAGTTGCTGTTCTGCAACCATTAATAAGGGACAGCAATATAGATTTTATAGCTGTATTATATGAATAAATTTATACTTATTTACACAGCCATATAGAATATTTTCATTCTTGTATATAGGAATTAATTTGAGTTAATTAGGACTTAAGTAGTTTCTTTAGTTACTTGTACTCCTTAGGCTGTTTATATCCTATTCTATTATGTACAAACTCAATAAGAAATATAAAGTTTCTACACTAGTTACCAGCATCGAAGTCAAACTTAATTATTTCAATGGTTTATCATCTGGAATATGAAACTTGTGGCAATTGATCCAAGTGTTACATAAGTATGCTAAGAAAATATAGAGCAAACAATTTGCCAATTCAAAAGGAGAAGTGTTGTATTAGAATTTGGGTTGGACCTAAATCAACCCCACAAAACCGACTTGCAAGGTAAAAAATGTCCACATATATCATTATCTATTAGATAAGTCGGTTGGTTAAAGCACTAATTAGCTTTTAGACATGTGCTAGAATTAAGCTTGCCAGTTGTTGTAACTGCCATAACAGAGTTAAGTATGGTTAAATGTGCCTATATATAGATGATACTGCATAACAGAATGTAATGTGAAAGTTCAATTATTCAATCAATAGAATTTTCATTCCCTTTTTCAATTCAGTTTTATTGCTTATTTTTTGGTTTATGTGGATGACATAATTTTAACAGGAAATTCCCCTTCGTTTCTGCACTCTGTAACTCAACAACTCAATAATTCCTTCTCTCTCAAAGAACTAGGAGATTTGGATTATTTTTTGGGCATTGAAGTTAAATCTCAGTATTGGAGTGAAAGAATGAAAAAAGAAAAGAGAGAGAAAGAGAGAGAAGATAGAGAAGATATATCTAACTGAAACTGAATTCTGTTATTATGCTTAAACAGTTTATAGTGATACAAGGTTATATATTCATTCTAAACCTGTGCACTAGCTAGCTTAACCTACACCACAGCATAATTAACTATAAGTTAGTTATGCTGATGTGGCATTCTAGACTATTCTAGCCTATTCTCTAATACTCCCCCACAAGCTCAAGGTAGCTGTGAAGGAACACTGGAAGCAGTCAGGTTGAGCTTGCCTCTGAGCTCCAGAAATCTTGCACTTGAGAGAGATTTAGTGAGAATATCAGCTTTCTGATCAACACCAGGAATGTGACACGCTACTAGAGTTTTGTTGAGGACCTTTTCCCTCACAAAAAATAGATGTATTTCCATGTGTTTGCTTCGAGCATGGAGAACTGGCTTATGTGCGCCATAGCAACAGTACTTTGATTGTCACAGAAAATAATAGGAGTGGTGAGAGGAACATTCAGTTCTGCAAGCAGCGTTTGAACCCACGGAACCTCAGCAATTGTTTGAGTCAAGCTTCGATATTCAGCTTCTGCACTAGAGCGAGCCACAACAGTCTGTTTCTTTGACCACCAGAAAATCAGATTAGGCCCCAAGAATACAGCTGACCCAGAAGTGGACCTTCTATCATCAGGGTCAGCAGCCCAATCTGCATCACAGAATGCTTGAAGAGAGAAAGGTTGCGCAGGCAAGGCAGGGGTGAACAGCAGCCCAGAGGTGAGAGTACCCTTCAGATAACGCAGGATACTTTTGACAGTCAGCCAGTGAGATTCCAAAGGATGTGCCATAAACTGGCACACTTTATTGACTGCATAACAAATCTCAGGATGGGTGATAGTATCATACTGCAAAGCCCTCACAATAGACCTGTAAAGAGAAGGATCAGAGAACCCAGCAGAACCAATTTTGGTAAGTTTGGTAGTGGAAGCCATAGGGGTAGCTACAGAATTGGAGCCAGACATGTCAGTTTTGGCAAGAAGGTCCCTCAGATATTTGTATTGAGTAAGCAACAAGTTGCCATTGGACAACTTCTTTACCTCAAGACCAAGAAAATAGTCCAAGTCCCCAAGTTGTTTAAGAGCAAAGACCTGATTGAGCTTGAGGGTGATTTGTTGAATGAGAGCAACTGAGCTGCCTGTGATGATGATATCATCAACATACACCAGCATATAGACAGTGGCACTGTGATGTTTGTAGATAAACAGAGAAGTATCACACTTGCTGTTGACAAAACCAAAAGCCAAAAGTGTGGTTTTAAGTCTCTCAAACCATTGTCTTGGGGCCTGTTTGAGGCCATACAAGGCCTTATGTAAACGACAAACCAAGGAAGAATCAAAAGATGTGATACCAGGAGGCTGCACTATATAAACATCCTCATCAAGCAGGCCATTCCGAAAAGCATTATTAACATCCAACTGCTGCAAAGGTCAATTATGAGTGAGAGCTAAAGTAAGAATCAGTCTAATAGTAACAGGCATAATAACAGGAGAGAAGGTTTCATTAAAATCAAAACCATGAACTTGATGAAACCCTTTAGCAACAAGCATGGCCTTGTATTTATTGACTGATCCATCAGCATTTTCCTTAACTCAAAAGACCACTTACACCCTATAGCTTTCCTGTTTGAAGGAAGAGGAACTAATGACCAGGTTTTGTTTCTTTCCAAGGCACTGTACTCCTTTTGCATAGCAGCAACCCACTTAGGATCTTGAAGGGCTTATTTAACACTCCTAGGCTCAGAATGAACAAGAAATACTGAGGGATGAAGTCTAGTTAAAGGAACACCAGACTTGGTTCTAGTAGTCATGGGATGAGAATTAATTGGAAGAGGTTGAAGGGCGGGATCCCTAGGAATAATGACAGAAGAGAAGGATGATGAAGCAGGTGAATTGGGTTGAGCATTAGCCATAGAAGGAGCAGATGCAGAGGAGACAGAATTACTAGATAAAGAAGGTGCAGAGTTGGAGGACACAGGTTCTGCAGTAGCATTCCCAGGGTTAGAAGACATAGAAACCTCAGTAGGAGGAGAAACAGCAGGAAAAACTGGAGTATGTAATGTGATGGTGGAGGAGGAGGAAGATGGAATAGAGGTAGAAGGAAGAGAGACTGGCTTTGGAAACAGATTATGATAGGGAAACTTAGTCTCATTAAATAGCACATATTTGGAAATGAAGATTCTGCCACTTGGGGAGAGACACTTATACCCTTTGTGAGCTGTAGAGTACCCTAAAAAGAGACACTCCTGTGATCTAAAATCAAATTTGTGATGGTTGTAGGGACGAAGAAGAGGAAAGCATGCACAGCCAAAGACTCTAAGGAATCCATAATCAGGATTCTGATTGAACAGGACAGAATAAGGAATTTTATTATTAAGAGACAATGTTGGTAAACGATTGATGAGATAGACAGCAGTTAAGAAAGCACGGTCCCAAAATTTGAGAGGAAGAGAGGCATGGCTAAGAAAAGTAAGGCCTAGACAACTATATGCCTATGCTTTTTCTCTACCACACCATTTTGATGATGAGTATGAGGACAAATGAGACGATGAATGATTCCAAGGTCAGAAAGAAATTTTGTAAATGGGGGAAATTCACCACCCCAGTCTGTTTGAACAGCTTTGATAGGATAGCCAAACTGCAGTTCAGCCATGGCCTTGAATTGTTTAAAAATGTTTAATGCCTCCGATTTAGTTTTAAGCATATAAATCCAGATAAACCTTGTGTATGCATCAACAAATGTGATATAGTAGTGAAAATTTTGTGAGGATTTGACTGGAGCTGGACCCCAAAGATCACTGAAAATTAGTTCAAGTGGTGAGACATATTGAGTTTGTGACTGAGAGGAATGCAGTCTATAAGCTTTGCCCATAGAGCAGGCTGAACAAAACAGGGAATTAGCTTTATTAGAATAGGGAATATTACATTGTGCTAGAACAAGTTTCATAGTATGGGGATTGGGCTGACCAAGGCGTAAATGCCAGGTAAAATGAGAATTACATGAGTTATTTTCAGATACATTTTGATTGGAATTAGAAATCCTAGGAGTAGTACTAAAATTTGAGCTAAAAGCAGGATCACTTGAGGCTAAGGCCAAACATGAGACTTGACTTGTTTTGGGCGACTGAATAAGCTGAAGATGAGGAAATTCATATAGGTCATCTCTGCCTACAGGACCTTGGAGCAGAATTTCATTGGAGACCTGGGATTTGACATAACAGATATCAGAATGAAACTCAAAAAATACATAATTATCAAGACAGAACTTACTAACACATGAGATTCTTTGTGATAGAAGGAACATGCAGTAAATTATGAAGAGCTAAAGAGGTGTTAGGGTTAAATTGAGATGGAAAATAGGATGAGCCTGAGGAGTAAATACACAAACCTTGACCATTACCAATGAAGATCTGATCAAGACCTTCAAATGGTGTGGATTGTTGTATGTTTTGAGAAGCATTGGTGACATGGAAAGAAGCTCCTGAGTCTGGGAACCAAGCACTGCTTGAAGCTGCACCAGTGTTGGTAAGCATAGCATTAGGAACAGCTTGTGGTTGTGGAGTGGGCAATAGAGCAGACCGAGTTTGATAATTTGGATGAGTCCAGGTGTTGGGTATTGGTTGTGCAAACTGAGGTCCACCAATAGGTTGGTCAGGATTGTAAAAGTTTTGCAGATTCATAGTTTAAAAATCTGCAGGTATAGCAGGTTGAAACTGCTGATTGAACCTGTGATAACATTGAACAGCCAGATGTCCAAACTTGAAGCAAACCTGACACTGAATGTTATTGAACCTGCCTCTGCCACGGCCACGTCCGCCACCACGGCCACCAGCACGACTTCCTCTACATGAAAAGGTGGAATTAGCTCCTTGTTCAATAGTCTTAGCATTTGATACCTCTGTTTCAGTTTGAGAATTAGCTTGAGTGAGATTCACTGAAGCAACTACCTCCATTTATGTGTGTTTAATTTATGTGTTTCTTATGCTTGTTGGACCTCATTTCATGTGCTAGAAGAAGAGCCTCAATGTAATACCAAGTATTTTAATTACTCTGGATAATATTAGTAGTGATCAACTGAGTCCCAGTGTACTTTGAGAAATTATCTGCAAAGATAATTAGAGTAACTGTTGAACTTAGAGTAAATCCAATTAATATTATCTGACCCTGAAGTTTTATTATTTGGAGCTTTAGAGACTTTTTGGACATTTAGTAGTATTATTAACTAATAATAGTTACTATATGTTTTCTTTTCTCCCACTTGTGAAAAATAGCAAGAGAAGTGGAAAAAGATAGTAAGAGTGGAGAGAAGAAGAGCAAGAGGAGAAAGGAGAAGAGAAAAAGAAGAAAACCTAGAAGGAGAAGAACAAGAGCAAAGATCATCATCTATTCTTCATCAATCATCTTCATCTCATCTTGCTAGAGGTGGGTTCTAGTTAGGACATTAGTTTTAGAGTTTTTGGAAATGTTTGAGTTAGGTTAGAATTATTGGAATCGATAATCTAACGGTTAAAAATCGATATACATTGTGCAGTATGATCACATTATGCATATGAACATTGTTGATGCTTGTTTGTGCTGTTTGGAATTGATTTGGGTTGAGAAATGGTGAATTTGGAGCTTTGGAACCATGGAACCCGTAAGGGAAGAATTCTGGTTCTGGTGCGATTCGCCAGGCGAATCAAAATTCGCCAGGCGAATTAGGTCTCGCCACTGGCTCGCCAGGCGAAGGACTGGCGGAAGGGATTCGCCAGGCGAAATTGAAGAGACAGAAATGTCTTAGCTACTGGAACTTTTGGATTTTCAAAATATTGGGTCTCGCCACTTCCTCGCCAGGCGAAGTGCTGGCGAAGGGGGATTCGCCAGGCGAATTCTTAAGTCGCCAGGCGAATTTGACTGTTTCTCAATAATTTCCTTTTCTTCCAAAATTCATCTTTTGTTTCGTGTATCCGATTTAAGTGTTCTTGGTACCGATAGAGAGCTATGAAAATACTCTATCTAATGGAAGTGAAAAATACTAGTTTTGATGCCCGATTAAATAAATCGGAGGGAACCGGAATTGGTGTAACTTGGTGAGATGTTGAATTGTGTGGTTTTATTGTATATTTGACTGGTGTTGACCTATTCCCTTGTTGTTAAGCATGTTTGAGAGTATATGCATGTTAAAATATGAAATAGGTAGAGTGAGGAATATTACCATGAACTATGTTAGAACCTAGTAACGGCTAGGAAATTGTGGAATAACATAACGACGACGCTCGTGCAAGAGAGGCTGGGGCGTGCGTCTATTAACGAATGGTATGAAAATAATTACACTAGTATGGATCATGTTTTATTGGGTTTATTTGAGAAAGACAAAAGAGGTCTTAAGGCTAATATGGTCGGGTGATTGTTGAATACAATCTCATTTGGTGTATATGATCACGTAATCGTAACCATCGCCCTTGAGAGGCATTCATGAGTCTCGAGCTCCTCTGAATGCAGGCATTACTACTTGGCAGGTTTGATTCCCAATGTTATAGTACGATGGAACTTACGGGTAGAGACTTGTGATGGCATGAGAGGCCATGAGAAGTGACGAATTAAGGTGATAATGCGTCCCTTAATTCCGAATCCATTTGTATGCCAAGTAACTACAAGGATCCATGACTCGGGTCGACTTCTAGACGTAGAAGAGGACGAGAAAAGGGGATGCCTTGGTACGGTTATCGAGTAGTGATGAATGGTGAGTTAACAAGACTCACGAACATGGATCCATATGGTGTGTGTGAGTACTCAAGGTCACTTCCCTTCCCTTTTGACTTGAGTTAGGTGTGTTAGAACCTTGTACAGCCAAGAGGACCTATAAGATAGGGAGCTCACTGAGATTGATGTATCTCACCCCATGTTGTTGTTTACATCACAGGTACTACAGGTTCGGCGAAGGGTAAGGACAAAGTTGTTTGACTTTTCCTTACGGATCGTAGCTTTTGTGTGGCAAGGCTTCCGTTGTGGAGATTTTGAGATCATTATTTGATCTAGTTCTTAGTGTTGGAACATCTTGTATATATAATGCCGTAGTTTTTTTGTATTAGGTATTTTGGGCATGTATATGTATAATGTGTTAACTAGGGACTTATGGTATTTCAGTACCAAAACGTGAATTCATGTATGATATGGATGCTTTGATGTATTATATTATATATGGGTGTTACACTCAACTTCTTCAAGTTGCACAGAGTCAAATTTACTCTTTAACAGAAGCAAAATCTAGAGGAAGACCTTCAAGTATAACATCAATATGTTGTTGATCAGGAACTGGATCTCCAACTGAGGCGGGTGCATCAACTAGGGCTTTGATACGAACTAGATACTCTTCAACATATTTGTCTTCTAACATTGTAGATCTAAGTTCCGCTCTCAACTGCCTCGCTTTCGCACGTGTCAATTTCTGAAAATGTGCAAGAATTCGTTCCCAAAGTTCATACGAATGAACGCATCAAGAACGCGAGAGAATCGAAGGTTATAACGTGGACTGAAGCCACGTCAACAGCCGCTGATCTTGCGTAATCCAAGCGCGATAGGAAGGATTATCACGATTAGCAGCGCAATCTTCTTCAGTGAGAAATTGCGCAGGTATATCACAAAGATAGAGGTAATTCTGCAGGTTGTTCGCATTGACGAACGGATCAACTTGCTGACACCACAGTAAAAAATTCTTTTCATCAAGCTTTTCAGCGATTTTGAGCTAAAACGACATTGACGTCGTCAGAGCTACGACTGCCTGAGTAATTGTCGAGGTCGACACCGGAGAAGAGGAAGAAGAAGCCACGGATTAGAACCAAAGCTCTATGATACCATATTAGAGTGAAAGAATGAAAGAAGAAAAAAGAGAGAAAGAGAGAGAAAAAGAGAGAAGATAGATCTAACTAAAACTGAATTCTGTTATTATGCTTAAACAGTTTACAGTGATACAAGGTTATATATTCATTCTAAACTTGTGCACTTAGCTTAACCTACACCACAACATAACTAACTATAAGTTAGTTATGCTGATGTGGCATTCTAGACTATTCTAGCCTATTCTCTAATACTCAGCCATCGGGTGCTCTTCTTCTCACACAAAGCAAATACATCAGGGACTTACTACTTAAAACAGCCATGCATGAATGAAGCCAATACAATTGCAACTCCTATGTCATCTAGCTCCAAACTTTCCAAAGACTGGTTCTTCTCACTTCAATGACCCTTCCTTTTTCAGATCAGTGGTGGGGGTCTTACAATATGCTATTATTACTCTCCCAGATTTAAGCTACTCAATCAATAGAGTGTGTCAGTTTATGGCACATCCTTTGAACTCTCACTGGCATGCGGTTAAACGCATCCTTCGTTACTTGCAAGGAACCATACAACTAGGCCTCCAACTGTCTCTGCCTCTTCGTGGATTATGTGATGCAGACTGGGCTGCTGATCTAGATGAGCGTAGGTCTGTCTCAGGGTTAGCTCTCTACTTTGGCCCCAATTTAATCTCATGGTGGTCTCGCAAGCAGAAAGTTGTTGCAAGATCCAGTGTATGCTTTACTTTTCTTCTTCTATACATAACTGCTATGATATTGTTTCAGTTATGAGGGCTAATTCAATTTCCTTTTTTTCTAGACTAGCAATTAATAGGGTTGATGTACAGTAGTCTATAATTGGTAAATCAATAATATTCAGTTTTTTCTCATCTCATTAAAGTAAAAGTGCTCCTATCATATAATGCTTAGTATACAAACTCCACAAGCTAATGGAGCCCAACTTTCACCTAATGTTTTTCCACAGTCAACCATAGTTTTAAACGTCTCGTATAAAATTCCCACAAATCACCAACTCATAATGAATTGTTTACCTCCATTCAAGTTGGTTTGATTGTTTATCAAATTCAGGAGAAATGGCAACAAATCTGACCATATCTCTGGCCAGTCATACATTGCGATGGACGCCACAGCCATACCAATAGCCGTGCAAATTTTTCGATGAGGGTCGTCTAATGCCAATAAAAGCATTCTGCGGATGATATCCTGATGATGTAATACAAAGTAGTTAGCACAAGAAACATGCTTTTATACCATTTATTAAATAACCAATAGCAGGATAGAACAATTTTTCGAAAAGCAGAAGAAAACAATAGAACAATTAAAGTTGACAAGGGAGAAGATTTAGTTTCATCAGTAATGAAACCATTATCTCATAGGCAAGTTAAACAGTCCAAAAAGTATGTAATGTGTATTCTCCTATCAATATGTGTTCCATTAATTCATATTCAGGAAAACACATTATCTCCAGAGACATATATGATATTGAGATCCTTAAGGACAACATTGAACTGTTGAAGACTAAAACATTCTTCTGCAAATACTTCATTAATTGTCATTGTCAAAGGCTAGAAACATTCTTTTACAGATAAAAATATATAACTTTGGTGACAGGCTGGCAGAAACTGAAGGAAAATCTACTTTGTCAAAATTCAGCAAATTATTTAATGTGATTTCATTCAGACCTCGAAATGAGAGGCAAAAAGAGTATTTGCAATCCAATGGTAAGTTATCCAAACCAAATCAAATCCTTATCAAATTCAAGTTTCCTTATAATTAATCAATACAAGCTCAGATAATAGTTTCTACTTTCTACTGATGCCTTGTAGATATCAAGGTTTTAATAATATTCAAAATAGAAATGAAAGCGTATTTACCTTTTCATCATCAGAAACCAAGGGAGGTTCAAATGAGTCTTCACCCTCCTGCCAATGCTTTTTAACTAACTGCTTAAGAAGGACAGCAGCTAAGTAGAGGATGGTTAAATTATACAAGATCATAAGCTCGTGGAAGGAGGAAATTTAATGGCAGACATTAAAGTTGTAACTTGAAACTTTTTATTTTTCTCTCAAAAGAATAAGAATTTGTTTGGTTTTGGAATAAGTTTTCGGTTTTTATTTCATTTTCATTGTTTCCTGCTTTCAATTGTACGAGTAGAAAACAGATAAGACAATGGAGGGAAGGGGCAGAGTATAAGGGTCTGTTTGTTTTAGCTTTAAAAAAATGGATTTTTTCTTTGTATTTTTAAAAATGAATATTGTAAAACCGTTTTTCAAAATATTATGAAAGAAGTTGTATTTCAAAAATGATTTTTATGAAAAGCTATTTGAAATAGCTTCAAAACTAAGTGATTTTTTGAAATTTTGATATCCAAAAATTTTTGAAATAAAATGTTGAAATATCTAAAATAACATTTTAAGAATAACTATTCAAACCAAATTTTCATTTGAAGCTTTTATGAAAAGTTTCTTTGTAATTTTTTTTCCAAAATTATGTTACACTATAAAAATCATTTTTTAAAAAAGTCAAAACAAACAGCCCTAAATGTCTTGATAAAGTGACTCAAAAGTAAATATTTGGGCTCTAGCATTATTCCACCAGCAAAGAAAACAAACATATTGACATATTGTTATGAACATCCATTCCAAGAATGAGTCGCAAAGTAAACATTTGGACTTTGAATCAAAAATCATAAATCATAATTGTATCTAATCATTAGGAAAAGGATATCTGGCGCAACCCCACGGCAAGCTCCTTGTTTGCAAGGACTTTTGATAATGCACAACCAAAACCTTCAGGAAAATTAAACATAATAAATATAACATTACTATTATATTTTTCAAGCAACATGTAAGGCATTAACCAAAGAAAAAAAGCAGCAATTCACATTGCCTTGAAAATAAAAAGTAAAATTATGTTGACTTCAGATGGAACTTGTATAGATAACTTAATTTCAATCACAATTCCGATCACATACACTACTATCCAACGAAATTGAGCAACACAAAAGAAGTGAGGATTGCACGGAGCAAAATTCCCAAATATTTAGGGTTTTAGGACAAGATCATTCAACCTGATTGGCGAGAGGCTTGATCAAGGGACGCTTCAGCAAAAGAGCGAACCTCCTGGTTAGGATCGAGAGTAGCAGACAAGCAACCAAGAAGCCATTGCTGATCTTGATCTACAACATTGGCCATGATGTGGACGAAAACGGAACCAAAAGAGAAAACCCTAGAGGCTGTAAATAGAGCGACGGCGTTTTTGCTTTAAGGCTGCTTCACATCAGCTTTTTCCCGCTCAGTGGTAAGAATGTAGAGCTGAACAGCGAAGATGCTCTTTAAGTTGCCTCGAGTGTTTTATAGCAAGCCAATACAGTGGCAGAAATGAAATTTTGTGAATAAGTAGGTTTAGGCCGATTGGTGCTGTGATAAAAGACAAAGAATAGAATATTTGTGTGAATAACATATTTTAATTCAGTGTTTGAAGACAGAATATATAAATTAATCCTAAAATTTATTATATCTTATTTCATTATTTCAAATTTTATTCTAAATATAAGTTGGAATAGAATTTGACAGGATGAAATTAGAAAATAATTTATAAATTTACCTTTGTAAAATATAATTTAAAATAAAAATTAAATATGATAAAATATAAATAAAGATTAATTTAATATTCAATTAAAAAATATTAATAAATAATTTTAAAAATATATATATAAGATTTTATCATAAGGGTCTTTTTATAACTTTATAATATAAAAAATTAAAACCTAATAAATTAGAAGTATTAAAAATAAAATAGTTACTATAATTTTAAAAATATGAATACTAATTTTATTTTTTTATCAAATTAAATATATTTCTTTTGTAAGGGTATTTTTGTCATTTACATATTATGTATACATACTTTTATTTTATATACATATATATATATATATATATATATATATATATATATATATATATATATATATATATATATAATTTGATATTCTATGTGAATCAAACGCATGATTAGGGGTGGACAAGACCCGCAAACCCGGTCCAAACCGCAGAAACCGAAAAAAAAGAAGAGAAATGGGCGGGTTCAAATGGGCCACCGGGTTAACGGGCCAAGCTAACAGTTTGGCTTGGGTTGAGATGGGCGTGTCCGGTTCTAAAAATAGAACTGCGGGTATCCTAACACGCCCGAGCAGCTAATACAAAATTAAGCGTGTTGCACTACATTTGTTTTATGCTTCACAAAATCTTCAGGTCTTCCATTCCATCACCTTTCCCTCTTAACTCTCTCACAAACCCTAACCCTAAGTACGCCGCTTCCTCTACATCAAACCATTATCATTCACTTCCTTCTTTCTAATCACATCCTATCATTCACAGTCCTTAACACTCTCCACCATGACCACGTTTTTAAACTCACTTGCTCAATCTCTACCACTAAACTTCATGATTCACCATTCACGCCATAGCCACCCTTTTCAAGTTTCGTCATTTTTCTTTTGTTATTTGAAAGGTTAGACTTTTATTTTTGTTTGAGTTTTTGCAATTTTAAGGTTTTTGATTTTGTTCATATCCTTCTGACTCTGTTTGTTTTTTTATTTTGTTTTATGTTAAAAATATATCATCTTCAAGATTCTTGATCATCCATCCTTCTTCTGCTTGTATGAAAAGGTAAGGGTTTAATTCAAGTTTTAGTTTTTCTATTTAGGATATCTATTATTTTGTATTTTATTTATGTATGTTGTTTCATATTTGAGTTGTGTAATTTAAGGATCTTTTCTAATTTAAGACTCTAACCTTTTTTCTCATGTTTAAGAACGACATGTTATGGTTACTTTTAATTGATTTTATTAATGATTTTGCTAAAGAATTGGAATGTTTGTTTCTTGAATGTAGCCTTATAACTCAGGAAAAATTGGATACGTGCTTTGAAGAACTCATTCTAAAGGTACTATTTAAGAACTTTCTTGTTTCTGTCTTGTTCATAATACAAGCTAGTTGGTAAGTTTTAGAAGTTAATTAATTTGTTAGGCTATTAGCAACTCTATTATAAGTTAGTTAGATCATTTCTCTATATATATTTTATACAGGATAAGTTTTCATTTTCAGTTTATGAATAATTAGTATTCTACAACTTTGTAGATAATGGATGCTCATAGTCTATTGGAAGAAGAATCAACAACAATAAAAAGAAATGTTTTAGAACAGAAACAAGAACCACAAGCACAACATAACAGCTGTTGTTGTTCTGAAATTGCTGCATCAGGAACAGTTTGGAAAATTCTGTATATGTGAATTTCTTCTCTATTTTCTTACTGTTACCATTGTCTTTGTTTGCTCAAATACTTGTGATTGGAGAGAAATTGGTAGTGTAAATTTGTTTTCCTTTGAATGATTTTATCTTTTGTGTGTTGCTCGAAAGACAATCTGATAATTATTGTAATTATGAAATAAAGTTACAGTTTATGATATGCAAATTTGTTTTGCAGGTAAATGGTGCAAAAGGGGGTCTCTATGATAGGGTATAAAGGCCTCAAATTTCAAGATTTTCTGGTGTTGTTTTGTGGAGTAAGTTATTTGTTTGTTATTATTATGTTGAGATGATTTCACATATTAGAGTATTTTTTTTTTACAAGATTTTGTGTATGGGGTTTGTTTTTCAGTGCTGGAAACTGATTTGGTTTAATTAGGCAAAGTGTATTCATACTGTTGTAGTGTATGTGGTTTGGTTGTAGTTAAAGAGGGCATAGTTGAATTATTTTTTTAACAGGTTTATGCTATGCTACATTATTTCTTCTTTTATTCAATTCTTATTATTTGTTTAATTTGAATTAAATATATACTATAATTTGGACAATTAAAAAAAAGGTTTCATTGTTTTTGTGGTGCTACTTATTTGCTATTTGCATTGATGAAGAGGAGCTATTGATTCAGTATCGAAGAATAATTCAAACATAAACTATTAATTTACTTTAATTTTTAATTTGTATTGACTAATTATTATTATTAAATTTAACATATCTATAAACTGTATGGACTTTTTTTTATCAAAATTTGATTTCTCTTGTAATCATTTAAAATGAAAACTTATTTTAACAATTTGAATTTTAAGAATGTAATTTGGTATATTATTGTTTACAACTTTTTAGAAGTTTATATAGATAAAATATTAAAATTAAACTAAATAAAATTTTGTAGGCCCAATTTGAATGTTTGGTCCAATAGTTAATCTGACATTTATATAATAAAAAAATAAGTTTTATCAATAAATAATTTTGGGCTTTAAAATTTATTCACCCATTAACCCGTTAAACCCATCTGCATAAACCCGCAATCTGCCTGGGCCCGATTCGTCCAAACCGATACCAAAATTGGGCTAAAATGGGCCAAACATGTTCAACCGCGGGTTGGGCTGGGTGCCACTTTTGGGCCCGAAACCGCCCAGCCCGACCCAATGTCCAGCCCTACGCATTATAGGATAGGTCTTACCGTGTTTATATCATATTATATCCTTATTCTGCTTTTATATTATATATGTCTTTATCATAATCTGTGTAACACCCTTCTAAACCCCGTGGAATATGTATAAATAATCAGAGTAAATTATCATGCATATCACATAAGGGTGTCACATATAATCTCAAAACATCACACATATACATGTCATGCTCATTAACACTTAAAATAATTTCATGGATTTCACATCCTTTCACTTAGCATGTAGCAGCGGAATTACTTAAATCATAACAAACATAATAAAAGTCTCATGATCAACTCATTATAAATCATCACTTAGGCATAAAAGTCAATACTCCACATAATTCAAATAAAAACAACAACATAAAGTAGAGTACATAAAGTATCTCTCAAAACATGAACTCGAAACATCCCAGTGTTACATGATCAGAGCACGACTCGACCCAAAATAAATAAAGAGACTAGAACAAGCTACTCCAACGACTACCTCGTACTAGAAGCAACTTTACTCTTCGGTACCTGAGCGATGTCATACAAACATTATTTCAACATAAGGGTGAAAATTCACATAATTATCGAAATCATAAGATAATATATAATATATAACATACAAGCATAACATAATGATTCTCACACTACAAAAAGCTTCATCAACATATTATCACTCAAGTAGTCATACTATTCACAAATACATACTCACAATTCCATAATTTCGCCAATTAATCAATTTCACATATTTCACATAATCTCATATCGCAAACATATACACAATGTGACTTAATACAAGACTCTAATACAAATCACGCATATGGTACCAATCACTTGTTATTATTTTTCAGTTTTTATATTAAACCGGGTCCGTTTCCTAGACCAATAACACACAAAAAGTTTGTTCCCTAAGCTTTCAAACCCCGCTCTAGGTTTGAGATAAGTCACTAGTTTTCACGGAACTAACAAGCATTGCTTCTTGACACAAATGATGCGTGTGCGAATTTCAACAACCATATGCAATTAAGATCATCCCCTAATCTTAACATTCATGCATATCTTTAATAATTCATCACACTTGAATTATCACACATTTGCACATACATAAGTATCAACACAATCCAACCTCAATTCACAAAACACATATTGTCGATTAAATATAAAATAATTAATCCATCATTAATAATTAAAAATTCGATATTCAAATAAATATCCACTACTCAATAAATATTCAATAAATAATCAATATTTTAATAAATAATCAATATTTTTAATAAATAATCAATATTTAATAAAGTTCCAATATTGAATAGACATTCATTAATTAATATAGTCTCAATATTTAGTAAGGTCTTAATTTCCATACTAATTACATTTCGCTACAGTAGCATGATATGGAAGAGGACTACATTTCCCTTCCTAATGTTTTTCGCTACAGAATATAAGTGAAAAAAAATATCACCTTTTATTATCCTAGTTGTGCGCTACAGGGCATGGATTGGAAAAAGTTCACATTTTATTGTTCTTAATTCTTTCTCGTGCGTTACAGGATAAGAAAGTAATGAATTACATTTCCATTTTTATATCCAAGAAGAATGGCACTGCATTAAATATAACATCATGATAAATTAAAACTCACATTTCATTAATCAATGGTTGTTGGCTACAGCATGTGAAATGAAGGATTACATTCCCTTATCCTTGTTTTATCGCTACAGGACATAAGGAAAAGTCACATTCAATCTCTTAATTTTCTTGCGCTACAGTGGCATGTAAGAAAGGATTCACATTATTATTTTATTTTCTTATACGCTACAACACCACTACTACGAAAAACCCATTTAACAACGGTTGGAAATGACATATAATGACAGGGGCGAAGGCGTTGTTATGTAGAGTGTTGTTGTATATGAGGTACGTACAATGACGGTCCGGGAAACGTTGTTATATTCCAGTATGCGCGCACCATTTCACGACGGTTAGTTTAGTCAACCGTTGTGATATACTAAACTGTGATCTGGTTCGATTCTCAGCAACAACATTTTTTATTTATATTAGCGTTTGACATACAACTACGGATAGGTTTATAACCGCTGCCAAAAATAGGCTGTTTTAAATATAAAATTTATCTGCGTATCAAATTATTCCCATAATTTATCCTGTCAAAACAGCTTCTGTTTACATGCAAACACAATATGTGCATCAAACACAATTCTTCCTATATTTTATCCTTATAAATGAATCAGAGAATTTACATCAAAAGAAATTTACATCAAAAGCTAAATGAATTAGAGAATTAAACTGCTAACATTGTTTAAATCAAAAGCCAATATTATTGATTTCATTATGTGCATCAAAAGCCAAAACTATTGTTCACATTATGTGCATCAAAAGCAAAAAATATGTGCATCAAAAAATGTTGCTGATATATCATACAGCAGGAGCAGAACCCTTAAGCTCATTGTGGATATACGCCCAACGTTTACGAAGATCCACAAAGTCCTCAAGGGGGAATGGGGTTTCGTCGTTAAACATCTACATAAGAGCAAAAAAGTGAAGATATATCATGCATGATAATAATTCAATAGTCAACTTATATATTAATATATGTAAACATTTTATGGCATATATTATTGTATCCCATGAATCAACAGTGCCGGCAAGGACGATGTTTAACATGTGTTTCATGATAAAATACCCACACTCGTAACTCCCGCGTTGTTTCCTCGTCTACAAATTACATGAATATAAAAACATGAATACAACCACACATGCATGAATGTAAATGAAATAAACAGGTAATCGGGCCACTTACTTTAGGAGCAAGGTATGTGGGCTTTTTTCTAACATTCCTCAATTTATTAACTTGCTCCACAATACTGCACATTGAAAATTGAATTAAACATATTACATGATAAACTAATTACAATTAATGCCAAAGAAAATGATATTAAACAAAGACACTTACGTTGGTTTGTGGAGTGGATCGTGCAAGGAACACAGTAATGTCACCGTATTTGTCCTAAACGATATTACGATCAATTGCCAATGACCACTGAATGAACACGAGAATATATATATATATATATATATATATATATATATATATATATATATATATATATATATATATATATATATATATATATATATATATATATATATATATATATATATATATATATATATATATATATATATATATATTATTAGTTGTTACTAAAACAAAACTAAATATAGAATATAGAAATAAATTACAACAATACTAACCTACATAGGAATGGTGCAAGGTAACATTCTTTTCCTCCGTCATTTAGCCGACTTTTCAAGTACTTTTCTCTGATATTTTTTTCATTATACGCCCAAGCAATAAAACTTGGGTCCAAGATTCCATAGGTACTTGATTTATTCAATTCTATACAAACACGGTGAATGTACCTAAATGGTCAAAGAAAATGAATAAATTAAGGGAGAAAATACAAAAAATTATAATGTTCTATAATGACATGTATATTCGACTATATACTTACGTGCACCAAACTTGCAAAATAGATATGTCAAGCCACTTATATCCTGCGAGAAAATCCCTCACATCTTCAGGAGTGTAATACACTAAATCCAATTTTGGGCAATGTTCTAGCGGGAGAGCTTGCGCAAGGTCTGTTGTTGAAATGGAGTAGTATAAACTTGTTATTTCATTTGGACTAGGATCCAATATCCCATTGCGGTTATCTACAGGTGGGGGAGGGGCTGTACAATTACTCCCTTTTGTAGAAGCGTGATTTACGACACTTCTACTTGGAGTTTGATCATCACCAACACAACGACGATCTTCATTAGTTCGGTGTTCGAGGCTTTCACTTAATCCCTACATCATAAGATTC
Source organism: Lathyrus tuberosus (assembly GCA_022829125.1). Taxonomy (NCBI): domain Eukaryota; kingdom Viridiplantae; phylum Streptophyta; class Magnoliopsida; order Fabales; family Fabaceae; genus Lathyrus; species Lathyrus tuberosus. The sequence continues at coordinate 15,474,123 of JALAZF010000097.1, forward strand.
AATTAGAACATAAAACAAAAATATGCACAATATATTCAATTAGAACATATAATATATATCATACAAAAATAAGCACGATTTACGATACATACCGAATATATCTCTTGTAACCTTTCCACTTCTTTCTCCCTTTTTTCCCTCTCCTCCTCAAACAGCCTCCTTTGCTCTGCCAATTACTTCTCAACATTATAAATCTTTTGTCGTTGAGCAAGAAATTCAGCGGTTTCGGTGCTTCTTCTTTGAGATCCAAAGTATGACCTCAAGCCGACACCATCTCCAACACCACGGACACGACCTCCATGCTCAGCTGTTCCGATAACTTCGACTAATATGTTATGTCGTGCTTCCGGAACAAATGTGCCTTCACGGGCCCCACAACCAAGTTATTGTGAAGGCAAGCTTCTCAATGGTTTTGATGAAGACAACATTATTCATTCAAGATGTTATGCTTGCTCAAAAAGAATGGATCAAGACATTGAAGTTAGCACAAAGTTTTTAATTTTTACAAGTCTTGAAGAATTCTCAAGTATAATCAAGGTATAACTCTCACTTATCAATATGGTTGCATACAAGTGTTCAAAAGTGTCTCAAGCATGCAATATATATTGATAAAATAGTTCTCAAAATAATTTTCAAAATTCACTTGCATACATGGTTCATGTGGTTGAAAATATATCATTATTTCTAGTTTTAAAAAACAAAATATTTTTATCATACATTTGAAACTTTATTTACTTTATTTATTTATTTGTTTTATTTTATTTTATTTTGAACCATGTTAAATCACTTTCAAATATAATCTATTGACTTGGGTAAATCAATAGATGTTGTATAAAATTGGTTCAAATACTTAGACAAATTTTTTAATTATTTAATTTATTTAAACATTCAGTTTTTGGTAAATTATGGCGTTTTTAACTGTCGTAACAGCACCAGAAACCGCCATAATTCACACCGTTCTGAACCAGTATTTTAAATTTTAAATTTCAAAATTATTTGGTAAATTGTGGCATTTTGAAATGACGTAACAGACCAAACAACCGCCACAATTTACAACTTACTGAAACAGTGTTTTTTATTTAAAATTGAAAAATGTTTTGTTTGAATGCACATTTTCATTATATCTTTTCATGGCATCTCTTACATCATTTATCTTATTAAATTCATAATTTTTCTAACCATTGCCATGACTTTTGAATGGTTGCTTTCATCAATATAAATACATGTCATTTTCAGATTAAATCTTACCTCCTAGAAATTTCATAATAAAAAATCCACTCATTCTTTTCATCTTTCAGTTATTCTTCAAGTGTTCATTCAAACATATTTTTGAGAGAAACCTTTGCATAAATTTCACACATTATCATTGTTTCATCTCATTTTATTCAAGAACACTTGTATATTTCATTTGAGTGATATTTGTTTCAAGGAGAAGATCGATCGTGAAGATTGATAGCATCATATTCTCAAGACATCAAATTTATATCAAGATTATTTTCTGTTTTACCTTGTTATCCAGGACTGTTGGAAACAAGGGAGTGTTTTGAAGAGGATTGTTCTTCATACACTTAGTTACCTATAGGTTAGATAGTAAGCATCACTATTGGTGTGATTAGGCTGTACAATAATTCTAAACTATAATGAATTCTCTTTGGTGTTGAAGGAGGAGTGGAGTACTCTCGGGCTGTGAGGGGAACCACTATAATTCTCTTGTGTCATTTTTCCTTTCCGCACTTTACTTTCAAGCACTTATCATCTAACGGAAAAATAACCAAGAACCGGTAAAAAGATCGAAGAAATTTTTAAGAACCTAATTCAACCCCCCCCCCCCTCTTAGGCGCATTTACACTTACAGTTATCCTACACAACATGAGCAACTTACATAAGCAAACGCATTTAAATAACAACTCATGAGCAACTTACATAAGCAAACGCATTTAAACAAAACATATACTTACAATTTTCTCAGCAACTACTCTTGAAGCCTCAGAGGTGTACTCTCCATTAGGTCTTAATCGAGCCCTCTTCCATTTCTCATGTCTTGAAGATGGAGATGGAATGTCGCCATCTCCTCCTTCTTGTAGTTTTTTCCTGCAGGATCCTCTTCTCAAGTTTCCTGTAACCCCCACGAGACAATCTATGGGGGTACATGTTTTTCGCCTTGTTCTGAATTCCTACTTCGCCTTTAGCCTGTTATTAACATAGTGAAAAATGTGTATGATTAGTATCTATAACTCATTAGCATAACATTATAGGTTACATAAGACTAGTACTAACCTTGAATTCCTCATAACGGTGTTTCTTCGCAAACTTGTGCCACACCTTCTTTGATAAAAAACTATACCGAATCCATGGAGGTTGAAGACCGCTCTTAGGCTTCGTAATGTAGTCAGCCGTGAGCCGTGACTTAAATCCCCTCCAACGAACACCGACATAAGTTATCCACTTTCTTTTCAATTTTGAGTCATCAGTAAACTCAAAATTCAACTACATTAAATCAATATATAAGTATGAATTAGAAACTATAGGTAGTGATATCAAATATATGAAAATTATAGTATGAAATACCTTAACGCCTGTCCATATGCTGTCTTTGACATTACCATTCACTTCTCTCCAATCATCAATCAGTATACTGGCTTTGCTACGTGCAAGGAACGCAACATAACTCCTAAAAGTAGCGTAGTGTGGACAATCCACTAATCTGTAGTGCGAATCAAACTCGATTGGAATTTTTGCACCAAATGAGTAGCGGACTAATGTGAATTGGGGCATCATTGTGACACCTCTTTGTGATCTTTTCGTTTGACTTTCAGTTGTTTGAGTTTCATTGGCTAACCTTTCATTTGTTTGAGTTTCTTCGCTGGTTTCTGATGAAGAACTCGACAAGGTCGACATCTAAGTTCAAAAACAACAACAACAACATGAACAACAATGGAAAAAGAGTTTACTGTAGATGCATGGGGAAAGTATTTTACGTACCCTAAACGTGACGGCGAAGTAAACGATGTTGGTGTTGGTGTTGTTGTTGTCTTCCTTCCTTACGACAACGACGGTGTTGTTGTTATCTTCCTTCTCGACAGTGACGATGATGACGATGGTGTTGGTATGTGCGTAATCTTCTAGTTTCTTCACTATCGTGACGATGATGACGAAAATGACAACAAATGGATACTGATGATGCAAGCTTTGGTGGAATCGTGTATTGTTTCACAGTATTGAAGGTTAGGGTTTAGGGTTGAAATCGTGTAACGTTTCGTCTGGTTTCTATTTTCAATGGAAAAAAGGATACTAAAGAGACAATGAGACTAGCTAGTTTGGAGAATATTGAAACACTACTGCGACGGTCAAGAATTTACACTGTTATGATATATTATTTACATAATGAAATTTCATATTAAAGCGCCAGAGTTATTTTTAGAATTAAAAATTAAAAAAACATACAAAATATATCACAACGGTGTATATAAACAACCGTAGTCATAACTTTTAATTTTTTTAATTAAAAGTAAATAAAAAAGTAAAGGCGCGCTTTAACATAAAAGGAATAATATATATGAATGCGCTGAGGTTCGAACACATGAAAGCTTGAAGGTATCACCACGGTTGATTTATCAACCGTTGTTATATACAGATAATCACCACGGTTGGTTTATCAATCGTTGTTATATACAGATAAGTTTTATTCAATAAACAAATAAAATACAACCGCGCCTTAGTTTAGATATGTCACAACGGTGTAGGGATGAAGCGTTGTGAGCATGGCGTCGTTGTTTACGCGTTTTGTAGTAGTGCACCATGAATTGGAAAATGGCCACCTTCCATTTTCTATTGTTTTCTTGTTCGCTACAGTAACAAATATATATATAAAAGCATCACTTTCATTCCTATCACTATTATTCTTCTAGCGCTACAGTAGGTGGGAAGTAAAAAAAAATCACATTATATTCCTACTTGTTCTACTTACGCTACAGTGGCAGGATGAAAAGAAAGAAAAGGTCACATATCAAAAATTATCATTAAACCTAACAATTACAAAATCATGAAATTTAGGGGTTTCATCCTAAACATGTTTCTACCCATTATACACTATCAAACAATCCCAATAATTATATAAAAATCCACTATTACCTTGATTTTCTTGGATTCTTGAGTTTTCTCTTCTCTTATCCTCTTTCTCTCCTTAGTCTTCTTTCCAACTTCTAACCCTATTCTATCTCTTTCTCTTATTTTATCAATCTCACAATTTTTTCATAAATCTATTGGGCTTACTAACCCACTTTCTCTCTTTCTACTCACACTCCCAATCTAATCCCATTTATTAATTCTATCAATTCTATATTTTATTCCACCAAATAAAATGAATAAAACAAATCAATTAAATCAAATAAATCAATTAATTCATATAAATTAAATAATTCAATTAATTCAAATAAATCAAATAATTCAAATAAATCAATTAATTCAAATAACCTAAACACTACTGCAAAACGCGTAAACAACAACGCCATGGTCACCACGTTTCTTCCCTACACCGTTGTGACATCTCTAAATTAAGGCGCTATCATAATATTATTGTTTTTTTATTAAAAATTATTTGTATATAACAACAGTTAAGGAGCCAACCGTTGTGATACCTTCAAGCTTTCATGGGTTCGAACCTCAGGGCCCTCATAAATGTTATTCCTTTAATGTTAAGTGACGCCTTTTCATTTTTAATTATTTTTAAATAAAAAACTTAAAAGTTTATGACGACGGTTAAAGAGTCCACCGCTGTTAAGTCGCGCCATTTCATTTTTAATTATTTTTAAATAAAAAACTTTAAAGTTTATGACTACGGTTGGTGATTACAACCGTTGTGATGTATTTTGTTTTTTATTTAAAAATTTTAATTGTAAATACTCTGGCGTTTTTTTATGAAATTTCACCATGAAAGTAAAATATCACTACGGTTGCATGTATTGGCCGTTGTGGTAGCTTGATAATATTATACACTTCTAGTTAGCTTGTCTCTTCAGTGTCCTTTTTTCCAATGCAAATAGAAACTAGATGAAACAATACACGATTTCGACCCAAACCCTAACGTTCAATACTGTGAAACATTACACGATGTCATCCAAAACACCTTCGTTCACCCTTCACTGTATATTTGTCATTGTCGTCATCATCGTCAACCAAGTTGAAAGACCATTGTGATCAACAAAGTTATTACCGTCTAGAAGGAAAACAACAATAACACTGTCATCACCACAAGGAAGGAAGACAACACCATCACCAACACCAACATCATTTACTTAGTCATCATGTTTAGGGTACGTAAAATATTTTTCCCCATGCATCTACAGTAAACTTTATTTGCCATTGTTGTGGTTGTTGTTGTTTTATTTTGTGATTGATGTTTATGTTCTTGTTGTTCATGTTGTTGTTTTTGAACTTAGATGTCGACCTTGTTGAGTTCTACATCAGAAACTAGCGAAGAAACTCAAACAAATGAGAGGTTAGCCAATGAAACTCAAACAACTAAAACTCAAACGAAAAGATCACAAAGAGGTGTCACAATGATGCCCCAATTCACGTCAGTCCGGAACTCATCAGGTGAAAAATTCCTTTCCAGTTTGATTCATTGCACAGAGTAGTGGATTGTGAACATTACTCTACTTTTAAGAGTTATGTTTCGTTCCTTGCACGTAGCAAGGTCAGTATATTGATTGATGATTGAAAACAAGTTGATGATAACGTCAAAGAAAGCATATGAACTGACGTTAAGGTATTACATACTATAATTTTCATATATCGTCGATATCAATCTCTATAATTTCTAATACATACTTATATATTGATTTAAATGTAGTTGAATTTTGAGTTTACCGATGACTCAAATTTGAAAAAAAAATGGATATCATATGTTGGTACTCGTTGGAGGGGATTTAAGGCATAGCCCACAGCTGATTACATTAGGAGGCCTAAGAGCGATCTTGCTCGTCCATGGATTCGATATAGTTTTATATCGAAGAAGCAATGGAAAAAGTTTGCAAAGATACGTCGTTCTGAGGAATTCAAGGTTAGTACTATTCTTATGTAACTGATAATGTTATGCTAATAAGTTATAGATACTAATCATATATTTTTTCACTATGTTCATAACAGGTTAAAAGCGAAGTCGGAATACTCAATAAGACCAAGAACATGTACCCCCATAGATTGTCTCGTGGGGGTTATAGGAAACTTGAGAAAAAATTATGCTTGAAAAACAATCAGAAACATAAGATGATCGCATCCCATCTCCACCTCAAGATATGAGAAATAGAAGAGGGCTCGATTAAGACCAGATGGAGAATACACTTCTGAGGTGTCAAGAGTAGTTGCCGAAAAAATTGTAAGTAAGATTTGTTTTACTTATGTTATTTGTTATTTAAATGTGTTGGTAACAATATATGTAAGTTTCTCATGTTGTGTAGGATAAGTTGGTTGAGGCAGTCCGTGAAGGCACATTTGTTCCGGAAGCACGACATGACATATTAGTAGAAGCTATTGGATCAGATGAGCATGGTAGGCGTGTTCGTGGTGTTGGAGAAGGTGTCGGCTTGAGGTCATTATTTGGGTTTCAAAGAAAAAGTACCGAAAGCCCAGAATTTATTGCACAAAGACAAAAGATTGAAAATGTTGAGAAGCAATTAGAAGAACAATAGAGAATGTTAGAAGAGAAGAAGGAAAAAAGGGAGAAAGATATGGAAAGGTTTCAAGAGTTATATTCGGTATGTACTTTACTTGAGATGTTAGTGTTTTATCAGAAATGTATGATATATATTGTGCTTATTTTTGTTTTATGTTTTAATTGAATATTATGATGCAGAGATTAAGTGAAAACCTAGAACAACGGACAAATGAAGATCACCATAATGTTGATGGTGATGATTGTAAGAACAAGGTTGGTTATGCAATAATACCTCTGAGTTTTAATGATGACAAACAAGTATGTTTGTATGAACAATTTTGGTATTCTAATGTTTGATATTTTTGAGAATTTAACAAACAGGTTCTGCTTCTGATAAATAGCGTGGCTAAGTTATTAGAAGAGAATTATTCTGTTTTTGCGCTACAATTATTCTGCTGAACGGTAGCATTTACTTCAGAAGACTCTGAAGTTGCATGACTCTGATACGATGACTTAAGAAAACAAGTTCTGAAGATTTGAAGACAGAAGTTCTGATGGACAAGTCCAGATGCTGAAGACTTAAGAAAATAAGTTCTGAAGATCTGAAGACAGAAGTTCTGATGGACAAGTCCAGATGCTGAAGACTTAAGAAAACAAGTTCTGAAGATCTGAAGACAGAAGTTCTGATGAACAAGTCCAGATGCTGAAGACTTATGATTGTGAAGACAACGGGTTCTGAAGACCAAGTGCTGAAGACTCTGAAGATGTAGCTCTGCAGACTTTAAAGACTTGAAGCTCTTAAAACCCAAGTTACGTTTTCCCTTCTTCTAACCCATGCTCTCAGAAGCCTCTGAAGTCTGGAAGTTGAGAAGACTAAGCAACGTGGTACAACAGTACAACAGTTCAAGGACACACTGCTCCACTCCGGATAGGACGGACACAAATGTACTATTTGTCCCCCACGATCCTTCAAGCCACCATAATTCTGAAATGTCAGAAATATCCTTCAACGGTCATATTATACATGGCTATATAAAGGCGTGAAGACTTCAAGAATGGTTACCGGAATTTTCACTGTTCGTACGCTCTATTGTTAATATCATTCTTAAGTCAATATTGTTCTTAAAATATATTTACTCATCAGCTTGTGTAGAAGCATCATTATTCTAAACAAACCTTTGTAACAAACAGTTGTTTGTGTTCCCTAAAGGACCGGGTAGGTCAGAATTTTTAGGAAGACTAAGACAATGTGTTTTAGTGTTATTAGTCACTTGCAGTTTGGCTTGTGCAATGTATTCCTTAAAGGACCGGTTAGGTCAGAATTCTTAAGAAGTCTAGGACTAGTGTATCTTAGAGGTTGTTATTAGTCACCAACAGTTTGCTAGTACAGTTGTAATCAGTTTGGTTATGTGGATTAAGTCCTTGCTTGAGAGAGGCAAAATCACCTTGGCGGGTGAACTAGACTAACTTGAGGATTTCTCAAGTGAACTAGTATAAACATTTTGCGTTCTTTCTTTTCAGTTTTTCTTGCTTTATTATCAAGAAGTGAAGTCAGTTTGTAAAGGGGATTACTTTTAGAAAATAGTTTTTATTTTAAAAACCCAATTCAAACCCCCCATTTCTTGTGTTTTTCACACCTTCAATTGGCATCAGAGCTCCGGTTCTGAGTAGATAAAAAGGTTGAATTTTTATCAAGCACCTAACAGTGTTCAATACCGATCCAAGTGTGAAAAACAATGGCTGCCCCAGTTGGTACTAACGACACTTCTGATAATAATGAAAGAGACTGGTATAGTTCAAAACCTCCTATCTTTGATGGCGAGAAATTTGACTATTGGAAAGACAGAATCGAAAGTTACTTTCTGGGTTATGATTTGGATATATGGGATTTGGTAGTTGATGGCTACAAACATCTAGTAGATGCTAAAGGCAAAAAGATTGCTAGAAGCACATTTACAGAGGCTCAAAAGAAAACCTACAAGAATCATCACAGAGCGAGAACGATTATGCTAAATGTTATTTCATACACAGAGTATGAAAAGATTATAGATAGAGAGACTGCAAAATCTATCTTTGACTCTCTTCAGATGACTCATGAAGGCAACGCTCAAGTCAAGGAGACAAAAGCTCTGGCTCTAATCCAGAAGTATGAGGCCTTCAGAATGGAAGACGACGAATCTGTGGAAACTATCTTTTCAAGATTCAAGATTCTTGTTGCAGGACTCAGAGTTCTGGACAAAAGTTATTCTACTGTTGATCATGTCAAGAAGATTATCAGGAGTCTGCCTGTAAAATGGAGACCAATGGTAACTGCTTTGAAAATGGCAAAAGATCTTAACAACACAAGTCTTGAGGAACTGATTAATTCTTTAAGAAGTCATGAGATAGAACTTCAAGAAGATGAACCTTAGAAAAGAGGTAAGTGCGTTGCTCTGAAGTCTAAGTCTAGAAAGACAAAGGCTTACCAAGCAGAGGAGAACTCAGAAGAGTCAGAAGAAGATTCAGATGAAGTTGAACTATCTCTTATATCAAGAAATATAAACCAGCTGTGGAAACACAGAAAGAGAAAGTTCAGAAGAAAAGGTAGATCTGAATCTACATCTGGTCAAAGGAAAGCTTCTGAAAAAGAAGCTACTTGTTACGAATGCAAGGAGCCTGGACATTATAGGAATGAGTGTCCAAAGCTCAAGAAAGATAGAAAACCTAAGAAGGTTTTCAAAGCTAAAAAAGGTCTTATGGCAACATGGGATGATTCAGAATCACAAGAAGAAGAATCTGATGAAGAACATACCAACGTGGCACTCATGGCAAAGACCAGCATAAGCAAAGACTTATTAGAGGATCAACTGACACTTGATGAAGAGTCAGACTCTGATGACGACAAAGAGGTACTTTCTTCCTTGTCTCGTTCTGAACTTGAATTAAGTTTATCAGAACTTATGAAAAGGTATCAACTTCTTCTAAGTAAACACAAAACTCTAAAAAAGACTTTTGTGGTTGCTTCTGAGAACACTACTAAGAGCGAGCCAAATATTTCTGATTTAAATGAAAAACTTTTTTCTTTAGAAAAATTAAATGCTGCTCTAAAAAGTAAAGTCTCTAAGCTAGGAGAAGAGATTACTTCTAACATATCTGTTACTGATAAAGTAATCAGATATGATAGAGCTTTTCAGCACTTCCTTGCTAAAAGCATATATAGAAGCAAGATGGCTTCGATGATCTATAGAGTTAGCAGAAATGGAAGTAGAGGTCTAGGATATTCAGGATCATCAAAACAAATTGATGAGACTCTGAGTATCAAACTAAAACCTTTGTCTGAACATTTTGTGCCTGCTGGTACCGAACTGAAATGTTCAGAGCTAAAAGGTTCTGATTCTGTTGCACCACAATCATATACACAGAAGAAAAGTTCTAAGCATAAATATCATGCACGTACAAATTCCACTTGATTATCCTGTTGCACGAAAATCTGAAGGTGTAAGAACCTCTGGAAAAACTAACAAGAAAGGACCCAGAAAGTGGGTACCTAAAAGCGAGATAATCTATGTTGCAGATATCCTTGATGGCGCCACTGAAACACCGGTCATGGTACCTGAACAGTGGATGCTCGCGACACATGACGGGAGAAAGGCGTATGTTCCAAGATTTGGAACTTAAGTCTGGAGGCGTCGTTGGTTTTGGAGGAAACCATAAGGGAAAGATCATTGACTCTGGAACTGTTGGTAATGGTAAACTTCCTTCCATCAACAATGTTCTTTTAGTTGAGGGTCTAATGCATAACTTATTGTCAATTAGTCAACTTAGTGACAATGGTTATGACGTTATATTTAATCAAACGTCCTGTAAGGCTGTTAGTCAGAAGGATGTGTCAGTTCTGTTCAATGGTAAGAGGAAAAACCATACTTATAAAATCCGACTATCAGATTTAAAAAATTAGAATGTAAAATGTCTTATGTCTGTTAATGAAGAGCAATGGATCTGGCACAGACGTCTGGGTCATGTTAGCTTGAAAAGAATTTCTCAGCTGAACAAGCTAGGACTTGTCAGAGGCTTGCCCAATCTGAAGTATTCTTCAGATGCTCTTTGTGAAGCATGTCAGAAAGGCAAGTTTTCAAAAACTTCCTTTAAAGCAAAAACTATTATTTCTACTTCTAAACCATTAGAACTTCTTCACATTGACTTATTTGGACCAGTGAAAACTACTTCAATCAATGGAAAGAAATATGGACTAGTCATCGTTGATGATTACAGTCGTTGGACATGGGTAAAATTCTTAAGACACAAGGATGAGTCACATTCTGTGTTTGCCTCCTTCTGCACCCAAGTGCAAAATGAAAAGAATTGCAAAATTATCAGAGTCAGAAGTGATCATGGTGGAGAATTTGAAAACAAATATTTTGAAAAACTTTTTTATTCTTATGGCATATCCCATGATTCCTCTTGTCCTATAACTCCACAACAGAAATGGGTTGTAGAAAAAAAGAATAGGACATTGCAAGAAATGGCTCGCATCATGATCCAAGAAACTGACATGGCTAAGCACTTTTGGGCAGAAGCAATTAACACAACATGTTATATTCAAAATAGAATCTCAATAAGACATATTTTGGGTAAGACTCCTTATGAATTATGGAAGAATAGAAACCCCAACATTTCTTACTTTCATCCTTTTGGATGTGTCTGTTTTATATTGAACACTAAAGAGAATCTGGGAAAGTTTGATTCCAAAGCACAGAAGTGTCTGTTGTTAGGATATTCTGAATGCTCAAAAGGCTACAGAGTCTATAACACAGAATCACGAATTGTGGAAGAATCAATTCATGTCAGATTCGATGATAAGCTTGACTCTGAAAAGTCAAAGCTAGTTGAAAATTTTGCAGATTTGGAGATCAGTTTTTCAGAACCTAAGAAAAAGGCAGAAGAACCCAAAGATTCAGAAGCTCATACTTCTGATGTTGTTACTGCTCCCACTGATCCTTCACAACAAAAGAAAAATAGAATTGCAACTTCACACCCTGAAGAATTGATTCTGGGAAATAAGGACGCTCCTATCAGAACCAGATCAGCTTTCAAACCTTCTAAAGAAACACTTCTGGGTTTGGTGTCTTTGATCGTGCCAACATCTGTTGATGAAGCACTACTTGACATAGACTGGGTTCTGGCGATGGAAGAAGAACTTAACCAGTTTTCAAAGAACGATGTTTGAGATCTTGTTCAGAATCCTAAAGGTGTCCACGTTATTGGAACTAAATGGGTATTCAGAAACAAACTCAATGAGAAGGGTGAGGTTGTCAGAAACAAGGCACGACTGGTTGCACAAGGTTATAGTAAACAAGAAAGAATAGACTATATAGAAACCTTTGCTCCAGTCACCAGGTTAGAAGCCATACGTCTATTAATATCCTTTTCTGTAAATTATAACATCATATTATATCAGATGGATGTTAAGAGTGCATTCTTGAATGGTTATATTTCAGAAGAAGTTTATGTCAAACAACCTCCTGGATTTGAAAATTTTGAAAAATTAGATTTTGTTTTTAAACTTAAAAAATCTCTCTATGGTATAAAACAAGCTCCCAGAGCTTAGTATGACTGATTGAGTAATTTTCTTTTAGAAAATAACTAGGGGTGTTCGCGGTGCGGTTTGGGCGGTTTTGACGCTAAAAATCATCCGAACCGCAAGAGAAAAAAGCATGCGGTTCGGTTTGGTTCGGTTGGCTTTTAAAAAAAATCTGAACCAAACCAAACCAAACCAATGCGGTTTGGGTTAGTTCGGTTGGTTCAGTTTTTTACAAGATTTTTATTGAGTTATATATACATATATAGAGAACAACATAACTTTGTGTTTAGTCATTCATACATTTGCAAATAACAATAAAACTCATCATATTTAGACAAAAACTTCTCATTCAATATACAAAAATCAATTTAAGCAAAAGTGGAAAAAAATAGTAGCATAAAACAATATCAAAAATATTATAATAAAATAGAAAAAATAGGGGAGAAGGGAGATTAGAGAAGATGAAAAAGAAAGAACATAAGAGATGAGAGATTGGAGAAGAAAGGCGCGATACAAACATAATTAAAAGAGAAAATAGTAACATAAAAATGAGAAGATGAAAAAGAAAGAACATGTGAGATGAGAGAGTAGTGTAGAAGAGGTGAGACGTACATGGCAAAGAAGATGAGAAGAATGCACAATACTATTAGGAGAGATTTGAGAAGATTAAAACTGAAAAGCTAAGTGTAATTAAGAGAAAATATTTTGTAATTATAAGGTTAGGGCATAATGGGTTTGAGTTTTTGGTTAGATGTGAGATAAGTGAAGTTTGAGTTGTAACATAATGCGGTTTGGTTTGGTTTAATTCGGTTTTCAAAATACAAACCGCAAACCAAACCAAACCGTGCGGTTTTGTCAAAAGATGGCCCAAACAAATCCGAACCAAATGCGGTTTTTTGCGGTTTCAGTTTGGTTTGGTTTGGTTTGGTTTGCGGTTTTTTATTGGGTTGGTTCAGTTTTGAACACCCCTAAAAATAACTTCATCGGAGGCAAGGTTGACACCACTCTCTTCTGTAAAATGTTCAAAAATGACATACTCATAGTTCTGATTTACGTTGCTGATATTATTTTTGGTTCTGCTAATCCCTCTCTTTGTGAAGAGTTTTCTAAGCTAATGCAGGCAAAATTCGAGATGGGTCTGATGGGTGAATTGAAGTTCTTTCTGGGAATTCAAATTGACCAAAGATCAGAGGCTACTTACATTCATCAAAGTAAGTATACCAAAGAACTTCTGAAGAAATTCAACATGATGGATTGTAAAACAGCTAAGACTCCAATGCATCCAACATGTATTCTAGAAAAGGAAGAGGTAAGTGGAAAGGTTTGTCAGAAGCTCTATCGTGGTATGATAGGCTCTCTTCTGTACTTAACTGCTTCTAGACCTGATATTCTTTTCAGTGTTCATTTGTGTGCTAGATTTCAATCAGATCTTAGAGAATCTCATTTAACTGCTGTTAAAAGAATTATAAGGTATCTGAAAGGAACTATTAACCTTTGCGTGATGTATGAGAAAACATCAGAGTACTCTCTTTCTGGTTATTGTGATGCAGATTACGCATGTGACATATTGGAAAGAAAAAGCACCTCTGGAAACTGTCAGTTTCTCGGGAAGAATCTGATCTCATGGTCAAGCAAGAGGCAATCAACAATTGCTCTCTCAATCGCAGAAGCAGAGTACATATCCGCGTCTCTATGCAGTACGCAGATGTTATGGATGAAGAACCAGCTAGAAGATTATCAGATACATGAGAGTAACATTCCTATCTTTTGTGATAATACTGCTGCTATCTGTTTAAGTAAGAATCCAATCTTACATTCTAGGGCTAAGCACATAGAAATTAAACATCACTTTATTAGAGATTATGTTCAGAAAGGAATTTTGTGTTTAAAATTTATAGATACAGACCATCAATGGGCTGATATTTTTACAAAACCCTTGGTTGAAGATAGATTCTTATTTATTCTGAAGCATCTGAAAATGGACTATTGTCCAGAGTAAGATTTCATCAGAATCAGATGTGTTTAGTCAGAGTCTGAAGATATCAGATTTTCATTTAAACTAAGAAGCATTTGTTTTAAACCTTAGTCATCAGAAGATGCTTTGTCATAAGTGTCTCTGATCAGATGGAAACTCTTTGGTTTTCCAGACTTTGAGGATATCAAAACGTGTCACTTAATTAAAGGGTGATTAACGTGTGAGCAGTACTTTTCTTGGAATTGGTTAAATCATGATTACGTTCATTTATTAATCCCCATTATTATGTTTAATTCTTCACGACCACTCAACTTCACTCCACTCACATATTATATACTCGCTCATATCACTTCATCCCACACTTCTTTCTTAGAAACCCTAAAACCATTTCAAGTCTCTGCAACACCATTATCTTTATCAATGGCAGAATCATCTCAAACTATCTCCAAAGCTAAGTTACTTGAATATCAGTGTACTATTCCTGAAGAATGTCCTATCTCTCTCGACACGCCTGTGGATGAACTTCGAGTTCTTAGTGAATCCATGGTTTACTTTAAAAACCTCAAGGATAATGGATGTGATCTTACTCATACTCTCAATTCTCAATGATGGAATTGTTACTTTAACAGATTGCAAGGATTCTCACTTTCAAACTTGGTCAAAGATTTATGGATTCATGCAATCACTAGTAGACATGTCATTGTTTCGACTGTGCTTGGAAGACGAATCATCATCACAGAAAAGACTATCAGTGACTTAATCTCTCATGATGGAAAGGGACTAAGAATCATCAATATTCAACCAAATAAGCAAAGGGAAGCTAAGGTCACAACTGTTATTTTTAAAGAAGGAACTGATCTAGAATCTAAAAAGGATCCACCATAATCACTCTTGAAAGATACTTTAAGAGTTTGGTTTAAAATCATGTTGGGAACTATGTATCATCGTTCTTCCTCTCATTCATCTGACTACATCAATTTGTCACAGAAATATGTTTTATACTTCTTGTTGAAAGGAAAGAAAATACATCTCCCTTGCTTTTTGTTCAACCTTTTGAGAGAGTCTATAGTTAACTCAAGAACTAGTTCCACCAAGAAGGGAAATCATATCCCTTATGGCAGACTATTGTCTGATATTTTCATTGAGACAGGCTTAGTTGAAGATTTATTGGTTGCTGGGTTCACTAAGGAACTAGACAAAACTTCTGGACAGCCTTTTTGGGCAAAGAACTTAAAGAATATGAAGCTTCTTACGAAGATTACCCGTCGACCTGGGATTCCAAACCAATTTGACCTTAACTTTTTTTCGATTTCAAATCTTTGGATTTCCACCTTTTTCAAATAACTATAATCCAGAAGAACTAACAAAATACTTTGCTAAATATGAAAATGAGGAATCATTAGATGCATGGATTGATCTGGAAAATCTACCGGATACTCTCCCTTAAATTGTTCAGAAAAAGGGGAAAGGCAAGAAAAAGAATAGTGACGATGATGACAGACCATCAGCAAAGAAGATGAAGATGGCATCTACATCTACTTCAGAACAAAGTAAGTTCTTTGACTCATCCTCTGACACTGCATCTGCTTCTATTGACAGAAATTTGTCTTCATCTCTTCCCATATCATCAACCCAACCTTGTTTATTCACTTATCCACCAATATTCTCTACTGTTGTCACCACCTCTCCAATACCCGTTTCTGAAATAATCACTACTTCACCTCCATTATTACAGTTGACTCCACCAAAGCTTGAAATTACCTCATCTCAACCAATTTCCAGCATTTTTATCTAACCAACACTTGTCACATCTGTTCCACTATCTCCAACTATTCAAATCACTGAAGAAATTCTCACTGAACATCCACAAACAACCATCACACCTTTACCATTTTCATTTACTGCTCCACAACCTTTTCCAAAACCAATAATTGATAATCCTGAATCTTCTTGAAACAACGATATCATCATTCTTGACGACTCTGTTAAAGATGCTCAACCCTTAACTGAAAATCAAACCTCTGACATTCCTCTCAACCTAGATGAAGCAATATCTGTTTTTAAGGACAGTGTGGTTACAAGGTTCAAGACACTTTCTGATGAATCAAATTCTAGTGAAGACCCCTCTGATTTGGGTGCTTCATGGGACATGTTCAATCAGTGGATGACTGAGGAATTTCAGAAGCTTCAAGACCTCTCTGTTCAGACAAAGAGTTATTTCGTTCAAAAAGCTGAAAAGAGGTTGCAAGAGAAGAAGGAGTCCGAAGCTAAGCTAGCCGCAAAAAAGGAACTGGCAGAAAAAGCTAAAACTTTCAACACTTCTGAACCTGTCTTTGTGCGTCTGGAACGTGTAATTGACAAGATTAAAGAGGATCATCAGACTATGAAAGCGGAACAGAAGATCTTCAAGGAAAGCTTTGCTGAGCAAAAAGTTGTCAACAATTCTCTTCAGCACATGCTTCAACATATTATGAGCAAGCTAACCATAAATCCTTCATCTTCTGAACCTAGGAACTTAGGCACTTAGGCACTTAGGCTTTTCTCCTTCATGTTTGCTCTGAACATTAGGATCCTGTCTTGTTTTAATCTTGATTTGATCTTTTTAATATTAATGAAATTTCTATCTTTTTTATTATGACAAAAAGGGGGAGAAATATAATATGAACGTAATATTTTGATTCACATAATCAAATTCTGAAAAACAAGCTGGTTACATTCTAACCAATAAACTTTTGTTTCTGTTAGATTTGTTTTCTTGTTTTCTCTTTCAGGATATATGGAATCTGAATATTTTTGGCATCCAATGTGTTTGACTCTGATATTTCAATATCTCAATTGGTACAAATTGTATTCTGGAAACTGAATCAAGACTCTAAAGATCTCAATATCTGACCTATTGTAACCAAGGGGAGTTCACCCAGAAGGTTCACGAGTCAGGATATTTGATCTTCATCCAGTTTGAGATTCAGGGGGAGATTCTCATCTGAAGGATAAGTATTCCTTAACCTTCTTATTTCGATTACTTTTTATGTTATGTACAAAATCGTGTCATCAAAATACATAGTTTTGTCATCATCAAAAAGGGGGAGATTGTAATAACAAGGTTGGTTCTACAATAATACCTCTGAGTTTTGATGATAACAAACAAGTATGTTTGTATGAACAATTTTGGTATTCTAATGTTTGTTATTTTTCAGAATTTAACAAACAGGTTCTGCTTCTGATAAATAGCGTGGCTAAGTTATTAGAAGAGAATTATTTCGTTTCTGCGCTACAATTGTTCTGCTGAACGGTAGCATTTACTTTAGAAGACCCTGAAGTTGCATGAATCTGATACGATGACTTAAGAAAACAAGTTCTGAAGATCTGAAGACATAAGTTCTGATGGACAAGTCCAGATGCTGAAGACTTAAGAAAATAAGTTCTGAAGATCTGAAGACAGAAGTTCTGATGAACAAGTCCAGATGCTGAAGACTTATGATTGTGAAGACAACGGGTTCTGAAGACCAAGTGCTGAAGACTCTAAAGATGTAGCTCTGCAGACTCTGAAGACTTGAAGCTCTTAAAACCCAAGTTACGTTTTCCCTTCTTCTAACTCATGCTCTCAGAAGCCTCTGAAGTCTGGAAGTTGAGAAGACTAAGCAACGTGGTACAACAGTACAATAGTACAAGGACACACTGCTCCACTCTGGATAGGACGGATGCAAATGTACTATTCGTCCCCCACGATCCTTCAAGCCACCATAATTCTGAAATGTCAGAAATATCCTTCAACCGTCATATTATACATGGCTATATAAAGGCGTGAAGACTTCAAGAATGGTTACCGGAATTTTCATTATTCATACGCTCTATTGTTAATATCATTCTTAAGTCAATATTATTCTTAAAATCTATTTACTCATCAGCTTGTGTAGAAGCATCATTATTGTAAACAAACCTTTGTAACAAATAGTTGTTTGTGTTCCCTAAAGGTCCGGGTAGGTCAGAATTTTTAGGAAGACTAAGACAATGTGTTTTAGTGTTGTTAGTCACTTGCAGTTTGGCTTGTGCAATGTATTCCTTAAGGGACCAGTTAGGTCAGAATTCTTAAGAAGTCTAGGACTAGTGTGTCTTAGAGGTTGTTGTTAGTCACCAGCAATTTGCTAGTGCAGTTGTAATCAGTTTGGTTATAGTGGATTAAGTCCTCGCTTGAGAGAGGCAAAATCACCTTGGCGGGTGGACTAGACTAACTTGAGGATTTCTCTGTTAAATCAACCAAAAGATATTCGAGAGTACTTGAAAACACGGTTAAATGAGTGAGGAAAAGAATGTTACTTAGCACCATTCCTCTGTTCGTAAGTATTTTTGGAATTGATGTTTATGTATTTTATATTTAGTTTTGTTTTAGCAAATACCATTAATATATATGCTATCGTTTATTCAGTGATCATTGGCAATTAATCATCATATCATTTAGGACGAATACGATAACTTTTCTGTGTTCCTTGCATGATCCACTGGAAAAGAAAATAAAAGATATTATTAATTCGTAAGTGTATGCTTAATTCATTTTCTTTGACATTGTAATTAGTTTATCATGTAATATGTTTTATTCAAATTCAATGTACAGTGTTGTGGAGCAAGTGAATATGATGAACAATGTTAGAGGAAAGCCTATATGGATATGTCCTAAAGTAAGTGGCCTGATTACTTGTTTCTTTCATTTACATTTATGTGTGGTTGTATTCATGTCATTTTTGCTTAAATTTATAGACAAGGAAATAATTCGGGACTTACGAGTGTGAATATTATGTCACGAAACACATGTTAAACATTGTCCTTGTCGGTATTGTTGATTCATAGGATAAGGTATACATGTCATTGTAATACCCTAATTTTTACCCCTAAGATCCCACATGTCATTTGCATCTCATACCACAAACAAGATCACATGCTTTAGTTCTTTTGCCCTCTACGAAGGTTTACTCTTGAGTGAGATCGCCAAGCACCCGTGTTCTTTTGTTTGTTTAATGTTTGTTTTTGTTTATGTTTACTAACCATTAATTAAAATCCAAAAAAATATGTTTTTTTTTTCTTTTGCTAACTTTTTCAGGAAGAATTTGGATCAAGGATATCAAAATCAGTCCCTCAGCTCGAATGAATTCATCTGAACAAAGTCAAAGTTAATCTGCAAACAATTCAAAAATCATCTGATCAAGAGTTTCCAAGATTTAACTGATTATTATTCAAGAGACTCCAAGGTTCACGTGTTTATTTCTATGCCTTCTTTGACAAGCAAAAGAATCGAGCCGAACCACAACAATGCACTCAAAAGGGCAATTTTTTCAAAATTTGCACTGAGTAATCGGTTACTCTAATCAGGGTAATCGATTACCCTCGTGGAAATTTGAAAAATGGAAGCAAATTCAAATTCTGCAGCAATTGGCACCAATTTTCATCATTTTGATCACATGTGGAATATTCTAGACCATCACATTTTTATTCCCCAACATCATCACAATTAATTCCCACCATGTACCTCCACTAATCACCACTCTTTTGATAATTTCCCTCCAAATTCAAATTCCAATCCTAATTTTCATTTCCAAACCAAATTCCAATCCACCAAAATTTCCAAGCCTAAATCCTATAAATAGAGGCCTCATTTCATTCATTTCACAAGCTTTTGAGAGCCAAAAAACCTCTTGCAAATTCTCTCCCCAACCACAAAATTCACTCAAAGCTCACTTTTCTTCTCTTGAAAGTTAACAAGAATTCACATTGAATCTTGTTCAACTTTGAGCTAAACCTTCATCCAAGCTAATTTTATTCATCAATTCTCATAGATCAAGGCTTTGGTGTTTGGATCTTGAAGCAATTTGAAGGAATTTTCAAATTTGAAGTGGTAATTCATCTCTCACCATTGTTGAAGCTTCACCTTCATCTTCCATAATGTAGATATTTGGAGATCCTTGTTACTCGATCCTTTGGATATTGTAATTGTGTTTGATTGCAGGTTTTTACTGTTGTTTTACTTAAAATTTAGTGCAAATTCAATTCCATGATCATAAGGTGTTTGAAGAAAGTTTTGAAAGATGATCATGCTGATTTTTGCACATTTTTTTGGCTCTGCGTGTAGAGTAATCAGTTATCTTAATTAGAGTAACTGGTTACTTTGAGACAAAATGCTTTTTTTAACTCTGCGTGCAGAGTAATCGGTTATCCTAATTAGAGTAATCGGTTACTCTGAGTCAGAATGCAGTTTTTGGCTTGTTTTGGGACTGTTTTGGCTTTTCTTCCTTTTTCTTCCCATTTATTTTTATTTTGGCCTTGAAATGCATTGTTGAGATTACTTTCTCTTCAATTTCAATGGACTTTGGATATGGTTAACGTAATTAAACATTCATTAGTTCAAATCTATCTTTAAATGAATTGTCAAATTCATTTGAGGTGCTTTGAATTAGTGATATGTTTTCACACTTAAACTTATCAATTAAAGGTGATTGAACTTGAAGATGAAAGGATCTTGAAAATGTAATTCAATTTGGCTTTCTCTTCATATATTCTTTTTTTTTATTTTGATTGATGAAATTCTTATGGATCTTAGAATTTCTTTGTTGAATTCTTGATCAAGATTAGATCGCTACCTATTTTCTTTTCTTGCATTATTTCATCCAGATGACGATTTACATATCGTTCATCTTGCATGCATTTGCACAAAGATCATTTTGAGGATTGCTTAACATAGCGCTACATTTGTCCCTCCCCATCCGAATTAGAACTTGAACTTTTGTGGCCCTAACTTATGATCGTTCGCCGAAGCATGGTTGTTCTTTTGTATTAGGCTCATAATCTTTGAAGCTTGTTGCGTAGAGGCTTTGATTCTATCAATCTTCTGACAAGTCTTCATTAACCTTGACCTAAGCACATTGTTCAACTATATAGTTCAAGACGCGAGACGGAATATTCGGTGTTGCCTTTTTGAGGATTTTTGGCACTTGTGCCTTGGTGCTATTATTATGTATATACTATTATGTTACTATATTGTTTATGTTTCCTTCTTGCTCCTTATCTCTCTTTACTTTTAATATGCTTTATGTCATTATATCATATCATGTTTATGTTTATGTCATTTTTCTTTTGTCCATTTGGACCATATTATCTTGTGCTTTTGTTTTTCTTTTGTCCATTTGGACTCAAAAACATTAATAGAGGATTAAACCACTAAAAGACTTGTGCTCTTTAATTGTTGAACTATGGCCACTATCCCTTGCATTGGAGCATCTTTACTCTTAGACTTCTTGGTTTGATTATGGACTTATGGACTTAGAATTAGGATTATCTCCCTTATGCTTTTGGATCATTATGGAATTTGATATTCTAGCCTTTATTTGGCTTGCTTATTGGCTCAAGAGGATGGAATTCTTTTCTTATTATGCTTTGAAGAGTGCCTCCATGTGGTCAGATCTTTCTTACCTTAGCATTTATTTTATGTAATAGGGTAGTCACTTCTTCTCCACCCCTTCTTAAATTTTCAAAATCTCCTCTCTTTTTCAAAATCTTCTTGTTTTCAAACTTCAAAACCGCTTTCATAATAAAACCTTGACTTTTGTCAAGTTATTTTCAAACTTTGTTTTCTTTAACAAATGTCAATCCATGTTAATCATATTTTGACCATTTCAAAAAGACATAAAAAATACAAAACTCATCCAACTTTTTGTGCTTTTATGCACCTTTTTCTTTTAAACTTTTCAAAAAGATTATACATGAGTCATTTTCTTTGTTGAGATGTAAAGCTCATAACCATGGTGTGTTGTGTAAAGTATGGCCATTTTCCACTTAGATGTTGAAGCGATAGTCTTGTTGATTTTTATCCAAGCAAATCCTTCATCTTAATGTGATGCAAATGCTTCTTTCCCACACCTTTGGGTAATTAGTTGAGTATTCTCTCTTGAAAATGACGGGTTGTCTTTTCAAGATAAAATGAATCATAACCAATAATTTTTGTTATTTGTACCACGAACTACGAAGTTTTGATCCTATATTGCACTTTGTGGTTACGTAGGCATGAGGCGATAAGTCTCTCCAAACACAAAAATATCAAAAAAACCATTTATCTTCTCACCTCCCCAATCTCTTTTCAAACCAAAAAGCGTAGATATTTTAAAGGGATCCTATAGAGTACTATAGACGTTTTGGGTGCTAACACCTTCCCTTAACGTAACCAACCCCCTTACCCATTCTCTGTTTGTTCTTGTTTTTTTTAGAACTCTTTAGGTTTTGTTCGCTCTTTTTCCTTTCCTTTTTGGATAAAATAAAAGTGCGGTGGCGACTCTTGCATTTTTTAGTTAAGTTAATTTATAGCTTACACTCACAAATTTCTCCACTACAGAAAAGTGGCGACTCTGCTGGGGACTCTGGTTCCTAGTGGGTTTAGCTTACTCTGTTTATTCTGTCAGGGTGGTGCTTCGTGATCTGTGTGGTGAGATAAGTCCTATACCCGGACTTGAGTGCACTTATGATATGAGGGTGGTATAGTCTTGTTCGGCTTACATGGAGTAGTGCTTACTAAGCTGACTTGAGATCCCCCGCTCAGTGGAGGCCCCTTTGGGATTAATGATGTCATACGAGTAGTCGTAATTGACGTTACTTTTTCCAACCTGGGAGCCTGAGAAGCTGAGGACCATAGAACCCTTAACCCATTTTGGCCATATTAGGACGTGGTGCGGTGGCTATTCAGGTGTAGACTTGAATCGGTTGTTACGCGATACCACACTCAAACGAGTTTCTCTTGAGAATATTATTGGCTGACGAGTAGTCGTTTAAGTCGATAATATCCGAAAGATGGATCTATGACTCTGGGAACTTTTTAGAACCTTGTTCTACAGGTGATATAAACCCTAGTACATACCATTGTGGGAGGTTCTTAACCTTGACTCCATGCTCGTGACTCGGAACCTTGAACCCGTGTGCCTTGTGTGATCTTGTTTGTGGTTGTTGCATACATGCACGCATGCATTCATGGACATTTTGTTTCAATCAGTTTTCAAGGATCTTCGAGATTTTCCTTTGCAAACATCGCAGATATTGTGATCATGGATATTGGAAGGAGAAACACTCAGAAGTACTGTTTCAAAGCTCCTAATCTTACAGATTTTAAAAAGCTAGTGTACTTGGTAGTTGATCGTGCAGACTTCAGATCTCGTCGTGGAAGACTTCTATATATTCTTTCTACTGACATTGAAGACGGAATTCTGAACACCCTAGTGCAGTTCTATGATCCTGTCTACCGATGCTTTACCTTTCCTGATTATCAGCTCATGGCGACTTTGGAAGAGTATGCTCATCTTTAGGTATACCAGTTTCTGATAAGGTTCCTTATACTGATTTGGAGGAAGCTCTTAAGCCCCAAGAAATTACTGCGGCCACCCATTTGATGAAATCCGATATAGATGATAACCTTAAGGCCAAGGGAGGTGTCAAGGGTCTGACTTCTAAGTTCTTGATTGGGAAAGCCACTATGTTTGCTAATGTTGATAGTACATTGGCGTTTGAGGTTGTATTTGCTTTGCTTATCCACAGATTAGTCTTGTTCCCTAATGTTGACAACTTTGTGGACGCTAACGCTATGAGGATTTTCTTGATTGGGAACCCTGTTTCGACTTTACTTGGTGATACTTACTTCTCCATCCATTATAGGACTTCTAAGGGGAATGGTACCATTGTTTGTTGTGCACCTTTGTTGTACAAGTGGTTTATTTCTCACTTGCCACAGTCATCGGCTTTCAAGGAGAACAAGAGTTATTTAAGGTGGTCTCAAAGGATCATGTCCCTTACTCAAGCTGACATTACTTGGTCTTCTTCCGTTTATGACGGTGTCTAGATTATTGATAGTTGTGGGGAATTCGCCAATGTACCTCTTCTTGCCACACAAGGTGGAATTAACTACAACCCGAGTTTAGCTTACCGCCAGCTTGGCTATATGATGAAGGAAAAGCCTAAGAATATTCATTTAGAGGGTTTGTTTTTCCAAGGAGGAAATGACTCTCTTGGTTTGAGGAAAAGAATGACTCATGCTTGGACTAAGATTCATAAGATGAGTAGAGGACAACTTGGGAGACAAGTTTGCATTGCCTTGGAACCTTATACGCTTTGGGTGAAAGAGAGAACAAGAGCTCAAAATGCCTTATTCTTTTGAGAAACCCATGACTACAATGATTGCTACACCACTCCATATTCCTTCTGATGATGTGAAGACTCTTCAAGATGCTTTGGCCAAGATGATGGAAGAAAAAGATCTTTGGGAATCCAAGTTTCACGCTTCAAACCTTGAGAAGTTAGAGTTGCAAAAGCAGATGAAGGAGAAAGATGACGTGATTGAGTTGCTTGAGCGATGTGCTGTGAATAGACATGGAGAGGATTTATTTTCCTCTACTACTTCATCATCTCATCCTCCTACTTCCGGTGCTTGGAAGGGTATCGTGGATCGACTCGTGTTAGAGAAGACCGTCATAAAGGACAACTATGAGAGAGAGATTAAGAGAATCCGAAGAAAGTATCAGCTTGGATCATCCTCAGATGCTCCTTAGGATCTCTAGGATCTAGCTTTTTCTTATTGTATTTTGATCCTTTGTAACTTGAACTTCCAAGTGTAGTTTTTTCCAATATTCAATAAAATGAAATGTTTATCAGTATTTCAAAAAGTGTTATTTCTTCACGATGTTTGCAATTGCTTTATATTTGAAAAGATCCTTTAAAACTGAGTGAAACATTTGCATTTTGCATTTGCATTTGCATCATTCTGCATTGTTTCTTACATTTTCCAGGCGTCTTATGTTTCTCCTGGTCTTTGTAACACCTCATTTCTACCCGGTAATTATCGAGAAAATCAGAGTTACGAAATTCAACATAATCAAATAGGATGCCACATTTCCGATTAAAAGCATGCTCATTTAATTTCATATAACGTTGATACATAACACATTTACTCGGATGAAACCATAACAACATCATTTATTCCTTGAAACAAAACACTTTCATAAATAAGCAGCGGATTCACAAATTTTAACTTAATATAGTATAACATCTTGTTCAATTTAAAACAACTTTAAGGCATCAAGTCTTTTAACCGAAACAACTGGAAACAACAGCAACATAATCAAATTCAACAATAAGGAAAACAAGTGTTCATCCCCCCGAGTGTTACGTATCGGAGCATCGACACCGACTCGAACTAATGAAGATAATCGACCTTCATCCTTGCTAACATGCACGTTACCAACATAGGGGTAACATTCAAACAGAAAGGGTGAGATATCGAATAATATAAACAAGAGTTTGATAATCAATACATTAGACTAGAATCATACAATTTCACTACTTTACAACAACAACTAACAACAATCATCAACAACTCAACAACAACTTTATCAGCATAATACTATAACAACTTTATCAACATAATACAACATCAACTTTGTCAACATAAGAATGCAACACAAAATGCGACTCAACTGTACGAATGCATGTGGTACCATTGGAGCAGAACTCCCTACTTAAAAACAGAGCAGAACTCCCAACTTAGAAATTGCCAAGTAATAGAGGCACCAAACAAACAAGGCATAAGCCTTCAACTTTCAACTTTTTGCCAATCCAGGCCAACTTAATAATTTTGCCAATCCAGGCCAACTTAATATGCTATGCTATGCATGCGACAACAACTACAACATCAACTTATTCAACAACAACACAACAACAACACAACGACAACTTAACAACAATTTCAACGTTGGCCACCTGCCTACAACTTAATATTTGCCAATTAATAGAGGCAATTCAACAACAACAAATGTCCTGCAACTTCGCATCATCAACAACAACAACATATCAGCATCAATAATTAACAACAACTAATCAACAACAAAACAACATTGGCCATAGGCCTGCAACTTATATACCGACACTGGTCATCCGACCTACAACTCGAATATGCCCATAAATCGGGACAAATCAACTTATTTAACTGTACTTGCAAATACACGTATTCGATATGATTTCAACAAAATAAACCAACCAAAATGACCTACTAATTTATACGTACTACCTCGACAAATTTTGACTAATTCCGGACAACTAATTTTTCCGCTTAACTCGGCTAAGTCGGCTAAATCGGTATTGTTAGGCATGGTAATTACTACTAGTTAAATTATTGATGCGGTTCAGTTTTTTTAACTTACTGATACCGACACATTTATGCTCTCAATATACTGTCATCAAAATCCCACTCTGATACAAAATACCAGTATCTGCTAAATTCTCCTTTCCTGCTAAAACTCCCATTTTCTGCTAAAACTGCTAATGCTGTTTCTGATACTACCACTAAAATAATACTACTTGTTAGTTTATGACTATCTGCTATTCCATTATTCTACTGATTAATATTACTACTATTACGGAAATATATCTGGTAGATCATAAACTTCCTGTTATTTTTCTTCTATTAACTGCAACTAGATTAGGTCCTAGTAATTCAATTCTGCTGACCTGTATTGATCCTACTAATTTGCTTCCACTGACCTACGTATTTTTATCGGGACTTTATAAAATCAGACCCACAGAAAATGGTAATTTTATAATGAAACACACCTTTTAATAAATATATTTTTTTGTTTATTTAGAACAGAAAAATACACATCGCAAGAATACGGGTGGCTTGCGCCACCCTCATTTCCTAAGAGTACAGGTGGTCGGCGCCACCAAATACCCTCCCTTCCAGGTGGCTTGCGCCACCATCCACTAGGGAGTAATGTGGCTTGCACCACTATATAAATTAAGAGGCACAGCGTGGCTTGCGCCACCCATCACTGACACACAGGGGTGGCCTGCGCCACCCCCCCTTATTATTATTATTTTTAAAAAAAAACTACTAAACCCAGTTCCCAGAAATTATTCTCCACGATCAAATACCAACCAATTTCAGCATAAATTCAACCACAAACATATACCACAGAACAATCAAATTCCACAAAACAAGAACAATCCATCAATACACTTCAACACATTCACAGTAGGAAAAATCATACAAATCCCAATCCCACGTATCAATTATCGTACTCCCAGTTATAAAATTCGAACCCCACCCTTACCTTGGATTGAAGGCAGCTCGAATTTCCGGTCGAAACTGAAGCTTTGACGGCAACTCTCGTATTCTCTATTCTCTAACCTATGCTTGTTTAATTTTTTTCTGTAACTACTTTCTTACTGCCACTTCTATTCTTTTATTTTATTTCTCTTAATTAAAACCTAATATAATAATGAGTCTACTAATTAATTTAATGGGCTTACTACACGATACCCCCAACTTTGCTATTTCTCACACACAACTCAACCCAACTAAATTAATTAATATTCTACGAAAATAAATATTATTTCTAATATTAATTTCTCTCGACTAAATCGACTAATTTCCTGATTATCAACTTATTATCTCAAACCACAGATTCAACATATTCAACAATTATTCGGAAAATACTCAATACTATTAATTAAAAATATTTAATTAAAAACGGGCGTTGCAGTCTTCATTCAGCCAAGTTGTCGCACCAGTATAATGCTCGGGCTAATCTGAAGAAGAAGATGGATCAGTTGTAACAAGAGAACCGTGAACTTCGTGAGGAAGTGACAACTTTGAAGGATAGTTTGGAGAGACTCACTGTTATGATGGAAGCATTGGTTGCTGCTCAGAATCAGCCACCCTCTCCTCCTTCGCTTTCAACTCCTGTGCAAAGGACAGTAATTTCTGAGATTGTCTCTACGCCCATCTCTGTGGCGCCTGCTAGTGTTCCTCAACACTCCATGCCTCCTGGCTTCCCCTGGGGCATGCCTATTAACTTTGTTCTTGAAGGTTATCAACCACCACCGCCCCTTGAAGTTCCAGTTGTTCCTACCATTCAACCTGTGATGACTGTACCACCGTATGTGGTTCATATCGTTCCTTTTGGTGAAAAACAGATTTTCCACACTGCTCCGAGCGAGAGTGTTAATGCTTATGAGAAAATGGAAGAGATTCAAGATCAATTTGCAGAAATGCAGAAAGAAATCAAAGCTCTAAGGGGTAAATAACTGTTCGGGAAGAATGCTCATGAGTTATGCTTGGTTCCTAATGTGAAGATCCCGCATAAGTTCAAGGTCCCTGACTTTGAAAAGTATAAGGGTAACTCTTGTCCGTTGAGCCATTTGACTATGTATGCTCGTAAGATGTCGACTCAGACCGATAATAATCAGCTTCTCATTCACTACTTTCAAGACAGTTTGTCTGGTGCAGCCTTGAAATGGTATATGGGACTCGACAGTACTCGAATTCGCACTTTCAAAGACTTGGGTGAGGCTTTTGTAAAGCAGTATAAGTATAATGTGGATATGGCTCCTGATCGTGACCAGCTTTGAGCAATAGCTCAGAAAGATAAGGAGACATTCAAAGAATACACGCAGAGGTGGCGCAAGATTGCTGCTCAGATTAATCCTCCTTTGAAAGAAAAAGAGATGACCAAGATTTTTCTGAAAACTCTGATTCCTTTCTTTTATGAGCGTATGATTGCTAGTTCCCCGAGTGACTTCACTGAGATGGTTAATATGGGGATGAGATTAGAAGAAGGTGTTCGTGAGGGACGTTTGTCAAAAGATGGTAATTCTGCCGGAAGTTCCAAGAAATACGGAGGAGAACTTGCCAAGAAGAAATAAGGTGAGACCAATGCTATTTCCCGTGGAGGACGCAGAAAGAGCTATGGTAAGAATAATCAGTGTCAGCAGCATGTTGCATCTGTTACACCTGTTATCAATTCAACTCCTGTTGTTCAAGCTGCTCATCAACAACACTCTAACCAATAGAACAATCAACGAGGCCGTTATCAGAAAGATTTTGATCCGATTCCGATGACATATACAGATTTGCTTCCTTGTTTAATTCAGAAGAATCTTGTTCAGACCCATGCACCACCTGCTGCTCCAAAAGATTCACCGTGGTGGTATAAGCCTGAAGCTCATTGTGCTTTCCATCAGGGAGGAGCTGGGCATGATACTGAGAACTGTTATCCATTGAAGATGGAAGTGCAGAGATTGGTTAGAAGTGGTATTTTGTCTTTCAAAGATTCCAACCCTAATGTACAATCAAATCCGTTGCCTAATCATGGTAAGGCGTCTGTCAATATGGTTCAAGGTTGTCCTAGTAAATATCATTCTACAGTTATGATTCTTGAATATGACTCTGAAGGCTACATCCCATTTAGGTCTGAAAGTGATTTTATTCCTGCTGAAGATTGGGAACCTTATTTGGAAGACCCTGGATACGATTCTGAGACGGAGGATGCATATGTGCCCTTTTATTCCCCTCGGAAGAGGTTTAAAGAACCTGAATATGAAGTCAGTGCCATCATTGAAGACGATGAAGAGGAAGAAATTCCCAATTTCGTGACACATGGACAGATCTGCCAGAATTGGATAGCTGTTGATGTTCCCACTGTTATTCATTTTTCAAAGTAATTTGGTTTTGTTTCTTACAAAAATCCTTTCACTCTGCCCAAGGTGAAAATTAATTTGTGAGGGCTTTGTTTCAAATTTTATCATCGTCAATAAAATGTTATTTTGTTTATCCATATTATGTTTTCCCTTTTTGCTTTATTTCTGAAAAATAGTAACATAAAAAACCAAAAAAATAATAATAATGTGATGATCACTTTTATCTGCATAATAATTGCACTTCTTGTTTATACTCTAAAATCAAACATAAATCATTGTGTAGATTGATTATTAAACCCATTGAAAACAATGACTCTATGCCCTCTCCCAACTTTGAGTTCCCTGTGTTTGGAGCTGAAAAAGAGGTTATTGAGGAGATTCCAGATGAAATTTCTCGGTTGCTTGAGCAAGAGGAAAAAGCCATTCAGCCTCATGAAGAGCCGGTAGAATTGGTTAATTTGGGTTCAGATGATGATAAGAAAGAAGTCAAGATTGGGGCACTGCTTCAGTCAGATGTTAAGAAGAGGATGGTAGAGCTTCTTAGAGAATATGTTGACGTGTTTGCTTGGTCCTATCAAGACATACCTGGTCTTGATACTGATATTGTGAAGCACCATTTGCCATTGAAGCCTGAATGTCCACCTGTGAAATAGAAATTGAGAAGAACTCATCCCGACATGGCTGTGAAGATCAAAGAGGAGGTTCAAAAGCAAATTCATGCTGGTTTTCTTGTGACTTCTGAGTATCCTCAATGGGTGGCCAATATTGTGCCTGTTCCAAAGAAATACAGAAAAGTCCGAATGTGCGTTGACTACAGAGATTTGAATAAAGCGAGTCCGAAAGATGATTTTCCACTGTCACACATTGATATGCTGATAGATAATACTGCTAAGTTCCACATCTTTTCTTTTATGGATGGATTTTCCAGTTATAATCAAATAAAGATGGCACCCGAGGATATGGAAAAAACAACATTCATTACACCCTGGGGAACGTTTTGTTACAGAGTGATGCCTTTCGGTTTGAAAAATGCTGGTGCAACGTACCAGAGAGCTACGACTACTTTGTTCCATGATATGATGCATAAGGAAATTGAGGTCTATGTGAATGATATGATTTGTAAGTCGAAGACTGAAGAAGATCATATTGAGTACTTATTAAAGTTGTTTCAACGTTTGAGAAAGTTTAAGCTCCGTTTGAATCCTAATAAATGCACTTTTGGTGTCCGTTCTGGAAAGTTGTTGGGCTTTATTGTCAGCCAAAAAGGCATTGAAGTTGATCCTGGTAAAGTTAAAGCTATTCAGGAAATGCTTGCGCCCAAAACAGAAAAACAAGTAAGAGGATTCTTGGGACGTTTGAATTATATCTCCCGATTTATATCCACTATGACTGCCACATGTGCGTCGATCTTTAAGCTTCTTTTGAAAGATCAGGGTTGTGTCTGGACAGACGATTGTCAGAAAGCTTTTGAAAGAATTAAAGAGTATCTGCTTGAACCTCCAATTTTGTCTCCTCCTGTGGAAAAAAGACCTTTGATCATGTATTTGACTGTGCTGGAAGAGTCTATGGGCTGTGTTCTGGGTCAACAAGATGAATCTGGTTGAAAAGAATTTGCCATTTATTATTTGAGCAAGAAGTTCACCGATTGTGAGTCTCGGTACTCAATGCTTGAAAAGACATGTTGTGCTTTAGCTTGGGCTGCCAAGCGCCTCTGCCAGTATATGTTGAATCATACAACTTGGTTGATATCGAAGATGGATCCAATCAAGTATATCTTTGAAAAGCCTGCTTTGATTGGGCAGATCACTCGTTGGCAAATTTATTGTCAGAATATGATATCGAGTACCGAACTCAAAAAGCAATAAAAGGAAGTGTCTTGGCTGATCATTTGGCATACCAGCCAATTGATAATTATCAACCAATCAGGTTTGATTTTCCTGATGAGGATGTGATGTATCTAAAGGTTAAAGATTGTGAAGAACCATTACTTGATGAAGGGCCTGAGTCTGGATCCCGGCGGGGTTTGATTTTTGATGGAGCTGTTAGCGAGTATGGCAATGGTATTGGGGCTTGTTACTCCTCATGGTTCTCATATTTCCTTTCACTGCAAGGTTGATGTTCACTTGCATAAATAATGCGACAGAGTATGAAGTGTGTATTATGGACTTGGAAGAAGCTATTGATTTAAGAATCAAGATTCTTGATGTATACGGAGATTTATCTCTGGTGATTAATCAGATTAAAGGGGAATGAGAGATACGTCAACCTGATTTGATTCCTTATCGAGATTATGCAAGAAAGTTGTCAACTTTATTCAATAAGGTTGAGTTTCACCATATACCCAGAGTCGAGAATCGAATGGTAGATGATTTAGCAACTATATCCTCCATGATTATGGTGAATCGGTGGAATGATGTGCCCAAAATCGATGTTATTCGTCTTGATAGACCAACTCATGTGTTTGTTGCTGAAGAGGTCGTTGATGATAAACCGTGGTATTACGATATTAAATGTTTTCTTCAGAATCAAGAGTACCCACTTGGGACATCAAAGAAAGATAAAAAGACTTTGAGAAGATTGGCTGGTAGTTTCTTCTTGAATGATGATGTGCTGTATAAGAGAAATTATGATATGGTCTTGCTTAGATGCGTGGATAGACACGAAGAAGACATTTTAATGAAAGAAATTCATGAATGATCCTTTGGTACCCATGCCAATGGGCATGCAATGGCTAAGAAAATTTTGAGGGTAGGTTACTATTGACTAACAATGGAATCTGACTGTTGCAAATATGTGAAGAAATGTCGTAAATGCCAGGTTTATGCTGACAAAATTCATGTACCTCCAACTCCTCTAAATGTTATCTCATCTCCATGGCCTTTCTCCATGTGGGGCATTGATATGATTGGAATGATTGAGCCTAAAGCGTCGAACAGACATTGTTTCATATTGGTGGCTATTGACTATTTTACCAAGTGGGTTGAAGCGACATCATATGCCAATGTGACCAAGCAAGTAGTGGTCTGATTTATTAAGAACCAAATCATTTGTCGGTATGGTGTTCCGAGCAAGATTATCATTGATAATGGGTCGAATCTGAATAATAAGATGATGAAGGAATTATGTAATGAGTTTAAGATTGAGCATCATAATTCTTCTCCTTACAGACCTAAAATGAATGGGACTATTGAAGCTGCTAATAAGAACATTAAAAAGGTCATTCAGAAAATGGTTGTTACTTACAAGGATTGCCATGAGATGCTCCCTTTTGCTTTGCATGGGTATCGTACATCCGTCCGCACTTCAACAGGGGCAACCCCTTCCTCTCTTGTTTATGGTATGGAAGCAATGCTCCCGGTAGAAGTTGAAATCCCTTCTATGACAGTTTTGATGGAAGCTGAATTGTCTGAGATTGAATGGTGTCAGAGCAAATACGATAAGTTAAATTTGATTGAAGAGAAAAGAATGAAGGCCTTGTGTCATGGCCAATTGTATCAACAAATAATTAATAAAGCTTTTGATAAGAAGGTCCGACCTCGTGCTAAAAAAGATCTCGACTTTTACCAATGATTCTAGGGGCAAGTGGACTCCTAATTATGAAGGCCCATATGTTGTTAAGAGGGCCTTCTCTGGTGATGCATTACTTCTTACAACTAAGGATGGTGAAGAGTTTACTCGTTCTGTGAATGCAGATGCAGTCAAGAAATATTTCGCCAAAAAATAAAAAGAACAGCTCGCTAAGTTGAAAACCTGAAAGGGCGGCTTAGGCAAAAATGAGCGTCTCAGTGGATTGAAAACCCAAAAGGGCGGTCCAGGAAAAAATTAGAGACAAAAACAGAAATAATCATCCCGATAGATTGAAAACCCGAGAGTGCAATCTAGGCAAAAGTTAGGGATTATGGCAAGTAACTACATCTGGCCAGTCTTGATCATTGAAGGCAACATTGTTTATCAAGGATTTTGCTTCAATCATCCTCAGCTGAAGTTTTGAACACAGTGGAATTCAAAGTTGTTAGGGAGAATAGTGGTCATTGTATTTCAATGTAACCCTTTCCATGTATTTACCATTTTTCAAACTTTGTAATAATCCATGGAGTTACGCCATTTGCGGACTTCTATTATGTTAATAAAGTTTGAGCCTTTGTCCCTTTGTTTGCAATTCTTACTTTGTTTCTGTTTGCAGAATTTCATTTATTTTTTATGATTATTTTTGAAACAAAATATGAATAATTGATTTAATTTTTTGAAAATTATAAAAACATTTTCCTATGATTTTATGAATACAAAAAGGAATGTCAACAGTTATTCCAATAATGGTAAGATCAATGTTTTCCTCAGCAGGGTTTGTTCGTACTCCTCTAATAGGATTTATTGACAGTTCCCCAGTAGAGTTTTGTTGATGTTTCCCCATTAGAGTTGTTGATATTTCCTCAGCAGGGTTTGTTCATGTAGCCAGTTGTTGACAAGTTAATGGTATACCGATTTAAGTTTTCTCCAGACGAGTGTTGTTCGTTTTTTCCCTAGCTATGTCTCGATCCAGATTTTCTCCAGCTGATTATGTTACGGTCAGGCAGTTGAGCAGTTTTGAAGACCATCTCTCATTGGTGTTAATTCCCACACAGAGATTCAATCTTTTGTTATCCCCAGCAAAAGTCATGTGAGGAATCCTCACTCAGAGTTTTATCCTTTAGACATGTTGTTGTTGCTTTGGACGTCCCCAAGCAGAAAGTAGCGTTGTTTCCTTTTAAGAAGCATTGACATAGTGGCCGCTTGTCCGGTTTTATCTTGCCTTGTGGATGTATTTCTCTCCAGGTTGTTCTACCCAATGATTTATCCTTGCTGATTCCCCAACGGAGGCAGTGCATTATTGTTTCGATTGTTTCCCAAGCATAGAGCAGTGATGTTAACTTCTTATTTTCTCCAGCAAGTCCAGGATGTACTTCTCTCCGGATTGTTTTTCCAGAGATTTATCCTCCTAGTGAAGATTGTGCATCATTATTTCGGATGTTCCCCAGTGAAGTCGCTGATGATATCTCTGTTAGTCACCTGTTGGGTTTTCTCTCATTTATGATGAGTATTGATCTAAAATCCCCCACAGTTTGACCTTTTATTGTTTATTCCCAGCAAGTCCAGGATGCTTTGCTCAGAATTGGTTAATTCCCCTAAGAGTGTTCTTGTATCTCCAGCAGATCTGCCTTGTTTTCCCAGTGGATTTTGCATAAATGTTTACATGTTTATAATCCCCAGCGGACCCACTTATTTCTCCATAGTAGATCTCTTCATTCGTTTGAAATGAAAGTTCATGTGAGTTTTTATCCCCAGGAGGAGTCAGAAAGATTCGGGTTGTTATGGTTCCCCAACAGCTTTCTTGCCATCCTCAAAACAGAGTTTATGTTATTATCCTCTTTGTGGATTGTTGATGTTAGAAGATTGATATTTGGGTTTCTCCCCAAGGAGTATCTTCCTTTCTCCAGCAAGATTTAAGCCTTTTAATAGGATTTGTTTTCCTTGGATGTCTTTTGTTTATCTCTTGCAGGATTTCTTCAGATGAATCCCTAATAGAGCTGCTAATGATATCTCCATCTTGTTGAGATTAACCGAGTATTCAGTGGTGTTGTGATGTTTATTCACCCTCTATTTATCTTTATGTCTGTTTTGTCAGCATATTCATATTCATACGCATTGCATGTGTATTCTTTTGTTGTGCATAGCATATTGTTGGTTCATTGTGCATTTTGCATCTGCGTTGTTGTTTCTTTGCTCTTTGGTGTTGTTATCCCCGCAGAGCGTGTGCGTCCTCTCTCCATTAGAGTGTTGACCCGTAAATAGAAAATTCCTATCTTTGTTAATTCCCACTGAGTTTATGCCTCGTGGAAGATATTTGTTTTAGCCTTCTTCCCCAGTTCATTTGTCTGGATGGAATTAATCCCTAGTTGAGATATTTCCTCCTCGGGATAAGTCTTGTTTGACCGTTTCTCTCTGGTTTATTCCTGGATTGATTTTTGGTCCCTTGATTTGGAAATGGAAGCTTATCACCTTTGTCGTCCTACCCATTTAGTTGGTAGTAGGTGATATAGTTGGCTTATTACCTTTGTCGTCCTGCCCTTTAATTGGTAGTAAGTAATATAGTCGGGTTTGATTAGCTTGTTGTAGCTGTCACTTGGTTGATAGCTGGTAATCTTTCCCTGTTCGAGTTTATCGCCTTTGTCGTCCTGCCCTTTTGTTGGTAGTAGGTGATATTTCTCGGATCTTTTGAGATTGTTACCTTTGTCGTCCTGCCCTTTTGTTGGTAGTAGGTAATTTTTCTCATATCCCTGGTTGATTACCTTGTTTTAACTGTCACTTGGTTGATATTTGGTAATCCCTCTTTTTGGCTTATCACATTTGTCGTCCGGCCCATTTAGTTGGTAGTAGGTGATATAGCTGGCTTATTACCTTTGTTGCCCTGCCCTTTAGTTGGTAGTAGGTAATATAGTCAGGTTTGATTACCTTGTTATAGTTGTCACTTGATAGCTGGTAATCTTTCCCTCGTTCGAGTTTATCACCTTTGTCGTCCTGCCCTTTAGTTGGTAGTAGGTGATATTTCTCGTACCCCTTTTTGAGATTATTACCTTTGTCATCCTGCCCTTTGTTGGTAGTATGCAAAATTTCTCATATCCTTTTGGTTGAATATCTTGTTGTAGATATCAGTTGGTTGGTAGTTGGCAATCTTTCCTTTTGATCATGCTATTACCGAATGTCGGGTAGTAGATGACCTTTTCCCCAGCGGAGATTTATTTTCCTCCTTGTTGGGACGAGTTTTTCTCTTTTATTCCTGGTGTTGGTAATTTTCCCTCAGTGGAATCTTACTCCTTGTTCTTCCCCAACGGAGATTGTTTCCTCCCTTGTTGGGATGTGTTTTCCCTCTTTTGTTTTCCCCTGTGGAGTCTTTTCTCTTTGCTCCCCAGCCTTTTTGTTTGTCTCCTGTGGCGTTTTCTCCCCACAGAGGTCTTGTGTCTACATATCATTTGCACGATCATATCATTTTGTGGTCTCTTAGGGCCAAAAGTTAGGTTGTTGTTATATTTAAGTCTCTTCTATCTCATTGAGACAAAGATGCCCATCTTCGTATCTCCGGATAGAAGAAACTTAAATAGGGGCAGCTGTACCCTAATTTTTACCCCTAAGATCTCACATGTCATTTGCATCTCATTCCACAAACAAAATCACATGCTTTGGTTCTTTTGCCCTCCTCTGAAGGTTTGCTCTTGAGTGAGACCGCCAAACACCAGTGTTGTTTTGTTTGTTTAATGTTTGTTTTTGTTTATGTTTACTAACCATTAATTAAAATCCAAAAAAATATGTTTTTTTTCTTTTTCTAACTTTTTCAAGAAGAATTTGGATCAAGGATATCAAAATCAGTCCCTCAGCTCGAATGAATATCATCTGAACAGAGTCAAAGTTAATCTGCAAACAATTAAAAAATCATCTAATCAAGAGTTTCCAAGATTTAACTGGTTATTATTCAAGAGACTCCAATGTTCATGTGTTTATTTCCATGCCTTCTTTGACAAGCAAAAGAATCGAGCCGAACCACAGCAGTGCACTCAAAAGGGCAATTTTTTCAAAATTTGCACTGAGTAATCGGTTACTCTGATCAGGGTAATCGATTACCCTCGTAGAAATTTGAAAAATGGCAGCAAATTCAAATTCTACAACAATTGGCACCAATTTTCATCATTTTGATCACATGTGGAATATTCTAGACCATCTCATTTTTATTCCCATACATCATTACAATTAATTCCCACCATGTACCTCCACTAATCACCACTCTTTTGATAATTTCCCTCCAAATTCAAATTCCAATCCTAATTTTCATTTCCAAACCAAATTCCAATCCACCAAAATTTCCAAGCCTAAATCCTATAAATAGAGGCCTCATTTCATTTATTTCACAAGCTTTTGAGAGCCAAAAAACCTCTTGCAAATTCTCTCCCCAACCACAAAATTCACTCAAAGCTCACTTTTCTTCTCTTGAAAGTTAACAAGAATTCACATTGAATCTTGTTCAAATTTGAGCTAAACCTTCATCCAAGCTTGTTTTCTTCATCAATTCTCATAGATCAAGGCTTTGGTGTTTGGATCTTGAAGCAATTTGAAGGGATTTTCATATTTGAAGTGGTAATTCATCTCTCACCATTGTTGAAGCTTCATCTTCATCTTCCATAATGTAGATATTTGGAGATCCTTGTTACTTGATCCTTTGGATCTTGTAATTGTGTTTGATTGCTAGTTTTTACTGTTGTTTTATTTAAAATTTCGTGCAAATTCAATTCCATGATCATAAGGTGTTTGAAGAAAGTTTTGAAAAATGATCATGCTGATTTTTGCACATTTTTTTGGCTCTGCGTGCAGAGTAATCGGTTATCCTAATTAGAGTAACCGGTTACTCTGAGACAACATTCTTTTTTTGACTCTGCGTACAGAGTAATCAGTTATCCTAATTAGAGTAACCGGTTACTCTGAGTCAGAATGCAGTTTTTTGCTTGTTTTTGGGACTATTTTGGCTTTTCTTCCTTTTTCTTCCCCTTTCTTTTTATTTTGGCCTTGAAATGCATTGTTGAGATTAATTTCTCTTCAATTTCAATGGACTTTGGATATGGTTAAAGTAATTAAACATTCATTAGTTCAAATCTATCTTTAAATGAATTGTTGAATTCATTTGAGGTGCTTTGAATTAGTGATATGTTTTCACACTTAAACCTATAAATTAAAGGTGATTGAACTTGAAGATGAAAGGATCTTGAAAATGTAATTCAATTTGGCTTTATCTTCATCTATTCCTTTTTTTATTTTGATCGATGAAAGTCTTATGGATCTTAGAATTTCTTTGTTGAATTTTTGATCAAGACTAGATCGCTACCTATTTTCTTTTCGTACGGTATTGCTTCCAGATGACGATTTACATATCGTTCATCTAGCATGCATTAGCACAAAAATCATTTTGACCGGCCTCGAGTAGGGTGACTTCTTTATAAGTCACTTGGCGATTACTTAACATAGTGCTACATTTGTCCCT
This sequence comes from Lathyrus tuberosus, assembly GCA_022829125.1. NCBI lineage: Eukaryota > Viridiplantae > Streptophyta > Magnoliopsida > Fabales > Fabaceae > Lathyrus > Lathyrus tuberosus. Next base: position 15,512,869 of record JALAZF010000097.1, read on the forward strand.
CCCCATCCGAATCGGAACTTGAACTTTCGTGGCCCGAACTTATGATCGTCCGGCCAAGCATGGTTGTTCTTTTGTATTAGTATCATAATCTTTGAAGCTTGTTGCGTAGAGGCTTTGATTCTATCAATCTTCTGACAAGTCTTCATTAACCTTGACCTAAGCACATTGTTCAACCATATAGTTCAAGACGCGAGACAAAATATTCGGTGTTGCCTTTTTGAGGATTTTTGGCACTTGTGTCTTTGTGCAATTATTATGTATATACTATTATATTACTATATTGTTTATGTTTCCTTATTGCTCCCTATCTCTCTTTATTTTTATATGCTTTATGTCATTATATCATATCATGTTTATGTTTATGTCATTTTTCTTTTGTCCATTTGGACCATATTATCTTATGCTTTTGTTTTTCTTTTGTCCATTTGGACTCAAAAACATTAATAAAGGATTAAACCACTAAAAGACTTGTGCTCTTTAATTGTTGAACTATGGCCACTATCCCTTGCATTGGAGGATCTTTACTCTTAGACTTCTTGGCTTGATTATGGACTTATGGACTTAGAATTAGGATTCTCTCCCTTATGCTTTTGGATTATTATGGAATTTGATATTCTAGCCTTTATTTGGCTTGCTCATTGGCTCAAGAGGATACAATTCTTTTCTTATTATGCTTTGAAGAGTGCCTCCATGTGGTTAGATCTTTCTTACCTTAGCTTTTATTTTATGCAATAGGGTAGTCACTTCTTCTCCACCCCTTCTTAAATTTTCAAAATCTCCTCTCTTTTTCAAAATCTTCTTGTTTTCAAACTTCAAAACCGCTTTCATAATAAAACCTTGACTTTGGTCAAGTGATTTTCAAACTTTGTTTTCTTTAATAAATGTCAATCCATGTTAATCATATTTTGACCATTTCAAAAAGACATAAAAAATGCAAAACTCATCCAAATTTTTGTGCTTTTATGCACCTTTTTCTTTTAAACATTTCAAAAAGATTAGACATGAGTCATTTTCTTTGTTGAGATGTAAAGCTCCTAACCATGGTGTGTTGTGTAAAGTATGGCCATTTTCCACTTAGATGTTGAAGCGATAGTCTTGTTGATTTTTATCCAAGCAAATCCTTCATCTTAATGTGATGTAAATGCCTCTTTCCGATACCTTTGGGTAATTAGTTGAGTATTCTCTCTTGAAAATGACGGGTTGTCTTTTCAAGATAAAATGAATTATAACCAATAATTTTTGTTATTTTTACCACGAACTACGAGGTTTTGATCCTATATTACACTTTGTGGGTACGTAGACATGAGGCGATAAGTCTCTCCAAACACAAAAATATTAAAAAAAACATTTCTCTTCTCACCTCCCAATCTCTTTTCAAACAAACCTTTTCAAACTAAAAAGCGTAGATATTTCAAAGGGCTCCTATAGAGTACTATAGACATTTTGGGTGTTAACACCTTCCTTTAACGTAACCAACTCCCTTACCCATTCTCTGTTTGTTCTTGTTTTTTTTAGAACTCTTTAGGTTTTGTTCGCTCGTTTTCCTTTCCTTTTTGGATAAAATAAAAGTGCGGTGGCGACTCTTGCATTTTTGAGTTAAGTTAATCGATAGCTTACACTCACAAATTTCCCCGCTACAGTCATAAAATGTTTACATATATTAATATATAAGTTGACTATTGAACTATTATCATACATGTTATTGGCTCTTTCTTATGTAGATGTTTAACGACGAAACCCCATTCCCCGTTGAGGACTTCGTAGATCTTCGTAAACGTTTGGCGTATATCCACAATGTTCTCAAGGGTCCTGCTGATTGATGATGTGAATAACACTTTTCTGTAGAGATGATGTGAATAACACTTTTCTGCAGTGATGACATGAATATAGTGTTTGGTGTAAATATGGTTATAATAGTTACAATACTTACAAAATTAATAATAGGAAGAAATTTTGGCTTTTGTCAATGAACAATGTTAGTTGTATTTTATGCTCTTTATGCATGTATACCTTATCTGTTATGGTTAAAATGGTTACAGGTTAAAAAATGGGATGAATTTGAATTGCTGAGAAATGCATATTAAAAACCTAGGAAGTTTTGACAACGGTTATAAAACCTAGCCGTGGTTGTATATTTGTGTCTGTAGAATATATAACGACGGTTATATAATTTAACCGTCATAATATCTCGCACGCTGCATAGAAAAAAATAAATATCAAAACGGCGCAGCTGGGAATCGAACCAAGGACCATTATATATATCACAACAGTTCGTTTGAATAACCGTTGTGATATGGCGCGCTGTTTCTAGGTTATTACAATGGTTAATAGGTCGTGATTATACGTATCATTTTACAACGACACTCTACATAACAACGTCTGCGCCAACATCATTATATACCTTTCCCAACCGTTGTTAATTGGTGTTGCATCTGCGAAAATCAACCGGCGAAAAAAGACAGAAGAGTCGTCACTGAACGTTATTTATCCCAACGCAGGGAAAGGAAACGATCGAAGAAAACCTAGAAAAATGGAAAGGAATGGTCATTGCAACCATAGCCTGGGTTCGGGAGTCGGTTACGCGAGAGGAAGGTATTAGCAACCCCTCGCGTCCATCGTACTCGATGGGATCCACGCTTGTTGTTTTGATCAAAGGGTGTAGGTACCCGAAGCTCAACTGCAAACTAGAATGGAAAAGGAACGGGAAACAGAGAAACGGGGAAAAGAAAAGAAAAGGTGAACCGGAAGGACATCACCGTCCTAGGCCTATGTATTCCCTCGGGAGCGGGAAAATCAAAGTCAACGTAGTTCGGAGGACTACGGGGTTGTGGAGGAAGGTTGCTTGCCAAGACATCGCCGTCTTGTGCCTACGTATCCTCAATCGGACGGGAGAGAGAAAGCCAGAGCAGTCGTAGTTCAACCTACGGGTTAGTTTTATTTGTTTGGTGAAAGAGTCTCGATCGCACTAAGGCGAGAGAAAAGGTTCGATCCAATGATTAGTCTCAATCTCATGGGTGCGAGAGAAAAGGGGAAGTTAGTTGTTAGTGTGCTCGCCGAGATATCGCATCTCGTGCCTAAGTATCCTCATTCGTACGGGAGAGAGGAAGTCAGAGCAGTCGTAGTTCGACCTACTACGGGAAAACAAGAACGATCTCGATCGCACGGGTGTGAGAGAAAAGAATGAGACAGAAGGTCTAAGGGAAACTCGGTCCTACAAGTTATCATGCATCAATGGTCCTAAGGTTAGGATCAGGAGGGAAGCCTACCTAATGTTTTCATGCATGGATTGAAAGCCTAATGTCTCTCCTACCTCCAACTTAATCAGAAAATAAGTGGAGCTAGGAATCCTAAGGGATCATGTGAACAAACACAAGTAAACACAGAACAACTCAATCACAAAATAAACGATGTCGTGATCTTAGCCAAGAAACAAACTGAGTGACTCCTCGTCCTCAACTAAAAGAAAATACAACAGAAATGGACGATGTCGTGATCTCAACTATGAGGAAGTTGAGTGACTCTTCATCAACCACAAGATGAAAAAGATGTCGTGATCTCAACTATAAGGAAGTTGAGTGACTCTTAGTCCATCACAAAGTAAGACAAACAACACCAAAGTATCCATGAATTGGCACCAAACTAAGTACACAATCAGGAGTGAAAACTCCACACTCAACAACAAGCTGCAAGCAGAAGTGCTAAGCCCTAAGCATGCTTCATACAAGTGTTTAACTGGTACCTAACGGAGAAGGTCTGTTGCCTCTTCAAAGCGTGCAATAAGCTCAAGCCTCGAAGCTATCAGGTACTTCCAACAAGTAGGCAAGTCCAATAGTCAATCACCTAACATCAAGTTCAGACAATGTCAGAATTTAACAAGCATAAAGTGTAGGTGACTATCATCAAAAGTAAACCACCAGGAGAAACATAACTAATATCCAGAATCGGTCCAAACGCTATCAGGGACTGAGCATAATCTGCATCAAGAAATCTCATCAGTCCAAACAAGGTTATGAAAAATATTCCATCAAAAAATCAAGAGAAACAATCAAAATTCTAAATAAACATCCATAATCACAACAGTCAAAATTAGAATAAAACCAAACTAGAATTAGTCTACCATTAATCAACTACTAGTTCATGTTAACAGTCAATTAAAAACGAGGTTGATTTCTATTTCAAAGTTAATATCGAAAAGAAAATATAATTGAAACTAAGACAATTCCAAAGTTATGAATTAATTCTAAAAATGTAATTAAGCCAAAAAGTCCTTCACATCCACATATCTGAACTGACTTGGGCGTTGGAGTGTTAACCTTGCTGGTCTACCTGCACCGCCGCATCAAAGATCATCTCCACATATTAAGGGTCCTCTACCACTAATCAACAACAATTTTGGTTCCAATATGAAATAGTGTCGTCATCATGTTCCCTAGCCAAGTATTCAATTGCTGCAAGGTGTGGACATTTTTTTCAATGAGTAATATTTCATCTACATATAATATCAGGAAGACGTTCATGCTCTCACTAACCTTTTTGTAGACACAAGGCTCATCTTCATTTTTAATGAATCTGTATTATTTTATAGTTTTATCAAAATGAATATTTCATCTTCTATAAGCTTGATTTAATCCATAGATTTATCCAATGAGTTATATTTCATCTACATATAATATCAGGAAGATGCCCATGCTCTCACCAACATATAAAGTAAGCACACGTGAGATTCAAGGTACACTTTCTGATTTCTACTTTTCACTTTAATAATTTTTGGACTCTGAACTGACTTGAGCAATTGGAGTGTTAACCTTATGGGTCCACCCATGCCACCGCATCAAAGATCAGAACCACATATTCAGGGTCCTCTACCACCAATCAACACCAATTTTGGTTCCAATATGGAACATTGGCGCCATCTATGGGAATTAATTCCTAATTTTTACGAAATTCCACAAGTAGATCATCTTCTATCCAAAGTCAGATCTCTATCGAAGCTAGCGAGAAAAGGAGACTGATGCCTCATACTTTTTAATGAAGAGATCTGTTAGTTCTTCGGATTCTATTCCACCTCAATTGATCGCCATCGGTGAATATTCACAATGCAGCGAGATCCAGCTGTGATCCATCATCGGAACACCTATTTCGAATAATAATTGATACCAAACCGCAAAATAAGGATTGAATGGCACTAGGATGTCTAGGTCACAACAAGATAAACGTTATCGAGAAGATAAACTAAACCTCGTTCATGGAGTTACCTTTAGTTATCGCAACCATCACCATTGGTGGAACTATCACAAGATCTCACGTAGACTACAGAATTCACGTAACAACTTCCGCCTTGACGCTATTAAACACATATGAAGGTGGAGAATTATTCGCCTTTAAAAATTCAGTAACTCTCCCGAGAGGATTGGCAAATTTGATATCTTCGATGGAAAAGGAGTGGACAGAAGAAAGGTGGCCTCAACTTTCTGGTAATTTTGTGTATGAGTGACGTCAAAGGATCCCTTGGTAGATCCTTCTTAGCAAGCTAAATACCGCAACTTCACCTTCAAAAACTTGATCAATTCTTCAAACGAAAGTTTCCAAGTAATTTAAGTAGGGCTAGTCTAGTCGAATCTGAGAAGGTAGGTTTCGACCCCCCCTTTTTATAGCACGCCATTGACTAAACTTCGTAGGATTACAAGAAACCAGTGTTAGCTCCAAGGCAATAAACAAGGGGATAGTCAACTCAAACGACCATTCGTAAGAGCGAATTTAGAACACGCGTTCATAGGTGAGCTAACTTAACAACCAGGGGCAGGAAAACTAGCAACTGAGACATTGGTCACCCAACGACACCCCTCAAGAAAAGGTACACAAAAGAAACATCCTATGGGGCGCCTTCAGCCGATCAGAGCATAAATTATTACAAGGAGAAATAGAGCTAATGATATTTCCCTTTTAACTCTCTTAAATTCACGACCTCCCCAACGAGATAATTACACTTTGGGTTTTCTAAAATTTCAATAAAAATTACGTTAACCGTCTGAAATATTGCAAATACACAGTTGTTATGACCGTCTTGGCACACCCCATATTAGGAACTAACCACTCCAAAAGTGTATATGGTAAAGCCTGTAAACGTTCACCTCGAACCAGGAAAAACCAATGGGCAGGGATAGAAACCCTGCCTTTGGCAGGGGACAGTTCTTAGCAACGTTGAAGAACAATGTTAACTCTTCTCGATCAAAACTAATAGCAATAACACTTCACAATCAGTTTGAATCACGCAGACAGAACCACAGAGTTTGATGGACACACCAGATGTCAGCAACCAACAAACAACTAACGAAGTCAAAGGTCTAGAGATGATATTCAAGTTAAATGTGGCGAAGAAAGAAACTGTGGAACCTTGTTTTGAAGGTTACTTCTATAAGATATGCCTTTAATGATGGCAACTACATTTGATGATGACAACTAGTACTTAATAATGGCAACTGGTCTTTGATGAAAACAATTAAGGTCAAGCATAAAGAAGTTAAAGCGCGGTTAAATATGTAAACCAGATTTTTAGGGTTTGATGGACTTGACTCTCTGAGGATGGAAACCAAATGGAATATAACTCAAGCCTTATCTTAAAATAAACTCAAGCAAGTGTCTATAAGACTGGAGCATTTGAAAATATGAAAGTCTGCCTCAATATGTCTGAGTGAATATATTATAAAAGCGTAAGGGTTTTCTCGTAAAAAATGCTTGGCTAAACACACATACACATACACACACACATAAACAAGTTTTCAAACTTATTTTTCTTATTAAAACATTTCTAAAAATGCCTTGGAATCATTCCAGACAAGTTAAAAATTGTCAAAAAAAGATATGGGCAAGTTTTTGCTCTTGCGAATCGATTGCCACCTTATGGAAATCGATTAGAGAAGTAAAAAAAATATGCGCTAATCGATTAGACAACATCTTAATGACTTGTAACTGCTAAATATATTTTCTTACCATTTTGAGCTTATTAATTGATTAATTTAGGTCTACTAATTGATTAAAGTGTGGTGCCAATCGATTGGCTCATCATTATTGGCCATAAAACATTTCCTTTTTTATGGAAACCTCTAACCTATAAATAGAAGTCCCTTCCCACCTATTTTCATATCCATAAAAGTGATTTACTTTCTAACTTCTCACTCTCTCTGTAAAAATTCTTTTTGTTTACTTTCTCTCACTAAATGTTTAGTCGTATTACTTTTTGAGAAATATATTTTGCGAGTGAGGAAATTGTAAATTTTAGAATGGTAGTTTTGTAAGTTCACCAAGGAAGTTTTGTTTTTACCTTGGTTGAACATTTAATCCATTTAGGAATTGTTTGTTTGGGTTCGAAGTTAAACATGTGAAAAGCTTTGGTTTGGGGATTGTGTAATCAAGTCTTCGTTTAGGTTCGAAAGTTCAATTTATTTAAAAGCTTTCAAGGTTTGAGATTATCCCGGTGGTAAAATCTCATAGGTTTTTAGCTAGCCGGGTATAAAACCAAGTTTCTGTTAAAACTCACCCTGTGGAAAAATCTTCTTTTGGTTCGAGATCAATCCGGTGGTAAAATCTCACAGGTTCTTAGTTAGAACAGTATAAAACCAAGTTTAAGTTCGCAAGCTCGACCCGGTGATAAAAGCTCTCAAGGTTCAAGATTAGCTCGTGATAAAATATTTATTTGAAGCTTGAAGACTAACTACAAGTTTCTTGTGGAAATGAGACTAACTGTTTCAATCCATCGTTTGGAAGGAAGATTCACCGTTTCTCTCCCAAGTTAGTTATTTGGTTGAAAGTTAGCCACAAACTTCATTTTCCTTGTAAAAGGGGGTTCAAGAGTTCAACTTACTAAAAGCTCTTAAATTTATTGGATATTCTCATGAACAATTCTTAGGGAGAGAATTGTGTTTTTTTTATTCTTTTTTACTGAACCTCAATAACTTCTAGTGTCTTCTCTCTTCCCTTAACTTCTTATATTTTTGTATTTTATGCAATTTTATTTTCCGCTGCATAACTTTTCTAAAATGTTTTCAAACTCTGATTTAAATCTAAAAGTTTTTCAAAACAAAGTTTTTTCTAAAACACATAATTAACCCCCTATTGTGTGTAAAGTCACATGTCCAGCAATTGGCATCAGAGCCTCACTTTTGTTTAAGGACTAATTTTCTCAGGAAGCAGATGACTTCCAACATGGATCTAAGAGGAAGATCTTTTATAAACACGCTATCGCCTTTTAATAGTCGTAGATTTGATATATGACAAGTTAGTCTTAGAATTATTATTCAAAGTATAAATCATGAATTATGGGAAACTATAATCAATGGACCGTTTATCCCTACTTACCAAGTAAATGGAAAAGTGGTAGATAAACCTGATTCTATTTGGACCAACGAATAAAAGAGAAAGTTTGAAATAGATTTCAAAACCAAGAGGTTTGTAGTAATGGTTCTAAATGATAGTAAATTTTTCTATGTTCATTTTGCAAAAACCCCAAAGAAATGTGGGATGCTCTTGAACTTATATATGGAGTTTCTCCAAGTATCGAGTAAGAGGAGATGAACACACGAAGCGAAGAAGATGAAGATACCACATTTAATTTTTTTTCAAAGTTTAGAAAGATAAAAAGTTATATTGGAACGTTTGTCGCTAATCAATGTCTAAGAGTTAAGAATTGGAAGTTTAATCTAATCTTTAAATCAAAAGATGGGAGTGTAAGACCCTATTTCCTGACTCAATAATTAATAAATAAAATATAATTCTATTTAAGTAGGATGTCACTTCACAATCCAAGAAGTCTGAATGTTACTTCATTTAATTAAAAATTATAGTCTAAACAACGGAATTAAACAAAAGTATAGCATTCATAGCCTCAACAAATCACCCAAACCAAAAGTGGTTCAATAATCACTTTAAATTAAAAGATATGTAACAGAATAACATAAAGAAAACAGCTTGTTCCCCAATGTTACGTATCAGAGCAACTCACTCCACTTGTAGACTAGACCGATAGCAACATGAGCAGGCACAGATCTATGTACTAATAATTGGGGGCAACTGACCCCACATCCTTAATTTTATTTTATGCATTAATGAGATATTTTTATGTTTGACCCTGCATTAAATATATTGATGCCCCCACTATATAGTGCCGCAAATGAGACGCACTTCTCATTCCTTATATTATTTTTTTGCATAGTACAAACTAATTTTTTCCCAATAATGTACAAACTAATTTGTTTAATATTCAATAAAAGTTAGAACAAAACTGAATTTGTAGGCAAATAAAAATTACTTTATAGTTAAAAATAGTTTGAATTATAGTTTTGGTTTATCTTTTTGTATTAATTCGTGAAATTGATTGTCATTTTAAATTTAAATAGTTTTTGTTTTTTCTTGTGTATTTATATTTAAAATTGACAATGTCTTCATATTTAAAAGATGTGTCGTTTGTGAAACACGACAAATTATTATATAAGAATATTTTGTAAAATTTTATAGATAAAAATATCATATAAAAAATAAATATTTTATCAATATTTAGTGCACAAAAGTAATAAAAAAACTAAAACTATTTAAATTTTAAATAAGAGGATTAATTTAATAAAATAGATAAATAGAGAGACCAAAACTATAACTAAGCATTATATATATATATATATATATATATATATATATATATATATATATATATTTGTCTTTGAGGGCGTGCAAGACGTCTACAACACATAGCCTCAAATCTTTTCATGATTAAGCTATAGAAAAAAGGGTCTCCATATACACATCCCACAATAAATTTATGGTTAAATAAGATCTTTTAAAAAAGTTCACGACTCAACTAAAGCTAACTTAAATTTCTTACACAGGGTCTTTCAAAAATTTGAGACAACTCTGAAAATATATTTTATAAGTGTTTATAATTATTGACCTTGACCCCACTTGTTAAAATTTCTGGATCCGTCCCTGAACATGAGGTACATCTTCAACTATTTAAGTACCAGATTATATGTACTCCGAGGGAGCACAGACACAACAAACACAAAAAAGGTAAGAAATTCATTCATATAATAAACGATGTATAATAATTAAGAGAGTAGTAGTTATACACACAAATCACATTCATTCACAATAAAATTCTCACCACAACAAATGCACAAGCACAACATAATTACAATGCAACTAGACCCAACAACATTACATGATGCATGTGGTATCAATTCTCATAAATGGTTTCATCATACAAACTCGATTCCCCCTTCGGAATCCTGAACTCCCCCTTCTGAGTTCCAGATAAGTCTTTCGTCCCCCTTCAAACCTATGACTTGTCTCTTTCAACATATCAATAATGAATGTATGGCATGGTAATAATGCAATTAAAACAAACATTAATAATAATAGTAATCCACAATCGATCACACAATTGCAACCATGCTTAACGTAATCCTCTCTTTTGGACTACCACTAATATAATCAAAACACCCTCACAATCATTCACAACACATAAAATAATTTGTCAATACGGACCTCGTCCATATTCATCACCTCATACATTTCTTTCCCACCTGCTACCTGTTGCAACACGAAAAACAACTGGCAAAAAAACATAGTCGCCACGAACGTTATTTATCCCGACGGGGGAAAGGGAACGATCGAAGAGACCTCAAAAAGGGAAAGAACATGGTCTCGCAACCAAATCTTGGGTTCAGGAGTCGATTACGCGAGAGGAAGGTGTTAGAACCCCTCGCGTCCATTGTACTCAATGGGATCCACTCTTGTTGTTCTAATCAAAGGGTATGTATCTAAAGCCTACTTACTAACGGAAACGAAAAGGGGAAAAAATAAAAGGAGTCTTGATAGGACTTCGTCGTCCTATGTCTACGTATTCCCTCATGCAATGGGAAAGTCAGAGTCAACGTAGTTCGAAGGACTACGGGTAAAAGGGGGGAAGGTTGCTCGCCAAGACTTCGCCATCTTGTGCTTACGTATCTTCATTTAGACGAGAATGAAGAAGTCAGAGCATTCGTAGTTCGGCCCACCACGGGTGGTTAAGTGTCTTTTATGAGCAATGCTAAGTTTGCATTCCAGCAGTTATGGGTGAGGCCTGTTTGCGACAGAACGAAAGTAGCATGCCCTTTCTGAAAAAGGTTTGAAGGAAAAATCCCGAAATATAAAATGATTTGCATTTGTTTAAGAGTTTTAGAGAAGTGAATTAACTTTGTTTGAGATGCGTATTGCACTAAAGTCTATGACATAGGAGCGAACGCTTTGTAAGATCGCCCCCAAATAGGGCGTATGCTAAGCACCTTAGAAGAAAGGTCTCGATCGCACGGGGGCGAGAGAAAGAGGAGAGAAGGACACACGAAAGGTCTAAGGGAAACTGAATCCTACATGTTATCATGTAACAATGGCCCTAAGGTCAGGATTAGGAGGGAAGTCTACCTAATGTTGTCATGCATGGATTGAGAGCCTAATGTCTATCCTACTCCGAGCTTAATCATAAATTAAGTCGGACTATGAGCCTTAAGGGAGCATGTGAATACGAAGTAAACAATAAGTAAACACAAAGTAACTCAATCACAAAGAGAAATCACACACAAAACAATTTCAGGACAAAGTACCAAGCTCGAGGCGTGCATCAAGGAATTAATCAGGAATTAATCAGAATATGCATCAAAATCATGACAGAAACAAGAACTATTTACAAGTATCACCAAGAACTAGTCCATATCCAAGATTTCTCACAACTTGAACACCAAAATTTTAATCCTAATTAGCATTTAATCAAAAATCAAAATCTAGAACAAAACTTAATCAAAATTAGGACTAACAGCTAATCTACAATGAATCAAAACTAAAATAATCAACAATTAATTAATGCTAAAAGTTAATAAAAGTCAAAATTAATTTCTAATCAAAAACAAAATCCAAAATAAATATCTAAACCAAGATTAATACCCAATTCTAATGTTAAGTCTAATTCTAATTCTAAAATCAATTAACTAAGATCAAATAAACAAAAAAAAATAAAATAAAATCTAATAAAACAATTCCTAATTAAATAATAAAATAAAATTAAAACATAATAGGGGTGTGACAGTGAAATGGTGGTGTAAAGAGGAATAAGGCGTGGGCCTTATGTTCTTAGGCCCAAGGATCTGTCAAACATGAAGCCAACGAGGGTGTACTGGGTCAAATAACCTGGTACGAATAATAATTCGCATGGGCCTGAGGCCCAATTCAGCTTTCCTCTAGTTAACTTAATGAGGTCATCGCCTCACTCACTCTTCCTCACCTTAGTCGCAAAAAACATTCTGCAACAATTATCTTCAACATCACTCACCACCTGCTTCACTAATTCGCCGCCCTCCCTTCTTCAACAACCTCGCCAGAAACACGCTCACCCTTCCCTCACTTCCGTTCAACCTCCTCCATCTCGCTTCTCTACCTCTCTGTTCTCTTCAAATCTTGCCGTGATGCTTCTCCATCACTCTCTCTCACTCCTACATCGCGTCGAACCTTAATGATATCAAGCATTAAACGAAATGGTGAAGAATCAAGAGAGCTTGATGGCTTACCTACGGAGCTGTGAAGTGCTCCGGTGATTGTTGAAGCAAGATAAAGATGAAGAACAAAGAAATCCCGAGAGGAGGTTCCCAAATGCTCAGGTACCAATATCTTTAAACCTGCAAATTCAATCTTCTCCTTCTTCTTTTTAAACCTGAAAATTCAATCTTCTCCTTCTTCTCTAATGTATTCTGTAGGAAAACTCTGCTGCATATTGTTGCTTTGAATTCATTGTTGTTCTTGTGTATGAGTTGTGAGGTATACGCAGGGACGGATCTAGAAATTTTAACAAGTGGGGTCAAGGTCAATAATTATAAACACGGATAAAATATATTTTCAGAGTTGTCTCAAATTTTTGAAAGACCCTGTGTAAGAAATTTAAGTTAGCTTTAGTTGATTCGTGAACTTTTTTAAAAGATCTTATTTAACCATAAATATATTGTGGGATGTGTATATGGAGACCCTTTTTTCTATAGCTTAATCATGAAAAGATTTGAGGCTATGTGTTGTAGACCGTCTTGCACGCCCTCAAAGACAATATATATATATATATATATATATATATATATATATATATATATATATATATATATATATATATATATATATATATATATATATATATATATATATATATATATATATCTTAGTTATAGTTTTGGTCTCTCTATTTTATCTATTTTATTAAATTAATCCTCTTATTTAAAATATATTTATTTTTTATATGATATTCTTATCTATAAAATTTTACAAAATATTCTTATATAATAATTTGTCGTGTTTCACAAACGACATATCTTTTAAATATGAAGACATTGTCAATTTTAAATATAAATACACAAGAAAAAACAAAAACTATTTAAATTTAAAATGACAAAATCAATTTCACGAATTAATACAAATAGATAAACCAAAACTATAATTTAAACTATTTTTAACTATAAAGTCATTTTTATTTGCCTACAAATTCATTTTCGTACTAACTTTTATTGAATATTAAACAAATTAGTTTGTACTTTATTGGGAAAAACTTAGTTTGTACTATGCAAAAAAATAATATAAGGAATGGGTAGTGCGTCTCATTTATGGCACTATATAGTGGGGGCATCAATATATTTAATGCAGGGTCAAACATAAAAATATCTCATTAATGCATAAAATAAAATTAAGGATGTGGGGTTAGTTGCCCCCAATTGTTTGTACGTAGATCCGTGCCTGGGTATACGAATTGTTGTGACTTCTTGCGTGTTAGTGTTGATTCCGCTTACGAACACTTTAAATGCTATTGCGTTGTTGTTGATGTTGAATTCTTGAGTCTCTTCTCCTTTCTTCTTGATGCACTTCGTTCAATTGTTGTTGTGAATTTGCCGGATTTTATACGATTGAAGGTTTTGAATTGAAGATGATGAAGTGTTTGGCTGTGGTTTTGGCAGGCTAAAATTTGATGAAGATGAGTGAATTGAAGCTTTATAAAGATGGATTGAAGATGAAAAATTGGTGTGGATTCTTGCAGAGAATGATGAAGAATATTGGAGATGATTGAAGACCGGCTTTATAGCGTGACTCAGGGGGGTAGTTTAGGAAGATGAGTTGAAATTCTATTAGAATTTTTTGTAATCGGTCACGCGTTTTCACCGCTTTGCAATCGCTTTTTGCCGTTTCACACGTGCGTTGTATTAGTCTTCTCTTGTTAAAAAGCTACTATGGAGTGCCATGAAATTTCTTCTTCAATCTTATTAATTTCCTCTTTAGCAGCCAGCATAACACTTTTACTAACATAATTTCCAAAACTTTGCTCAATTAACTTCCTATCTTCATCCAAAGTTTTCCCCGAGGAAAGATTTGTCTCTAATGTGTTTGACCTACGAATGACTTTCCCACCTGTAGCGTGCGATTTTTGTTGGTGACGCGACCACCTTACTGCAATGGATTTGGGTGCTACTTTCTGATTTCTGTATTTATCCTATAAAGCTGGAAAGGAAAGGGAAGATATCTAAAACTAACCCTGCTTGCAAATTTTTTCTTTAACAAATGCTAAGAGATCGGGGAACGGGGTCTGGTTATACAAAGGGAAGCTATTAACTCCCAGTGTATCTATGGTAATCCATAGGAACCTTCTTTTGCATGTATTTATGTTAACTTAAAATGCCTTCTCGTGTTTATTTATTGTGGATTGGGAAAGTTTCTCCTTTGGGAGAATTGAGAGAATGTTTTTGTGGTTTTTGGGTTTTCTGTTGTTTTTGGGAAGGTACTGGACCTAAAGTTTTTGATTTGTGTGCTCGCTAAGATTTCGCAATCTTATGCCTACATATTCCCGTAAAAAGATTTGGGAAATTAGAAAAATCGTAGTTCCTCCTATTCTATGGGAGGAAAAATGTTTTGGTGTCTTATTCAAAGTCCAAGATTGAAGCTATCAGAGTATTTGTGTCCTGTTTAAAGCCCAAGATTGAAGCTAAAAGTATTTGTGTCTTGTTCAAAGCCCAAGATTGAAGCTAAAAGGGTGACCGAGAGAGAATTTGTCATCTCTAAAGGGAGAATATCTCACATATTCATCACAAAATGTTGGGTAATTGGTTATAAGGGAAATTACTTTAACTGGGATATGTAGAATCCATCAATGCCATAATTTCCTTTATAAGAGAGGTATCATGAAGGAAGAAAGCTTTAACTCAGTGTAGAGTGTGAGAGCAAGAGTTGTCTCTACAAGTCAATCTATGTTTTGATGATAACAATACGTATTTGTGAAAGAACCATTTTATGTTCTAACGTGTGTTGTGTGCAAATCATATTTATAGAAGTTATCAGATCCAACAAGCACCAGCCAGATGAGTGTAATTGATAATATGCGAAGTTACTATATGTGACACAAGTCGCAAGAAGAAAGAATGCTTCTGTATCTGATCGTGATCAGTCAGATCCAAGGATGCTGATATTGCTATTGCAATGCTCTTGTGGATGCTCTCTGAAAGTGGTCGAGATTCTGAAGATTGCGAAGCTTCTGAAAAAGAGAACCGAAGTGCTGAAGACTCTCATGACTTGAAGTTCTGAAGGCGGAAGGCTCTGAAGACCAAGTGCAGAAAGACTCCGAAGACTTATGTGTTCTGATGATTAAGGTTCTGAAGATCAAGTGCTGAAGACTCTGAAGACGGATTCCTAATGGACAAGTTTTGAAGTTTCGGAAGACTTGAAGAAGTAAAGGATGATGTTCTTAAAGACAAGTGGTGAAGTTCTGAAGACTGATTCCTAATGGAATTCTTCAAATGACTGAAGACTTGACGTATCAGATATCCTGTTAAGAAGACTCTACTCATGCTTCATCAATTTACCAACAGAAGCCTCTGAAGTTTGGAAGTCACATATTACCGTTGTAAGTAACTATACACGGCGCCCAAGAAAGATATATCTCGTCACTTCTCCCACAGTAAAAAGGAGATGTGTCAGTACAACTAGTTATTATGCAACGTCTCTTTTCCAACAGCCAACAATATTTCAAACGACTATTTTTCTACTGGGTTATTTAAAGGAAAGAGTATTCTCTTATAAATGACGACGAAGTCCACAAATTGATTCACTCCCACAAAAGACGAACTGATCAAGTCATTGTGTGAAGATAGCAACAATGATGAGTTCTCGTTGTAACACTTAGAATATCCAAAGCTATCACCATTTACACATGGCCATTGTTGTTGAAGCTCAAAGATCATCATTCAACACAACAACAATGAATTGGTATAGAAGTTGTTGATGAAGAAGACAACATTGTAAATCAGTCAAGTCATCAACCACCTTCTCGTCAGCGCTACATTGAAGATCTGAAGCAAGGAGTTGTTGCTCAAAGCTTGCTCACCCAATAAGACGAAGAAGAAGAAGATCTACAAGATGTCAACAACTGTCAAATCCTCATACATCTATGTAGTTTCTTAGGATAGGCAAGGAGTTGTTGCTCACATCTTGCTCGAACACTTGTGTGTTCTTTGTACTTAAACTTAGGAGTAATCTGCTTGTTAAGAAGCATCTTTGTAACCTCCTGTAAAACTAATTCTTGGTGAATTAGGATTCCTTGAGTGGTCAGTGTGACCGGAGACTTGAGAAGACAATGGCGAGATGTCATTGTGGGAAAAGCCTGAAATAGGGTCAGTAGCGTTATATTCATTGCGATGAATCCCTGAACGTCTAGCTGTGAAAGCCTAGCAGTAGATCTTGCGAGATTGGAACATGCAGGTCAATGTTCGTTATATTCATTAAGTTGAATCCCTGAATGGTTCATTGCATGTTAGTCACAGTGCGGCTGTGTAAGTTATTAGTCACCGGCGTGGCCCGTGCATCTGTAATCGAGATTGATTATAGTGGATTAAGACCTTGTGTTCAAGGCGAAATTACCTGAGGAGGGTGGACTGGATTAGCCTTTGTGGTGAACCAGGATATATTGTGTGTCCTTTACTCTTATGCTTAATGTTCTTATTTATGTTTCTATATTGAGTATCAGAACCTTACATAAGTAAGTCAGAACCTTGCAACTCTGATAAGCTTCCGCTCTACAAGATTTGAATGATTCATATAGTGTTCAGACTCTTAAGAGGTTCCCACGTTTCAAGCATTGACAAATATGAATATAACTTTGCAAGTCAGAGTCTCTCATTGAACTCTAATGATATCTCGGTGTCTTAACAATAATAAGCGAAAAGTTGTCAAAAGAGTAAATACACAATTCAAACCCCCCTTCTTGTGTCTTTCTCGTACCTTCAATTGGTATCAGAGCACCGGTTCTGTTATTGATAGATATCAAACACTTAACAGTGTCAGAAAAAGATCCAGAAGCGGTGCATAGAAATACTCTAGGTGAGATTGAAATCCACCTACAATTTCTGTAACAGTTCAGAAGTTGACTGTGTACAAAATTGTAATTAATCTAAAGTACTTAAGCAAATCACTGATTCTGGAAGTTTCTGCTGTCGTCAAACAACTAAACCTTCCTCACTTAAGGTTTATTGAAGATTGAAGAATCAGTTGATAAGATAGATTCATCAGATAAGAAGTAGTATCGGTTGAATGATAATCTTGGAAGATACGTATGAATGAACCACGTATTTTCTCAAAGTTAAATCATCAGAAATCAAGAAGTCTTGTTTGCTGAAGACCAATTCTTTATGAGTTTTTGAGATATTTTCAAGAAACGGATTAGGTCCACCCTTGACTTTCTCGTTTAAAAACTCATTCAGAACCTCTTCATGTAAAGAAGAAAGATTGTTGTTCTATGATGTTTAAATTCAAGATGAAATATGCAGAATTCAAAATAACTCAACATCTGAAGGTTGAATGATCAAAAAAGGTTGAAAGATTCAATGTAGAACTGAATATTGTTTTCTTGGGAGCAATACAGAAAACTGAAAGTAAATTCAAGAAGAAGATTATCAAGGATTCATCAAATACTTGATCAAGAATAAACTCTTAAATCTTGTTTGAATCAACATTACTAAGTTCTGGTAACTTAAAACTGTCTCTCAAGTCAATCAAACGATTAGTAATCAGATCACTATCTGATAAGTTGTTCATAACCTCTCAAGCACCGGAACCTGAAGATGTCAAACCAGACACTGGAATTCTCTACTCAAGTAAAAAAGAATTCAAGTTACTGATGTCCTTCAGAAGGAAGAAATCATTCAATATTCTTTTTGAAGCAGATATCTTGTTAGTCTCTGATGAGCTAACTATGTGCATTGTGAGATCAAGATGTTGAATTTATTAACTGCAATTGCTTTTAGCACAGTGAGACAAGTCAAATTGCTATGAGTTCCAAATGACTACTTCTCATTCTGAGAAACTGACTCTGGATGGCAAGAATGCTCAACCAGAATGCAAGTGAATCCTAAAGAATCCAAGAACCCTCAGCAGTTCACTCAGAAAAGGAAAAATCAGAGTCAAGATTAGGAATGCATCCAGACACGTCTGCAAAGATCTCAGGTACCATCCTTTCTTCATTTATGACTTATTTGCATGATAACAACCATAATCACTTTATCAAACCCTTTGGTTATGCTGTGATTGAGTTTTATGAGAAGTGATTAGAAAAACTCGTAAGATAATCTTTTGTCCTTTTCCCTATGTGTCTGCACATGCTTCTTGGAACAGTAAAAGTATATAGATCTCGAATATCAGATTCTCCTCATCATGTCACTCACTCTAGTTGACCACATCCTATAACCCATAAGTAATCCTATTCCAGACCTAACTCTCTCTCTCATAAAGTCACTCCACTCAACCTAGTTAGTCTAAGAAACCATGATGTTCAATTAAATTGAATGACACACCTTAGATTCTTTAATCTATCCAAGTTTCTACTTAAGAAAATCTCAGCCATCTAAATTTCCTTGATATGCGCATATTGAGTGACATCTGCTCAGCTATGAAATAGGGAAATGTGCTACCATAACCAAAATAGCTCATTACCTAGGCCATAGCTTCTAAGCCAGGCATGGTCATATTCTGACTGGTCGGGATTCTCTCTTAACATTGAAAATAGTGAAAAATCCTTTTTGCCTGCATTCTGGGCTATGCACTGATTACTGATTAATAAATAAAAACCTTGAAACAAAAAAGTGTGTCCTTTTATCTTCGCTTAGAATTAATGACTTCATAATGCAGTTACTACATCCACCTAACTCTCGCTAAGAATAAATGCATGCATATCTCTTCAATCTTCCCTAGAACAACAGACTGCTTATCTGTCTAAGATTCCAGTATTCCTAAGTCATTCTTAGCTATTGACCCATTCAGTTCAAACTCCTCCACCCATCTATTTAAAGTCATTCCAAAAATTATTTTCCACTATCTCATATTCCCAACCTTCCTTTCACCCTAAACGCAATCTAAAATGACTCCAAGAACCTTTTATGGCAATGATGATCTCCTTGAAATCATCATTGAAAAATGACCAAATCCAATGGATACTGATCATGATTTTCATCTTGGTATTCACTTTCAAAATTGGAATGGATACATACATATGCTAAGAGGCTCAACTTATCCTAACCTCTTAAAATCCTTTTGGATCAATGCCTCTGTTAGCAGTAATGGTCTAACCATCTCCTCTGACATTTATGGTCTCCCAGTCACCATCAATACTACAAAAATCTCTGAAGCCATTGACTATCCACCACGAGGTGTCACTCCCAACCATGCATCCATTCGATGCACCTCCGATGCTGAAATGCACTTTATGTTTGATAAAGGATCTTCCTTTGAACCTACGAAACCTGAAACACTTTTGCCCATTGCTAGAGGTTGGTACAAGTTCATCCTAACAAATATTAAACCTCGCAATACAAACAAGGACTTTCTGCATCATGATGATAAGCTCCTCATCATGTGCCTTCTTAGGCAAATTCCTATAGACCTTTCCCAAGTAATCTTTGATCATCTCAGAGAGTCAATCGTCACATCAAGAACCATGAACTAATCATTCATTCCTTATGGAAGAGTCCTATCAGAAGTACTCTTCAGAGCAGGAATAGTGCAAAAGATCTGCAGAGTTCGATGTGGTCCAGATACTGCTCTGGATAAGAAGTTTTGTGAAACCTTTGACAACAGTTGGTTCTCATAAAATTAGAAGATTACATATCTCAATTAGGCTAAGTTATTAGTGTGTAATGGTTCACTTGCTCATATTGTGTAATTGCTAATTAAGTTAATGAGGTATGTATAACTTTTAATTCTTTATGTCTACGTATATGCACTTATTAGACATATGAGATAAACATTCTTGAAAAAGGGAAAAACGTGTCTCTATATTTTCACCACTAGATAGTGATACTACTCTTACGTATGCACTTATTGCGAATCCTTGACTCCTGTCAAGAATAAATTAGAGAAGTCTATGCGTGATCTCTTGGTCTTCCCAAGAATAATTAACTGTTGAACTCAGTGCTAGTGTTAATCCCTTAACCTAGTCATATCTAGCTTAAAATACCTAGGAAATGACGAACTTGACGGTTGGAGTCACAAGCATTTATTTGACTCTTTCTATTCGTTGCCTATTTAAGGCACCTTGTTCACTCCTCTATCCATTATTCAAAATCATCTCAGTTAGTGTCTCCCTTTAGTATTCCCTCTAGAATGTCCACCTCTCATGCAAAACCTACTAAGAGTGAAATCTCTGAGTTAAGAATCCTAAATGAATTCTCTGTGAACTCCAGTTCTCTCAAAGAACTTGGCATTACAAGAACTTCGTCCGATCTAAAGTGTCAAAAATGGGAAGGTTATCTTGAGATACTTCCAGGTCTCATTTACACAGATCTTGTTAAAGAATTCTGGACAAATGCTGATGTGTTTTCTCGTGTATAACCAGCACATCATTCAGTCAGCTGTCTCTGGAATTCTAGTGGTAATTAAACCCTCTGTCATTGCGCAAGCAATCAAGTGCGATGAAAACGGTGACACCATTGAAGACTACAAGGAAAGAAAAACTTCAATGATCTCATTTACAAAATTCATTGTGGAAATGGTCCCTCCAACTGTGTCTCCACACTTATCCCATATGCAAAAATCTGGCACAAGATCATGGAAACTAACTTAAGACCTAGAGAATTGTAACGCCCCAGTTTTGTCCATTTTATTTAATCGAGTCGTTTGATTATTTTATTATTATATTATTTTATTTTTGACTTTTATTTGGAAATATGTTATTTTTCAATGTTGTGATATTTTATCGCGTTTTGGGAACATTTGCGAGATATTTGAGTGTAGGGGTATTTTGGGCATTTCACCTTATTTTCCTTAAGTTAGTAAAATAGAAAATAGAAAGAGAGAAAAATAGAGAGAAAGAAAAAGAGAAGAAGGAAAAGGGGAAGAAAAGAGAAAGGAAGGAGAAAGAGAGAAAAAGTTGGAAAATCTAGAAATCGAAACAACCGACTTTCCAAACACGATTAAATCAGGTAAGGGTGCGAAACTTGATTATTATATACTTGTGTATGATTATGTATGTATGTTTTTGGTTGATATTGGATTGAAATTGAATATAGAGTAAAAAACCATAATATGTGGAAATTGTTACAATTCGATTAAATTATGTCGGAAATCATGTTTTCAGGTCTCTTATTGTTGATACATGTTAGATACATGTTGTTAGGCATTGTATTGGTAATTTTTCTGGTGTATAGGTGAAAATTGGATTGAATTTGGGTTGAAAACGCAGAAAAATTTCTGCAGAAAAATTCTGGTTCTCCACTGCCCATACGCGTATCACTCAAGGCAATACGCGTATTGGTCAAGGCAATACGCGTATGGCATTGAAGAAATGTGGGCAATACGCGTATGGAGCTTCATTTTCTCGGCCATCTGCCCATTTGCGTAATGGTACGCGTAAGGTTGAGGGCAATACGCGTATGAAGCAAGGCACTACGCGTATTGGATTTTTTAAATGGGAATTTTGGGGAAAATGTGTCTCTGCCCATACGCGTATCACTTTGGGAAATACGCGTATGCAATGGGCGAGGGAGCAGGGCAATATGCGTATGGCTCAGGGCAATACGCGTATAGCCAGGAGAATTGCAAAATGTGGTTTTTTCCGCGATGTCTTTTCTATTTTAGTCCGTAACTTGTGTTCCGATTATCCGTTTTGAGCATTCTTGGTATCGTTGGAAAACTATTGAGCTGTATTTTCTTATTATAATAATTTTGAGATTGTTAGCCAATTTAATTATGTCGAGAATTTGGAATAGTGTCGTCCTGTCGACTTTTGTTGTTATAATGGTGTGTAATTGATGTGTATCATGCAATATGCTGTTGATATGGATATGGTATGACTTATGTGCTGTTGTATGGTGTAAATGCATGTGTTTAGATGGTGTGATGATGGTTTGTGGCCGTATGGCAAATAAATGCATTGTTTTGGGCTTGAATTGCAAAGCATGATTAATGTTGAGTGAGATGATTGCATATATGTGTGCATTTGAATGTCATGAGTCATTGTATGCCAAGCATCATGATATGCATTCTTGTGATGTCGTGTGCCCTAGTGGGTGTGAGCGGCGAATCGATTCCAGAGAGAATCCGCTATAAGGTCGTGTGACCGTGTGGGGTGTGAGCGATGGTTATAGACGATCGTGTGCCCGTGTGGGGTGTGAGCGATCGGGTCGTGTGCCCGTGTGGGGTGTGAGCGATCCATAAATGTCGTGTGCCCGTGTGGGGTGTGAGTGACAGGGAACATCGTATGCCCGACGGGGAGTTACATTAAGTAACGAGCGATGATTCCAATAGTTCCTGAGTGAACTAATGTTGAGATGATGGATGGATGGTACCGCATATGCATTGCATAGAGTCGTTGTGTCGGTCTCTATGCATTTGCATAATTCATGAATGGATTGATTTTGTGTGGAATTGTGATTGGAATTGATGAGTTGAGATATGTATTGTGTTGTGTTGTATTTGGATTTTGTTGTACGTTGTGGTGAGAATATTTTACGTGTGTAATGTTGTGTTATTATATAATTATATGCAATTATATTATGATTGTGTTTCTCACCCTTCTGCTATTTTATAATGCTCTATGAGGCATTGCAGATTAGATTGCTGGAGGTCTTTTTGTGAAGCTTAGGTCTTCATTCTTTTGTCGGTCGGCTCTGATATGTGGCACCGGGTAGTTAGGGAGACCGTTGGTGATTTATGTGTATATGTACATGTTTCTTTTGGGATTATACACGTATGATTGTATTTGATAGACAAACTTTTCATTATATATATATATATATATATATATATATATATGAGATTTCAGTACAGATTTTCCGCTTTTATTCTGTATCTGAATTGTGGGTAGTAGGAACTAAGTTCCTCTGTTAATTGCTACCTGATTGTTGCATATCTTTATGGGCATGTTTATGTGTATTTTGTTTCAAATTGATGTGACCCCTCGGTCTATGCCGTGAATGTTTTAAATATACTCTGATGAAATTTTGAATTTTATTTATCGCATTAATGGCTTGGGGGTATAGATTGGGGGTGTTACATTAAGTGGTATCAGAGCCAGTCCGTGTCAGTTTGTGTCAGTCCTTGTTGGTCGTTGTAGTTGGGTGAGCTGTTTGTTTAACCATAGTTGCTGTTATTGGAAATGAACAGAATATGGCTGGTAGGAATGACGCTGCTTTGGCTGCTGCTATGCAAGCTATGGCTCGGGCTGTGCAGGGTGCACCTAATACTGCAGGTAATGATGAGTTCAGGAAGAACAAACTGCCTGTCTTCAAAGGAAGATATGATCCTGATGGTGCTCAGATATGGCTGAAAGAGATTGAAAGAATCTTCCGAGTGATGGATTATGCTGAGGATCAGAAGGTGAGACTGGGTACTCACATGTTACTGGAAGAAGCTGATGATTGGTGGGTTAGTACACGTCATGTGTTGGAAGCTGCAGAGGAAGAGATCACTTGGGCTGTGTTTAGAATTGAGTTTCTGAGGAAGTATTTTCCCGAAGATGTAAGAGAAAAGAAGGAAATTGAGTTCTTGGAATTAAAACAAGGTAATATGTCTGTTGTTGATTATACTGCTAAGTTTGTGGAGCTTGTGCAGTTCTATCCACATTATGCTAAAGTGACTGCAGAGTTTTCTAAGTGTGTAAAGTTTGAGAACGGATTGCGTCCTGAGATAAAGCAGGCAATCAGTTACCAAAGGATTAGAAGGTTTTCTGATTTGGTAGATTGCTGTAGGATTTTTGAAGAAGATAGCAAAGCTCGTTCTACTCACTATAAGAGTGTGAACGAGAGGAAAGGGAAGCAACCGTTTTGCAGTGGTCCTTATGTAACACCAACTGATAAGGGTACACGAAGGGGGAATTTTGAGAAAAGGCCAAGTGGGGGAGGAATGTCTAATCCTCCGAGATGTTATAGGTGTGGTGACCTAGGACATCGTCAGTTTGAATGCAGGTAAGATATGAGGAAGTGTTCCAATTGTGGAGGTTTAGGACATATTGCAGCTGATTGTAAGAGGCAGACTGTGGTGAAGTGTTTCAACTGTGGTGAACCTGGTCATATTAGTACGAAGTGCCCGAAACCGAAGCAAGCTCCAGCTGGTGGAAAGGTTTTTGCATTGGCAGGAACTCAAACTTCAAGTGCAGATCGTCTGATCAGAGGTACTTGTTTTATTAATAGTACTCCTTTAGTTGCTATTATTGATACTGGAGCGACTCATTCGTTTATTTCGTCTGAGTGCGCGAAGCGTTTGAATCTTGTGTTGTCTTCGATGGGTGGTGAAATGGTTATTGATACTCCAACAATGGGGTCTGTAACTACTTCTTTGGTTTGTTTAAGTTGTCCTTTGACCATTTATGGTAAAGACTTTGAGATGGATTTGGTGTGTTTACCGTTGGGGGATTTAGATGTGGTTCTGGGAATGAATTGGTTGCAGTTTAATAAGGTTCATATTGATTGTTATCATAAGCTGGTAAGATTTCCTTCTCTTGAGGAAGACGAAGACTCGAGTTTCTTATCTACCAAAGAGTTGAAGAAACTTTTGGCGGATGAAGCTCAGTTGTTTGGGTTGTTTGCATCATTGATTGTGGATAGTCAAGTTTCACTTGATGTGTTTCTTGTTGTGTGTGATTTTTCGGAAGTGTTTCCTGAGGATATTTCAGACTTGCCGCCAGAGAGAGAGGTGGAGTTTTCTATAGATCTAGTTCCTGGTACTAGACCTGTTTCTATGACACCTTATTGTATGTCGGCATTTGAGTTGGTTGAGTTAAAGAAGCAGTTGAATGAATTGTTGGAAAAGAGGTTTGTGAGACCAAGCGTTTCTCCTTGGGGTGCTTCAGTTTTATTGGTGAAAAAGAAAGATGGAAGTATGCGGTTGTGTATTGATTATCGTCAGTTGAATAAGGTGACGATTAAGAATAAGCATCCTCTTCCGAGAATTGATGATTTGATGGATCAGTTGGTAGGTGCTTGTGTGTTTAGTAAGATTGACTTGAGGTCAGGGTATCATCAGATTAGGGTGAAAGAGGAAGATATTTAGAAGACGGCTTTTAGGACACGTTACGGTCATTATGAATATTATGTGATGCCGTTCGGGGTTTCTAATGCGCCAGGTGTGTTTATGGAGTACATGAATCGTATTTTCCACGAGCATTTGGATCGTTTGGTGGTTGTGTTTATTGATGATATCTTAATTTATTCTAAGTCTCGGGAGGAGCACGCAGAGCATTTGCATATTGTTTTGCAGGTTTTGAAAGAAAGAAAACTTTTTGCCAAGTTGTCCAAGTGTGAGTTCTGGTTGTCGGAGGTGAGTTTTCTTGGGCACATGATTTAAGGTAATGGTATTTATGTGGATCCATCTAAAGTAGAAGCACTTCTACAATGGGAGGCTCCAAGATCCGTTAATGAAATTCGAAACTTTTTGGGTTTGGCCGGATATTATCGAAGGTTCATTGAAGGTTTTTCTAAGCTAGCACTTCCTTTGACCCAGTTGACTTGTAAAGGGCAAGCGTTCATTTGGGATATTCGGTGCGAGGAAAGTTTTAATGAGCTAAAGAGAAGATTGACGACAGCTCCGATTTTGATTTTTCCGAATCCTACTGAACCATTTGTAGTGTATTGTGATTCGTCTTTGATTGGTCTAGGTGGGGTGCTAATGCAAGACGGTAAGGTCGTGGCTTATGCTTCGAGGCAGTTGAGAGTGCATGAGAAAGATTACCCTACTCATGATTTGAAATTAGCGGTTGTGGTGTTTGTATTGAAAATTTGGAGGCATTATCTCTTTGGTGCTAGATTTGAAGTTTTTAGTGATCACAAAAGTTTGAAATATTTGTTTGATCAGAAAGAGTTAAATATGAGGCAGCGAAGATGGTTGGAATTTTTGAAAGACTACGACTTTGGCTTGAATTACCATCCTGGTAAAGCGAATGTGGTAGCCGATGCGTTGAGTCGGAAATCGTTACATATGTCCGCTTTAATGGTTAAGGAGTGGGAGCTTTTGGAAGCTTTTAGGGATTTGAGTTTGGTATGTGAAGTGACGTTGGATAACGTGAGGCTTGGAATGTTGAAGGTTACTAATGATTTTCTGATGACTGTTAGTGAGAAACAGAAGATGGATGTGAAATTTGTGGATTTGATGACGGTGGAGAGAAAAGTGAAAATGAGGACTTTAAAGTGGACGATAAAGGTGTTTTGAGGTTCCGAGGTAGAATTTGTATTCCTGATGATGCGGAGTTGAAAAGGATGATTTTGGAGGAAGGACACCAGAGTAATTTGAGTATACATCCGGGAGCTAATAAAATGTACCAAGATTTGAAGAAGATTTTTTGGTGGTCTGGATTAAAAAGAGATGTGGCTCAGTTTGTGTATGCGTGTTTGACTTGTCAGAAATCAAAGGTAGAACATCTGAGGCCTAGTGGTTTGTTGCAACCGTTGGATATTCCTGAGTGGAAATGGGATAGCATTTCTATGGATTTTGTGACAGGGTTGCCGAATACTCAGCGAGGGCATAATGCTATTTGGGTGGTGGTGGACAGACTGACTAAATCGGCGCACTTCATTCTAATTGACATCAGTTTTTCTTTGGAGAGACTAGCTGAGATTTATATCAGTGTGATTGTGAAATTGCATGGGGTTCCGTTGAGCATTGTTTCTGATCGGAATCCTAGGTTTACCTCGAGATTTTGGGAAAGTTTGCAAAAGGCTTTAGGATCTAAATTGAGGTTAGTTCTGCTTATCATCCTCAAACGGATGGTCAGACCGAGAGAACAATTTAGTCGTTGGAAGATTTGTTGAGGGCTTGTGTTCTTGAACAAGGTGGTGCGTGGGATAGTTATCTTGCGTTGGTGGAATTCACGTATAATAACAGTTTCCATTCTAGTATTGAAATGGCACCGTTTGAAGCACTGTATGGACGAAGATGTCGAACACCGTTGTGTTGGCACGAATCTGGTGAGAGTTCGGTGGTTGGATCCGAATTGATTCAACAGACTACAGACAAGGTGAAGCTTATCCATGAAAAAATGAAGGCTTCTCAGAGTAGGCAAAAGAGTTATCATGATCGTAGAAGGAAAGATCTCGAGTTTTAAGAGGGCGATCATGTATTTTTGAGAGTTACGTCGGTAACGGGTGTGGGTCGTGCATTGAAGTCGAAGAAACTTACTTCTCAGTTTATTGGTCCTTACCAGATATCCGCGAGAGTGGGTGCTGTGGCTTATAGGGTGGCGTTGCCGCCGAATCTGCCGAATTTGCATGATGTGTTCCATGTTTCACAGCTTCGGAAGTATGTTCCAGATCCGTCGCATGTGATTCCGATGGATGAGGTTGAGGTAAGGGAGAACCTTACGGTTGAGGCATTACCAGTTAGGATTTTGGATCTCAAGTTGAAGCGGTTAAGGGGCAAGGATATTGCACTTGTGAAGGTAGCGTGGGGAGGCGCTGCTGAGGGTAATTTGACTTGGGAGTTAGAGAGTCGGATGCGGGAGTCGTATCAAGAGTTGTTCGTCTCAGGTATATTTTCGAGGACGAAAATTTCTAAGTGGGGGAGAGTTGTAACGCCCCAGTTTTGTCCGTTTTATTTAATCTAGTCGTTTTGATTATTTTATTTTTGACTTTTATTTGGAAATATGTTATTTTTCAATGTTGTGATATTTTATCGCGTTTTGGGAACGTTTGCGAGATATTTGAGTGTAGGGGTATTTTGGGCATTTCACCTTATTTTCCTTAAGTTAGTAAAATAGAAAATAGAAAGAGAGAAAAATAGAGAGAAAGAAAAAGAGAAGAAGGAAAAGGGGAATAAAAGAGAAAGGAAGGAGAAAGAGAGAAAAACTTGGAAAATCTAGAAATCGAAACAACCGACTTTCCAAACACGATTAAGTCAGGTAAGGGTGCGAAACTTGATTATTATATACTTGTGTATGATTATGTATGTATGTTTTTGGTTGATATTGGATTGAAATTGAATATAGAGTGAAAAACCATAATATGTGGAAATTGTTACAATTCGATTAAATTGTGTCGGAAATCATGTTTTCAGGTCTCTTATTGTTGATACATGTTAGATACATGTTGTTAGGCATTGTATTGGTAATTTTTCTGGTGTATAGGTGAAAATTGGATTGAATTTGGGTTGAAAACGCAGAAAAAATTCTGCAGAAAAATTCTGGTTCTCCACTGCCCATACGCGTATCACTTAAGGCAATACGCGTATTGGTCAAGGCAATACGCGTATGGCATTGAAGAAATGTGGGCAATACGCGTATGGAGCTTCATTTTCTCGGCCATCTGCCCATTTGCGTAATGGTGCGCGTAAGGCTGAGGGCAATACGCGTATGAAGCAAGGCACTACGCGTATTGGATTTTTTAAATGGGAATTTTGGGGAAAATGTGTCTCTGCCCATATGCGTATCACTTTGGCCAATACGCGTATGGAATGGGCGAGGGAGCAGGGCAATACGCGTATGGCTCAGGGCAATGCGCGTATAGCCAGGAGAATTGCAAAATGTGGTTTTTTCCGCGATGTCTTTTCTGTTTTAGTCCGTAACTTGTGTTCCGATTATCCGTTTTGAGCATTCTTGGTATCGTTGGAAAGCTATTGAGCTGTATTTTCTTATTATAATAATTTTGAGATTGTTAGCCGATTTAATTATGTCGGGAATTTGGAATAGTGTCTTCCTGTCGACTTTTGTCGTTATAATGGTGTGTAATTGATGTGTATCATGCAATGTGCTGCTGATATGGATATGGTATAACTTATGTACTGTTGTATGGTGTAAATGCATGTGTTTAGATGGTGTGATGATGGTTTGTGGCCGTATGGCAAATAAATGCATTGTTTTGGGCTTGAATTGCAAAGCATGATTAATGTTGAGTGAGGTGATTGCATATATGTGTGCATTTGAATGTCATGAGTCATTGTATGCCAAGCATCATGATATGCATTCTTGTGATGTCGTGTACCCTAGTGGGTGTGAGCGACGAATCGATTCCAGAGAGAATCCGCTATAAGGTTGTGTGACCGTGTGGGGTGTGAGCGAGGGTTATAGACGATCGTGTGCCCGTGTGGGGTGTGAGCGATCGGGTCGTGTGCCCGTGTGGGGTGTGAGCGATCCATAAACGTTGTGTGCCTGTGTGGGGTGTGAGTGACGGGGAACATCGTATGCCCGACGGGGAGTTACATTAAGTAACGAGCGATGATTCCAATAGTTCCTGAGTGAACTAATGTTGAGATGATGGATGGATGGTACCGCATATCCATTGCATAGAGTCGTTGTGTCAGTATCTATGCATTTGCATAATTCATGAATGGATTGATTTTTTGTGGAATTGTGATTGGAATTGATGAGTTGAGATATGTATTGTGTTGTGTTGTATGAGAATATTTTACGTGTGTAATGTTGTGTTATTATATAATTATATGCAATTATATTATGATTGTGTTTCTCAACCTTCTGCTGTTTTATAATGCTCTATGAGGTATTGCAGATTAGATTGCTGGATGTCTTTTTGTGAAGCTTAGGTCTTCATTCTTTTGTCGGTCGGCTCTGATAGGGAGACCGTTAGTGATTTATGTGTATATGTACATGTTTCTTTTGGGATTGTACACGTATGATTGTATTTGATAGACAAACTTTTCATGATATATATATATATATATATATATATATATATATATATATATATATATATATATGAGATTTCAGTACAGATTTTCTGCTTTTATTCTGTATCTGAATTGTGGGCAGTAGGAACTAAGTTCCTCTGTTAATTGCTACCTGATTGTTGCATATCTTTATGGGCAGGTTTATGTGTATTTTGTTTCAAATTGATGTGACCCCTCGGTCTATGCCGTGAATGTTTTAAATATACTCTGATGAAATTTTGAATTTTATTTATCGCTTTAATAGCTTGGGGGTATAGATTGGGGGTGTTACAAGAATCAGAAACAAGAGTGCTGCCTCACTCAGACCGACTATTTATTTTCTTTTTGGTCTACAGAAGAAAAATAAACCTTCCTTAAACCATGTTCAATCACTTCCAGGAACAAATCCTCTTATCTAGAAACAAGTCCTCCTTTAGCATCCCATATGGAAGGGTCATATCTCGTGTCCTTGAGATTCAAGATGTAATTTCCAGATTAGGACACATTGGAGCAACTGAAGAATGTTCACCCATGAGTCATGCTGAATTCTCTGGAATTCACTGAAGAATAATAGGATAGGGTTATGATCATTTTGCTCTATGTTTTGCTACCTTGTTTCTTGCATTATGTATTTTCCTCTTGATAATGAATGGAAAATATTTTGAATTAGGATTAAGCTTATCCGATATTTTACAACTATTTTTGAAGATTGGGGTTAATACTTCCATCTAATTGTCCATCCCGTATCTGATCTCTACAATGATTTATCATTTTGACCTAAATATGCGCAATGCGCATATGATAACATCTCTTGAGTCTATTAATGTTCACTATCATATTGATCTACATATGCTTAAATGCTCAGATGCTCTATAACTTTTTGATGATGTCAAAAAGGGGGAGAAATATAATATGATTTTGATTGATGAATATGAATGATCAAAAGAAATAATACAACTCAAACAAGTAATCAATCATATTATATAAAATGCATTACTACTAACGTTTGCTGTTTGATGTTATCCGAGGAACTCTGAACAAGTTCACTAGGCATTCTAAGACAGGTTAAGAAAGAAGAATAGTGAAGTTCTTAGCATTCTAAGACAGGTTAAGAAAGAAGAATAGTGAAGTTCTTCTGAACTGTCATATGATAGAAGTTGTAAACTTCGTGAACATGTGTTTAGAATCAGATCTGCCCAGTACTGTTCAGAAGTTGAGAACTGACTGAAAAGTCAAAGTTTATCTTGATCTCTGTCTCACTTGGTTCAGAAGCTGTAAGCTGTCTGAGAGTATGAGATTCAGAATGCAAGAATCAAAAGGAGAACACTTTGAAAGCATTCAAGACAAAGTATACATCTCAAGATTCTTATTCAGAAGAATTTTGCAAATCAGAAGTCAAGAGCTGTCTGAAGATCCAGATTGAAGATCCAAGAAGAAGTAGTTATGATGTTTACCAGGAACCAATTAAAATGAAAACGATTTGGTATCAGACTAAATCAACTATTGGTAATCAGACCAAGTACACAAAGATTGGTATCAGACTCGTCAATCAGAGCAAAACTGTGGATTATTGTCAAAATACCTTCATTGGTATCAATTTCATCACACTAAGGAAATAACCTTCAAGTGGTATGAGAAGAATTCCTTCACTTGGTATCAGATTCAACATACTCTGGTATAAGACTCAGCACATCACTTAGTATCAGACCAGAATCAAATCATGTATACCAGATTCAGAATCAAGCGTTGATTGATCACAAAAATTTAAACTTTAATTGGTATCTGATAAAAAATCAAGCTTTGATGAACCACTGAGTTATGACAGTAACAAGGTTCTGAAACGAAGACCTGTGTTCAAAGTCAAACTCTGAAAAAAGTCATGATCTACATTGGTGATTAAAAACTTATCATCCTGAATTATGATTCTGAAGATCCCAATATCTGACTTATGGAAATTAGGGGGAGACTACCCAAAAGATTCAAATGATAAATCATATAATCTTCACAAAGACTGAAACTCAGGGGGAGTTTCTTGAAAGACAGTGTCTGTCTCTGATGAATAGTGAGGCTATGTTATCAGATAAGAACTGATTTGTTTGTGCTTAAATGAACCTAATGAAAAGTAGAAATGCTTCAGAAGACTCTGAAGATTACAAGCTCTGATACGACTACAAAGGAACTGAGTTCTGAAGATCTGAAGATGGAAGTTCTGATGAACTAGTCCAGATGCTGAAGACTCTTTGTTTTCTTAAAGACGAGATAGAGAAGTAGTCATTTTCTATTCTTCGTTCTGGCAACTCAAGTTGTTATTCTGTATGTCTTTGAATCATATAAGATTCTAGATGATCACAGATAAAACTTTGAGGATAACACATTCAGGGGGAGCTGTTGTTCCAGACTCTGGATATGTTTGTTTTGGTGATTACCTTGCATAAAATGTTCAATCAAAATACTTGGTTTTGTCATCATAAAAAAGGGGGAGATTGTGAGAGCAAGAGTTGTCTGTACAAGTCAATCTATGTTTTGATGATAACAATACGTATTTGTAAGAGAACCATTTTATGTTCTAACGTGTGTTGTATGCAGATCATATTCATAGAAGTTATCAGATCCAACAAGCACCAACCAGATGAGCGTAATTGATAATATGCAAAGTTACTATGTGTGACACAAGTCACAAGAAGCAAGAATGCTTCTGTATCTGATCGTGATCAGTCAGATCTAAGGATCCTGATATTGCTATTGCAATGCTCTTGTGGATGCTCTCTGAAAGTGGTCGAGATTCTGAAGATTGCGAAGCTTCTAAAGAAGAGAACTGAAGTGCTGAAGACTCTCATGACTTGAAGTTCTGAAGGCGGAAGGCTCTGAAGACCAAGTGCAGAAAGACTCTAAAGACTTATGTGTTCTGATGATTAAGGTTCTGAAGATCAAGTGCTGAAGACTCTGAAGACGGATTCCTAATGGACAAGTTCTGAAGTTTTGGAAGACTTGAAGAAGTAAAGGATAATGTTCTTAAAGACAAGTGCTGAAGTTCTGAAGACTGATTCCTAATGGACTTCTTCAAATGACTGAAGACTTGACGTATCAGATATTCTATTAAGAAGACTCTACTCATGCTTCATCAATTTACCATCAGAAGCCTCTGAAGTTTGGAAGTCACATGTTACCGTTGTGAGTAACTGTACACGGCACCTAAGAAAGATATATCCTGTCACTTCTCCCACAGTAAAAAGGAGATGTGTCAGTACAGCTAGTTATTACACAACGTCTCTTTTCCAACAGCCAACCATATTTCAAACGACTATATTTCTACTGGGCTATTTAAAGGAAAGAGTATTCACTTCTAAATGACGACGAAGTCCACAAATCAATTCACTCCCACAAAAGATGAACTGATCAAGTCATTGTGTGAAGATAGCAACAACGATGAGTTCTCGTTGTAACACTTAGAATATCCAAAGCTATCACCATTTACACATGGCCATTGTTGTTGAAGCTCAAAGATCATCATTCAACACAACAAAAATGAATTGGTAAAGAAGTTGTTGATAAAGGAGACAACATTGCAAATCAGTCAAGTCATCAACCACCTTCTCGTCAGCGCTACATTGAAGATCTGAAGCAAGGAGTTGTTGCTCAAAGCTTGCTCACCCAAGAAGACGAAGAAGAAGAAGATCTACAAGATGTCAACAACTGTCAAATTCTCATACATTTATGTAGTTTCTTAGGATAGGCAAGGAGTTGTTGCTCATATCTTGCTCGAACACTTGTGTGTTCTTTGTACTTAAACTTAGGAGTAATCTGCTTGTTAAGAAGCATCTTTGTAACCTCCTGTAAAACTAATTCTTGGTGAATTAGGATTCCTTGAGTGGTCAGTGTGACCGGAGACTTGAGAAGACAATGGCAAGATGTCATTGTGGGAAAATCCTGAAATAGGGTCAGTAGTGTTATATTCATTGCGATGAATCCCTGAATGTCTAGCTGTGAAAGCCTAGCAGTAGATCTTGCAAGATTGGAACCTACAGGTTAATGTTTGTTATATTCATTAAGTTGAATCCCTGAACGGTTCATTGCATGTTAGTCACAGTGAGGATGTGCAAGTTGTTAGTCACCGGCGTGGCCCGTGCATCTGTAATCGAGATTGATTATAGTGGATTAAGACCTTGTGTTCAAGGAGAAATCACCTAAGGAGGGTGGAATGGATTAGCCTTTATGGTGAACCAGGATATATCGTGTGTCCTTTACTCTTATGCTTAATGTTTTTATTTATGTTTCTATATTGAGTATCAGAACCTAAAGCAAGTCAGAACCTTGCAACTCTGATAAGCTTCCGCTCTACAAGATCTGAATGATTCACATTGTGTTCAGACTCTTAAAAGGTTCTCACGTTTCAAGCATTGACAAATCTGAATATAACTTTGCAAGTCAGAGTCTCTCATTGAACTCTGATGATATCTCGGCGTCTTAACGACAAGAAGCGAAAAGTTGTCAAAAGAGTAAATACACAATTCAAATCCCCCCTTTCTTGTGTCTTTCTCGCACCTTCATAGAGCAATGCCACTTTTTCCTTTATGAATCTTTCATGCTAAGAGAGGGACATTGGCATGGATGTTAAGGATCCATAGGCTTGCCACTTACAGCAGTTAGATGAAAGATAAAATTTAGCCAGGATAAAGGAGGGACTCCCGCTTGGATTTTGAATCAACAAGTGTGACACTTACAATAATTATCTGAAAAAAGGTTTTGACTGTTTGTTTTGATATGTGATGTATAGAGGATATATCTTCCTGTAGAGTGGACTCATGGTCTCATCTGAGGAGATGTTGATTTTTGTGTGCCTTGATCAAAGCCCAAGGTTCAAGCTAAAGGAAAATGACTCCACTGAGGAAGGTTTTATCTGTCTTGTACAAAGCCCAAGATTGAGGCTGACTGGGGAAATTCTTATATGAAGCCTAAGAGGAGGCTATCTCTTGCTGAGGATTTGTGGAAATCCAGGAGCAAGTCTAAATTGTATTGGGGAGAATCCAAAGGGGGTTTACTCTTGCTGGGAATTAGAGAAGAGTGGAAGTACTAGATGCCATGAGGCTCTGATTCCTCTAAGGATTTGTTGATGGTAATTTGACACTGGCTGGGGTGTTCCAAAGTGAAAGTTAAGCCTTGTTGGGTGTCAGGGGAGTTTAAAGTGAGTTTGAAAACTTTAGAGGTTTTTAACTCTGCTGGAGACTAGTGTATTGATAAACTGATCAGGGTTTATCCTATGCTTTTAGGAAACTTGAGGGTCTCTATATGAGATCCAAGAGGAGATGAGACTTTCCAAGTCTTTTTTGAATGAAGCCCAAGAGGAGGCTGAGACTGTCCAAGTCTCTTAAGAAGTGGTAGACTCTGGTGTAGAGAGGGGTCTTTGTATGATGCCTAAGAGGAAGTTGTTTAGTTTAAGGGATGAAGATCAACCCTAGAATGATCTGATGTTCTGTAATTTTGACTCTCTTGGGGATTAAACTAGTAGAGATGACTAATTTCTATCCTATGCTTTTAGGAAGCCTTTGGGGTTCTTGTACTAAGCCCAATAGGAGGCTGGGGAACTTCTAAGAAGCCTGTTGGTCCTTGTATTAAGCCCAAGAGGAGGTTAGGGAACTTCTAAGAAGCCTGTTGGTCCTTGTACTAAGGCCAAGAGGAGGTCGGGGAACTTCTGAGAAGCCTGTGGGTCCTAGCCTAAGAAAAGTTCAAGAAACGTTTCACCGAGAATTAATCCTTTCTTTGTTGAACAGTTCTAAGGTTTGAAGAAATTCAAAAGAGATTTCACCGGGAATTAATCCTCTATGGGGAAATGAATTTCTTGTATACATATACATTTCTAAGTTTTGACAATCTTGAGAAAAGTTTCACCGGGAATAATGCCTTTCTCTGTTCCATATTGAATAAGCCCAAGAGGAGGCAGACTGTATATGGAATTTCCTTTGAGGGGACTAGTTTTGACTAAGTTAGAAAGTATCCTCTAGTTTGACCTAAGTGTAGACCTAACTGTTGGGGAAACTCTAAACAAATATGCACAAGTATATACATACAGATAAGTGAATTGACAGGTATATAAACAAATATGCATTGAAAAAGATGTTGGGACTTACATTCTGAGATGAGGCCCAAGTGTATTGTGATCTGTTGTATTGACTACAACTGTATGATTAGGGTTTTAAGAAAATGAAGAAAGTTTTGAGAAAAATTTGAATTTGAATTTGAATTGAAAGAAAATTTGTTTAAAAAAAAGAAATTTGGGGGCTTATAACTCAAAGAAAGGCCCAAGTGGTCTAAGAGCAGTTTCATCGGGAATAATGCTCCTTTTAGTACCAGTTTAAAATAGACGGATGATTTGAAAACAGAGATATGGGGCTTACAACTCAAAGAGAGGCCCATGGAGGTTGTTTATTGTTTAAAACCAAGTTTTTGTACAAAAGATTGGGGCTTATACTCAAGGAGATGCCCAGATTGACTTATTTGAAAACATTGATCGCACTGCGATACCAAAAGACGTTGTGGGACTTATACTACAGCAGAGGCCCAAAGTTGTTTTTGTACAAAGAGGGGTTGGGTCTTACACTCTAATAGAGGCCCAAAAGTGTTTGTGAAAAAAGAATAATGGGGCTTATACTCAAGGAGAGGCCCAGATGATTTATTTGAAAAGGCGACTATCACGGAGGGACTTATACAATGACTGAGGTCCAAAAATTTATTTACAAAAGGGATGGGTCTTACACTCTACAAAGAGGCCCAAAAAGTTATTTTTATACAAGAGTTGGGGCTTATAGCTCAAGGAGATGCCCAGATGAAAAACAACGATCGCACTGTTTATTTTGAAAATCGTATCAGAACTTATACAGTGACTGGGGCCTAAAACTTGTATATTTACAAAGGGGATGGGTCTTACACTCTAATAGAAGCCCAAAAGTGTTTCAAATGATTTATTTAATCATAAACATGATGCATAAGCAAAGATTAAATACAGAGTATACCAGACACCAGTGAATTTTCACGAAAGCAGAGGAGCGTCAGATGAGTCCAAGGTATCTGACAAAGCTTTTAAGCATCCAATGACCATCAAGGCTTTGATTAAGAATTCTTGCATCAGATGAAAAGCCACAAACAAGCAGAGAAAACCAGAGATCACATGGAAACGACCTCAATCTCATCAAGTGGTTAGAATTGAATCATAGTCACAAAGGAACAAGTGAATCGAAAAGTAAACATTTGATTACTTACAAGAAATTTATTTGAAAGTAAGCCTATGCGTTAGCAAAGAGAAGAATCAAATAATCGACTAAAGTAATTTAAATAATTAAATAATTAACACAAATTAATTGAAATATATTTAGTAACAAAACTAATCAATATTAGTAAAACTAAATAAGTAATTAATTTATTCAACAATTATTTAATAACACAAATAATAAATAAACATAGGTTTTTATACATGTATGAAATTGGTTTGAAAAAACATAAGTATGTGTGAAAAAAATATGAAAGGAGAAGAAAGAAAGAAAAGAAAAAATATAGTGAGTGAAAGGGGGGGGGGGGGGGGGGGTGGGGTAGCGCACCACCCCCTTGTGTGTGTGTCTTCTTGAAGTTAAAATATATTTATAGCAAAACATTGCTTTGGGATCAAGTTTGTGATGTCACAAAAATATGACTAACTTAGTATAAAATAATATAGTAAAGATTTAGCCATTTATTCAAACTTTGAACATAAGAAAATTTGACTAAAAAATCAAGACTTTGAATTTTGTGATGTAGGCAATATGATGTAATCATGGTGATGTCATACAAACATATTTGATTTTAATAAATAAGTTAGTAGAAAACTTAAATAAGTTAGTAGAAAAATAAATATTATCATATTTTTAGAAAAAGCAAAATGAGATGATAAAAATAAAAATGGCTATATAAAAAAATAAGTCTAAAATAATAAACCTAGTTAATAGAAATAATTATTAATTAAAATTAATATTGAAACCGGTTAAAAACGATAAAATCGTCCGGTATCGAAGTGTCCGAAAAAATAAAATGAACATACCAAAATGATCAGCAAAAAATATACGTATTGAAAAAATACAGCGTTTGGTCAAATTTTGAAATTGATTTTACCCGATAAAAAGGCTAAGACGGGTCAGAAAAGTGATTGAAAAAGATTAAAATGAGCACCTCAGGTTAAAGTACGCGAAAAATTGATCAATAATGGGTGTCAGCAAGTTTGATAAAAAAATGTTCGGACACCGATTTTTCGCACATTTAACCCTTAGTTTGACCAAAACGCCTTAAAATTTAATACGTATATTCCGGCTGATAACTTAACCAATATGCATGATAAAATATACGATATGATATGCAGATGACACAAAGTGAAAACACAGTCAGATAAACAAAATTTTAACAATAAGTGGTCAAAATTTAGGGTATGCCACCACCACCAAGAAGATTCAAAACCATTCCATATGAAGCAGTAAACTGTGAGACCAGAGGCTTAAGTCCAGAAAAAAGTACCTTGCAGCACTCTTCAGCATCTTCATTAGAAGTTTGGACGAGGACTATTGTAATACCCCGTATTTTATTACTCCGGATAATATTATATTATGATCAACTGAGTCCGGTGTACTCTGAGAAATTATTTGATAAAATAATTAGAGTAACTATGGAACTTAGAATAAATCCAATTAATATTATCTGAGTCCGAGGTATTTTATTAATTTGGACTTAAGAGACTTTTTGGACATTTAGTAATATTATTTCTAATACTAAGTTTACTACTTATTCTTTTCCTCCCACTTTCCAAACACAAAAGAAAAAGATAGTAAGAAAGAGAGAGAAAGAAGAAAGAAGGAAAGAAAAGGAAAAGAAGGAGGAAAAGAGGAGAAAGAGGAATTTGAAGAAAATCCAAGAGCAAATCATCATCCATTCATCCAATCCTTGCCCAATCATCTCATTCTCTTCATCTTCATCTTGTTTAAGAGGTGGGTTCTAGTTAGTACCATTGTTTAGAGTTTTTGATATTATGAGTTTTTAGGTTAGAATGTAGAAATTGATGTTCTAACGGTTGGAATTCGATATAAATTGAAAGGAATGATCAATATGCTTGTAGAAACATGTATTGATGTTTGTTTTGATGTTTTGGTGTACTTTGAATAAATTGAAAATCTTAGGGTTTATGAAAAATATGTGTTCTTGATGAGAATGAGGTTTTATGAAAGTTTGATGATGAAACCATGATAGAAACAGGTTGAATATGCCTCTAGTGGGTTGTTGGAACTAGTGTTCAGGGTTTAGAGGAGCTGGTTTTGAACTGTTATAGCAGGTATTTTTCTGAGTTTCGCAGAGCGCGCTTAGCACGCAGAAGCTCGCTCAGCGCAGTGTTGAAATCCTGCAACCCCAGATGGCAGAGAGTTGCGCACTTAGCGCAGACAGGGGTGCGCTTAGCGCGACCCGGGACTTAAAGTTTTTCTTCCAAAACGAGAAAATTCATAACTTTTGATTCGTTTATCGGAATCAGACATTCTTTATATCGATGTAAAGCCGAGAAGATATTCTATGCAATGGAGATGAAATATGTCGATTTTACCGACCGATTAAATAATCAAGAAAGTTCCAAGAGTGATATATTTATGTTTTAATTGTTATATATTATCCTACTATGCAATTATGACATGTCTTGCCTATCCTAATATTGTTTAACATGATTGTAATAGAGTATGCATGCTAATATGAAAATAAGATAGGAAGAGTGAGGAAACCTCAAACTTGAACTATAGGAGAATCTAGTAAGGAACTATAAATTGTAGACAACTCTAGATGGCGATGCTCGGGCACGTGTTGTTGGAAGATACATCCTTGCCGAGTATTGGCCTAGTTGAGAGTGAAACACTAGTATGGAACATGTGGTTAACCTTTGTGGTTTTGAAAAGGCAAGAGAGGCCTTAAGGTATTATAGCCTTGTGATTGTCGAATACAATCGTATTGTTGTATGTGATCATGTAATCGTAACCGGTATATTTTGAGTGTAGTTTCATGGGTCTCGAGCTCCTCTGAAACGGGTACGCAATTACTTGGTAGGTTTGATTCCCTACGTGTAGTACGATTGGAGCCTATGCTATGGGTAGAGACTTGTGATGGATAACAGGCCATAAGAAGTGACGGTTCACGGTTAACAGGCCGATGATCCCGAATCCAATTCGTATGCCAAGTAACTACAAGAATCTATGACTCGGGCCGCCTTCTAGACGTAGAAGTGGACGGGAAGACGAGATGTCTTGGTATGGTTATCGATTAGTGATGTTGTGAGTTAATGAACTCATGTCATGCTTCCATATAGTGTGAGAATTATAAAATGTGAACTCAAAAGTCCTTTTCCCTTTTCCCCGGACTTGAGTTAGGATTGTTAGAACCTTGTTAATCCGAGAGAATCCATAAGATAGGGAACTCACTGAGATTTGATGTATCTCACCCCACGTTGTTGATGTATTTCAGGTGCTTCAGGTTTCGAGAAGGGTAAGGATAAGGTCGTGTGATCTTTTCCTTGTTTGTTGATGGCTGGCTTCCGCAGCGAAGTGTATTTTGGGATCATTGTTGATCTAGTTCTTAGTTTTTATCATTTGAACATCTTGTGTATAATATGCCTTAGGTTTTTGTACTTTGTACTTTAGGGCATTTATTTGTATACAATGTGTTAACTAGGAGCTTATGTGTTTCAGTACCAAACACTTGGATCTATATATAATATTTATGCTTTGATGTATGAGAATCATATATGGGTGTTACAGTTGGTATCAGAGCAGGTCGTATCCTCGACCTAGCCATGAAATAGTATAAGTATTTCTTTCTGTTTCATATGCGTTGGTCGCCATTGGTCTTAAGTGTTATATGTATAGTATTGAGCCTGATTAACTTAATCCTATCTATATGACGTTTAGGAACATGGCTGGCGGACGCAGAAACCGTGGTAGATCCGGAGTGAATCATCCCGTGGCGAATCCGCCGGGCGGCGATGCAAATGCTCCTTTGTATCAGTTTTTGCAACATATGCAGCAGCAGTAGAACCAATTCATGCAACAGATGATACGACACATGAATGGGGGTTTTAATCCTCAGGTGGTTGTTCCAGATACTGTAAGTGGGAATTTCCTGGATTTCATCCGCATGAATCCTCCAGAATTTCATGGTGGAGTAGATCCTATGAAAGCTCACGATTGGGTGGCCGGGATAGAGAGAATCTTTCTGATAATTCACTCCAGGGAGGAGGACAAGGTATCATTTGCTTCTCACTCGTTGAGAGGTCCTGCTAAGAGGTGGTGGGATATTGCTTCAGCTTTTATGACTATTCAAGGTGCGCCTAAAGTGTGGGAACAATTCAAGGCTACTTTTATGGAGAAGTACCTTCCTAGTTCTTTAAGGATCCAAAGAGAATTTGAATTCCAAGAGTTACGGCAAGGTTATGTGATAGAGAATGATTTGAGGAGTGTTCAGACAGGAGGGAATTCGCGTAGGTCGAACCGGAATGATTATGAGAGGTCAAGCCAACAGTTTAGGCCAAGGCAACAAACCTTCAAAGGGAAACAAGTGCAAAGTAGTAAACCTAATACTCCTTCTTTGTGCCGGTTGTGCAACAAGTATTATTTTGGGAAGTGTAGAGATGGAGCCTCTAGGAGTTATCATTGTGATGAAGTGGGTCATTTGGTAAGAAACTACCTGCATGATGGGAATCAGACACAAGGGAAGAATGTCGGAAGAGTCTACACTTTGGATACAAGGAGAAAGAAGAGTGATAACTCTTTAATAGCGGGTACGTGTTTTATAAATGGACATCCTTGTTTTGGTTTATTTGATTGTGGAGCAACACACTCTTTTATGTCAATGCAATGTATGAAAACTGTGTTTTGTATGTGGACGGTAGAGTTTTTCAGATTGATCTTATTTGTCTACCGCTTAAGAAAGTTGATGTCGTTTTGGGAATGGATTGGCTTTCTGCTAATTCGGTGTTTATTGGGTGTGAAGAAAAGCTCATCATCATTTCATCTATTGATGATACCCCGAAAGATGTCTTAACAACTTTTCTAGAAGGTACGGTTGGAATGATAAATTTCTCGTTCGAAAAAGAGAAATTTGTTCTTTTGGTTCTCACTAAGGAAGGAAGTAGCGACCTTCAAGTTAAGGATATTCCAGTAGTTTGCGAGTTTTCGGAAGTTTTTCCCGAAGATGTCAGTTATCCCCCTCCGGAGAGGGAAGTGGAATTTTTTATTGACCTGGTACCGGGAACGGCTCCTATATCCATTTCTCCGTATCGGATGACACCGCTTGAATTGAGAGAACTGAAGAAACAATTGGAAGAGCTTATGGCTAAGCATTTTGTTAGACCTAGTGTCTCACCGTAGGGAGCTCCAGTATTGTTAGTAAAGAAGAAGGACGGTGGGATGCGGTTGTGTATCGACTATCGTCAGCTGAATAAAGTCACCATTAAGAACAAGTATCCCTTACCCAGGATAGACGACCTGTTAGATCAATTGAAAGGAGCCTGTGTGTTCTCGAAGATTGATTTGAGGTCGGGTTATCACCAAATTCGAGTGAAGAGTTCCGATGTACCTAAGACTGCATTTAGGACCCGTTATGGTCATTACGAATTCTTAGTGATGCCTTTCGGTGTGACTAATGCTCCAGCTGTTTTTATGGACTACATGAACTGTATATTTCAAGCTTACTTGGACTATTTTGTTGTAATCTTCATTGATGATATTCTTATTTATTCTCGTACTTCACAAGAGCATGAAGAGCATCTGAGAATTGTGTTATCCGTGTTGCAAGAGAAGCAACTTTTTGCTAAGTTAAGCAAGTGTAAATTTTGGATGGCGGCGGTTGTGTTTACACTGAAGGTGTGGCGGAATTATTTGTATGGTGTACGTTTCGAAAAGTTCAGTGACCATTAGAGTTTGAAGTATTTATTTGACCAAAGGGAGTTAAACATGCGACAATGAAGGTGAATGAAGCACTTAAAGGATTATGATTTAGAATTGAAGTATCATCCGGGAAAAGCGAATAAGGTAGCAGAGTCTTTGAGTCGGAAAGTAGTTCATAGTACAAAATTGATGGTATTGGAATATGCTTTGTTGGAGAATTTTAGAGATCTTAATCTTCAGTTTGTGTGGACTCAAGATGGTGTAATTAT
The DNA here is from genome assembly GCA_022829125.1 of Lathyrus tuberosus. Taxonomy (NCBI): domain Eukaryota; kingdom Viridiplantae; phylum Streptophyta; class Magnoliopsida; order Fabales; family Fabaceae; genus Lathyrus; species Lathyrus tuberosus. The sequence goes on from JALAZF010000097.1 coordinate 15,556,235, forward strand.
GGGAAATTTGAATGTAAATTCTACTCTAAAAGTGGAGATTCAACAAGGTCAAATGTTGGATGAGAAGTTGCAGGAAGTGTTACTTCTATCGGGTTTTGTTCAGGCTACCGACAGAATTATTATGTTCGACCAAAGAATTTGTGTTCCGAATGATGCGGCATTGAAAAGAAGGATTTTGGAAGAAGCGCATAAAGGTGCTTTTACTATACATCCGGGTTCTTCAAAGATGTATCAAGATTTAAGGAAGGACTATTGGTGGTCCGGCATGAAAAGAGATGTTGCGGTCTTTGTGTCGGAATGTGCAGTGTGCCAATAAGTTAAGATTGAACATCAAAGACCGGGTGGGTTGTTGCAACCTTTAGACATTCCAGTGTGGAAGTGGGACAGTATTTCTATGGACTTTGCAGTAGGTTTACCACGTACACAAGGTGGTTATGATTTGATTTGGGTGATTGTGGATCGACTAACGAAAACTGCGCATTTCTTAGCCGTGAAGACTACTTTCAAGGCAAGTCATCTTGTGAGGTTGTTTATTGCGGAAATTGTACGATTGCACGGTATTCCCTCAATTATTGTGTCGGATAGAGATCCGAAGTTTACTTTAAGGTTTTGGAAAGTTTTTCAACAAGCTATGGGTACGGAGTTGCGTTTGAGCACGTCTAATCATCCTCAGACGGATGGTCAAACTGAACGAACAATACAAACAATGGAAGATATGTTGAGAGCTTATGTACTAGAAAGTAAGGGTAATTGGAAAGAACTACTACCATTGATTGAGTTTTCTTATAACAATAGTTACCATGCGAGCATCGGAATGGCTCCTTATGAAGCTTTGTATGGAAGAAAGTGTAGGACACCTTTGTGTTGGGCGGAAGTTGGGGAAGATAGAATCTTAGGACCCGAAATCATCCAAGAGACTACGGAAAAGATTCGAATGATCCGCAAGAAAATTTAGCAAGCAAAAGATCGACAAAAGAGTTATGCGGACAATCGAAGGAGACATTTAGAATTTGAAGAAGGTGACCATGTGTTTTTGAAAGTCACTCCTAGATTGAGGTTGAAAGGACCGTTTAAGTCACGCAAGTTAAGCCCGAGATACGTGGGATCGCATCAGATCTTAGAAAGGATTGGTGAAGTAGCTTACAGATTGGCCTTACCGACTTCTCTGTCGGAAATGCACGATGTTTTCCATGTATCTCAACTTCGGAGGTTTGTTCCAAATCCTTTTCAGCCGATTTTATCGGATACTGTTGAAATAGAAGCAGACTTAACGTTTGAACCTCAACCGAGCCGCATTATGGGAAGAGAAAAGAAAGTATTAAGGAACAAGGACATTTCTCTCGTTAAGGTGCTGTGGGATGTAACACATCCGGGTGATGTAACTTGGGAACTTGAATCGAAAATGCGAGATGCTTACCCTCATCTATTCAGGTAATCTTTAAATTCGAGGACGAATTTCTATTTAAGGGGGGGAGGATGCAATACCCGTATTTTATTACTCCGGATAATATTATATTGTGATCAACTGAGTCCGGTGTACTCTGAGAAATTATTTGATAAAATAATTAGAGTAACTGTGGAACTTAGAATAAATCCAATTAATATTATCTGAGTCAGAGGTACTTTATTAATTTGGACTTAAGAGACTTTTTGGACATTTAGTAGTATTATTTCTAATACTAAGTTTACTACTTATTCTTTTCCTCCCACTTTCCAAACACAAAAGAAAAAGATAGTAAGAAAGAGAGAGAAAGAAGAAAGAAGGAAAGAAAAGGAAAAGAAGGAGGAAAAGAGGAGAAAGAGGAATTTGAAGAAAATCCAAGAGCAAATCATCATCCATTCATCCAATCCTTGCCCAATCATCTCATTCTCTTCATCTTCATCTTGTTTAAGAGGTGGGTTCTAGTTAGTACCATTGTTTAGAGTTTTTGATATTATGAGTTTTTAGGTTAGAATGTAGAAGTTGATGTTCTAACGGTTGGAATTCGATATAAATTGAAAGGAATGATCAATATGCTTGTAGAAACATGTATTGATGTTTGTTTTGATGTTTTGGTGTACTTTGAATAAATTGAAAATATTAGGGTTTATGAAAAATATGTGTTCTTGATGAGAATGAGGTTTTATGAAAGTTTGATGATGAAACCATGATAGAAACAGGTTGAATATGCCTCTAGTGGGTTGTTGGAACTAGTATTGAGGGTTTAGAGGAGCTGGTTTTGAACTGTTATAACAGGTATTTTTCTGAGTTTCGCAGAGCGCGCTTAGCACGCAGAAGCCCGCTCAGCGCGGTGTTGAAATCGTGCAACCCCAGATGGCAGAGAGTTGCGCGCTTAGCGCGGACAGGGGCGCGCTTAGCGCGACCTGGGACTTAAAGTTTTTCTTCCAAAACGAGAAAATTCATAACTTTTGATTCGTTTATCGGAATCAGACATTCTTTATATCGATGTAAAGCCGAGAAGATATTCTATGCAATGGAGATGAAATATGTTGATTTTACCGACCGATTAAATAATCAAGAAAGTTCCAAGAGTGATATATTTATGTTTTAATTGTTATATATTATCCTACTATGCAATTATGACATGTCTTCCTATCCTAATATTGTTTAACATGATTGTAATAGAGTATGCATGCTAATATGAAAATAAGATAGGAAGAGTGAGGAAACCTCAAACTTGAACTATAGGAGAATCTAGTAAGGAACTAGAAATTGTAGACCACTCTAGATGGCGATGCTCGGGCACGTGTTATTGGAAGATACATCCTTGCCGAGTATTGGCCTAGTTGAGAGTGAGACACTAGTATGGAACATGTGGTTAACCTTTGTGGTTTTGAAAAGGCAAGAGAGGCCTTAAGGCATTATAGCCTTGTGATTGTCGAATACAATCGTATTGTTGTATGTGATCATGTAATCGTAACCGGTATATTTTGAGTGTAGTTTCATGGGTCTCGAACTCCTCTGAAATGGGTACACAATTACTTGGTAGGTTTGATTCCCTATGTGTAGTACGATTGGAGCCTATGCTATGGGTAGAGACTTGTGATGGATAATAGGCCATGAGAAGTGACGGTTCACGGATACAAGAATCTATGACTCGGGTCGCCTTCTAGACGTAGAAGCGGACGGGAAGACGAGATGTCTTGGTATGGTTATCGATTAGTGATGTTGTGAGTTAATGAACTCATGTCATGCTTCCATATAGTGTGAGAATTATAAAATGTGAACTCAAAAGTCCTTTTCCCTTTTCCCCGGACTTGAGTTAGGATTGTTAGAACCTTGTTAATCCGAGAGAATCTATAAGATAGGGAACTCACTGAGATTTGATGTATCTCACCCCACGTTGTTGATGTATTTCAGGTGCTTCAGGTTCCGAGAAGGGTAAGGATAAGGTCGTGTGATCTTTTCCTTATTTGTTGATGGCTAGCTTCCGTAGCGAAGTGTAGTTTGGGATCATTGTTGATCTAGTTCTTAGTTTTTATCATTTGAACATCTTGTGTATAATATGCCTTAGGTTTTTGTACTTTGTACTTTAGGGCATTTATTTGTATACAATGTGTTAACTAGGAGCTTATGTGTTTCAGTACCAAACACTTGGATCTATATATAATATTTATGCTTTGATGTATGAGAATTATATATGGGTGTTACAACTATGATTTTGAAAGTGGCTTAGATATTAAATATAATTTGGATATTGGTTTTAAAGAAATGTATTTGGGTTAAAAATAGATGTGGATTAGAAAGTGGTTTAATTGGATTAAAAATGGATATCAAAATGGTCATTTAGAATTGGATAATGAGATGAAGTTGAAATGGGTTTGAAAAGTGATTTAAAAAAACAAATGGATAAATTTGGATATGGTTTAAAGAAAGATGATTATGGATTTTGAATATGGATTAATGGTTAATGACTTGAACAAGGATGGATAATGGTTATGACGGCTTTGTATCTCGAATTCCAAGTAGCCCACGCGACTAATCTTGACATGTCTAATTCCAATCAAACTCCCAATCCACACCAAACTCTTATCCTCAATGAGTCCCAAAAATTCAATCAGTAAGCTCAATTAACCATGACCCAATGCCCTTCAAATTAATCCACAAATGCTTTGTCCAGATGACCATTGATCTCCCTAACATGTGACCCTAATCTCACGATCTTCAATTGATGACTTTCCACAAACTCACTCATGAATAAGAACCATAATTCTCCTTGATATGCACATTGATAATAATGAAATGTCTTGAATAAGATGACTCGAACTGAGAAGGAGTCAAACCCTGATTCACACCAATGAAATCCTGACCCAATGCTTTTGATTAATCCTTTGAATAGGAAAACCTTGAAGATTGATGAACCTCTGAATAAGAAGATTACAATGAACATAATTCAACCTCTTGCTCCAACTTGACCTGAAATAGGAACCGACTGAATCACCTCTGAATAAGGCAAACACCAATAACAAGAAAATCCTTCGATCTCATGTCCTAGAAGACCAATGCAATGAATGAATGCAAACTTATGGCCTAATAAAGATGCAGATGAATGCGAACATAAGCCAGAAAAAGGTTAAGAAAGGGAGGGAAAATTTTGGGGTGCAACACATGACACGAAATAACTAGTCATGTTCCGCATCAACATCATTGCATGCCTGGACTTTGCAGCGCAGGTCGACGATCTCATGCTTGAAGGAATTGTAATTATATTCAAAAACTGACTAGTTCAAAGATGATGTACCTGCATAAGGGTCAAGATAATATTGTGATGTTTGTGCAGGTGAATAATGAGGCTAAGGGGAAAAGTGTGGTGCAGAAGTGGGTTGGCCGGGAGATATAGTGCATATGTGGTGTGTAAATGTCGAAGAATGTCGCTCTCTTCGGTGTAACTCGTAATCAGTATCACCACCACCACCTCTGATGTCCATGGGTATGGCCTCAACGTCTTCGTTGACCGCTAAATCGTATAACCAATTGCCCGCAACTTTCACATCAGTGCGTACTAGGTAAGGAAGAATGACACTCTTAACAACTTTATTATTAACTACCAAATAATACTTACCCTCCCTCTTATTTTTAATTAACCTTTGTGCTTGGCAGGCATGTAAGTCTAGGGAAATACTATCGGGGACAAATACTAAAGTCGCCAACTCAGCCTCCAAGTGCAAGGCATGAGCAATGGAGGTAATCAATCTTCCAATGGCAATGGCTCCTCTCTTACAATTTGAGACCAAAAACATATGATCCAGCATAAAAGCAGTGGTGTGAAATGGTGTGTTTTGAAACACATAGTAAATGAGAAACAACTCCTTCGAGTTAACACTACCATTGTTGTCCCTTCCAAAAATAATGTGTTCAAGAATCTGGAGAAAATAACGGATAGCTGGATTATAGACATGGGAAGATTCTTCCCTTCTATATATGTGGCATAATCCCCTATGTGTCTCTGCCAAAAAAGGCCAAACTCATGAAACCAAGGTCCCATCTAGGGGACCACGCAAAGGATACTGGCAGTGCATGGTAAATACAATGATCAACAATATGGTTATGATCAAAAGAATACTTACACATGTTCTTATTCTCCTTGTCCATTAGTACCTCTTCCACTATTTCTTCCTTCACTTTATCAATAGTTACCTCAAAACATGCATCCACAACCTTGCACGATTCATTCTTAGGATTATCCCCCGTACTACCTGAGAATCCTCCACTCGAGCTTGATAAAGCAATGATTTGTTTCGATAACTGACCAATCTGTGTCTCAAAATTTTTTATGGAGGCCTCATGGTTTCATGATTCTTATTAGCATTTTCCAAGCTAATTTGAGTGGCTTTCATGAAATTTTGTAAGGTCTCTTCCAACTGTGAAGGCTTCCCTTGGAAATTTCACAGAAGTCACACCTTAGTGCTTGTACCTGGCCCACATTGTCGCGGTGAGAATCAGAGACTATAGCTATTGACTTAGCTAGGCTTAACAAAACTTAAGATATCACCACCGATCTTTAATTTATCTAAGGGAGGGGAAAATAAAGAATTACCCATAGACATGCAATGCAAAGACAAAGCAATAAAGAGATATAAGGTTTGTGGGTTGGTTATACTAAAGGAAGGTATTAACACCCTAAGTATCTATAGTATCTTATAGGAACCTCTTGTTGTATTCGTGTTATGGTTAAGTTGTTTTCTATGGGATTAATTGGGGAGATGAGAAGAGAAGTGTTTTTTATTGTTTTTGTGTTTAGTAAGACACAAAGTTTGTGCCTACGTACTAATGAAGGATCAAAACCTCGTAGTTCGGGGTATAAAATGGAAAACTTACATATTGGAGTGTGTCCAATGCACCTTCAAATGTAGCTTCAGAAGCAAGGTAATGATCCTTTTAGCTCCACTAGGTCCCTAGAAGTGTGTTTGAATGGATAGCTTGCTTCAAAACTCCTCTAATTTCTTAGCTCGAATCCTTTTGCAAATGGCAAAAAGTGAAAATTTAATTATGTTGATGGAGGTGTTTTAGATGATGTGTGATGGTTTGGATAGTTTGTGTGATGTTTGTAGATGGTGTTTGAAGTGTTAGGATAATTGGAAATGGCCAAAACAGAAAGTTATGGAGTTTTGGCTCCTTGGTCAACAATGTGACCAATGGAGGGTTGACTTTTTTATTTATAAGATTTCTGGTGTTTTGATGAGTTTGGACAGGTTATATGGAAGATTTATGGTGTGTTGGAATGAATGGTTTGAGAGTTTTGTGACTATAATGGATTTTGGAAGGTTTTGGCTTTTAATGCAAAATGAAGAAACTTGGAAGTTTTGGTTGGAAGGTGCTGAGATTGAGAGAGATTTCTTGACTCAATGTTGTGTGTTTTGCTGAGGTTTTGAGGTGCTATTTATAGTGGAATGATCTGATAACATGACAATGGACTAAAGAATTGTTTGGTGGATCAAGATCAAAACCAAAAAATTGGTTTTCAAGTACAAAAGCACGTTTCACTTTCTAGCCTCCCTAAGTTGAAATTGCTTCTGAAGTTTCCAATGGCTGCACAACTTGTACAAGTTGTTTTTGGTGCATATGATACTTCCTTGAATCATGGAAAGTAGTTGGAAGAAAAAAGGAGCTTTTTGTCCAATATCCGAAAGTTATCCAAGTTGACATGTTGGATGATGCTTTTTTATGATGAAACAAGATCAAATAGGGCAGAATTTGGTACCATTGGAAAGATTTTATGTCAAGGAACAAGTTTAAAGTTGGCCACTTGCTCTGAAAATGCTTGGAAGAAGGCCAAAAGATATCTCCAACTCGTGTGAAAATCATTTGTGCAATTCTTCCCTGGGTCAAATTCCCGCACCATGGTCACTTTGTAACCTCATAACATCATGCTCAAACAAGATGAACTTATGCTCTTGGTGCCATTGGAAAGATGGAATCAAATACTACAATTTTGATGTTGATCACTTGGAAAGAATCACCGTGGATCATTGAGATAATTGTCCAACAAAATTGGACTTTTCACTGATTTATACTTCGAAAAATTTCTAAGTATTTGATATTTTCACATCTTTGAAGACCTCAACTTTGATCAACCATAACTTTTAATTGGTAAAGGCTTTTGGGTCCATTATTTCACCAATTTGAAGTATGCAATGCCATCTTTAAAATGAGTCCTCAAGTGTTTTCATTGGATGCTTGAGGAAGAAGTTATAGTCTTGTAAAGTAGGGCATTTGTTCACAAAATTTCATAACTTAGAAAATTTTCATAAACCCTAAATTTCACAACTTTGAATCTTTGGATGTTTTCTTTGATTTTCATGATTAGCCATGATCAAATTCACTTATTTTCACGATCCTTGATTTGTGGAGTCCATGTTTGACCGAAAATATCAAAAGTCAAACTTTGACTTGGATGAACAGTTGACTTTTCTCAGTTGAATTAAAATCTTTCAAATGTCAATGAATCAAGCTCCTTGGATCAATCCAACCAAATGAATGGGATAAGATGATGTACTTGAGGTCTTTGAATCATGTCTTGAAGTGTAGGATCATGCCTTGCTCAAAAAGTCAACTCAGGACTTAATTAGGTCAAAACCCTAATTTGGATGCATCTGATGACTTGGGCTTAATGAAATGGTATTGATGGAACCTTGCACTTGGTTATTGATGTAAGGAGACCTTTGATCATGTTGAGAGGTTGAGGATTACATTACTTCTTAATTGGCCAATTTCTTGAGTTCTTGGTTCCAAAACCTAGCTTGCAGTCAAAGTAAACCAAAACACATACTCTTGTAAACTCAAAGGGGTTAGGGATGCATAAAAGACACACACACATGAGATGATTGATGCTATACAAAAAATATTCAAATGAGGTGGAATATTAGGGTTAAAATTAGAGTGTGACAGATGCCTGTATATAAGTTTCTTCTATCCAGAGATATGGAGATTGAAATATTCGTCTCGACGTGATAGGAGAAACTTAAATACAAACATGCACAAAGATGCTCATTATATGATATGATATGAAATGAATGCAAGACAAAGATTCTGTGGGGGAATGACGCCACAAGAGATAAATATTGGGGAAAAGGTTGTAACTCCACTCGAGATGAGATTAACAAATCTGACAATCATATAGGAGCTCCAAAAGAGAGACATGTATTACCTACTACCAAACATATGGTAGCCTAAGCAAAGGTAACAAACTCATACGGAAAGATGACCTACTACCAAACACGTGGTAGCCTAAGTAAAGGTATTTAACTGAATAGATAAATATATTACCTACTATCAAACATATGATAGCCTAAGCAAAGGTAATAAACTTGAAAGGAAAGAGCACCTACTACCAAACATATGGTAGCCTAAACAAAGGTGATAACTTGAAAGGAAAGATGGCCTACTACCAAACATATGGTAGCCTAAGTAAAGGTATCTGACCAAAAGAAAGGTGTATTAACTACTATCACACATATAATAGCCTAAGAAAAGGTAATAAACTTGAAAGGAAAGAGCACCTACAACCAAACATATGGTAGCCTAAGCCAAGGTGCCTGAACAAAAGACATATCACTTACTACCGAGCATATGGTAGCCTAAACAAAGGTGATAGACTCAGAAGAAATAGAGATATATTACCTACTATCAAACATATAATAGCCTAAGCAAAGGTAATAAACTCAGAAGGAAAGATGGCCTACTACCAAACATATGATAGCCTAAACAAAGGCATTTGACCAAAAAAGATAGACATATCACCTACTACCAAGCATATGGTAGCCTAAACAAAGGTGATAGACTCAAAAGGAAAGATCACCTACTACAAACATATGGTAGCCTAAGCAGATGTGTCAGACCAAAAGAAAGGTGTATTACCTACTATCACACATATGATAGCCTAAGCAAAGGTAATAAACTTGAAAGGAAATATCACCTACTACCAAACATATGGTAGCGTAAACAAAGGTATCTGACCAACAATAAGCTTCTATGATCAAAATATGATTAAGCTTCTTCTTTAACTAAATGATCCATTTATAAAAGGTAAATAAACCTCCCCAACGCTTCGAGGTTGTATGCCACGAGCAGGTCTCAATTTCTTCTTATCAAGTCCTCCACTTGAAAAGGTTAAAATAAACTCATGAGGAAGTAATCACTTGTGGGAAAGTATCTCCACAGGGGATCAGGAATTTCACTGGAGGTTTATAACTTCACCAGAGATCTTCAAAAGAGATGCAGGCCGGTTGAATTGCAAAACAGATTTCTCAAATAAAGAGAAAGATTATCTGTAAGAATATTCACCAAACTTCTCTTACGAGACTTTCAGAGAGATGCCATTTGATGGGAGCAAAATTTGGTAATGAGCTCATTGGGAGCATTACTAGCTGTAGTTTGAAATTGTATTAGAGTAAATAAAATTCTTGAAACAGGATATCTCAAATAATGGGACAAAACTTGTAAGGGTCTTCAACAAACTTCTCTAACGGAATCTTTCGGAGAGATGCCATTTGAGGAAAGATCAATTGATAATTTGATAACTTCACTGGGGATAGAAAAATTGTCCTGAAAAGAGACTGCCATTTGTCGTCCATTAGAAGATCTAAGAACATAACAAGCTGCTTAAATAAAGAGACTGTCACCTGTTGTCTGGTATAAATTCTGAGAAAGTGTTATAACAACACTGTTGAGGAGTCAAGATTTGTATTTAATGGGGATCTATAAACAGATTCTTCTTGGAGAGACAAAGTGTCCAAATGTGCAAGATAAATGCACCCTCGATCTAGGTTTAACAACCTAGAGAGATTCGAAACCAAAATAATTGTCATAGACTAAAGTTCAATCCAGGAATAAGCTAGAGAGAAATTGTCAAACAAGACTCTACCCAATGAGGAATGAACTCGACTGGGGTTTTATCCTATCCACAGATGGAAATGAAAGCTAAAGAAAAATCTTCCACGAGGGATAAACTCAGTGGGGAATTAGAAAGGATATACACTTTCTGCTTAAGGTTGACAACTCTACTGGGAGAGATGAAAAACAAAGTCACCTGGGGATAAACACAGTCAAAGTGACATGAAGTAAACAACATCACGAAAATGTGAAATGCACATGTATCATGTATATGTATGAATAAATGTATGTTATGTTATGTTTATGTTGAAAAAACAGATAAAAAAGGGCAAACTAGATATGAAATAAACATCTCAACCAGATATTCGGCCAATCTCAACAAGATAGAAACATCACTGGGGATGAACCCAAGGCCACTGATGGAACAAAGTCTTCTCTTCAAGCCTCCAATCTCTTTGGGAGAGGGAGATACTTCACTTAGGGATAACCTAAAATAATCTTCTATCATCAAAAATCCACTAAGGGATAACAACAAGCACTCCGCTTCACAGGGGGAATAACGATCCACTGGGGAAAGATCACCCATAACTAGAGAAGCTTGAATCAAGATCGCAGCTGGAGATACCAGGCTTGAGACTTCATAGGGGATAAAATAAATATCCACTTCAGTGGAAAACCTAAGTCAGAGTCGTAGCTTAAGATACCAGAGCTGAGACCTCACAGGGAATGAAATAAACATCCACTTTGCTGGGGAAGATTGGAGTTAAAGGGATCAACTGAGGAACTCCTACATCAACCATGCCATAACCCCCTGAAGTAGAGACTTACCAGGGATATGTATAATACATTGCTTTGTATTTTGAAGTCTACCATTCTTGGAGAAACTGTTGATGTCCTTTTTCATGTTCATAAATCAAAGTAAAAACACACGCACACAAATTTTTAGAAACAAGGGTAAATTTTTTAGCTTTATTTCAAAGTATGCTATCAAAAATAGAAAAGACATTTTGCAAAGAAATAAAGATAAGAATTACAAACAAATGGATAAGGCTCAAATTTCATTTATTGATTGGTAGTCCGCAAATGGCGTGACTCAATAGATCATTACAAAATTTGGAAAATGGTAAATAAGGGGAAAGTTACATAAAAAACAATGACCGTTATTCTCCCTAATAATCTTAAGTTCTAAAGTGCTCTCGAGCTTCTGAAGACTTGACTTAGAAATCCTTGATGATAGCTGTTGCCTTCAACAATCCAGTCTAATTAGATGCAGTTACTAGCCATGATCCCTAACTTTGGCCTAGATTGCCTTTTCAGGTTTTCAATCTACCAGAAGAATATTTTTTTTGTTTTGTCTCTAATTTTTTCCTGGACCGCCCTTTCGGGTTTTTAGTCCACCGAGACGCACATTTTTGCATAAGTCGCCTTTCGAGTTTTCAACTTAGCGAGCTATTCTTTTTTGATTTAGGAATAGTATTTCTTGATTGAATTAATATTCACAAGACGAGTGATCTCCTCTCCATACATAGTTACAAGAATTAATGCACCGCCAGAGAAGGCTTTCTTTACAACTTATGGGCCATCATAGTTAGGAGTCCACTTGCCCCTAGAATTAGTGATGAAAGACTGAATATTCTTCAGCACAAGGTCGCCTTCTCTGAATTCAAGCGGTCGAACCTTATTGTCAAAAGCCTTCTTTATCCTTTGTTGATACAACTGACCATGGCATAAAGCTGTCATTCTCTTTTCTTCAATTAAGTTCAATTGGTTATATCTGCTTTGACACCATTCAGCCTCAGACAATTTTACCTCCATCAGAACTCTCATTGAGGGAATCTCAACTTCCACAGGGGACACTGCTTCCATGCCATATACAAGAGAAAATGGGGTTGCCCCTGTTGATGTGCGAACTGAAGTAAGATACCCATGTAAAGCAAATAGGAGCATCTCATTCCAATCTTTGTAGGTGACAACCATCTTTTGAATGATCTTCTTGATATTTTTATTAGCAGCCTTGACAACACTGTTCATCTTTGGTCTGTACGGGGAAGAGTTGTGATGTTCAATCTTGAACTCCTCACACAGCTCCTTCATCATCTTATTGTTCAAGTTTGACCCATTGTCAGTGATGATTCTACTTGGAACCCCATAGCATCAAATAAGTTGATTCTTGATAAATCTGACGACCACTTGTCTGGTGACGTTTACATATGACGCGACTTCTACCACTTGGTGAAGTAATCAATGGCCACCAAAATAAAGCAACGTCCATTCGAAGCTTTCGGCTCTATTATGCCAATCATGTCAATTCCCCACATAGAGAAAGGCCAAGGAGAAGAAATGAAATTAAGAAGAGTTGGTGGTACATGGATCTTGTCAGCATGGATCTGACATTTGTGGCATCTTTTAGCAAATTTGCAACAATCAGACTCCATTGTCATCCAATAGTAGCCTGCTCTCAGAAGTTTCTCCGCCATCGCATGTCCATTGGCATGAGTGCCAAAGGATCCTTCGTGAATTTCAGTCATCAATATGTCCGCTTCTCATTTGTCTACACATCTTAGCAAGACCATGTCGAAGTTTCTCTTATACAACACATTATTGTTCAAAAAGAAGTTACCAACCAATCTTCTCAATGTCTTCTTATCCTTGTTTGATGCCCCATGTGGGTACTCCTATCTTCAGAGAAAGCATTCAATGTCATAGTACTAAGGCTTATCATCACTAACCTCTTGTATTACAAACACATGTGCGGGTGTGTCGAAGCGCATAACATCAATCTTGGGAACATCATTCCAACGGTTCACCATAATCATAGAAGCTAATGTTACCAAAGCGCCAACCATTAGGTTCTCATCACAAGGAACATGATGAAACTCAACTCTGTTGAAGAAAGGGAGCAATCTTCTTGCATAATTTATGTAAGGAATCAAGCCATCTTGACGAGTTTCCCATTCTCCCTTAATTTGGTTGATAACTAAGGCAGAATCACCATACACATCCAAATTCTTGATTCTCAGGACAATTTCCTCTTCTAGGCCCATGATGCACGCTTCGTATTCAGCCATGTTGTTTGTACAAGTGAAAGTCAATCTTGCAGTAAATGGGATATGAGATCCATGAGGAGTCACAATAATTGCCCCAATACCTTTTCCATAGGCGTTGACAGTTCCATTAAAAATTAAACTCCATTGGGATCCTGGCTCAGGCCCCTCATCTGGCAACAGGTCTTCACAATCTTTCATTTTCAGGTACATCACGTCTTCATCGAGGAAGTCATCTTGGACAGATTGATGATCTTCAACTGGTTGATGAGCCAAGTGGTCATCTAAGATACTCTTCTTTATAGCCTTTTGAGTGTGATATTCAATATCATACTCTGACAATAACATCTGCCAACGGGCGACCCTTCTAGTAAAAACATGCTTCTCAAAGATATACTTGATTGGGTCCATCTTAGAAATCAACCAAGTAGTGTGGTTCAGCATGTACTGACAAAGACGTCGAGCAGCCCAAACTAAAGCACAACAGGTTTTCTCAAGCATAGAGTATCGAGACTCACAGTCTGTGAATTTGTTACTCAAGTAGTATATTGCATGCTCTTTCTTTCCTGTTTCATCTTGCTGACCAAGTACACAACCCATGGAGTCTTCCAAGATAGTCAAATACATGATTAAGGGTCTTTCTTCAATGGGAGGGATCAAAATTGGAGGCTCAAGGAGATATTCTTTGATGTTGTCAAATGCCTTATGGAACTCATCTGTCCAAACAGAGCCTTGATCTTTTCTGAGGAGTTTGAAGATTGGCCCACACGTGGCATTCATATGTGATATGAATCGTGAGATATAATTCAGTTGTCCAAGAAAACCTCTTATTTGCTTTTCAGTTGTTGGAGCAGGCATCTCTTGAATGACTTTAACCTTGTCAGGATCGACTTCAATTCCTCTCTGGCTAACAATGAAACCTAAGAGCTTTCCTGAGCAAACACCAAATGTACAATTGTTCGGGTTCAAACAGAGTTGATATTTCCTCAACCGCTGAAACAACTTCAACAAATATTCCACGTGGTCTTCTTCAGTCTTGGACTTAGCAATCATGTCGTCCACATAAACTTCAATTTCCTTATGCATCATATCATGGAAGAGAGTAGTCATATCCCTTTGATATGTTGCGCCAACATTTTTCAGACCAAAATACATTACTCTATAGCAAAAAGTGCCCCAAGATGTGATAAACAATGTCTTCTCCATATCTCCAGGTGCCATCTTGATTTGGTTGTAACCTAAGAAACCATCCATGAAAGAAAATACCTTGAATTTAGCAGTGCTATCGACCAACATATCAATACGTGGCAAAGGGAAATCAACCTTCGGGCTGGCCTTGTTTAATTCTCTATAATCAACACACATACAAACTTTTCAATCTTTATTCGGAACGGTCACAATATTGGCCAATCATTCAGGATATTTGGATGTGACGAGAAACCTTGCATCAATCTATTTTTCCACCACTTCTTTAATCTTGAGGGCCATGTCTGGGCGAGTTCTTCTTAGCTTTTGTTTAACCGACTGTCGCTCTGGCTTCAAAGGCAATCGATGCTCCACAATATCAGTATAAAGACCAGGCATGTCTTGGTATGACCAAGCAAACACATCAACATACTCTTTAAGTAGCTCAATCATTTTCTCCTTGACGGCAGGAACAAGCAGTGCCCCAATCTTCACTTCCTTTCGGTTTTCTTCTGTACCCAAGTTGATAACCTCGACTGGCTCTTTGTGAGGCTGAATTGGTTTTTCCTCATGCTCAAGTAATCTAGTGATATCATAAGGAATCTCTTCTTCATCTTCCTCTTCTGCCTCAAACATAGGAACTCAAAATTTGGAGATGGAATTGGGTCATTGTTTTCGATGATTTGTTCGTGCGTTAATCTGCACATGCGATTTATGCTTTATTTTAGAATCAGTGGAAGGTGAGTGTGTTCAAACACGAAAGTGATTATGTGATATATATTTTTTGATTTTTTAGATTACATTTTCGAGAAAAAGCAAAAAGTAAAACAATAAGATGAAACACAAAATGGAAATTTTATTGATGATACCATATTTTGAAACAAAATCCCTAACACAAGTACACCTTTTCCTTGGGCAGAACAAATTGAATTATTAAAATAAAGCCCACACAAATATTCCTTCGCCTTGGGCAGAGCGAGGAGTTTAAAACATAACAAAGAAAATTACTTAGATAAATGGACAATGGTAGGGACATCAATAGAACTCCAATTTTGGCATACTGCTCTATGCACAATAAAGTATGGTAAATCTTCTTCAGATTCATCTTCAATGATGGCGTCGACTTCAGGCGGATTAATAAACCCTCCACTGCGGAACACTTCTTCAATTGATTTGATAATCACATCCTTAATAGCATCTTTTGTGGAAACAACAGAGAAACCAAGACCTTCTCTATTCTTGTTTTTTGGAAATGTTAAAACTTACCCCCATCCATCATTGGAGCCACTCGCCACAACACGTTGATCATCTTTTAGAGATGAAATGGAAATCCCGCTCTTCTTGGCACTACTTCCAATAATTGAAAGAGCTTGGAACTGGGATCTAATTGCTTCATCTGCATCTATATAGGCGAAAGAGGAGAGGTGGCTCACCACTAAGGCTTGTTCCCCACACACCATTACCAGCGTTCCTTCTCGGACAAACTTGAGCTTTTGATGGAGCGTTGACGTGACTGCCCCAGCTTCATGAATCCATGGTCGACCTAGCAGACAACTGTAAGCCGCACATATATCCATTACTTGGAAGGTGATTTGAAAAGTGTGAGGCCCGATAGTCATAGGCAAATCTACCTCTCCAATAACAACCTTTCTTGATCCATCAAATGCTTTGACGGTAATTCCAATTGGCCTCATGGGAACCCTCTGATACGACAATCTGGATAAAGTTGTTTTGGGCATCACATTCAATGACGATCCAGTGTCAACCAGCACACTAGATAACACATCATTCATACAGTTCATTGAAATGTCCAAAGCCAAATTGTGATTCCTCCTCTCCTCTGGGAGCTCTTCTTCACAGAATCCCAAATTGTTGCAAGAAGTAATGTTACCCAAAATTCCACCGAATTTGTCAACAGTGACGTCGTAATCAATGTAAGCTTGATCGAGAACTTTTTGCAGAGCCTCTCTATGCCCTTCTGAACTCATCAATAACTGCAACACGGAGACCTTGGATGGCGTCTGTAAAAGTTGGTTAACGATTTTGTACTCACTCTTTTTAATCAATTTTAATACTTCATCAAAACTCCGAAATGGGACCAGTCCCATTGGACTGCCCCACGGTAGAATTATTCACAGGTGGTTATTCAAAGGAAATCTCATCCCTCTTTGGAGGCGTTGTGGAGAATACACGACTGCTTCTAGTAACCCTGCTTACATCAGCTATGTTAACAACAGAGGGAAAAACAGGTAAGGGTACCTCCTTTTCATCTTCCAACATAATTGCATTGTACTTGTACGAAACTGCCCTATCAGAAATGTAGGGAGTTGGGCCTGGTATATTAATGATCAGAGGAGCCACTAAAGATCTTCTACTATCGTAGGTAATCTTCACATGTTCTAGTTCATTGAAACGCAGTACTATAACAAATACCTCATATTCGTCCATAGCATCAAGATTTCTATCATAAGTAATTGTAATGGCTCTTCGATCCAACAGATCCTGAATATCACGCCTCACAAGAGAACAATCTTGCTGATTCACAGAACAGATTTGACAAGCAGCATAGCTGTGACGTTCATGGCTGAAGAAGGCAAGTCTTGTCAGGCTGCCATGCATACTCACCAACGACCACAGACCATGTTGATATGAGGGAAGTTCTGAGGATAATCTCTATTTCGGTAGCACTTGATGATCCCTCTATCCATTAAATCTTGAAGGCTATTTATCACAACTCGACACCCTCGTCGCGGATTTCTGGAGCACACCCTACAAGCGGCGTAGTCATGTGGTTGCAAACGACCACGTCTGACCATCATTTCATGCATTCAGACCAAGTTATCATTTAATAACAGTGCATCATAAATCTTATATTCACCAGGACAACCATACACCATATTTACATTGGTTGTTCCATGTTGAGGAAGAAGATTGACTTGAACATTTGGGTTAGTGTCCTTGAATGACAAAATCCCACATTTGATTAATCTTTGGACATCTTTCTTCAGCCCATAACAATTCTCGATGTTGTGGCCTGGCGCTCCTTAATGATACATACAGAACTGGTCTGCTTTGTACCAATAAGGGATTTATTTGGGAAATGTTGGAGGAGACTTTGTTTGAATGTGGCCTTTCTGTAATAAGGCTGGAAATAACTCTGCGTAGGTCATATGAATCAAATCAAAATTCGGCTTCCTTTGAACATGGTTCTGGTTGTTTTACTGTGGTCGAGCCTGCTGAAAAGGTTATTGATGTTGAACCGGTTGTTGAACCTATTGATGTTGTGGTTGATATTGTTGTAGCTAAACACGTTGTTGTGTGAACTGCGGCTGATAGGCTGAAGTGTTGATAACTGGAGAAACAGCTGCAACATGCTGCTGTTGGTATCTTCTTTTAGACCTGCCATGATGCACGTCACCCACCTCATATTCTTTCTTCTTTGTAAAGCTACTTCCATGCTTCTTCAAGCTACTAGAAGCATCCCCTTCTTTGGCCAATCTGCCTTCACGGATCCCCTCTTCTAGCCGCATCCCCATGTTTACCATTTCAGTAAAATCACTAGGAGCACTAGCAATCATTCTTTCATAGAAAAACGAACCCAAAGTCTTCAAAAAGATCTTAGTCATTTATTTCTCCTCCAAAGGTGGGCAAATTTGAGTAGCCACCTTGCACTACCATTGCACATACTCTTTGAAACTCTCCTTGTCTTTGTGAGCCATAGCTCTCAACAGATCCCTATCTGGCGCCATATCAACATTGTACTTATACTACCTTATAAAAGCTTCACCGAGGTCATTGAAAGTACGGATCTTCGCACTGTCTAAACCCATGTACCACTTGAGGGCGACATCGGTTAGACTGTCTTAAAAATAGTGAATTAACAGCTGATGATTATCTGTCTGGGTAGACATCTTTCGAGCATACATGATCAAATGGCTCTGAGGACAGGAGTTGCCCTTGTATTTCTCGAAATCTGGCACTTTGAATTTTTGTGGAATTTTAACATTAGGAACCAAACAAAGATATGAAGCGCTCTTACCAAACAAGTCATTCCCTCAGAGGGCCTTGATTTCCTTCTACATTTCTAGAAATTGATCTTGAAACTCATCTAGCCTTTCATCCACTCCCCCACTTTTACTTGGAGCGGTATGGAACATGGGATCTTCATTATAAGGTGTAACATGTACCACGGGAGGTGGCACATACATCACATCGGTAATGGCTGTAGCTTCGGTAGCTTGGGGCGATACCTTACTGGCATAAAGTGAGGAGGCATGCCCCAAGGGAAACTGGGAGGCATCAAATACTGAGGATCATTGACTGGCGCCACAGAAATGGGCGTGGAAATGATTTCAGAAATCACGGTCCTTTGAGCAGTTTCTTGAGAATTAGGCGGCTGATTCTGAGCAGCCGCCATAGCTTCCATCATGTTGCTAAGTCTCTCCAAGCTGTCTTTCAGAGTAGTGACCTATTCTCTCAGTTCTCTTTTTTCCTGCTCGAGATGTTCATCCTTCTTTTTTGACCTGCTAGGGTGTTGTAGTGATGATTCAGCTTGTCTATTGGAGAGAATAGACAAGGGTAAGGACCTGGAATGCAAGAAAATGCAATGCTAAATGATGCATGTTGTGCAAATGCAAATGAATTTTCAAGGAACTTAATAGCTATATCACAAACATCATAAAATGGATAACACTTTTAAATAACTAAAAATCTCATTTCATTAACTTGAAGGATTACAAATGGAGTACAACTTTCAAAAGTCCTAACAAAGTGAAAAATGCAAGAAATGGAAACTAGAAACCCTAAGAAACCCCATGAGAAGATCCAACCCCTCCTTGCAGCTTCCTGGTGAGCTTCTTGATTTGCTCATTCATCTCAGCCTACTCAAGTATAAGCTTGTCGATGACAACTTCCAAGCAACTGATGACGGAGGAGTGTCTGAACTTTGAACAATAGGAGCTAATGGAATACCATAGGAAAATAAATCCTATTGCATCTTCCTCTTTTTAGTAGCAAGTTCTTCTTCACCCTTCTGCTTCAAAAGCTTCCGAAGTTCTGCATTTTCATTATTGACAACCTGGTATTTGTTTTTCCAAGCGTCTCTTTCCCGCTGCACTTTAGTCAAGGCAATCTTAAGCTTCTCTGCATCACTCATGAAGATCAAGGTAGGCTCTTTAGCAGCTCTAGGTAGATGTTCTTGACAGGGATAAGGCATCTTCAGCTTGATGGCTCCATCTTGCACACATCGAAGATAAGGCTCCAAAGAGACAGTCTGGCTTCCCTAATATTGCTCTCCCATTTCTGTGAACATGATGCCAAGCGTGCACGATCTTCTCTTTAAGCATTGTGTTGTCCTCACCTTCTTTAAAGAAAAAACCCTCTAAATGGATGTTATTTGGTTTGTTCTTCATAGAATAACCAAGCTGATGACGAGCTAAAACAGGATTGTAGCTGATGCCTCCTTTTGTACCAAGAAAAGGTACATTTGAAAACTCACCACAACTATCAATGATCATTACTCCATCATAAGTATGGTTATACCACTCAATATCAGAATGAGTGAGAGACATAATCTTTTGTTACCATAGCAAACCATCCTTAAGATCCCAAAAGGCAGCAAATCGTGGCAAGTGAGAAATAAACCACTTGTATAACAATGACACACAACATGTAATCATTCCTCCACCATAAGAATTCCTAAGATGAACTGAATGGTAGGCATCTGCGAGCAAGGTAGGAACTGGATTTCCAATCAAGAAGATTTTGATAGCATTAATGTCAACAACATTATCAACATTAGGTAAGAGAAACAATCCATAGATAAGCAAGGAAATAATAGCCTCAAAAGTATCCATACTCTTCATGTCAGCAAAATACTAAGCTCTATCCATTAAAAACTTTGCGGGCAACCCAAGAATTCCTCCCTTAGTAGTCATGTGAGCCTTGATCTCTGACATCCTCAAGTGAGTGGCTTCTGCAATGTCTTGAGGCTTTGGAGTCTCTTCCAAACAAGAAAATCGGTCTTGATTAGAGATGGGTAATCCAAGCAAGCAAGAATATTCCTCCAATGTAGGCATGATCTGATAGTCTGGAAATGTGAAGCAATGGTATACTGGATCATAGAACTGCACCAAAGTAGCAAGAATCCCATCTACCATGTTAAGCTTCAAGAGAGATAAGAGTCTTCCATACTTGTCCTTGAAAACCAATGGATCAGTAACCAAACCTCCTAGCTTCCTCAAATCTTCCAGCTTAGGACTTTTGAAAGTGTACTTTTGTGTTTTTCTTCTTCCAAAATCCACGGTAAAACCTATGATGTTTGCAAAAATAACCCTAAGTTCCTTGAAAAAGGTAGTCAGAAAATGGTGCATGAATGCATGGATGGATGAATGCAAAAACACACATATATACAAACATATATGGTTTAAAGGTTTGACATCACGAGCATGGAGCCATGGGTCTAACCATTCCAAATGGTATGTCCTAAGGGTATTATGTACCTACAAGACAAGGTTCTAACAAGTTCCTAAAGTCATTGATCCATCTTTCGAATATTACTAGTACACCAATTACTCAGAAATCAATAATATTCTCAAGAGAATCTCGTCTGAGTGTAGTATCGCGTATCAATTATTTCAGGTTTACACCTTCATAGCCACCGCACTACATCCTAATAGGCCAAGTGGGGTAAGGGTTAACTAAAGTCCTCAGTTTCTCTGGCTCCTAGGTTGAAAGTAGCAAGTGTCTTCACGATTGCTCGTTTGACAAATACCACTCTCAAGAGGGCCTCCACTGAGCGGGGGATCTCAAGTTAGCTTATTTGGGATTACTCCCTAAAAGCCTCCTTGACTATACCACTCTTCCTAACTTATTTGCATTCTCAAGTCTGGGTTAAGACTTATCTCACCACAATTGGATCACCCAAAGCACCCAAGCACATAGCAAACAAATATATACAAATAATACAAATCAACAAGATAGGTTTAAACCTCTTAACTTAGATTTCCCCAGTGAAGTCGTCATTTTCTGTCGCGGTGAGAATCGGAGACCATAGCTATTGAGTTAGCTAGGTTTCACAAAATTTAAGATATCACCACCGATCTTTAATTTATCCAAGGGAAGGGGAAAATAAAGAATTACCCATAAACATGCAATGTAAAGACAAATCAATAAAGAGATATAAGGTTCAGGGGTTGGTTATACTAGGGGAAGGTATTAGCACCCTAAGTATTTATAGTATCCTATAGGAACCTATTGTTGTATTTATGTTATGGTTAAGTTGTTTTCTATGGGAATGATTGGGGCGATGAGAAGATAAGTATTTTTTTTATTATTTTTGTGTTTGACAAGACACAAAGTCTTGTGCCTACGTACCAATAAAGGATCAAAACCTCGTAGTTCAGGGTATAAATTAAAAGGGGTTTGTTATGGTGGATTTTATTGAAGAAGAGACAAGTTGTCATCATAAGGAAAATACTCAACTTAACCACCACAAACATGTGGAAGAGGGATCTTTGCCTCACATTGAGAAAAGGGCTCCAACTTGGATATATAATCAACAAGTATGCCACATACCTCTCTCAAGTTAAAATGAATCAACATCTTTCTCAACAATGTCATGGGGTAGGAGAATTACATCTCAACTAAGGATGGCTAATGTCTAATCTATTTGAAAAGGTTTTAAATTGAAAAGCCAAAGTGGCAAAAGGTTTGAATTGAAGTTTGTGTTTTTTAGTCTTTGTGAAAGAGTTTTGAAAATGCTTAAGATGTCTTGAAGCATTTGTTAAGAAAAAGAGTTTGAAAAGTCAATGACCTAAGGTCAAGGTTTCTATTGAAAGAGATTTTGAGTTTGAGAAGAGGGGAACCTAATTGATTTGTCTAAGTTTAAATACTAAAGGGAAGCTTCCTAAGGGATAGCAAGTTAAGGATAACAACATGTGAAATGTGTACAAGAAAATGTAAACATGCATATGCAAAACGCAACGGTGTCAACAATGAGTTCCTCCTTTGGATTTAGGCAACATATATATACAACTGAACACAACCATTCAACAAAGGAATTATGCATAAGAAACATGGTATAAACAAGGTTTACATGGATCAACAAACATGGACAATGTTTACAAGTAGCACATTTGATCATGGTATACCTAAGCTACAACATTCATGTGAACAAGAAAAACATGGATACAAGTTTCAACAAAAATGCCACCAAGACTTATGAAAAGGCACAACATGGTTCAAACAAAAGTAAGATCAACATGGTATTAAAGACCAAACAAGCTATCATAACATGTTCATAAAGTCAAAGAATAGGAGCATGACTTCATCATGATTTTAGGTCAAGAAAACAAGTTCTATACATATGGACAATTTTGAAACAAGACATAAACAAATATTCACCATTTTAAGGATTCAAAGCAAGGCAAAGATAACATTAAGGATAAGCATATCATCATGATCATACAACATCAACATAATACTTGAACAAGGATAAACGCATGGATTCAAATCAACAACATGATCAAGCAAACCACAAACTTTAATTTAATAAATAATCTACAAGTAAAAACAATTTTAAGTCACTTAACAAAAATGGTAAATCCAAAAAAAATATATACATGGATGTAATACCTAATAAAATGACAAGAAGTTGATTTTTAAGTATTAAAATACAAAGGATAAAATTAGGAAAGGAAGATAAAATTATTTTTTGATTTTTAAAGGTTTTAAATAAAATAAAGAAATAATTAATACTAAATAATATTATTTAATAAATTAATGTAAATAAAATAAATAAGTGAAATTAAATCAATTAAAAGAATTTTGGTATTTTTGGTGTATAAAAGAAATAATGTAAAAGAATTAAAAAGAAAATAAATTGATTTAATTAATAAAATAAAATAAAAGGGAAAGAAAATAAAAAAAGAAACAAGGGATTAAAAAAAGAAGGAGGGGGATCTAGTTCGAACCCACGCCCCCAGGATGCTTCACAAAACCACACTACCACCAGGCCAGGCCATTTGGCCTTGAAATGTTTCGCCCCAAAAACAAAATATATTAAGTTGAATTTTTAAAAATAATACGCGCGCAGGTCTGCATCTTCTTCAACCTTGAAACACAAAAGTTTGAATTTCTGAAATCCTGATTTAGGAACCAAACAAGACAATCCAATATAGCATTTCACTCAGATTTTCACAAGGAATTCAACCATGCGAACCAAATTTATTTATATTTATCCTAGCTCTAGAATTTCTAACAAAACCAGAAAACCCTAGAAACTTCAAACAAAAATTAAATTCCAAATATGATCAATTAATGGCAACTAACTTAGGGTTATTATTCCTCATATTATGGAAAATAGAATGGTAACTTGAATGACTTAAAATGATGCTTCTGAGGGTGAGAACCAGAAATGGTAAACTTACCTATTGGAGTGTGTCCAATGCACCTTCAAATGTTACTTCAGAAGCAAGTTATTGATCCCTTTAGCTCCACTAGGTCCCCAGAAGTGTGTTTGAATGGATAGATTGCTTCAAAACTCCTCCAATTTCTCAGCTCGAATTCTTTTGCAAATGGTCAATAGTGAAAATTTGATTATGTTGATGGAGGTGTTACAGATGATGTGTGATGGTTTGGATAGTTTGTGTGATGTATGTAGATGGTGTTTGAAGTGTTATGATAATTGGAAATGACCAGAACGGAAAGTTATGGAGTTTTGGCTCCTTGGTCAACAATGTGACAAATGGAGGGTTGACTTTTTGATTTATAAGATTTTTTGGTGTTTTGATGAGTTTGGACAGGTTATATGGAAGATTTATGGTGTGTTGGAGTGAATGGTTTGAGAGTTTTATGACTATAATGGATTTTGGAAGGTTTTGGCTTTTGATGCAAAATGAAGAAACTTGGAAGTTTTGGTTGGAAGATGCTGGGATTGAGAGAGATTTCTTGACTCAATTTTGTGTGTTTTGCTGAGGTTTTGAGGTGCTATTTATAGTGGAATGATCTGATAACATGGCAATGGATCAAAGCATTATTTGGTGGATCAATATCAAAAGCAAAAAGTTAGTTTTCAAGAACAAAAGCACTTTTCACTTTCTAGCCTCCCTAAGTTGACATTGCTTCTGAAGTTTCCAATGGCTGCCCAACTTGTACAAGTTGTTTCTGATGCATATGAGACTTCCTTGAATCATGGAAAGTGGTTGGAAGCAAAAATGAGCTTTTTGTCCAATATCCAAAAGTTATCCAAGTTGCATGTTGGATGATGCTTTTGTATGATGAAACAAGATTAAATAGGGCAGAATTTGATACCATTGGAAAGATTTTATGTCAAGGAACAAGTTTAAAGTTTGCCACTTGCTCTGAAAATGATTGGAAGATGGGGAAAAGATATCTCCAACTCGCGTGAAAATCATTTGTGCAATTTTGCCCTAGGTCAAACTCCTTCACCATTGTCACTTTGCAACCTCATAACTTCATGCTCAAACAAGATGAACTTATTCTCTTGGTACCATTGGAAAGATGGCATCAAATACTACAACTTTTATGTTGAACACTTGGAAAGAATCACCTTGGATCATTGAGATAATTGTCCAACAAAATTGGACTTTTCACTGATTTATACTTAGAAAATTTTCTAAGTATTTGACATTTTCACATCTTTGAAAAACTCAACTTTGATCAACCATAACTTTCAATTGGTAAATGCTTTTGGGTCCATTATTTCACCAATTTGAAGTATGTAATGCCATCTTTAAAATGATTCCTCAAGTGTTTTCATTGGATGCTTGAGGGAGAAGTTATAGTCTTGGATAGTAGAGCATTTGATCACAAAATTTCATAACTTAGAAAAATTTCATAAAACCTAAATTTCACAACTTTGAATCTTTGGATGTTTTCTTTGATTTTATTGATTAGCCATGATAAAATTCACTAATTTTCATGATCCTTGACTTGTGGAGTCCATGTTTGACCAAAAATCTCAAAAGTCAAACTTTGACGAACAATTGACTTTTCTTAGTTGAATTCAAATATTTCAAATGTTAATGAATCAAGCTCCTTGGATCAATACAACTATATTAATAGGACCAGACGATGTACTTGAGATCTTTGAATCATGTCTTGAAGTGTAGGATATGTCAAAACCCTAATTTGGATGCATCTGATGACTTGGGGCTTGATGAAATGGTATTGATGGAATTTTGCATTTGGTTATCCATGTAAGGAGACCTTTGATCATGTTGAGAGGTTGAGGATCACATTACTTCTTAATTGTCTAATTTCTTGAGCTCTTGGTTTCAAAACCCTAGCTTGCAGTCAAAGTAAACTAAAGCACATACTCTTGTAAACTCAAAGGGGTTATGGATGCATAAAACACACACACATGAGATGATTGATGCTATGCAAAAATGATGCATATGATTTGGAATCTTAGGGTTAAAAATTAGGGTGTGACACATGTTACCTTTATTTAAGTAGCTTTCAGCTAGCTTCTTATTTAACAATTCAATTTGAGCTAATAATGTAGTTTGAGTATCAACGGTTAATATAACTTTTGGTGTCCCTACGTCTCAACTTTCACTAACCTTACGCTCTTAGTTCGATATTTGTTCAAGCATATCTTTTCAACTAGATCCTTGACTTATGGTTCGGTCATCTGTTTAATTGTTCCTCCCGCGGAAGCATCTAGCAACATACATGTTTGACTCTCTAGGCCTTTAATCAAACTTTGCATGTGTTCCATGTTATTCAGATTATGGTTGGGGCATCTGCGTAGCAATAGTTTGAACCTCTCCCAAGAGTCATACAATGACTCCGAATCTTGTTGCTCAAAGTTTAAAATTGCAGCCCCTTTTTCACTAAACTGGTTAGTGGTGAAAAATCTTTCCAGGAAATTATCCTCTAGCTCTTTCCATGTTCAAATGGTTCCATTCGAAAGGCATAATGGCTAGTCCTTAGCCCTTCCAATAAGTGAGAAACCAAATGACTGTAACTTCACTTGGTCCTCCGTGACATTATCTGGCTTGCACATTGAAGCGGTTTCGTAGAAGCGTGCAAGATGGGTCCAAGGATCTCTGATAGCGTTCCCATCGAACGGATTGTGTCTTAGTCCTGAAAGCACAAAAATTTTAATATCAAAGTTAGCAGGGTATGCCAGTACAAACCCTCTAGAAACCTAACTGTCGTGGGTCCTTTTACAGTAATCCCCCATAGTTTGGAGTGGTGGGGCAACCATGTTATTCTCCTCTTCAGAGTTCGAAGAAGGCAGTGGTGGATCTACTTCTAGTTGGTCTCCTTCAGATATAATTTCTTCTCTAATTACTTTTCTAAGAGCTCGTGTGGTTCTTTCATTTTCTAGATCAAATGGTAGTAATGTCGATCCTGAACTGCGCATACACAAAACGAAAATACCTCAGTAGCACTATGATAAACACGAAAATTAACAAAAAAGAAATAAAAACGAGAAATAAAATAAACTAAGAAAAATAAATGTTACACAAAGAGTTGCCCTGTTGCAATCAATAGTCCCCGACAACAGCGCCAAACACTTGATGACTTCTCGGTAAATGTACTAATAATGTCGCAGTAATAAAAAGATCGAACCCATAAGGACTGTGTTCGAACAAGACAAGATTTGTGCAATGTGATAAGAAACAGTAAATAAAGGCGGGGTTGCAAGTTTCAGTAAGAAAAGTAAATAGGCGAGTAAACGATGTCACAAAAGCGGTCAGGTTATGTTGTAGAATCCCCTATTCTCTATTGTTGATGTTTGATGCCTTGTATGAATGATCTAATCACTATAACCCCATGACGAATTAACAAAACCGTTATAGCCGATCCCTCACGAAATAACTCACTAACCACTACTCTGAGCTTTCTATCCCTAGTCCGCCAGCGTAAGCAGGGTTAGGCGATGTATAGACTGTTAATTCTCTATGCCACTAATCGGGGTATCTTATCCCTATTTGACCAGCGTAAGTAGAACAGTGGCCCTAGGTCCAACACATAGACTAAGGGTCAGTAATCCCTATGTGTCCAATATCAGATTAATAGATTATCTCAAATAAAAAGCATTACGAACAAGAAACAACTGAATAAGATTATAGATCAATAGGTTCATACAACGGTCAAATCAACATAGAATCCAACAATGTAGAAATAGGTTCATCATAACACAACCTTACCTAGAAGAATTCAACCACTCATTATTTAGATAATACCATAATTGATTGATGAAAATAACATAAGAAGTCCCTTGAAGCGATGGCCTCTAATGACTTCAAATGCTCTAAAAATCACCACTTGTGCTCTCAAAATCGTACTTCAGTCTCCAAAATTCGTAACCCCTGTCAACTGCTAAAAATTCACTTAAAAGCACTCAGAATGTGTCAGTACGCGTTAGAAAAAGCTCAGAAAAGTGCCCATCGCGCGCATTAACTAAGCATCGTGTGCGCAATGCAATTTCTTCTCCTTAATTGCACTCGCGATGTCGCATGTGATTATTCTAGTAGTTGCATAAAAATCACTCTTTTTGCACCAGAATTTCCACTAAGTCTCATTCTTCCATACTTGGCTATTTTTCACTTATTCTTGGGTCTTTCTTCACCATTTTGGCTCATCTTTCACTTGTTTCCCCCAATTCTTCAACTAATTAGATGCAATGATGGACTGTTATCACAACCCCAAACTTGAATATTTTCTTATCCTTAAGAAACTCGCCTGCAACTGCACATTTCAACAGATAACAAGTCGTACAATAACAATTAAACATCACCGTGTTTTTTTTCCGTTACTTGACCATTGTTTCGGCTTCCAACTTCCATATGACAAATTCAGAAAAAGTCATCAACTTTGACGAGTACTCAACCTGACTCTCACCTTACTTAACTCGCTCAATATATAGGGTTATCACTCAATAATCATGTAAAATAAATATATTTAGCTTGATCATGTTCTAATATAGTTCATCATAGAAAACATAACACACACATCCGAGGTCTTTTCAGGTTTTAACTTGGCTTATGTTCGGGTAGGATATTTTTAGGAAAGTAGGTTTAAATCTTTGGAGTTAGGTGCCTAGTTCTCCTTCTAAGTACCCCAACCCTAAACTTAGAACTTTGCTCACTTACAAGGGCAACCCCAAACTTAATCGTTTTCTTTCACTTTAAGAACTTAAATTCTACCTAACTCCAAAGAGAGGGTGGAAAGAAAGAATCTTTCAAGTCAAATGTCTAAAAGTTGTAGGCTACGTCACCGAAAGAAAAACTTAGGCTCAAAGTGGCTAGCAAAGGATGTTTCTAGTACTACAGGTTGGCTACAAAGGCTCAAATTTATAAACAAACTTTCCTCAACGTGTGTTAATCAAACTAGAAAACTTAATTAGAAATAGATCAAACCAAATAAAATAGATTGCATGGATACACTCTAAGAAAGAAAAGTAAATAATGGAATTTATTTAGGCTCAAACCTTACCAGATAAGGTATCTGAAGGTTGAGTACAAGTCAATTGATTCTTTTCTCATCCTTTGCCTTCACATTGTCAATTGCCTTCATCATGATCAAGGCACTTCTTTTTTTTCTTTCCATGGATCATGTGTTCAATGCTAAAGTTAGAACTTGCTAATCTGAAGAAAAAAAGCAGCTACAAACAATTTTGTTAAGGAAAATATATGACTGTATGACAAGTTTATTCTTGAGTAGCTAATCTCTTTTGTGGTTGGTCTTGAATAAAACAAAAGTAAATTCTTCAAAACCAAAAAAACTGATTAAAAATTGATGGGTTGCCTCCCATCCAGCGCTTCTTTTCCGTGATTAGCTTGACAACTCATGCTAAAAAAACATCAAGCACAAGGGATACCCTCACGCTGGTGATAACTCCTTTGTTAATTATTTTGTGAAATTCACTACCTCTTTCTCCCAGTTTGTAGCATGTCTCAAGAACCTCCGCATATGGTGTCCATTTATATGCATTAAACACCACGTTCTCCTTGTTAAACTTCAAAATCAATTCACCTATCTCCACATCTATTTTTTCTTTCCCGGTTGCTAAGAATGGGCATCCGAGAACCATTGATACTTCCGACTCATTTTTCATGTCAATCACCACAAAGTCTGCAGGAAAAGTTAAACCATCGAAATGCACTAACACCTTGTTTAACACCAACCAGTTGGGTAACAAATGAGTCAGCTAAGGCAAGAGTTATATTGCTCGGTATGATCTCCCCTAAGTCACATTCTTTAACTTTATCTAGTGGAATCACATTTTACTCGAGCCTAAATCACATAAGGCATGTGGGATCTCCAATCCTCAAATCTTACAAGATATATAGAACTTACCTGGATCATTTATCTTTGGTGGTAATGTTTGAATCACGGGCTTGCCATCTTTTTTAGTCATATTGACTTGTTCCTTTTCCACCTTTTTCTTGGTACCCTTTAGTAATGCCTTCATAAATTTAGCAAATTTAGGCATAAGTTCTAGAACCTTATGGAAATAGATACTTACCTGTAGTGCCTTGAGCATCTCCTTAAACTTGGAAAACATTTCCACCTAATCTTCATGACGGTTTTTTTTCTTGATTATAGGATATGGTGCCTTCTTGTAATCAGGTGGTGGAGGATTTGGATCATTAAGGATTTGCTTATTTTTTCTTCTCCAAGGAGAATTTTTGTCTATTAACTGATCAATGGTTACTCCTCTCTCTTCTTGATCACCTTGAGGTTCATTCTCCTTGTCCATTAATACCTCTTCCACTATTTCATCCTTGCCTTAATCAACAATTACCTCAAAACCTGCATCCACAGCCTTGCACGGTTCATTCTTAGGTTATCCACTGTATTACCTGAGAATCCTCCACTCGAGCTTGATAGAGCAATGATCTGTTTCGATAACTGACCAATCAGTGTCTCCAAATTTTTCATGGAGGCCTTATGGTTTCAACTCATGGTTTCATGATTCTTATTATCCTGTTCCAGGCTAATTTGAATGGCTTTCATGAAATTCTGTAAGGTCTCTTCCAACTGTGAAGGTTTCCCTCGGAAATTAGAAGCTTGTTGGTTCTGTTGCATAGCTTGGCTACCAATTTGATATTGGTTGTTCCTCAAACGAAATTCAGATGAACTTTCCATTCTGGATTATAAGTGTTGGAATAAGGGTTGTTCTTTTGAAATTTTTTAAATTGAACCTCTTCACTTGACCCTTCCAAATAACACCTTCCGTTTTCATGTCCTCGTCCATATAAGTCACACCTTAGTGCTTATACCTGGCTCACATTAGCTTTATTTAAGCAGCTTTCAGCTAGCTGCTTATTTAACAATTCAATTTCCCTACCGTCTCAACTTTCAGTGAACTTTTGCTCTTAGTTTGGTATACGTTCAAGCACATATTTTCAACTAGATCCTTGACTTGTGGTTCGGTCACCTGTCTAATTGTTCCTCCTGCGGAAGCATCTAACAACATATGTGTCTGACTCTTCAGGCCTTTAATGAAACTTTGCATTTGTTCCAAGTTATTCAGATTATGGTTGGGGCATCTGCGTAGCAATAGTTTGAACCTCTCCCATGAGTCATACTGTGACTCCGCATCTTGTTGCTCAAAGTTTAAAATTTTAGCCCTTATTTCATAAACTAGTTAGTGGTGAAAAATATTTCTAGGAACTTATCCTCTAGCTCTTTCCATGTTCGAATGGTTCCATTCGGAAGGCAGAGTAGCCAATCTTTAGCCCTTCTAATAAGTGAGAAACCAAACAACCGGAACTTCACTTGGTCCTCCGTGACATTATCTGGCTTGCACATCAAAGCAGTTTCATAGAAGCGTGCAAGATGAGCCCAAGGATCTTTGACAGCGTTCCCGTTGAACGAATTATATCTTAGACCTGAAAGCACAAAATTTTTAATATCAAAATTAGCAGGGTCTGCAGGTACAAACCCTCTAGAAACTTGACCGTCGTCGGTCCTTTTACAATAACCTCCCTTAGTTTGGAGTGGTGGGGCAACCATGTTATTCTCCTCTTCAGAGTCCGAAGAAAGCAGTGGTGGATCTACTTATGGTTGGTCTCCTTTAGCCATACTTGCTTCTCTAACTGCTATTCTGAAAGCTCGTGAGGTTCTTTCAATTTCTGGATCAAATGGTAGTAATGTTGATCCTAAATTGTGCATACACAAATAGAAAATACATCATTAGCACTATGATAACATGAAAATTAACAAAACAGCAATAAAATTAGAAATATAATAAATTAAGAAAAATAAACATTGCATAAAGCATTGCCCTGTTGCAATCAACAATCCCCGGCAACGGCGCCAAAAGCTTGATGACTTCTCGGCAAATGTATCAATAGTCTCATAGTAATAAAAAGATTGAACCCACAAGGATTGTGTTCTATCATGACAAGAATTGTGCAATGTAATAAGAAACAGTAAATAAAAGGAGGGGGTTTGCAAGTTTTAGTGCAAAAAGTAAATAGACGAGTAAACGATATCACGAAAGCGGTCCGATTGTGTTGTAAAATTCTCTATTCCTCTATCGTTGATGCTTGATGCCCTGTATGAATGATCTAATCACTATAATCCCACGATGAATTAACAAAACCGTTATAGCCGATCCCTCACGAAATAACTCACTAACCACTACTCGGAGCTTTCTATCCATAGTCCGCCAGCGTAAGCAGGGTTAAGCGATGTATAGACCATTAATTCTCTATGCCAGTACTCTGAGTCTCCTATCCCTATTTGACCAGCGTAAGTAGAACAATTTCCCTAGGTCCAACATATAGGTTAAGGGTCAGTAATCTATATGTGC
This sequence comes from Lathyrus tuberosus, assembly GCA_022829125.1. Classification (NCBI taxonomy): domain Eukaryota; kingdom Viridiplantae; phylum Streptophyta; class Magnoliopsida; order Fabales; family Fabaceae; genus Lathyrus; species Lathyrus tuberosus. The sequence goes on from JALAZF010000097.1 coordinate 15,588,597, forward strand.
CCAATATCAGATTAATAGAGTATCTTAAATAAAAAGCATTACAAACAAGAAATAACTCAATAAGATTATAGATCAATAGGTTCATACAACAGTCAAATCAACATAGAATCCAACAATGTAGAAATAGGTTCATCATAACACAACCTAACCTAGAAGAATTTAGCTGCTCATTATTTAGAAAATACCACAATTCTTTGATGAAAATAACATAAGAAGTCCCTTGAAGAGACAACCTTCAATGACTTCAAATGCTCTAAACATTACCACTTGTGCTCTCAAAATTGTGCTTCAGTCTCCAAAATTCGTAACCCTTGTCAACTGCTGAAAATCCCCTTAAAAAGCACTCAGAACGCGTCAGAAAAAGCCTAGAAAAGTGCCCATCGTGCGCGCGATGCAATTCCTCCGCCTCTATCGTGCACGTGATTTTGCGCGTGATTATTTCCGTAGCTGCATAAAAATCACCCTTTTTGCACTAGAATTTCCACTAAGTCCCATTCTTCAATACTTGGCTATTTTCACTAATTCCTGGGTCTTTCTTAATCATTTTGGCTTATCTTTCATTTGTTTTCCCCCGACTCTTCCACTAATTAGAAGCAATGACGGAATGCCATCATAGGGAAACTGAGTTTTGAAGGTTGAATGTGAAAATGGATGGAATGAGGATTACAGAACTAGTTTTGGTTTTTGAAATGGTGGAGAAATGAGAGAGATATGGTGGTTTGAAGTGTGAAGAATAATGGGGTTTGTGTATTTCGAGGAAGAAGATTGTTGTTGACAGTAGAAGGTGAGCGTGGGAAGGAGAGGAGAATATGTGAGTTTAAAAAGGTGTGGTATGTAACGCCCGATATTTAATTAATTATTTAATTAAATATTTTCGAAATATTTTCGAATTATTTATTGGAATTGTTGGAGTTGTGATATGTCGAGAAATGCTGTGATAAGCTGATATTTAATTAATTGGTGATTAAGTTGGAGAATAGTATTAGAATAATACTATTATTATTTAGTTGGGCTTATTATTTGGTTGTAATGAAGTAATAAGTGGGGTGTATGAATAGTAGGCCCAATAAGAGAAAAGAGTATTATTTTGTGTGGTTGAATTAAAAAGAAAACGAGGAGTAACAGTAAGAAAGGAAAAAAAATAGGTTTTTAGAGGAAGAGAAAGAATAAGGGTTTTTGGAGAAAAGAAGAGTTCGTTGAAATCGCAGAAAAGTGGAAGAAGAGGTCTGGGAGAAATTGATCGTGGACCGTCGCAGACCAAAAGAGCAAAAGGTTTGAAGCCATGGAAAAACTAGGATGCAATCGGAATTATAGAGCGGTCTCCAATCCAAGGTAAGGGTGGGGTTCTGACTCTATAATGGGGAATATGATGGGTAATATGTGGGATTAGATTTGTGTGAAATTGCTTCTGTTTGTATGAATTATGTCGCGGAACAATTGTGTTCATATGTTGTTGTCTCTGTCGAATGGTGTTTCCATGTGAGAAATTGGTTTTTGCTGTGAAAGTTATTATTCGGTGAAAATTAATTGTTGTTTCAAGTATATGATAAATCGATTGGGAGTATTCTGGAAATTTGCGTTGCTGTGACGACTGTGACGACCGGCACAGGGGTGATGACGACCGGCACAACAAAGGGTGACGATCGGCATGGAAACCCTTTGTTGAAGATAATTTAATTAATATAATGCTGTTGAAGGGTGACGATCGACATGGAAATACTTAAGTTATTTAAAATGAGTATAAAATTATTATAAGGGATTATGCTATTATATAAATTATTAATATTATCAAGAATTAATAAGTTAACTAATTCTAGAGATAACTGATAAATATCTCTTATCTAATATTTGGGGTCCTAAACATTATCTTGGAATAGGATATTAAATAGCTAATATATGTTTAGAATATCCAAGATAACTTTAGCAGTGTCTAGGATAACGAGGAAAATATCTAATTTAGTTCATACTAAAATTATGAACTAATTTATATTTATTCAGCTCTATTGTTTTTAAATTCACGTATAGATGGATCCAACCGTAATATATTATATGTGTCGTACTTAGTATAGTTGCTAAATAGTAGAATAATGGTACATGGAATACTTAATTAATGGTAGTATATATGTAGCAGAATAATGAAACTACAAGGTAATATATATGCATTAGAGTTGCAGGAACAAAGTTAGGAAATAATAGAGCTGCAATAGTAGAAGTTTGCAGATAACAGACTTGTAGTTTTGACAGAAACCAATATTAACAGTGTAGACTCTAATAGCAGAAACATGATTAACTGATATATAGTAGCAGTAGAGATAGTTTAAGTAGCAGGAAACGGGATAGCTTCATTAATTTTTAGCAGAACATAATTAATAAGGTTTAGTGGTAGTAATAATTTAATGGGAGAATAATTCAGTAGCTAGTATCAAGGATGAAGTAATTCACTAGTAGTATTATCAGTGACAGTGTGGATTTGATAGTAGCAGTACAGAGTAGAAAATGTTGGTAATTTAGCGGAAGATTAATTAACCGGAAATAGTTGAGTTGTCCGAATAATTATGTGGAAACATTTGTAATATAATTTAGTTGATACGGGGTGTTGTATACTTTATTGTAATAGGTGAATTTGTAGGTGGTGTTGAATTTGTTAGGCTTATGGCCAGTGTTGATTTGTTGGTTAAGTTGCTGTTGATTTGTTGTTATTGATATGTTATTAATACCAAGTTGTAGGCCTATGGCCAGTGTTGAATTTGCTGCGAAGTCGCTGTGGAATTGATATCAAGTTGTAGGCCTATGGCCAGTGTTGTTGTTGTTGTGTTGTTGTTGTTGTGATGTCGCATTCATGAGTCACATACATTGCATATTTTGCGACGGCCTGGATTGGCAAACTGTGATGAAGGCTTATGCCTTGGCCTTAATTGGCAATTTTTAAGTTGGGAGTTTTGCTCCATATTTTTAAGTTGGGAGTTTTGCTCCATATTTTTAAGTTGGGAGTTTTGCTCCGTATTTCTAAGTTGGGAGTTCTGCTCCAATGGTACCACATGCATGTGCATTGTATGAATCGCATTCCGTGTTGTATATTTGAGTTGTTGTGACGATATATTCGTTGATGTTTTATGTTGTTGACTTGTTGTGACAGGTACTGTCTGAAAGCTGTGAAATAATTGTTATTTCATGTTGAGGATTTTGTTGTTATAACTGTTGTTTGAAAGTTGTGAAGTGGTGGTTTTATATGATCTGATCTAACATATTGTTTATCATACACTTTATTATATTGTTAGATATCTCACCCCTTCTGCTGATATTTCCCCTACCATGGGAAATGGGCAGGTACTCAAGAATAGCGGTGGCAGTTCGGAATAGCTTCTTGGAGTCCTTATGTTGCTTTATTGCAAGTCAAGAGGGTCTTGCTCTGATACGTAACACTCGGGGGGATGAACGATCGTTGTTTTATAGTTGTTATATTTCAGTTGTTGAATTATAAGTTGATGTCATTGAATACTTGTTATGTTGTAGTTGTTTTCAGATGAACAAAAGATGTTATGTCATTTGAGTTGAAAAGTATGATTCCGCTATTTAGTTAATAAAAGTTGTTTTATTTTAAAGACTAATTTTGTGGTTATCGGTTCATCTGAGTTAAAGTGTTATGTATCTGATTAACATGCGATAATATGAAGTCGATTTTAAGATGAAAGTGTAGCATCTCATTTGTATGTTGAAATTCTGAAACTCTGATTTTATAATTATCCGTCGGGTAGAAATGGGGTGTTACAATTAGTGGTATCAGAGGAGGTCGGTCTGTCAGGCCAAGTTGTCTAATGTTGTTTATCCCGTAGTACGCGACAAGTGTGTGGAACACTATCGGTACTTGTTTGTTTTTCTAATCGATGGTATACAGGAGTAGGTTTGAAGATAAGTGGGGAAGAAGATTTGCTTCTCGGATGTGTTTCGGTTGTAAGATGTTGGCTCGGTATGCTGCTGATGGCGACAGTGCAAGTATTGTTGAAGTATGTTGTTTCCCGAATCCGGAGGAGACATGGATTCAAGATTTTGTTGTTAATCAAGTTGGAGCGTCCTGAGAAAAGATGATTAGACGATGTTGATGTTTACTTCTCGAAGGATGAGGAGCAATGTAACGGTTGTTGATATACGAGTAGAGAGAAAATCCCTGATGTTCCTGAAGGCGATTGTTAAGTAACAAGGATAATTTTAGAAGATGGAATTTAGAAAGTTGCGATGTTTCAGCGTTGCTGGTGGACTGTGAAGTTGTCGGTCTGAGTAGCCCTTGCATAAGATGTCGACGTTTGAACAGTGATGGAGTAACAGATTGTTGTAGACCGTGTCGTGGGATCCTTGCGAGTGATTGAAAAAAAAAGTTGTAAAAGTTGTTGGAATGTTTGAATCGCGAGTCAGAGTCGAAAAGGCGAGAAGATGAGTACGATTTCAAGAATGATAAGTGTTGGTACTGGTACGAAGAAATCCTGTTCCGATGTTATCGTAAGGCGTGTATAAGTATGTCGTTGCATGACATCGGTGTTCGTATTTTCGGATCACTTTGGAAATTCATATCTTGTGTTCCGAGTATCGGATTGATTGTTCCGTTTAAATCTATGAGGAGATAAAAATATATTCTATCCTATGAAAGTGTTTTCAAATACGGTAGATGCATTCCTATATGGAGGGACTCTAAAGTCGGTTACGGAACTAGAGGCTTTTTGGGCATAAATGGTTGTTATCGCAGTTGTTTGAGACAAGGTCAAGCGTAATATGTTGTTGGCAAATAAGTGGAGAAATGAGATGTTCGACATTAAAAAGGATGTGAAAGTATTGGCGAAGCGCATATAGATGCAGCTTATGATGATTAACAACGATTAGAATGAATATGTCCTTTTAAAGGAAGATGCTTTTAAGAGGAATTAGAGTCGTGTTTATGATGCCAAGGTAGTGGCATGTGTAAAAGAAGAATTGGAGAGGTTCTATCACCAAAGCGGTGTGGAACGACATTGTTGAGATTTCAATTGGAACGAGACGATGTGTAATGTACTGGTATAGTAGTAATTCTTGAGTCAGAGAATACTTAACCTTCCTGTGAGGCTAAGTGAGTGTAACGTGGACCGTGTAATGTGTTGGGCGTTGGTGTCTCATCGACAAGATCGAATGAGAGGGAAATTGTGGGAGTATTTGTAAACCTCATTGGAAAATTATTGGATTATGGTGCTTTAGGTGACTTGAGTACAAGTTCTAAAGGAACACAATTATAGTTTGGTAACGAGGGTTTATACTCCATTATGGTTGTCGGCTATTTATTGACAAATTGAGGAACTGATCACCCTTAATCTCTTGTTGATAGTAGATGAGATTGCGTTGGATGGTATAGACTTGTCTTGCTATCTTAATAGTGTGTAAATTGATTGATGTTATATCGTGAGGATAGTCACTCACCAGTTGGTGTGGATTAATAGAGGAGTGGCTAGGAAAGAGTTGAGACGTATTGAACAATTTGGAGTAGCGGGTTTATATGAGAGCTAACGTCGCAAAGTGAAAGATTGAGAATATCAAGTGAACGACGATTTTATGGTGGATGTTAAAGAAAGTCCGAAACTAGATTGAAACTTGTAAACCATATAGTTGACGGGAATTTTAATAAGGACGGTGACTTAAGATGGATGATCAGAGTTGCGCAGCTGAAGCGTGATGTGGCGCATTTGTTATGCGTGTACGACTCGTTAGAAGTGGAGGACTAAATATCAGAAGCCTAAGGGAATGATAAGTCTTGATCTACATGTTTGACTGGGTGGATTGTTGATATAAGGGTGAGTAATACTGCATGGTATGACGAAGTTGATTATGTTGGCTAGGTTGATGTCACTATAAGAGTGATACGACGATATGAATAAGTTGTTGACATTTTGTTGATGAGTGACATACGCATATATGAGAATGAGATTGTGGATGTGTTGTAGTGTTGAGAATGTTGATAAGATGGTAATGTGACTATGTATATCCAAGTATAAGTGTGTATGGGTGTGGCTACTTAGATGTTGATATGTCAAGATATTATCGAGTGGTTGATAAGTTATTGACGATTATGTCGCGAAGATGTTGAATGATTAGCATGTGTGTATTGGATTGAAATCATGTTGAGTTGTTGTTATGTCGGAAAAGTAGGGATCGAAGTGTTGCCAAACGCGACTTGAGGAGAGTTGGATGTGGAATTTGCGTTAAAAGTGGTAGTATCGAATAGATTTTCGAGGACGAAAATATTCTAAGTGGGGGAGAGTTGTAATGCCCGATATTTAATTAATTATTTAATTAAATATTTTCGAAATATTTTCGAATTATTTATTGGAATTGTTGGAGTTGTGATATGTCGAGAAATGTTGTGATAAGTTGATATTTAATTAATTGGTGATTAAGTTGGAAAATAGTATTAGAATAATACTATTATTATTTAGTTGGGCTTATTATTTGGTTGTAATGAAGTAATAAGTGGGGTGTATGAATAGTAGGCCCAATAAGAGAAAAGAGTATTATTTTGTGTGGTTGAATTAAAAAGAAAACGAGGAGTAACAGTAAGAAAGAAAAAAAAAAGGTTTTTAGAGGAAGAGAAAGAATAAGGGTTTGTGGAGAAAAGAAGAGTTCGTTGAAATCGCAGAAAAGTGGAAGAAGAGGTCTGGGAGAAATTGATCGTGGACCGTCGCAGACCAAAAGAGCAAAAGGTTTGAAGCCATGGAAAAACTAGGATGCAATCGGAATTATAGAGCGGTCTCCAATCCAAGGTAAGGGTGGGGTTCTGACTCTATAATGGGGAATATGATGGGTAATATGTGGGGTTAGATTTGTATGAAATTGCTTCTGTTTGTATGAATTATGTCGTGGAACAATTGTGTTCATACGTTGTTGTCTCTGTCAAATGGTGTTTCCATGTGAGAAATTGGTTTTTGCTATGAAAGTTATTATTCGGTGAAAATTAATTGTTGTTGCAAGTATATGATAAATCGATTGGGAGTATTCTGGAAATTTGCATTGCTGTGACGACTGTGACGACCGGCACAGGGGTGATGACGACCGGCACAAAGTGATGACGACCGGCACAACAAAGGGTGACGATCGGCATGGAAACTCTTTGTTGAAGATAATTTAATTAATATAATGCTGTTGAAGGGTGACGATCGGCATGGAAATACTTAAGTTATTTAAAATGAGTATAAACTTATTATAAGGGATTATGCTATTATATGAATTATTAATATTATCAAGAATTAATAAGTTAACTAATTCTAGAGATAACTGACAAATATCTCTTATCTAATATTTGGGGTCCTAAACATTATCTTGGAATAGGATATTAAATAGCTAATATATGTTTAGAATATCCAAGATAACTTTAGCAGTGTCTAGGATAACGAGGAAAATATCTAATTTAGTTCATACTAAAATTATGAACTAATTTATATTTATTCAACTCTATTGTTTTTAAATTCACGTATAGATGGATCCAATCGTAATATATTATATGTGTCGTAATTAGTATAGTTGCTAAATAGAAGAATAATGGTACATGGAATACTTAATTAATGGTAGTATATATGTAGCAGAATAATGAAACTACAAGGTAATATATATGCAGTAGAGTTGCAGGAACAGAGTTAGGAAATAATAGAGCTGCAGTAGTAGAAATTTACAGATAGCAGACTTGTAGTTTTGACAGAAACCAATATTAACAGTGTAGACTCTAATAGTAGAAACATGATTAACTGATATATAGTAGCAGTAGAGATAGTTTAAGTAGCAGGAAACGGGATAGCTTCATTAATTTTTAGCAAAACATAATTAATAAGGTTTAGCGGTAGTAATAATTTAATGGGAGAATAATTCAGTAGCAAGTATCAAGGATGAAGTAATTCACTAGTAGTATTATCAGTGACAATGTGGATTTGATAGTAGCAGTACAGAGTAGAAAATGTTGGTAATTTAGCGGAAGATTAATTAACCGGAAATAGTTGAGTTGTCCGAATAATTATGTGGAAACGTTTATAATATAATTTAGTTGATACGGGGTGTTGTATACTTTATTGTAATAGGTGAATTTGCAGGTGGTGTTGAATTTGTTAGGCTTATGGCCAGTGTTGATTTGTTGGTTAAGTTACTGTTGATTTGTTGTTATTGATATGTTGTTGATACCAAGTTGTAGGCCTATGGCCAGTGTTGAATTTGCTGCGAAGTCGTTGTGGAGTTGATATCAAGTTGTAGGCCTATGGCCAGTGTTGTTGTTGTTGATGTGTTGTTGTTGTTGTGATGTTGCATTCATGAGTCACATACATTGCATATTTTGCGACGGCCTGGATTGGCAAACTGTGATGAAGGCTTATGCCTTGGCCTTAATTGGCAATTTTTAAGTTGGGAGTTTTGCTCCATAGTTTTAAGTTGGGAGTTTTGCTCCATATTTTTAAGTTGGGAGTTTTGCTCCGTATTTCTAAGTTGGGAGTTCTGCTCCAATGGTACCACATGCATGTGCATTGTATGAATCGCATTCCATGTTGCATATTTGAGTTATTGTGACGATATATTCGTTGATGTTTTATGTTGTTGACTTGTTGTGACAGGTACTGTCTGAAAGCTGTGAAATAGTTGTTATTTCATGTTGAGGATTTTGTTGTTATAACTGTTGTTTGAAAGTTGTGAAGTGGTGGTTTTATATGATCTGATCTAACATATTGTTTATCATACACTTTATTATATTGTTAGATATCTCACCCTTTCTGCTGATATTTCCCCTACCATGGGAAATGGGCAGGTACTCAAGAATAGCGGTGGCAGTTCGGAATAGCTTTTTGGAGTCCTTATGTTGCTTTATTGCAAGTTAAGAGGGTCTTGCTCTGATACGTAACACTCGGGGGGTGAACGATCGTTTTTTTATAGTTGTTATATTTCAGTTGTTGAATTATAAGTTGATGTCATTGAATACTTGTTAAGTTGCAGTTGTTTTCAGATGAACAAAAGATGTTATGTCATTTGAGTTGAAAAGTATGATTCCGTTATTTAGTTAATAAAAGTTGTTTTATTTTAAAGACTAATTTTGTGGTTATCGGTTCATCCGAGTTAAAGTGTTATGTATCTGATTAACATGCGATAATATGAAGTCGTTTTTAAGTTGAAAGTGTAGCATCTCATTTGTATGTTGAAATTCTGAAACTCTGATTTTATAATTATCCGCCGGGTAGAAATGGGGTGTTTCATGGTAAAAGTGAGTGGGTGGAAGTTGGAAGGTAGGTGAACAAATGGGATTAAAGTATTTAATGTTTTGGAACAAAAAACCAAAAGAGAAAAAAACGTTCAGCTTTTTGCCTTGAAAGCGCTAGTTTTGGCACCTTGACGGGCATCAGGTGGATGACGCCCAGGGCATCAGCTTTGGAGATAAGCAGTTTTCCTGGAATTTTAAACAACCAAACGCTGCCTCAACTGCTTGAAGCCCGTTAGCTAGTTGACAGGTAACCCGTCACGCAACTGAAACTTGGAGATAAGTTGTTTATTATTTTGGAAATGAAATTTGGTAGTGCCTTTAAGGCACTTTCAAGGCACAATGGGTATGTTTTCTTACTAAAACAGTTCATTTACTTCTGATTCTCTCGACATGGTCTACCAATTATTGAAGGGAAATTAAAAAGAATTTAAAAATAACTAGGAACCCGTGGGTTGCCTCCCACGCAATGCTTCATTTATATGTTGGTAGCTCGACTAAGTTTAAACAACCCTTTAAGGGGGACACAACATTAAGGTACAACCTTGATCAAGAACAGTATCAGAAGGCTGGTAATGTTTTAACCTTTGACCATTTACTATAAACTTTCTTGTGGATTCACTCCACACCTCTACAGAACCAGACTCGCTAACTCTTGTTACCTTAAATAGTCCAAACCATTAGGATGGTAATTTCCCAGGGATAATCTTAGCCTAGTGTTAAAAAATAGAACAAGCCCGCCCTCATTAAACTTCCTCCTAGAGATGCGCTTATCATGCCATCGTTTAGTTCTCTCTTTATAGATTAAGGCATTTTCATAAGCAACTAGTCCAACTCCTCAAGCTCATGCAAGTTCAACACCCTTCTGCTCCCAGCAGCTGTATGATCCATACTAAGGGCCTTAATATAATGATAAGCTTTATTTTCTAATTCTATAGGAAAATGGCAAGATTTTCCATATACTAGCTTAAAGGGAGTCATTCCAATAGGAGTTTTATAGGCTGTTCTATAGGCCCATAGTGGGTCGCTCTGCTTAGTCGACCAATCATTCCTTGAGGTGGAAACCATTTTCTCTAGTATCCTTTTAATCTCACGATTTGAGATTTCCACAGACCGCTTGTCTGCGGATGGTAAGTGGTCACTACTCTATGTTAAACTCCATACTTGGATAGGAGGTTTGAGAAACATTTGAAAATGAGTGCGAGCCACCATCGCTGATGACTAATCTAGGAGTTCCAAACATCGGGAATATAACATTTTAAAACTTCTTGGTTATAACTCGTGCATCATTGGTTAGAGAGGCAATGACCTCGATCCACTTAAAAACATAATCTATAATAACAAGTATGTATTTATTCCCATTTGAGGATGAAAACGGTCCCATGAAATCTATACCCCATACATAAAAAATCTCAACTTCCACAATAGGCTTCTGAGGCATCTCATCTCTCCTAGAAATGTTTCCAGTGCGTTGGCACCGATCATATTCAGTGGTAAAGATGTGCATGTCTCTAAATATGATGGTCCAATAAAGGCCAGCCTTAAGGATCTTGGAGGCAGACTTAGAGATGCTAATATGCCCTCCGTAGGGCGATGAGTGACAGTGGGTAATGACATTCTCAATCTTGTCATTAGGCACGCATCGACGAAAGATACAGTAACACCCATTTTCCGTTTAATTATTTAACTAAATTAATTTGTGCATTGGAGTGATTTAGCATGGTTATATAATTTTACATATTGATTTAAATTAAATTTTGCTTTATATGTATGGGGTGTAGTGAGATGGTTAGGAAAAATAGTGTAGTGTGGTGATAATGTGAAAGTGGTAGAAATTAAAATAATAGTGTTTTAATTGTTAAATGGAATAATATGAGTAGTAAATTTTTAGTGAATTTAATTATTTTGTTATTAGAGATAAAATAATAAGAATAGAGAAATTAAATAAAGAAAAGTGTGGCTTTATGATGTAAATTATTTAATTGATTAATTAATAGAGAAAATAGGAGTTAGTATAGAAATAAGGAGAAATAAGGATATTTAGGATAATAAGTTGAGATCTAATGAGGTAATTAGAAGATATTGTGTAGAAAACCCTAGATATATATTCTAAAAGGTGAAGGAGAGTTAGGTTTCATCCAATTCTTAGAGAACTTGAGAAAGAGGCAAGAGGAGAACCCTAGAGCTAGAAGAGGGGAGAAAAACCATTAGAGAAGAGCTTGCTTGCTGGAATTCTAAGGTAAGGGGGAGAATAACTTTCAATAGGGCTTATGCATGAGGGATAGGGTAAAGGAGTCCTTAACTTCTAATAGAGCATTGAGTTTTGATTTAATTATGAAAACTGGTATTGAGTAATGATAATTTATGTTTTGATGTGTTAATATGTTTTCACCATTGCTGGGTTTTGGAGCTTTGGGGGTAAATGTGAAAGTATGAAAATAAATGATTTTGTTGATGTTAATATGTGATAAATTGTAAATTTGTGGTTTGAATCATTGGATAATAGTATGTCAAATTCTGAGATCGGGGGTTTTTACGGAATCGAAATCGGAGGTCTGGAAGGGCTTCTATGGTGGAAAACATAGAAAAATAAATTTTGGGTATTTACCCGAGGATTCTGAGAATTAACGACGAACTGGCCATGGGGAAAACCCCAGTTCTAGGTGATGTCCGTCAACCCTCATGACTTCCGCTATGCCTAACAAAAAATATCATAATTTGAGACCCGTGAATCCGTTTGGCACGCGGTTCAAAGCATTGAAAAGTTGATGCATAATACTATCTCATAGAGACGCCTTAAGAGGTTGAATGTGTATTTAAAGACATGAACATGCTATTTTAGTTAAGGTGTAATGTCAGTGGCTGTGTTTCTAGCTGCTGAGTTGGGTTTTATGTGTTGTGTTGTCGTGGATTCATGTTAGCTGCTGTTGGACTTGTTTTGGGTGACTTAAATTAATTAATTGCAAGATTACATTGGGTTGTTGAGTGTTAATAATTGACTTAGGAAAATTATTTAATTGTTATAATAAAATTGATAATGTTATTTGGTGTTTTTTTTTTTGTGATTAACGAAAGACGATGTTTTGTATGAATAAATTTGGTTGTATATGGTGTATGAATAATTGAGTTGTGTGATGCTTATATGTGATTATACATAATTGTTGTTGTGGTGGTGGTAGTTCGAAGAGGGAACTACTTTGTTGCATGCTATTTATGTTTTCATATTGTTTATGGAACATGGTATGATTAATTATTGTGATCATTATGTTTGCACAATGAGTTGATTAAATTGATGTGCTGTTTGAAATATAATTTTGTTGAGGTGAATTATTAGCATGCTTATGTTGCACAATTGATTGAAAATATGCATTTTGTGATTTTGGTGTGATGTAATCCAAAAAGGGGATTACTTGAGTTGTCAAATGCATTTATGTTAGGATTAGAAGATGGGTCTTAACGAATTGATTTTATGTTTATGGACATGCATCATACGAGTTGTATCAAGAGACATGTCTGCTAGTTCAAAAGAGGGGACTAATGGTTTGTTATAAGCTTAAAAGAGGGGACTTGGAGCTCAGAAGAGGGGGCTCATGGGTTCAGAAGAGGGGACATGGTTCCAGAGAGAACTGTAACGCCCCAGTTTTGTCCGTTTTATTTAATTGAGTCGTTTTGATTATTTTATTATTATATTATTTTATTTCTGACTTTTGTTTGAAAATATGTTATTTTTCATCGTGATTATATTTTATCGCGTTTTGGGAACGTTTGCGAGATATTTGAGTGTAGGGGTATTTTGGTCTTTTGTTTGGGTAGATATTATATTTTTCATATGAATAGAAATAGAAAGAGAGAAAAATAGAAAGGAAAGAAAAAGAGGAAGAAAGAAAAGAAAAGAAGAGAAAGAAGAAAAGAGAGAAAACTTGGAAATCTAGGAACCGATTCAACCGACTTTTCAAACGTGATTTAATCGGGTAAGGGTGCGAAACTCGATTATACTATGCTTGTGTATGATTATGTATGTTTGTGTGGAAGTTTTATTGGTTTTCAATATAGGTCAAAATGTGATAAACGAGTAGAAATCGATGTTTTCGCGGTTGGAAATCGATGTAAATGTTGTAGAATACTTGTTACCATGATTAGATTATGTTCTGATTGTTATGTGTTGGTTTGAAAGTGTTTTGGTGGGGAAAATATGATTTTGGGTTATGTAACAGCGCTGCTGGGTTTTCTGGTTTTCGCAGGTTCGCACTGCGAATCCCCTAGCGAAGGGGAAAGCGAGCATTTGCACTGCAAAGGTGAGGGCGAGCATTCGCCAGAGACTCGCACTGCGAACTTTGTGTTATTTTATGTTGTTTTCTTTCTGCCACTGTTCGCTGGGAGACTCGCACTGCGAAGGGGGAAGCGAAGATTCGCTGGGTGTTCGCACTGCGAACATTGGGAATTTTTAAGCTATTTTCCTTTCTGCCATGGTTCGCTGGGGTATTCGCACTGCGAATGAAGAAGCGAAGGACTCACTAGGAGCTTCGCAATGCGAATGTGATAGTTTTTCCCAATTTGTTTTCTTTAAAACTTTTGATCCGTGAGCCGGTTTGAGGCGCGGTTTGGTGCGTTGGAAAGCTTTTGACATGTTCTTTCTTATATTATTGGTTTTGAGACTAGTGGCCAATTTAATTATGTCAGGAATGGGAATGGTGTCGTTTTGTTAACTTGTACAATTGTAAGTGTGTGTAGTTGATGTGTATTATGCAATATGCTGTAGATATGAATGTTGTATGACTTGTGTGCTGTTGTGTGATGGAAATGCATGTGATAAATGTTGTGATGATGGTTTGTGGCCGTATGGCAAATAAATGCATTGTTTTGGGCTTGAATTGCAAAGCATGATTATTGTTGATTGAGATGGTAGCATATATGTGTGCATTTGAATGTCATGAGTCATTGTATGCCAAGCATCATGATATGCATTCTTGTGATGTCGTGTGCCCTAGTGGGTGTGAGCGACGAATCGATTCCAGAGGGAATCCGCTATAACATCGTGAGCCTTATGCAAAGAGGACTGAAAGCGATGGTTATAGACGATCGTGAGCCTTATACAAAGAGGACCGAAAGCGATCGGATCGTGAGCCTTATACAAAGAGGACCGAAAGCGAACCATAAACGTAGTGAGCCTTATACAAAGAGGATCGAAAGCGACGGGGAACATCGTTTGCCCGACGGGGAGTTACACTAAGTAACAACCGATGATTCCAATAGTTCCTGAGTGAACTAGTGTTGAGAATGATGGATGGATGGTACCGCATGTGCATTGCATAGAGTCGTTGTGTCGGTCTCTGTGCATTTGCATAAATCATGACTGGATTGATTATGTGTGAGAATTGTGAATGTATGCATTATGTGTGGAAAATCAGGAATGGATTGATTGCGTGTGGAATTGTGGATGAAATTGATGAGTTGATATATGTATATATGTTGGTGATATTTGTATTGTGCATGGGTGATATACCTTGGTGATGGTTATATGAAATATGCATTGTGTTGTTTTATGTTTGAATTCTGGTATAAGTTGTGGTGAGAATATTTATATATGTATTTTCGTTTCATTATATAATTATATGCAATTGTATTATGATTGTGTTTCTCACCCTTCTGCTATTTTTAAATGCTCTATGAGGCATTGCAGATTAGATGCTGGAGGTCTTTTTGTAAAGCTTAGGTCTTCATTCTTTTGTCGGTCGGCTCTGATATGTAGCACCGGGTAGTTGGGGAGATCGAGTGTGATTATTTGTATTATGTATACATGTATCTTTTGGATTGTACATGTATGATGTGGTATATGACAGACAAACTTTTACGATATATATATATATATGAGATTCAGTTACAGATTTTTCCGCTTTTATTCTGTATCTGAATTGTGGGTGTTATGAACTAGGTTCCTTTATTATGTGCTACCTGAATTGTTGCATATCTATATGAGCAGGTTGTTGCATGTTTGTTTCAATTGATGTGACCCCTCGGTCTATGCCGTGAATGTTTTAAATATACTCTGATGAAATTTTGAATTTTAATTATCGCTTTATTTATTGGGGGTATCAGATTGGGGGTGTTACATTAAGTGGTATCAGAGCCAGTCCGTGTCAGTTTGTGTCAGTCCTTGTTGGTCTTTGTGGTTCGATGAGCTGTTTGTTTAACCATAGTTGCTGTTATTAGAAATGAACAGAATATGGCTGGTAGGAATGATGCTGCTTTAGCTGCTATGATGCAAGCTATGGCTCGGGCTGTGCAGGGTGCACCTAATGCTGCTGGTAATGATGAGTTCAGGAAGAACAAACCGCCTATCTTCAAAGGAAGGTATGATCCTGATGGTGCACAGATTTGGCTTAAGGAGATTGAAAGGATCTTCCGAGTGATGGATTGTGCTGAGGATCAAAAGGTGAGACTGGGTACTCACATGTTGCTGGAAGAAGCTGATGATTGTTGGGTTAGTACACGTCATATTTTGGAAGCTGCAGAGGAGGAGATCACTTGGGCTGTGTTTAGAATTGAGTTTCTGAGGAAGTATTTTCCTGAAGATGTAAGAGGAAAGAAGGAAATTGAGTTCTTGGAGTTGAAACAAGGTAGTATGTCTGTTGTTGATTATACTGCTAAGTTTGTGGAGCTTGTGCAGTTTTACCCACATTATGCGGAAGCGACTGCGGAATTTTCTAAGTATGTGAAGTTTGAGAACGGGTTACCTCCTGAGATAAAGCAGGCAATTGGTTATCAGAGGATAAGGAGGTTTTCTGATTTGGTGGATTGTTGTAGGATTTATGAGGAGGATAGTAAAGCTCGTTCTACTCACTATAAGAGTGTGAACGAGAGGAAAGGGAAACAACCATTTCGTAGTGGTCCGTATGTGACACTGGCAGATAAGGGTAAGCAAAGGGGTAATTTTGAGAAAAGGCCAAGTGGGGGAGGAATGACTAGTCCTCTGAGATGTTATAGGTGTGGTGACCTAGGACATCGTCAGTTTGAATGTAGGAAGGATTTAAGGAAGTGTTCTAATTGCGGAGGTTTAGCACATGTCGCAACTGATTGTGCAAGGAAGAATGTGGTGACGTGTTTCAACTGCGGTGAACCTGGTCATATTAGCACGAAGTGTCCGAAACTGAAGAAAACTCCAACTGGTGGTAAAGTTTTTGCCTTGGCGGGAACTCATACTACAAGTGCAGACAGTCTGATCAGAGGTACTTGTTTTATTAATAGTACGCCTTTAGTTGCTATTATTGATACTGGAGCGACTCATTCGTTTATTTCATCTGAGTGCGCGAAGCGTTTGAATCTTGTGTTGTCTTCGATGGATGGAGAGATGGTTATTGATACTCCAACAATGGGGTCAGTAACTACTTTGGTTTGTTTAAGTTTTCCTTTGACCATTTATGGTAAAGATTTTGAGATGGATTTGGTGTGTTTTCCGTTGGAGGGTTTAGATGTGGTTCTGGGTATGAATTGGTTACAGTTTAATCGGGTTCATATTGATTGTTATCATAAGCTAGTAAGGTTTACTTCTCTTGAGGAAGACGAAGACTCGAGTTTCTTATCTACCAAAGAGTTGAAGAAACTTTTTGCGGAGGAAGCTCAGTTGTTTGGGTTGTTTGCATCGTTGAATGTGGATAGTCAAGTTTCACTTGATGTGTTTCCTGTTGTGTGTGATTTTCCGGAAGTGTTTCCTGAGGATATTTCAGATGTGCCGCCAGAGAGAGAGGTGGAGTTTTCTATAGATCTAGTTCTTGGTACTAGACCTGTGTCGATGGCACCATATCGAATGTCAGCATCTGAGTTGGTAGAGTTAAAGAAGCAGTTGAATGAATTGTTGGAAAAGAGGTTTGTGAGGCCAAGTGTGTCGCCTTGGGGTGCTCCAGTTTTATTGGTGAAAAAGAAAGATGGAAGTATGCAATTGTGTATTGATTATCGCCAGTTAAATAAGGTGACGATTAAGAATAAGTATCCTCTTCCGAGAATTGACGATCTGATAGATCAGTTGGTAGGTGCGTGTGTGTTTAGTAAGATTGACTTGAGGTAGGGGTATCATCAGATAAGGGTGAAAGAGGAAGATATTCAGAAGACGGCTTTTAGGACACGTTACGGTCATTACGAATATTCTGTGATGCCGTTCGGGGTTTCTAATGCGCCAGGTGTGTTTATGGAGTACATGAATCGTATTTTCCACGAGCATTTGGATCGTTTTGTTGTTATGTTTATTGATGATATCTTGGTTTATTCTAAGTCCCGGGAGGAACATGTGGAGCATTTGCGCATTGTGTTGCAGGTGTTGAAGGAAATGAGACTTTTTGCCAAGTTGTCCAAGTGTGAATTCTGGTTGTCGGAAGTGAGTTTTCTTGGTCATGTGATTTCAGGTAACGGTATCGCTGTGGATCCATCTAAAGTAGAAGCAGTTCTACAATGGGAGGCTCCGAGATCTGTTACTGAAATTAGAAACTTTTTGGGTTTAGCCGGATATTATCGAAGGTTCATTGAAGGTTTTTCTAAGTTAGCACTTCCATTGACCCAGTTGACTTGTAAAGGGCAAGCGTTCATTTGGAATATTCGGTGTGAGAAAAGTTTTAGTGAGCTGAAGAGAAGATTGACGACAGCTCCGATTCTGATTTTGCCGAATCCTACTGAACCGTTTGTGGTGTATTGTGATGTGTCTTTGATTGGTCTAGGTGGAGTGTTGATGCAAGAAGGTAAGGTGGTGGCTTACGCTTCGAGGCAATTGAGGGTGCATGAGAAAAATTATCCTACTCATGATCTTGAGTTAGCGGCTGTGGTTTTTGTGTTGAAGATTTGGAGGCATTATCTCTATGGTGCAAGGTTTGAAGTCTTTAGTGATCATAAAAGTTTGAAATATTTGTTTGATCAGAAAGAGTTGAATATGAGGCAACGTAGATGGTTGGAATTTTTGAAGGACTACGACTTTGGCTTGAATTACCATCCTGGTAAAGCTAATGTAGTAGCCGACGCGGTAAGTCAGAAATCGTTGCATATGTCTGCTTTGATGGTTAAGGAGTGGGAACTTTTGGAATCGTTCAGGGATTTGAGTTTGGTGTGCGAATTGACGTCTGACAGTGTGAGGCTTGGTATGTTGAAGGTTACTAATGATTTTCTGTTGACGGTTAGCGAGAAACAGAAATTGGATGTGAAATTTGTGGATTTGATGACGGTTGGGGAATAAAGTGGAAATGAGGACTTTAAAGTTGATGATCAGGGTGTTTTGAGGTTTCATGGTAGAATTTGTATTCCTGATGATGCGGAGTTGAAAAGGATGATTTTGGAGGAAGGACACCGGAGTAATTTGAGTATACATCCGGGAGCTAATAAGATGTACCAAGATTTGAAGAAGATTTTATGGTGGTCTGGATTGAAGCGAGATATGGCTCAGTTTGTATATGCGTGTTTGACGTGTCAGAAGTCGAAAGTAGAACATCTGAAGCCTAGTGGTTTGTTGCAACAGTTGGATATTCCTGAGTGGAAATGGGATAGGATTTCTATGGATTTTGTGACAGGGTTGCCGAATACACTGAGGGGACATAATGCGATTTGGGTGGTTGTGGATAGGCTGACTAAATCGGCGCATTTCATTCCGATTGACATCAGTTTTTCTTTGGAGAGGTTGGCATAGATTTATATCAGTGTGATTGTGAAATTGCATGACAAAAATTTCTAAGTGGGGGAGAGTTGTAGCGCCCCAGTTTTGTCCGTTTTATTTAATTGAGTCGTTTTGATTATTTTATTATTATATTATTTTATTTCTTACTTTTGTTTGAAAATATGTTATTTTTCATCGTGATTATATTTTATCGCGTTTTGGGAACGTTTGCGAGATATTTGAGTGTAGGGGTATTTTGGTCTTTTGTTTGGGTAGATATTATATTTTTCATATGAATAGAAATAGAAAGAGAGAAAAATAGCAAGGAAAGAAAAAGAGAAGAAGAAAAAGAGGAAGAAAGAAAAGAAGAGAAAAGAAAGAAGAAAAGAGAGAAAACTTGGAAATCTAGGAACCGATTCAACCGACTTTTCAAACGTGATTTAATCGGGTAAGGGTGCGAAACTCGATTATACTATGCTTGTGTATGATTATGTATGTTTGTGTGGAAGTTTTATTGGTTTTCAATATAGGTCAAAATGTGATAAACGAGTAGAAATCGATGTTTTCGCGGTTGGAAATCGATGTAAATGTTGTAGAATACTTGTTACCATGATTAGATTATGTTCTGATTGTTATGTGTTGGTTTGAAAGTGTTTTGGTGGGGAAAATATGATTTTGGGTTATGTAACAGCGCTGCTGGGTTTTCTGGTTTTCGCAGGTTCGCACTGCGAATCCCCTAGCGAAGGGGAAAGCGAGCATTCGCACTGTGAAGGTGAGGGCGAGCATTTGCCAGAGACTCGCACTGCGAACTTTGTGTTATTTTGTGTTGTTTTCTTTTTGCCACTGTTCGCTGGGAGACTCGCACTGCGAAGGGGGAAGCGAAGATTAGCTGGGTGTTCGCACTGCGAACGTTGGGAATTTTTAAGCTATTTTCCTTTCTGCCATGGTTCGCTGGGGCATTCGCACTGCGAATGAAGAAGCGAAGGACTCGCTAGGAGCTTTGCAATGCGAATGTGACCGTTTTTCCCGATTTGTTTTCTTTATAACTTTTGATCCGTGAGCCGGTTTGAGGCGCGGTTTGGTGCGTTGGAAAGCTTTTGACATGTTCTTTCTTATATTATTGGTTTTGAGACTAGTGGCCGATTTAATTATGTCGGGAATGGGAATGGTGTCGTTTTGTTAACTTGTACCATTGTAAGTGTGTGTAGTTGATGTGTATTATGCAATATGCTGTTGATATGAATGTTGTATGACTTGTATGCTGTTGTGTGATGAAAATGCATGTGATAAATGTTGTGATGATGGTTTGTGGCCGTATGGCAAATAAATGCATTGTTTTGGGCTTGAATTACAAAACATGATTATTGTTGATTGAGATGGTTGCATATATGTGTGCATTTGAATGTCATGAGTCATTGTATGCCAAGCATCATGATATGCATTCTTGTGATGTCGTGTGCCCTAGTGGGTGTGAGCGACGAATCGATTCCAGAGGGAATCCACTATAACATCGTGAGCCTTATGCAAAGAGGAATGAAAGTGATGATTATAGACGATCGTGAGCCTTATACAAAGAGGACCGAAAGCGATCGGATCGTGAGCCTTATACAAAGAGGACCGAAAGCGATCCATAAACGTCGTGAGCCTTATACAAAGAGGACCGAAAGCGACGGGGAACATCATTTTCCCGACGGGGGTTACACTAAGTAACAAGCGATGATTCCAATAGTTCCTGAGTGAACTAGTGTTGAGAATGATGGATGGATGGTACCGCATGTGCATTGCATAGAGTCATTGTGTCGGTCTCTGTGCATTTGCATAAATCATGAATGGATTGATTATGTGTGAGAATTGTGAATGTATGCATTATGTGTGGAAAATCAGGAATGGATTGACTGTGTGTGGAATTGTGGATGAAATTGATGAGTTGATATATGTATATATATTGGTGATATTTGTATTATGCATGGGTGATATACATTGGTGATGGTTATATGAAATATGCATTGTGTTGTTTTATGTTTGAATTCTGGTATAAGTTGTGGTGAGAATATTTATATATGTATTTTCGTGTCATTATATAATTGTATGCAATTGTATTATGATTGTGTTTCTCACTCTTCTGCTGTTTTTAAATGCTCTATGAGGCATTGCAGATTAGATGCTGGAGGTATTTTTGTGAAGCTTAGGTCTTCATTCTTTTGTCGGTCGGCTCTGATATGTAGCACCGGGTAGTCGGGGAGATCGAGTGTGATTATTTGTATTATGTATATATGTATCTTTTGGATTGTACATGTATGATGTGGTATATGACAGACAAACTTTTATGATATATATATATATATATATATATATATATATATATATATATATATATATATATATATATATATATATATATATATATATATATATATGAGATTCAGTTACAGATTTTTCCGCTTTTATTCTGTATCTGAATTGTGGATTTTAGGAACTAGGTTCCTTTGTTATGTGCTACCTGAATTGTTGCATATCTATATGAGCAGGTTGTTGCATGTTTGTTTCAATTGATGTGACCCCTCGGTCTATGTCGTGAATGTTTTAAATATACTCTTATGAAATTTTGAATTTTAATTATCGCTTTATTTATTGGGGGTATCAGATTGGGGGTGTTACAAGAACCAAATATTAAGTTGGTACCACATGCATATGCATAGAGTTGCATAGTTGAGTTGCATTGCATAATGAGTTATATGCATAATTGTTGAATGGTAATTGATTGATGAATTAGTGTGTGAGATTGTGATGAGATATACTATGAATGATATTGTGTAAAATATGTTGTGTTATTATCCTACCTTACATTATATGCCTTTTATTTTTGTTTGTGATTTCTCACCCCTTTGTTGTTCTTATGGTATATGCTTCTCTTTGGGGTATAGATAAATAGGTAACTGAGTAGCTGCTTAGAGTGGAAGGATGGCTAGAGGCTATTTCTTCTTCTTTTCCTTTCTTTGTTTTAGTTTACGTGCTCTGATATGTAACATTGGGGAAATGTTTGTGATTTATCTTAATCTCATGGTTGGATTTTTGAGGATTTGAAGAGATTGCAATTATGATTTCGTTTATGTTATAAGTCTTTGAAATTAAATGATTTAGTTAATGCATGCTTTATTATGAGAAATTCCGCTGCGATGATACCCTAAGTGAAAGTGAGCATGCAATAACACCCTAAGAGAAGATGTTGATTATTGTTAATATCTACTAAAATGTTATAGAGCATATATGTTTTAAAAAGAGAACGTGTGACATTCTATTTGATTGTGTGAATACTCTGACTTTATTTTATAATTATGTGTGGGGAAAATATGGTGTTACATAGTTGGTATCATAGAAGTTCAGTCCATTCGGCCAGGTTTTTGTAATGTTGTTTGTTCCCTAATACGCGACATGCGTGTGAAACACCATCGGTGCTCATTTATATTTCTAACCGCTTGCATGTAGGAGCGGGATTGAAACAAGTGGGGGAGAAGCTTCTGCTTCTCTGAGAGGTTTCAGGTGTGGAGAGTTGGTTCGTTGTATCCAACTCTGTTTGCTAAAGTTAATTTTTTAGGGCAAAAATTCTTTAAGTGGGGAGAGTTATAACACCCTAATATTTTCGTTTAATTATTTAATTAAAATAATTTTAATATTGGAGTGATTTAGCACGGTTATATGCGTTTACATATTGATTTAAATTGAATATTTACTTTATGTGTGTGGGGTATAATGAGATGGTCGGGAAAAATAGAGTATTATGGTAATAGTGTGGAAGTGGTAGAATAATTAAAAAATGGAATAATATGACTAGTAGTATTTTAAGTGAATTTACACTAAAAAAAAAAAGAGTTTTGCGACACATAGATCGCGACGGTTGCTCCCTAACTGCCCTTATCCTCCACTCCGGACGGTTCCCATGACCATGACGCTTTTGGGCAACCGTCTTTTTCAAAAAAATAAAATAAAAAAGTCACGATGGTTGATTCCCAAACCGCCGTAAACCCTCTTCTACGGCAGCTAGGAACCAGCCGCCACCCTAAGCCATTCAAATGATCTACACGCATATCAAAAGGTCGCGACAAAGAGTTCACCCGCCACCCCCAAATTCATCTCCGCGCTAACAATTTTCACTTTTTAGGTTCTTGTTTCTATTCTTTTTCATACGCGCTCTATGTTCCAGAAAAGGGAAAGCACATCTCTTTCAGTCGCTCACGCCGCCGACAAATAAGCTGCTCACGCCGCCTTCAAAACAACCCTAAGTTCTTAACATGTTTGTTTTCTAAAAACCTAAATTCCTTATGCAAATATGTGGGTTTTCATATTCATAGGTGTTTTCATTTCGTCTTTCATTCAAGTGGTTTAAGGTCTTTAACTCTAAAACGTTTCTAATTGACCATTATTTGGTCAAGATGTTATGAATTGTGGTTTTAGCCTCCTTAATATAACATGCTAATAGTCAATCCTCCGCCAAGAGCAATAGTGGGTTTGACAAAGGTCATTGTGAAGATAAAATTTGATCACAATCAATGCCAATAAACACATTTTGGTGTGCTGGTCATGTTCAGCAGAAAAAACGGTTGGTTTGGTGTTCGTGGTGATCTGAACATATACCTGCTTTGAACTACTGCCTAATTTAGGATCCCCTGTTAATTATCACACTCCCTCAATTCTTAAAAAAGTTTTTTAATTTATTTTTTATTTGATTAGATACAAATCAGTGTACTTTTCTGGTTGAGATTGCTTTTCTGGCATAATGTTGGTTGTATTTCTTTCAATAAGTTGCATCTGGTTTGTGAATAAAGTTTACAAAAGATTTTCAGAACTCAAAAGTTGTTTCATCAAATAAAATAGTAGAAACATCATTTCCTTATCCATATGTGAGTGAAATGCTTTATATAACTGATTGAGTTCATTTGGTCAATTTTAAATTTTATTAGTGATAGGTCACCTAAGTGATATTTTATCAGGACTAGGAAATATTAAGGGAGGTAGGAGAAGATATTATTATGTTGTAAGCTTGGAAAAGGGATTTTGTTTGTAATAGTGTTTCGAATAGTCAACATTACGTAACTGGTTTGAAAAGTACATAAAATTAGTATTGTGCATGCCAAGTGTTTGATAAATTGCTTATATGGGAAGTGCTTGAAATTGAAATTTCTACTCCAGTGTTTGATAAATTGCATTGTTGTTTGTGTTTTTCAGACGTTAAAAGCGATTTCAATTGTTGCGGCTGCTAGATTCCAATTGTTGCGACAACTCATTCATCTTCGTTTTGCTTCGTGAGAAGCGATTTCAATTGTTGCGACTGCTAGATTACCAATTGTCCAAAACTATCATTATCTACGCCTGCCGATATTTCCAACCTGATAAAAATCAACCGTTGAAGGCATCGGTTTGACACAAAATAGATTCATTTTTTTGTTGCATTCAATGTTATTTTTAACGTTAAGATTATTCATAATATTGTTTACAGTCAATGAAGACGGGAGGCACCATTTTTCGTTGGTCAATACTTGTTCACAGGAAGTGAAACTACTTTTGTTTGGCTAGAGGTATGGTAAATGGTGTTGAAAGATAACTTTTTTTGCCAATAGGTCCCTTTCTATTATGTTATGTATTCTTAAGTATTTTTTTAATATGCATCAACCATTTGCTGATAACTATATTGGGATTTGGTGTAATTGATGTTAAATTTTTCTAAATTAATCCTTGCAAATCTATAGTAGATGCCTAGTCACCTAGACTGGCATTAATAGGAATAGTTGAAATGAAGTCCTACATGCATGACGAGTTATACTTGAAACTATATAGGTAGCGGAAGTTATAGGGCAAGATGTTGTTTGTACTATAAAAAATTCAGCAACATTAGTTGGGGCATTGTTTACCTTGCATGCATCTCAAATTCATATTGATTTGCCTACCCTCACTGAGAAAGACAAGGAGGTAATTTCTACTTTTCACTTTCATCTTTTAGTGATTTACCTACTGTCAAATATGCAGAGCTTGCTTGTGCCTAGATTATAGGTTTCTTTAAAGTTCTGAGGTATCATTTTTTTCCGTTACAGGATTTTCATTTTAACATGGTCAGGATTTTCATCACGATTTTTTTTATTGGTTCAAAAGCTAGTTTAAATGAAGATGTGAAGAATAATTTTTTTTTTCTTGGTTTGATGAGAGAATTTATCTGTCTGTCTTGTAGTTGTAGAGATATCAGTCTAATTTTTACACCCTTTTCTTTTTGGTGATAAGCTTGCATTTGTGCTCCTTATGTTGATCTATGAATATTGTATTATGGGATATTGTACTCTTGGATTTGGTTGTTAAGAACCATAGTTAAATATCAATAACTTTTGGAGTGTGTAGTCATATTAATTTTTCTATTTATGGACTTCATATAAAAGGAGTTTAAGGTATTTTATTTTTCCAAACTAGTAATAGTCACTAATTAATATGAATATTAATAAATCCTCATTAAAATTTTATCTTATCATGTATCTACCGTTATGTGTGTGATTATTGATGTACTAAATCAGCATAAGTTGGTTTTAGAACATGTCAATTATTGGTTACTAACTAATGTACAAGGTTTGTAAAAATGGAGTGGAGACTGCTGTAAAGAATAACTCTCACAAATTTCAGAGTTTTATGTAATTGTATACTCTTTGAACAACTCATATAATGTAACACCCCAATTCCCATCGCGAATAAATAATACATAAATAAAATCAGAGTAACTAAAAATTTATTTTTCCGACAGAAACAAGGATGTCACATTTAAATAAACAAAACATCATCCCTGCTCATAAATTTGATACGTAGCATAAAATAGATTACCCTCAATTGGGAAACTTTTCCATATAAAGGCGGGTCAATTATGGAATAAAGCGGAAAGATCCATAACCGACTTGTTTTACAAATAAATGGTTTTATAACATCAAAATATAAATACAAAGGTAATACCAAATATATTCAATAATTATATACATATATAACATAATCGTTCCCCGACTCCCGCTACGTATCAGAGCAGACACCAAGACCGACAACAGAACGGAGGACTAATCTTCACAAAAAGACCTCCAGCAACTCTAATCTGCAATGCCTCATAGAGCATTATAAAACAGCAGAAGGGTGAGAAATAACAACTAAAATCAAGATTGCATAATAATATGCAAATACATTACAACTCACACGCATAGCTATTCTCACCACAAACACCACATACTAATACATATAACTATTAATCCAACAACATAGCATATATCAAGTATCCAATATACTCACATATTTGAACATAAGGCATACCAAATCATAACATTTAGAAACACATCACACATCACATAGCATATGTCTACGCCTAATACATATTATCCACAACCAATGCATTTATCACATATGCACATCAAATTACCAATGCTATCACAATCTCAACACATAACAATTCAATGCACAATTTCTATACATAATCAATCAAATCATGATTTTCCACACATAATGCATCCATGATTTATGCAAATGCACAGAGACCGACACAATGACTCTATGCAAATGCCATGCGATACCGACTTCCAATGTTTCTCATCACTAGTTCACTCAGGAACTCTGCTGGAACCATCGCTCGTTACATCACTGTAACTCCCCGTCGGGCATACGATGTTCCCCGTCGCTCACACCCCACACGGGCACACGACGTTTATAAATCGCTTTCGGTCCTCTTATTTTTAAGGCTATTCATACCTCTTATTTTTAAGGCTCACGATCCGATCGCTCACACCCCACAAGGGCACACGATCGTCTATAACCATCGCTTTCGGTCCTCTTATTTTTAAGGGTCACGATGTTATAGCAGATTCCCTCTGGAATCAATCCGTCACTCAGGACGTCACAACAATGCATATCATGATGCTTGGCATACAATGACTCATGACATTTAAAATGCACACATATACACATCCACAATCATGCATATATCATCAAATCCCACACATTGCATTTTCCTGCCCTCAGGCCACAAATCATCATCACAACAAATATCACGTGCATTTTCATTTCACAACAGCACACAAGTCATACAATATCCATATAAACAACACATTGCATATACACATCAAGTTCACACAATGACAACGACAAAAGTCGACAAAACAACACCATTCAAATATCATACATCCATCACCAATGCGTATCAATCATGCACAACATTTCATCACATATACTCACGCCATATAACAGTCCACCAGCTATACGTTACATATCAAAAGCATAGAGCATGATAACACATCATTCACACACCAATACGACGGTAAGAATCCGATAAACCAACACTTTTTCAAAACCACAACAAATATAATTCATCTACTGACCTCCAACCCATTTTTAATAGAAAGAATATTTCATTAGCTCTCAAACGCTTCGAACGGGGACCAAAACGGACTTACGGTTCAAAAGTTATGAAGGAAACAAAATCGAAAATTCTGCCACGTTCGCAATGCGAACGGCTAGCGAACGTTCATTGATTCCTTCGCTGTGGCTCGCAGTGCGAACCTGCGAAACTCAGAATTTCCAACAGCGATAACTTAGGTCATTTGGGGTAAAAAACCCTCATTTCTTCCACCCAAACACTTCCAAAACATACTATAACAACCAAAACATGATCCAAACCTAACGACAAGTATTCTACTCAGTTTTTATCGAATTTCATCCGCGAAAACATCGATTTCTATCAATCGCTCCTAATTCCAATCGATACGAAAAGTCACCAAACAATCAAAACAATTACAACAAACAACACATATACATACACAAGCAAGATATAATTGAAACTTCTCACCCTTACCCGATTAATCGCGCTCGAAACGGAGTTATGTTCGATTTTCCTCTTTTCCTCTTTTTCTCCTCTTCTTTATTTCCTTCTCTTTTCTTTCTCTTCTTTTTCTTTTCTTCCTATTTCTCTCTACTTTCTATTTATATAAAATATCTAAACTCCTAAAAGACCATTTTACCCCTCAACTCAAATATCTCGCAAACGCTCTCAAAATGCGATAAAACATAAACAACGATGAAAAATAATATATATCCAAATAAAAGTAAAAAATAAAATAATATAATAATAATAAAATAATCAAAACGACTCAATTAAATAAAACGGACAAAACTGGGGCGTTACAATTCTCTCCCACTTAGAAATTTTCGTCCTCGAAAATATACTGAGACGAACAACTCCGGACACGACTCTCGCCACCGACCAACAAACTAACATGCCCACAAGAGGCACCACGAATAACACAAACTGACAAACCACCTCGCTAACAGCAACCACAACAACGACACAACAACGACGGTAAGATGCAAAGCCCATACAATGCACTTGACGACCAACTCACGACTCAAGGAATACCCAAGTTACGAACACACACAGGTTCACTCTCGAACCGAAACACAACAAGAACACAAAGTTCCACGACCCAACATCGTTTCAACAACCTCAACATAACCATGATACCAACGTCCTTATCACACAACATTATTTCAACAATGCTATGATTCCCCAATCTAACATATCACCAAAACCTCCATCTACATAGGAGCCCATGAATAATATTTGAACCTTTTGCCTAACACTTCCATACTGAAACGTCCAATAGTCTTACCAATCCTACATATTCCTAATGTTCAACTTATGAATTCTTACAAGTCACACACCCAAATACAAAATGTGCCACAACACACTTCCGCTGCACACTCTGATTACTCGTAACCATCAAAACTACCAGTCTCACGTCCAAAGTCTAACTCTTTCTCATATTCACCAAAAATCACTGTTCACTTTTTATATACCCAACCTCACACTCTCCTGTGTTATCTCACACCAGACACAAGTCTCTGAACTGCTCAAACAATTTTAATTCTCTGACCATCAAAGCAAACTTACATAAAAACTTTCGGCTTAACTCGTCAGACACAACCCTTAGCTTTACCAACAGGCTAATTCCAACTACAGTCATAACTCATTATAAATTCTAACCATCCTTGTTGTCTCATACTCTATTCCTTCAGACCCACCAAGTACTCTAAACTCTTCCGATTATCAAACACTTCGAACCTTAGAACCATAAAGATAATACCTCCAAATTTCCAACACCATACAACCGCAACCAATTCCAAATCCTGAATAGTATAAATCCTTTAATGAATCCTCAATTGTCATAAAGCATAAGCCACGACTTTACTCTCTTGCATTAGCACACTAGCTACACTTATCATAGACGCATCACAATACCTCACAACCGGTTCATCAGGATCACACAGACTCAAAACTGGAGCCGTAGACAACTTCTACTTCAGCTCACCAAAACTCACTCACAACGAACATCCAAAACAAACGACTCACCCTTTGCAAGTCAACTGAGATACCAGAAGTACGAACTCAACAAGGTCTTCCATAACCTGCAATAACAACCAACTGAGTCCAAAAGTTTCTAATCTCCTCAACCAACTTCAGAGCCTCTCATTGTAGAACTACATCTACTTCCGATGAATCCATAACAATACTCTCATCCGAAATAACATATCCAAGAAAACTAACCCTTCTCAACCAAAATTTTCACTCGAATAACTTAGCATAAAACTTCGTCTTTTTCCAACACTTGTAATTTAAATCTCAAACACTTTACTTGTTCTTCCTCTGAGTTTATAACAAATCCGAATATCCCCAATCAAAACCACTACGATCTTATCCAAATAAATATGGAAGATATGATTCATATACTCCACAAACATTCCAGATGCATCACTTGAAGCTTTTAACGTGTTAACAGTTTCGTTTTACGTAATTCACGTAATTCCGATTAATCCCAATACTCAACCAAAAATCCATTCCATAAATAATATTCCTATTTTCCAAAACATATAACCCTTTCATAGCTCCACAACGATACAAAGAACGTTTAAATCGGATAAACGAAGCCAAAGTTATGAAAGAAATAATTTGGAAAGATCTATCATGTTCGCAATGCGAACAACCCAGCGAATCCTTCGCTTCTCCATTCGCAGTGCGAATGTCCCAGCGAACCAAGTCAGAAAGGAAAATAGCCTAAAAATTACCCAACGTTCGCAGTGTGAACCATCCAGCGAATGCTCGCTAACACCTTCGCATTGCGAGTCTCCCAGCGAACAGAGGCAGAAAGAAAACCACTTAAAATAACACAAAGTTCGCAGTGCGAACCTCACGCGAACCTTCGCGTCCCCCTTCGCAGTGCGAAGCTCTCGCGAGCCTTCGCTGTGACCTTCGCCATGCGAACACCTGGCGAATCCAATCAAAACTGAAATAGGGCAAGGTTTGCTCATTCTCAATCGTTACCATAATCAACTGCCAGTAATCCATACACAATTTATTCTCTTGGTCGTCCCATTCCACAAATTCCAACATGTAGCAACAACCAACCAAAAAGAACTCTCAAATATTACATCCACACCTAAGGGTTTTCTCAAGATTTCCATTAATGCCCTATAACTTTAAAAACTCCAAAACTCACCAAACCTCTAAGTTTACTTTCCGTAGTCTCAATACCGTTATACACATCATGCTTGTTATTTCATTCAAACATCATTCCTTTTTGTTACTAACAATACTGGAGCTCTCTAAGACAACACCTTAACGTTCCATCCCAAAAACACATATGAAAACCATGCCCAACTGACAGCCCATCACTGTGACTTCCTGACCATTTCCAGAACACTATTATCACAAACATGACCAACATCTGCGTCTCACTTCCTAGAAGTTCTTCTACTTACTGAGCAGATCCAAACCTCAAATCCTCGCCTTCGTCCAATTTGAGTTCACACTCTACTTTCTGAGAACAACCATTAACGATACCCAATCATTCTCTCTCAATAACTTCCCAACTGGACCAACATATCAAAACCTCTAATCCATCTCACCTGCCGATATAAGAATCTTCGTCGACTCATCAAAATAATCCGTAATCATTTTCTTAATTCCAAACAAATCATTGCACACACTATCGAAGCTGGAAAGACACGTCTATTCCATCCAACATAATTCCTGTCTGCTATCAACAAGAGATTAAGGGTGATCAGTTCCTCAATTTGTCAATAGACAGCCGACAATCATGATGGGGCATAAACCGTCTTTACCAAACTTATAATAGCATTTCTTGCATCTTGTGCACAAAACCACCTAAGGCACAATTCCTCAGTTGACATAAACCTTACCTCCGCATTCCCTCCGGAACCGGGAACAACACTGTCCAAACAACACTTACCATCTTGCAATTCACAACACACTGAGCCAACGCTCCACCTGAAGCAACTTGGAGAAGTACCAACTTCTCCCCCACTTATCTCATTCTAACTCCTGCAGACAACGGAATAGAAAAACCAGAAAGTACTGACAGTGTTTCACACACCTATCACGTACTAAGGGACAACCAACAACGACAATATTCAATTGTCACACAACTGACTCAACAACTTGGTCGGACGGACCGACCGGCTCGGATACCACTAATGTAACACCCCAATTCCCATCGCGAATAAATAATACATAAATAAAATCAGAGTAACTAAAAATTTATTTTTCCGACAAAAACAAGGATGTCACATTTAAATAAACAAAACATCATCCCTGCTCATAAATTTGATACGTAGCATAAAATAGATTACCCTCAATTGGGAAACTTTTCCATATAAAGGCGGGTCAATTATGGAATAAAGCGGAAAGATCCATAACCGACTTGTTTTACAAATAAATGGTTCTATAACATCAAAATATAAATACAAAGGTAATACCAAATATATTCAACAATTATATACATATATAACATAATCGTTCCCCGAGTCCCGCTACGCATCAGAGCAGACACCAAGACCGACAACAGAACGGAGGACTAATCTTCACAAAAAGACCTCCAGCAACTCTAATCTGCAATGCCTCATAGAGCATTATAAAACAGCAGAAGGGTGAGAAATAACAACTAAAATCAAGATTGCATAATAATATGCAAATACATAACAATTCACATGCATAGCTATTCTCACCACAAACACCACATACTAATACATACACCCTCCGTCTCATATTATAAGCAAAAGTTAATTTTTAGATACATTGAATAATTAATGTATCTGATCTATATATAAACCAGATACATTAATTATTCAATGTATCTAAAAAGTAACTTTTGCTTATAATATGAGACGGAGT
Organism: Lathyrus tuberosus; assembly: GCA_022829125.1. Taxonomy (NCBI): domain Eukaryota; kingdom Viridiplantae; phylum Streptophyta; class Magnoliopsida; order Fabales; family Fabaceae; genus Lathyrus; species Lathyrus tuberosus. Next base: position 15,620,712 of record JALAZF010000097.1, read on the forward strand.
AGTATAACTATTAATCCAACAACATAGCATATATCAAGTATCCAATATACTCACATATTTGCATATAAGGCATACCAAATTATAACATTTAGAAACACATCACACATCACATAGCATATGTCTACGCCAAATACATATTATCCACAACCAATGCATTTATCACATATGCACATCAAATTACCAATGCTATCACAATCTCAACACATAACAATTCGATGCACAATTTCTATACATAATCAATCAAATCATGATTTTCCACACATAATGCATCCATGATTTATGCAAATGCACAGAGACCGACACAACGACTCTATGCAAATGCCATGCGGTACCGACTTCCAATGTTTCTCATCACTAGTTCACTCAGGAACTCTGCTGGAACCATCGCTCGTTACATCACTGTAACTCCCCGTCGGGCATATGATGTTCCCCGTCTCTCACACTCCACACGGGCACACGACGTTTATGGATCGCTTTTGGTCCTCTTATTTTTAAGGCTATTCACACCTCTTACTTTTAAGGCTCACGATCCGATCGCTCACACCCCACAAGGGCACACGATCGTCTATAACCATCGCTTTCGGTCCTCTTATTTTTAAGGCTATTCATACCTCTTATTTTTAAGGCTCACGATGTTATAGCAGATTCCCTCTGGAATCAATCTGTCACTCAGGACGTCACAACAATGCATATCATGATGCTTGGCATACAATGACTCATGACATTTAAAATGCACACATATACACATTCACAATCATGCATATATCATCAAATCCCACACATTGCATTTTCCTGCCCTCAGGCCACAAATCATCATCACAACAAATATCACGTGCATTTTCATTTCACAATAGCACACAAGTCATACAATATCCATATCAACAACACATTGCATATACACATCAAGTTCACACAATGACAACGACAAAAGTCGACAAAACAACACCATTCAAATATCATACATCCATCACCAATGCGTATCAATCATGCACAATATTTCATCACATATACTCACGCCATATAACAGCCCACCAGCTATACGTTACATATCAAAAGCATAGAGCATGATAACACATAATTTGCACACCAATACGACGGTAAAAATCCGACAAACCAACACTTTTTCAAAACCACAACAAATATAATTCATCTACTGACCTCCAACCCATTTTTAATAGAAATAATATTTCATTAGCTCTCCAACGCTTCGAACGGGGACCAAAACGGACTTACGGTTCAAAAGTTATGAAGGAAACAAAATCAGAAATTCTGTCACGTTCGCAATGCGAACGGCTAGCGAACGTTCGCTGATTCCTTCGCTGTGGCTCGCAGTGCGAACCTACGAAACTCAGAATTTCCAGCAGCGATAACTTAGGTCATTTGGGGTCAAAAACCCTCATTTCTTCCACCCAAACACTTCCAAAACATACTATAACAACCAAAACATGATCCAAACCTAACGACAAGTATTCTACTCAGTTTTTATCGAATTTCATTCGCGAAAACATCGATTTCTATCAATCGCTCCTAATTCCAATCGATACGAAAAGTCGCGAAACAATCAAAACAATTACAACAAACAACACATATACATACACAAGCAAGATATAATTGAAACTTCTCACCCTTACCCGATTAATCGCGCTCGAAACGAAGTTATGTTCGATTTTCCTATTTTCCTCTTTTTCTCCTCTTCTTTCTTTCCTTCTCTTTTCTTTCTCTTCTTTTTCTTTTCTTCCTATTTCTCTCTACTTTCTATTTATATAAAATATCTAAACTCCTAAAAGACCATTTTACCCTTCAACTCAAATATCTCGCAAACGCTCTCAAAATGCGATAAAACATAAACAACGATGAAAATAATATATATCCAAATAAAAGTCAAAAATAAAATAATATAATAATAATAAAATAATCAAAACGACTCAATTAAATAAAACGAACAAAACTGGGGCGTTACATGTAACACCCGTATATAAAACTCATACATCAAAGCATAAATATTATATATAGATCCAAGTATTTGGTACTGAAATACTATAAGTTCCTAGTTATCACATTATATACATTAAATGCCCTAAATACAAAGTCTAAAGTCTACGGCATAACATATACAAGATGTCTCAAAATGCACTAAGAACTAGATCACTACAATGATCTCAAAATAAAACGCCATAGCGGAAGCCATGCCATCTCAAAAGCTACGATTCGTAAGGAAAAGTCAAACCACTTTATCCTTACCCTTCGCTGAACCTGTAGTACCTGTGATGTAAACAACAACGTGGGGTGAGATACATCAAATCTCAGGGAGTTCACTATCTTATAGTTCTCTCGGCTTTACAAGGTTTTAACAAGCCTAACTCAAGTCAAAAGGGAAAGGGGAGTGACTTTGAATACACACACACACTATATGGAAACATGTCATGAGTTCACCAACTCACAATGTCACTAATCGGTAACCACACCAAGGAATTCCCTGTACCCGTCCACTTCTACGTCTAGAAGTCGACCCGAGTCATGGATCCTGGTAACCTACTTGACATACGAATGAATCCGGGTTCTACGGGCCATTAACCGTTATGAACCGTCACTTCACACGGGCCATTAACCGTCACAAGCATACGCTCCCAGAGCGCCATTCGTACTGCACGCGGGAATCAAACCTGCCAAGTAGTCGTGCACATGTTTCAGAGGAGCTCGAGACCCATGAAACGCACTCACAAGATAACCGGTTACGATTACGTGATCTCTTACAGACGTGATTGTATTCGACAATCACAAGGCCATTACGCCTTATCACAACCAAACGGTTAACACACATGTTCCATACTAGTGTTTATTCCATATACATTTGTCGACATTGTTTACGGTAATATTCCTCACTCTACCTATTTCGTATTTTAGCATGCATACATATTCAAACATGTTAACAACGATAGCATAGGCATGTATTTGTCAATCACATAATGGAAACACATAATGCAACATATCACACATTACACCAATTCACGATTCCCTCCGATTTGTTTAATAGGGCAATAAACATAGGTTTCTCACTACAATTAGCTAGAGGATGTTCATAGCTTCACAACGATACCAAGAATACTCACATCGGATAAACGAGTCAAAAGTTATGAAAGAAACAAGTTGGGTGATCTGTCGAGTTCGCATTGCGAAGAAGCCAGCGAGTGCTCGCTACTCATTCGCAGTGCGAAGCTCCCAGCGAATGCCTAGCCAACACTTGTTCGCTGCACCATTCGCAGTGCGAATGTCTGGGGAACAGTGGCAGAACCAAAACAAGCTAAGGTTCGCAGTGCGAACCACTGGCGAAAGCCTGGCGAACATTCGCCCCCTCATTCGCCGTGCGAACATCCAGCGAGTGCACGATTTCCCCTTCGCTAGGGGATTCGCAGTGCGAATTTGGGAAATTTCAGAAGTTCTACAGCGTAACAGCTGAACTCCCATGGGTCCAAACCTCCACCAAAACATATCCAAACATCCTACAATCAAATATAGATGATTCTACACTCATATAACTTATACTACTCAGTTTGTAACACATTTCAACCGTTAAATTCCAACGATTTCCAATTTAAGCAATTTTCCACAAAACCTAACTTAAGCTATAATCATTTCTAGCTCTAAACTTAAGTTTCTATCTAGAACCCACCTTGAATAGATGAAGATGGTGAAGATTGGAAGATGATTGATGAAGATTTGATGATGTTCTTGATGATCTTACTCTTGAACTTTTTCCCCTTTTTCTCTTCCTTTCCTTCTCTTTTCTTTCTCTCCAAAATCCTTTCTATCTTTTTCTTTGGAAAATGAAAGGAAATAAATAATATAGGGAAAATATCATCAATTAACAATACTACTAATTGTCCAAAAAGTATCTAAAGTTCAAATACTTAAATATCTCATAGTCAGATAATGTTAATTGGATTTACTCTAAGTTCAACAGTTACCATAATTATCTCTGCAGATAATTTCTCAGAGCACACTGGGACTCAGTTGATCACAACTAATATTATCCAGAGTAAAATAATTTACGGGGTATTACATCCTACCCCCCTTAAATAGAAATTCGCCCATGAATTTAAAACAATTACCTGAAAAGATGAGGATAGACCTCCCGCATCTCCGATTCCAATTCCCAAGTTGCATCGCCCGGATGCGTCTCATCCCATTGGACCCTAACAAGAGGAATCTCTTTATTCCTTAACACTTTAGTTTCTCTTCTGGTGATACGACTCGGTTGAGGCTCAAATGTCAAATCTGCTTCTATCTCAATTGTATCTGGTAAAATTGGCTGAAGAGGATCTGGGACAAATTTCCGAAGCTGAGATACATGAAAAATGTCGTGCATCTCTGACAGAGAAGGCGGTAAGGCTAATATGTAGGCTACTTCACCAATTCTTTCCAAAATTTGATATGGTCCCACATATCTCGGACTTAACTTCCGCGACCGAAATGGTCCTTTCAACTGCAATCTCGGTGTAACCTTCAAAAACACGTGATCGCCTTCTTCAAATTCTAAAGGTCTTCTTCGGTTATCTGCATAGCTTTTCTGACGATCTTGTGCTTGTTTGACCTTATCACGGATCATCCTAATTTTCTCCATAGTTTCGTGAACAATCTCGGGTCCCAACATCCTATCTTCGCCAACCTCCGCCCAACACAATGGGGTTCTACACTTCCTTCCATATAATGCTTCATAAGGTGCCATACCAATACTTGCATGGTAACTGTTATTATAAGAGAACTCAATCAACGGCAAAAGTTCTATCCAATTTCCCCCACTTTCAAGTACACAAGCTCTCAACATGTCTTCCATGGTTTATATTGTCCGTTCCGTCTGACCATCCGTTTGTGGATGATTCGACGTACTCAAACACAACTTCGTGCCCATCGCTTGTTGAAAAGCTCTCCAAAATCTCGAAGTAAATTTTGGATCTCTATCTGAAACGATATTAGTAGGAATACCATACAATCTCACTATCTCCGAAATGAACAACCTTGCGAGATGACTCGCCTTGTAGGTAGTCTTCACAGCTAAGAAATGCGCGGATTTCGTTAACCGATCCACGATTACCCAAACCGAATCATAACCACCTTGCGCACGGGGTAATCCTACCGCGAAGTCCATCGAAATACTATCCCATTTCCACACCAGAATTTCTAAGGGTTGCAGCAAGCCACCCGGTCTTTGGTGTTCTATCTTCACTTGTTGGCACACCGCACATTCCGACACATACACCTCAATGTCTCTTTTCATCCCGGACCACCAATAGTCCCTCCTTAAATCTTGATACATCTTTGAAGATCCCGGATGTATAGTAAAAGCACCCTTATGCGCTTCTTCCAAAATCCTCCTTTTTAACTCCGTGTTGTCCGGAACACAAATCCTTTGGTTAAATACAATAACTCCGTCGGTAGCTCGCACAAAACCCGGTTGCAATAACACTTCTTATAACTTCTCATCTAACCCTTGCTCTTGTTGGATTTCTTCCCAAAGAGTTGAAGTGATATTCAAATTTCCCATAATCACACCATTAGGGGTCCAAACAAAATGAAGATTTAGATCTCGAAATTTTTCCAATAAGGTATACTCTAACATCATCAAGTCGACACTATGCAACACTTTCCTACTTAAAGCATCCGCCACCTTATTCGCTTTACCCGGATGGTACTTTAGTTCTAAATCATAATCTTTCAAATATTCCATCCACCTCCTTTGACACATGTTTAACTCCTTCTGATCAAAGAGGTACTTTAAGCTCTTGTGGTCACTAAACATCTCAAAACACACACCATACAAATAGTGACGCCACACCTTCAAGGTAAAAACAACGGCCGCCAACTCTAAATCATGCGTTGGATAATTCTCTTCATGGACTTTTAAGTGTCGTGAAGCATAAGCCACTACATGTCCATCTTGCATTAGCACACCTCCTAATCCCATCTTCGATGCATCACAATATACCTCATACGACTTGCTAGGATCAGGAATAACCAAAACAGGAGCGGTCGTCAATCTCTCTTTCAAACTCATAAAACTTTGCTCACAAGCCGAATCCCATTCATACGCATAATCCTTCCGAGTAAGTCTCGTCATCGGTAAAGCCAGTTGGGAAAAGCCCTTAATAAACCTTCTATAATAACCTGCTAGTCCCAAGAAGCTTCTAACTTCAGACACATTCTTCGGTCTCTCCCAATTTATCACTGCTTCAACTTTCGATGGATCAACCGCGACACCTCCCTGAGATATGACATGTCCAAGAAAATTAACCTCCGACATCCAAAACTCACACTTACTTAAATTAGCAAAAAGTTGCCTCTCTTGTAAGATGGATAAAACGATTCTTAGGTGCTCTCCGTGCTCTTGAGGGTCACGAGAATAGATAAGAATGTCATCAATAAAAATTACCACAAATTGGTCCAAATAAGGTTGAAATATCCAATTCATATAATCCATGAAAACTGCCGGAGCATTCGTCACACCGAAAGGCATCACCAAAAATTCATAATGACCATAATGGGTTCTAAACGCAGTCTTTGGTATATCTGAACTCTTCACCCGAATCTGATGATAACCCGACCGTAAATCAATCTTCGAGAACACACAGGCTTCTTTCAATTGATCTAACAGATCGTCTATCCTTGGCAATGGGTATTTTTTCTTGATGGTGACCTTATTCAAATGACGGTAATCAATACTCAACCGCATTCCACCAACCTTTTTCTTTACCAACAACACAGGAGCTCCCCAGGGCGAAACACTTGGTCTAACAAAATGCTTAGCCAACAACTCTTCCAATTGATCCTTCAATTCTCTTAATTCAAGTGGTGCCATATGATATGGAGAAACGGATATTGGAGCCGTTCCCGGTATCAGGTCAATAGAGAATTCCACTTCCCGCTCCGGAGGAAGAGAAGTGATATCCTCGGGGAAAACTTCAGGAAAGTCACAAACTACCGGAATACTCAAAACTTGGCGGTTACCACCCTCCTCCTTAGTAAGAATCAAAAGAACGGATTTTTCCTCCTCAAACAAGAAATTAATCATTCCAACCATACCTTCTAAAATAGTAGTTAACACATCCTTCGGAGTAGCCTCCCTGGACAGAATAATAATTAACTTCTCCTCACAACCGATAAAAACCGAATTAGCAGAAAGCCAATCCATTCCCAGAACAACATCCACTTTCTTAAGCGGCAAACAGATAAGATCAATCTGGAAAACTCTCTCATTCACCGATAATACACAATTTTCACACATCAACGGTGTTTCAACAATCTCATCCATGGCAGTAGTAACCACCATGGGTGGAGACAACGGAACCGCTTGCAACCCAAGCCGCTTCACACATTGCATCGATACAAAAGAATGTGTTGGTCCACAATCAAATAACACAAAACAAGGATTTCCATTCACAAAACACGTACCAGCAATCAAAGAGTTGTCACCCTTTGCTTTCCTCGTATCCAAGGTATACACTCGCCCGGTATTCTTCTTTTGAGGACAGTCTCTCGCCAAATGGCCCATTTTATGACACTGATAACACCTCACACCTTCGATACGACACCTCCCCTGATGATTTCTACCACAATGACGACATACAGGAGGTGCACTAGTCCTAGAACTCTGAACTTGCTTCCCTTTGAAAGATTGTTGCCTTGGTCTGAATTGTTGATTCGATCTCCCACGATCACTTTGATTCACCTTACTTAACTCTCCTTCTGCTTGCACCTTCTTTAAGCTATGCTCCGCCACATAACACTGTCGTAACAATTCAGCATAGCTAGTAAATTCTCTCTGAGACACACTATGTGAAATTTCGGCCCTCAAACCAAAAAGAAACTGATCAATCTTCCACCTCTCATCAGGAGCATACATAGCTTGTCTAGAATAAGCAGCCATAACCTCGAACTTTTCCGCATAAGAAGCCACAGTCAAGTGACCTTGTCTCAGCTGTTGAAACTCGAATTCCTTTTGAGACCTTAAGGAACTTGGGAAATACTTCTCCATGAAAGTTAGCTTAAACTGCTCCCATACTTTCGGTACCTCTTGAATTGTCATTAAGGCTGAAGCGCTTTCCCATCATCTCATGGCAGGACCCTTCAACAAGTGAGAAGCGAATACCACCTTGTTTTCCTCACTGCACTGAACTATCGAGAAGATCCGCTCCATACCGGATATCCATTCATGAGCCTTTACTGGATCCAACCCTCCCTGAAACTCCAGAGGATTCATACGAATGAAATCGCTAAAGGTTCCCCCTGCAGCTTCAGGAACAACCACTGGAGGATGCACATCACCAGCCATTTGCTGTACCATTTATTGCACAAACTGATTCTGCTGTTGCTGCATCTGTTGCATAAAGTGATACAAAGGGGCATTCCATTCGTCCCCTGGCGGATTTGTCCCCGCTGGAGTAGTTCTCGATCTACCACGGTTGTTTCTGCGCCCGTCGGCCATGTTCCTAAATGTCATACAGATAGGATTAAGTTGATCAGGCTCAATACCATAAATATAACACGTAAGACCAATGGCGACACAACGCATATGAAACGGAAAGAAACACTTATACTATTTCATGGCTAGGTCGAGGATACGACCTGCTCTGATACCAACTGTAACACCCGTATATAAAACTCATACATCAAAGCATAAATATTATATATAGATCCAAGTATTTGGTACTGAAATACTATAAGTTCCTAGTTATCACATTATATACATTAAATGCCCTAAATACAAAGTCTAAAGTCTACGGCATAACATATACAAGATGTCTCAAAATGCACTAAGAACTAGATCACTACAATGATCTCAAAATAAAACGCCATAGCGGAAGCCATGCCATCTCAAAAGCTACGATTCGTAAGGAAAAGTCAAATCACTTTATCCTTACCCTTCGCTGAACCTGTAGTACCTGTGATGTAAACAACAACGTGGGGTGAGATACATCAAATCTCAGGGAGTTCACTATCTTATAGTTCTCTCGGCTTTACAAGGTTTTAACAAGCCTAACTCAAGTCAAAAGGGAAAGGGGAGTGACTTTGAATACACACACACACTATATGGAAACATGTCATGAGTTCACCAACTCACAATGTCACTAATCGGTAACCACACCAAGGAATTCCCTGTACCCGTCCACTTCTACGTCTAGAAGTCGACCCGAGTCATGGATCCTGGTAACCTACTTGACATACGAATGAATCCGGGTTCTACGGGCCATTAACCGTTATGAACCGTCACTTCACACGGGCCATTAACCGTCACAAGCATACGCTCCCAGAGCGCCATTCGTACTGCACGCGGGAATCAAACCTGCCAAGTAGTCGTGCACATGTTTCAGAGGAGCTCGAGACCCATGAAACGCACTCACAAGATAACCGGTTACGATTACGTGATCTCTTACAGACGTGATTGTATTCGACAATCACAAGGCCATTACGCCTTATCACAACCAAACGGTTAACACACATGTTCCATACTAGTGTTTATTCCATATACATTTGTCGACATTGTTTACGGTAATATTCCTCACTCTACCTATTTCGTATTTTAGCATGCATACATATTCAAACATGTTAACAACGATAGCATAGGCATGTATTTGTCAATCACATAATGGAAACACATAATGCAACATATCACACATTACACCAATTCACGATTCCCTCCGATTTGTTTAATCGGGCAATAAACATAGGTTTCTCACTACAATTAGCTAGAGGATGTTCATAGCTTCACAACGATACCAAGAATACTCACATCGGATAAACGAGTCAAAAGTTATGAAAGAAACAAGTTGGGTGATCTGTCAAGTTCGCATTGCGAAGAAGCCAGCGAGTGCTCGCTACTCATTCGCAGTGCGAAGCTCCCAGCGAATGCCTAGCCAACACTTGTTCGCTGCACCATTCGCAGTGCGAATGTCTGGGGAACAGTGGCAGAACCAAAACAAGCTAAGGTTCGCAGTGCGAACCACTGGCGAAAGCCTGGCGAACATTCGCCCCCTCATTCGCCGTGCGAACATCCAGCGAGTGCACGATTTCCCCTTCGCTAGGGGATTCGCAGTGCGAATTTGGGAAATTTCAGAAGTTCTACAGCGTAACAGCTGAACTCCCATGGGTCCAAACCTCCACCAAAACATATCCAAACATCCTACAATCAAATATAGATGATTCTACACTCATATAACTTATACTACTCAGTTTGTAACACATTTCAACCGTTAAATTCCAACGATTTCCAATTTAAGCAATTTTCCACAAAACCTAACTTAAGCTATAATCATTTCTAGCTCTAAACTTAAGTTTCTATCTAGAACCCACCTTGAATAGATGAAGATGGTGAAGATTGGAAGATGATTGATGAAGATTTGATGATGTTCTTGATGATCTTACTCTTGAACTTTTTCCCCTTTTTCTCTTCCTTTCCTTCTCTTTTCTTTCTCTCCAAAATCCTTTCTATCTTTTTCTTTGGAAAATGAAAGGAAATAAATAATATAGGGAAAATATCATCAATTAACAATACTACTAATTGTCCAAAAAGTATCTAAAGTTCAAATACTTAAATATCTCATAGTCAGATAATGTTAATTGGATTTACTCTAAGTTCAACAGTTACCATAATTATCTCTGCAGATAATTTCTCAGAGCACACTGGGACTCAGTTGATCACAACTAATATTATCCAGAGTAAAATAATTTACGGGGTATTACATCCTACCCCCCTTAAATAGAAATTCGCCCATGAATTTAAAACAATTACCTGAAAAGATGAGGATAGACCTCCCGCATCTCCGATTCCAATTCCCAAGTTGCATCGCCCGGATGCGTCTCATCCCATTGGACCCTAACAAGAGGAATCTCTTTATTCCTTAACACTTTAGTTTCTCTTCTGGTGATACGACTCGGTTGAGGCTCAAATGTCAAATCTGCTTCTATCTCAATTGTATCTGGTAAAATTGGCTGAAGAGGATCTGGGACAAATTTCCGAAGCTGAGATACATGAAAAATGTCGTGCATCTCTGACAGAGAAGGCGGTAAGGCTAATATGTAGGCTACTTCACCAATTCTTTCCAAAATTTGATATGGTCCCACATATCTCGGACTTAACTTCCGCGACCGAAATGGTCCTTTCAACTGCAATCTCGGTGTAACCTTCAAAAACACGTGATCGCCTTCTTCAAATTCTAAAGGTCTTCTTCGGTTATCTGCATAGCTTTTCTGACGATCTTGTGCTTGTTTGACCTTATCACGGATCATCCTAATTTTCTCCATAGTTTCGTGAACAATCTCGGGTCCCAACATCCTATCTTCGCCAACCTCCGCCCAACACAATGGGGTTCTACACTTCCTTCCATATAATGCTTCATAAGGTGCCATACCAATACTTGCATGGTAACTGTTATTATAAGAGAACTCAATCAACGGCAAAAGTTCTATCCAATTTCCCCCACTTTCAAGTACACAAGCTCTCAACATGTCTTCCATGGTTTATATTGTCCGTTCCGTCTGACCATCCGTTTGTGGATGATTCGACGTACTCAAACACAACTTCGTGCCCATCGCTTGTTGAAAAGCTCTCCAAAATCTCGAAGTAAATTTTGGATCTCTATCTGAAACGATATTAGTAGGAATACCATGCAATCTCACTATCTCCGAAATGAACAACCTTGCGAGATGACTCGCCTTGTAGGTAGTCTTCACAGCTAAGAAATGCGCGGATTTCGTTAACCGATCCACGATTACCCAAACCGAATCATAACCACCTTGCGCACGGGGTAATCCTACCGCGAAGTCCATCGAAATACTATCCCATTTCCACACCAGAATTTCTAAGGGTTGCAGCAAGCCACCCGGTCTTTGGTGTTCTATCTTCACTTGTTGGCACACCGCACATTCCGACACATACACCGCAATGTCTCTTTTCATCCCGGACCACCAATAGTCCCTCCTTAAATCTTGATACATCTTTGAAGATCCCGGATGTATAGTAAAAGCACCCTTATGCGCTTCTTCCAAAATCCTCCTTTTTAACTCCGTGTTGTCCGGAACACAAATCCTTTGGTTAAATACAATAACTCCGTCGGTAGCTCGCACAAAACCCGGTTGCAATAACACTTCTTATAACTTCTCATCTAACCCTTGCTCTTGTTGGATTTCTTCCCAAAGAGTTGAAGTGATATTCAAATTTCCCATAATCACACCATTAGGGGTCCAAACAAAATGAAGATTTAGATCTCGAAATTTTTCCAATAAGGTATACTCTAACATCATCAAGTCGACACTATGCAACACTTTCCTACTTAAAGCATCCGCCACCTTATTCGCTTTACCCGGATGGTACTTTAGTTCTAAATCATAATCTTTCAAATATTCCATCCACCTCCTTTGACGCATGTTTAACTCCTTCTGATCAAAGAGGTACTTTAAGCTCTTGTGGTCACTAAACATCTCAAAACACACACCATACAAATAGTGACGCCACACCTTCAAGGTAAAAACAACGGCCGCCAACTCTAAATCATGCGTTGGATAATTCTCTTCATGGACTTTTAAGTGTCGTGAAGCATAAGCCACTACATGTCCATCTTGCATTAGCACACCTCCTAATCCCATCTTCGATGCATCACAATATACCTCATACGACTTGCTAGGATCAGGAATAACCAAAACAGGAGCGGTCGTCAATCTCTCTTTCAAACTCATAAAACTTTGCTCACAAGCCGAATCCCATTCATACGCATAATCCTTCCGAGTAAGTCTCGTCATCGGTAAAGCCAGTTGGGAAAAGCCCTTAATAAACCTTCTATAATAACCTGCTAGTCCCAAGAAGCTTCTAACTTCAGACACATTCTTCGGTCTCTCCCAATTTATCACTGCTTCAACTTTCGATGGATCAACCGCGACACCTCCCTGAGATATGACATGTCCAAGAAAATTAACCTCCGACATCCAAAACTCACACTTACTTAAATTAGCAAAAAGTTGCCTCTCTTGTAAGATGGATAAAACGATTCTTAGGTGCTCTCCGTGCTCTTGAGGGTCACGAGAATAGATAAGAATGTCATCAATAAAAATTACCACAAATTGGTCCAAATAAGGTTGAAATATCCAATTCATATAATCCATGAAAACTGCCGGAGCATTCGTCACACCGAAAGGCATCACCAAAAATTCATAATGACCATAATGGGTTCTAAACGCAGTCTTTGGTATATCTGAACTCTTCACCCGAATCTGATGATAACCCGACCGTAAATCAATCTTCGAGAACACACAGGCTTCTTTCAATTGATCTAACAGATCGTCTATCCTTGGCAATGGGTATTTTTTCTTGATGGTGACCTTATTCAAATGACGGTAATCAATACTCAACCGCATTCCACCAACCTTTTTCTTTACCAACAACACAGGAGCTCCCCAGGGCGAAACACTTGGTCTAACAAAATGCTTAGCCAACAACTCTTCCAATTGATCCTTCAATTCTCTTAATTCAAGTGGTGCCATATGATATGGAGAAACGGATATTGGAGCCGTTCCCGGTATCAGGTCAATAGAGAATTCCACTTCCCGCTCCGGAGGAAGAGAAGTGATATCCTCGGGGAAAACTTCAGGAAAGTCACAAACTACCGGAATACTCAAAACTTGGCGGTTACCACCCTCCTCCTTAGTAAGAATCAAAAGAACGGATTTTTCCTCCTCAAACAAGAAATTAATCATTCCAACCATACCTTCTAAAATAGTAGTTAACACATCCTTCGGAGTAGCCTCCCTGGACAGAATAATAATTAACTTCTCCTCACAACCGATAAAAACCGAATTAGCAGAAAGCCAATCCATTCCCAGAACAACATCCACTTTCTTAAGCGGCAAACAGATAAGATCAATCTGGAAAACTCTCTCATTCACCGATAATACACAATTTTCACACATCAACGGTGTTTCAACAATCTCATCCATGGCAGTAGTAACCACCATGGGTGGAGACAACGGAACCGCTTGCAACCCAAGCCGCTTCACACATTGCATCGATACAAAAGAATGTGTTGGTCCACAATCAAATAACACAAAACAAGGATTTCCATTCACAAAACACGTACCAGCAATCAAAGAGTTGTCACCCTTTGCTTTCCTCGTATCCAAGGTATACACTCGCCCGGTATTCTTCTTTTGAGGACAGTCTCTCGCCAAATGGCCCATTTTATGACACTGATAACACCTCACACCTTCGATACGACACCTCCCCTGATGATTTCTACCACAATGACGACATACAGGAGGTGCACTAGTCCTAGAACTCTGAACTTGCTTCCCTTTGAAAGATTGTTGCCTTGGTCTGAATTGTTGATTCGATCTCCCACGATCACTTTGATTCACCTTACTTAACTCTCCTTCTGCTTGCACCTTCTTTAAGCTATGCTCCGCCACATAACACTGTCGTAACAATTCAGCATAGCTAGTAAATTCTCTCTGAGACACACTATGTGAAATTTCGGCCCTCAAACCAAAAAGAAACTGATCAATCTTCCACCTCTCATCAGGAGCATACATAGCTTGTCTAGAATAAGCAGCCATAACCTCGAACTTTTCCGCATAAGAAGCCACAGTCAAGTGACCTTGTCTCAGCTGTTGAAACTCGAATTCCTTTTGAGACCTTAAGGAACTTGGGAAATACTTCTCCATGAAAGTTAGCTTAAACTGCTCCCATACTTTCGGTACCTCTTGAATTGTCATTAAGGCTGAAGCGCTTTCCCATCATCTCATGGCAGGACCCTTCAACAAGTGAGAAGCGAATACCACCTTGTTTTCCTCACTGCACTGAACTATCGAGAAGATCCGCTCCATACCGGATATCCATTCATGAGCCTTTACTGGATCCAACCCTCCCTGAAACTCCAGAGGATTCATACGAATGAAATCGCTAAAGGTTCCCCCTGCAGCTTCAGGAACAACCACTGGAGGATGCACATCACCAGCCATTTGCTGTACCATTTGTTGCACAAACTGATTCTGCTGTTGCTGCATCTGTTGCATAAAGTGATACAAAGGGGCATTCCATTCGTCCCCTGGCGGATTTGTCCCCGCTGGAGTAGTTCTCGATCTACCACGGTTGTTTCTGCGCCCGTCGGCCATGTTCCTAAATGTCATACAGATAGGATTAAGTTGATCAGGCTCAATACCATAAATATAACACGTAAGACCAATGGCGACACAACGCATATGAAACGGAAAGAAACACTTATACTATTTCATGGCTAGGTCGAGGATACGACCTGCTCTGATACCAACTGTAACACCCGTATATAAAACTCATACATCAAAGCATAAATATTATATATAGATCCAAGTATTTGGTACTGAAATACTATAAGTTCCTAGTTATCACATTATATACATTAAATGCCCTAAATACAAAGTCTAAAGTCTACGGCATAACATATACAAGATGTCTCAAAATGCACTAAGAACTAGATCACTACAATGATCTCAAAATAAAACGCCATAGCGGAAGCCATGCCATCTCAAAAGCTACGATTCGTAAGGAAAAGTCAAACCACTTTATCCTTACCCTTCGCTGAACCTGTAGTACCTGTGATGTAAACAACAACGTGGGGTGAGATACATCAAATCTCAGGGAGTTCACTATCTTATAGTTCTCTCGGCTTTACAAGGTTTTAACAAGCCTAACTCAAGTCAAAAGGGAAAGGGGAGTGACTTTGAATACACACACACACTATATGGAAACATGTCATGAGTTCACCAACTCACAATGTCACTAATCGGTAACCACACCAAGGAATTCCCTGTACCCGTCCACTTCTACGTCTAGAAGTCGACCCGAGTCATGGATCCTGGTAACCTACTTGACATACGAATGAATCCGGGTTCTACGGGCCATTAACCGTTATGAACCGTCACTTCACACGGGCCATTAACCGTCACAAGCATACGCTCCCAGAGCGCCATTCGTACTGCACGCGGGAATCAAACCTGCCAAGTAGTCGTGCACATGTTTCAGAGGAGCTCGAGACCCATGAAACGCACTCACAAGATAACCGGTTACGATTACGTGATCTCTTACAGACGTGATTGTATTCGACAATCACAAGGCCATTACGCCTTATCACAACCAAACGGTTAACACACATGTTCCATACTAGTGTTTATTCCATATACATTTGTCGACATTGTTTACGGTAATATTCCTCACTCTACCTATTTCGTATTTTAGCATGCATACATATTCAAACATGTTAACAACGATAGCATAGGCATGTATTTGTCAATCACATAATGGAAACACATAATGCAACATATCACACATTACACCAATTCACGATTCCCTCCGATTTGTTTAATCGGGCAATAAACATAGGTTTCTCACTACAATTAGCTAGAGGATGTTCATAGCTTCACAACGATACCAAGAATACTCACATCGGATAAACGAGTCAAAAGTTATGAAAGAAACAAGTTGGGTGATCTGTCAAGTTCGCATTGCGAAGAAGCCAGCGAGTGCTCGCTACTCATTCGCAGTGCGAAGCTCCCAGCGAATGCCTAGCCAACACTTGTTCGCTGCACCATTCGCAGTGCGAATGTCTGGGGAACAGTGGCAGAACCAAAACAAGCTAAGGTTCGCAGTGCGAACCACTGGCGAAAGCCTGGCGAACATTCGCCCCCTCATTCGCCGTGCGAACATCCAGCGAGTGCACGATTTCCCCTTCGCTAGGGGATTCGCAGTGCGAATTTGGGAAATTTCAGAAGTTCTACAGCGTAACAGCTGAACTCCCATGGGTCCAAACCTCCACCAAAACATATCCAAACATCCTACAATCAAATATAGATGATTCTACACTCATATAACTTATACTACTCAGTTTGTAACACATTTCAACCGTTAAATTCCAACGATTTCCAATTTAAGCAATTTTCCACAAAACCTAACTTAAGCTATAATCATTTCTAGCTCTAAACTTAAGTTTCTATCTAGAACCCACCTTGAATAGATGAAGATGGTGAAGATTGGAAGATGATTGATGAAGATTTGATGATGTTCTTGATGATCTTACTCTTGAACTTTTTCCCCTTTTTCTCTTCCTTTCCTTCTCTTTTCTTTCTCTCCAAAATCCTTTCTATCTTTTTCTTTGGAAAATGAAAGGAAATAAATAATATAGGGAAAATATCATCAATTAACAATACTACTAATTGTCCAAAAAGTATCTAAAGTTCAAATACTTAAATATCTCATAGTCAGATAATGTTAATTGGATTTACTCTAAGTTCAACAGTTATTCTAATTATCTCTGCAGATAATTTCTCAGAGCACACTGGGACTCAGTTGATCACAACTAATATTATTCAGAGTAAAATAATTTACGGGGTATTACAACTCAGGTTGGCATGTACTAAACAGAGGCGGAACATTAACTCAGTACATGCAAACTATTGTGAATTTATATGTGGTTGTTAGTGCATATAAGATACATAACATTATGGTCTGAATGTTACGACTTCTTTGTGCTTGATGTAACTACTATATAGTTTTTGTTATTTTAGTACCTATTATTTTTTATGAATGTGATTAATTGTTTTATTTTGGTTTGTGATTTTAGTGACCATAAGCTAGTTCTGTCTAAATGCTGGAATATTTCATGTGATACATGATTTTTTTCTATAATTTTACATATTTCTTGTTAGTATCTATGATGGCATATCAATTGTAATTAATAAGTACATTGCTTTTCTTTAATTGTTTAGTTTAGTTTCTTGAAAGAGAATGTGGATGGCGTGGCATTCAGAGAAGTTGACAGTGAGTGGAAAAGACATCTTAAACAAACTTAACGAGGTTGGTTTCCATTACTTTAATTATTATTTTTCAAATTTATAAGTTCTACAACTGTGTTTGTTTGTGGTGTTCATGCTTTACAATCTAATCCCATCAATTTTCAAGCCATTTGAAAAAATGAGTCTTCTCATAAGAGCATAAAAATGTTGATATATAACTCCTTATTTATTATTAAACAAAAAGGATTTTTAATGTCTGTTTGTGGAAGTGCAACATAGGTGCATTAGTAACATTGTTGCGCAGATCTGGTTTATTCTTCCACATTGGCAATTTATGTTATGATTATGGATATCTTTCACAATGGGACCAATTTATTGCACATATTACGCCAATAGTATCCAAAATTTCTTATATGGAAGTAAGGTTTGTCATGTTCCAGAGATGTTGCAAGAGGATATTGGCGCTACCGAATCGACAAATGACGCGCTTCTGACATCTGACGAAACTCTTTCGGCCATGGAACCAATTGATGTTATAGATTTACTGACTGATTTAATTCAATTTTTGAAGGATGTCCTTCCCTAAAATTGGAAAACCCTTGACTTAATATTTCTTGTTATCTCAAATCTCAGAATCCCACAACCCAAATCTTCTATCACATCTCACCCTTGTTTTAATTTTTATTTCGATTTTCCGCTCACTACTTTTCCAGTTTCAATTTCGATTTACTGTTCACTACATTTACAAGTTTCAATTTCAATTTTGTATCACTCACTGAAATTGTTGATTTACAAGGTACACAACATTTTCCTAGGCTTGTTGGGATGTCTAAAGCAGTTGCAATGATGCTGGTAAGGTTCAAACCCTTTTGTTTCCAGTCGATTATCATACACATAAATTTCTTTGTTATTTCTTTTGTCCTTTGTGGTTCAATAAATAAAGGTGCTATGGATGTACCATTCAACTTAGGATGGAAATCTTCTAAAAAAGTCAAGCCAAGTATTACTTTGCAATTGAATGATTGTCTTAGAGCTGAGGCACTGCTCAAACTATTGAAGAATTATTCAAGAAGCTACGAGGTAACAAAAGATCATTTTTATGTATAATGTCTATTTACCTATTGTCGATTTACCTAATGTCAATTTAAGTGCATTCATACATGAAAGTTGCTTACATTTCCTTCTATTAACAGTCTAATAAATTGAAGAAAAGATTTTGTGTGCCATTATCTGCATTAAAAGGTCCTGGTCGCCATTGTAACTCGCGGATTCTACACTTTTGGGTCTATTACATGGATGCTTGAGTGGTGGTTCATTAGAAAATAAGTGATATAAGAACTCTAGATATATGATTGTCATGATTATATGCAAACCTGAAAGTTAAGGGAGTTGTGATCCATGAATTAATTGATATTCATGCTAGAAATGTGTCCATGACAATTTGTATTGATTAGGTTCATTTTTTCTTTTAATTCGAGATATGACTCATGTTATCATTAGATATTGTTAACCATGGGTTATTTTAATCCTTTGGTCCTCTATTTTATGATGTCATAATCACATTTTTCTTATGCATATTTTTAGGTGATCATGCACTCTCAGTGGCTTGTAGTCACTTAAGTATTTTTATAGCTTATAAAGTTACATCTCCCTGTCATTATGTCTGGTTCTAGTGGGTCATAATTGCTTTCTGGTACACTGGCTATAATGCTCTTAATTGAATGTGATCAAAATAGTAATGACTACCCCTTTTGACAATATCAGGCATGGATAATAATATCTTTCACGCATTCTTGTGCCTATCTTTGAATTTTGGTGTTGATTTAATTCTAAAATTATTTTGTCGTCTTTCTTTTGCCTTTTATTTGATATACTTGGATAGACAACATTGTAACTTAGGAGACTCAATATGTAGGATGCTTGTTTTGAAATATTTTGCAGTGTGAGTGCTGCATTAGACTTAGAATATTAATTAGTTAGATTTTGCTTCAAGCCTGTTCTATTAGAGTTTTATTTTGAAAGCTCTCTGTAATTCCCTAGTGTAAGCACTTCACAAGTCCCAAAAAATGATATCCACTTCTTAAGTTTCAGGTAGAAAGGGAGATACTGCTAGAAAAACTTTTGTAACCATGAAAAGGTTAGACAATACATTATGGGCACCTGCCACGGTCAATTGCATTACTGGAATAAAATTGGAATTTATTTATTTATTTTTTATTTTGTTTTTTTTATAATAATGCTAAAAAGTTGAGGGTAGAATTTTTTTTTAAATATTCGAAATTTAAGGCGGTTCAAACCGCCGCAATTTGCTGTCGCAATCAACAATGAAAACAAAAATCAAAACAAAATTCCACGACAGTTGGTAATCGTCGCAATATTCAGATTACGTCAGCTCTCTAACCATTATGAAAGAGAACAACTGTTGTTGTGACAATTTTGACAATCGTTGCAATACAGCCTCACGACGCATGTTTCTGGAACAGAGATGCAACCATCGTAACATGCAAATTGCGGCGGTTCTAACCGTCGTAACCTACCTAAATGAACCGTCGCAGTTTGCCAGTTTTCTTGTGGTGTTAATTATTTCGTTATTAGAGATAAAATAATAAGAATAAAGTAATTAAATATAGAAAAGTGTGGCTTTATGATAGAAATTATTTAATTGATTAATTAATAGAGAAAATAGGAGTTAGTAGAAAAATAAGGGGCTATGAGGATATTTAGGAGAATAAGTTGGGAGCTAATGAGATATTTAGAAGAGATTGTGTAAAAAACCTAGATATATATTCTAAAAGGTGAAGGAGAGTTAGGTTTCATCAGATTCTTAGAGAACTTGAGAAAGAGGCAATGGGAGAAACCTAGAGCTAGAAGAAGAGAGGAAAACCATTGGAGAAGAGCTTGCTTGCTAGAATTCTAAGGTAAGGGAAGATAATAGCTTTCAATAGGGCTTATGCATGAGGGGTAGGGTAGAGGAGTCCTTAACCCCCAATAGGGCATTGAGTTTTGATTTAATTCTGTAAATTGGTATTGATTTGATGATATGTCACTACTACGAAAACACATATAATAACGTGCGCCTTACTACAGATATTCAAACAACCAGTAATATGTGATATTTAGGCCCATGCATATTTTTTTAAAATTTTATTTAACCACCTATAACCACGGTTGATTTAATACACGTTGTGAAAAGTGTCGTATGGTCATGAGTTCAAATCCCAACACCAACATTTTTGGTTATTTACTTATTTTAAAAAAATGCTGATAGACCTTTCACCACGAGTATTTAAATCAACTGTGGTTATAGTCGGTGCCTTCTTTTTTTTAAGGCTTAATTCATATTTTAGTCCCTTAAGATAATTATTGTTTCTAGTTAGTCCCACAATTAAAAAATGTTACAATATAGTCCTTTAAGCCTACTCCATTAGCCTAATCAATCCTTTCTGTTAATTTTTTTGGAAAAACGTTAACAGGCACTAATGTGGCATAGTGAGATACTGATGTGGCATTGTGTTCTTTTTTTTTCAATTACTATTATACTGATGTGTCATAGTGACTTTTGTTTTCATTTTTAGTAACAAAAATCATGAACTCTTAATCTTCTCTCTCAGTTTCATAGTTCCACTCTATTTGCCAAAAAAACCTTAGCAGCTGCAAAGAAGAAGAGCTCGGTGGTTGAAGACGACGATTGTTGGAACATAGTAGAAGATGATACCTAGCAACTCACCCATTGTCTCATTTCAAGGCCAAAGTACGTGTGTGAACTTACTAATTTAAAAATCAAACGTTTAACAATTTCGTCTATTCGAAGTCTCATTTATGAGTTATTTGGTGTGATTAAGTCATGAGTGATAGGTTTGAGTGTGTTATCCATCATGGTGGTGTGTTTGGTGAGTTTAACAGATTAGGTTACAAGGGGTTAGAGGAGATTTGGCAAGTTGACCTGGATTTTTGGAGTTATTTTGAGATCCTAGGTGGGTTGAAAGATTTAGGGTACCCAAAAGTTGAGAGCTTGTGGTATTAAGATGCAATGGATGATAATGAGCTAGTGATGTTGTAAGATGACGTAGGAACAAATAGAATGAAGACGATTGCACTGATCAATGAGAATGTTCATCTATATGTAATGCATCCAGTGTATGGGGAAGAGTAAATATTGCCTCTTGAAAATAATGTAGGTCCCAATGGTGTAGAAGAAGACAGTTTGGAAGATGACATGTTGGATGAATTGAATAATGGTGTAAAATAAACTTTTGATGACTTGGGGACCATTGAAGAATTGAATAATCTAGGTGACAAGTTTGATGAAGGAGGGCCCACAGGTGTAGAAGATTCAGCTGTAGTTGACCAAGAAGGTTCATTTGAGGATGTTAATGTGGATGGGACCACTGAGGGCATTAACAAAAAAGGTTATGTCAGGATGTTAACTTTGAGGGGGACACTTTGTCTGAAGATGCAATAGTGGATATTACTTTAGATGAGACCACTGATCATATTGTATGTGACCAAGAAGATGATATTTTGAATAACACACCTTATCTGGTAAGTGTTCAAACTGATTCAGTAGCTGAGGGACTATTTGTAACCAAGATGACCATCAGGGACTAGAATGTAAAGGGTAAAGGAATTAGGAAGAGAAAGGGTAAAGGAAAAGGTAAGGGGAAGGGGAAATCCATGCTTGACAGACCAAAGAAACAAAGGGAGGTGGAAGAAGCAGTTGAGGGTAGTGGTGTATTTGATAATATGAATGAATGTGAGGTTACAAAGGAAAGCTTTAGAGGTTTGAGTGACATTGAGGAGTATACAGTGATGAGTTACCACATGATTATGATAGTGAGGATGATAAGATTTTAAAAGATGATTTTCCAACTTTCAAGCTTCCAAAAAGAATGGATGATTACAAGTGGGAATTAGGGACTTATTTTGCTACTAGGGAAGACTTTAAAGAGGCAGTTATAACTTATGCTATTCATTCAGGTAGAAACCTCAAGTTTAAGAAAAATGATAACAAGAGGATGAGAGTCATATGTAAGAAAGGTTATCCATGGGAGTCATACTGTGCTAAATTACAAGATGATAATACTTGGTAGTTGAGAAAAATTGTGGGCAAGCACACATGCCGTAGGGATTATAAGGTTAGGTTCCTAAATTCCAAATGGTTGGGCAAAAAGATTCAAAGTAATGTAAGAGAGAATCCTAATTTGAAGTTGACTGATATAATGGAGAAAACAAAACAAAAGTGGAATGTAGGAATCAATAAGACACTTGCATACAGAGCTAAGTCACTTACCATTGACATTGTTGATGGTTCATTTAGGGAGCAATATACAAGAATCCATGATTATGGTCATGAGCTGTTAAGAGCAAACCCTGGTTCAACTGTGAAGATCACAAGTCAACCAAGTCCAGGTGGAGAGGAAAGTAGTGAGAATCCTGAGAGGTCTTTGAATCCACATTTCCAAAGGATTTATATATGCTTCAAAGCTTGCAAGGATAGTTTCTTTAAGTGCAGACCTATCATAGGATTGGATGGTTGCTTTTTGAAAGGCTATTATGGTGGACAAATTCTTGTAGCTATAGGGAGGGATCCTAATGACCAGATGCTGCCAATAGCATTTGCTGTAGTTAAGGCCGAAACCAAAGATTCATGGAGTTGGTTTTTGGATCTATTGACAACTGATTTGGGAGGTGTCAGATTATGCAAGACATATACCTTTATAAGTGATCAACAAAAGGTGTGTATTGATATCTTTATAACTGTTTTATTTTTTGTTAGATTATGCAAGACATTTAAACTTGATTTGGTTTGCCTAAAATACAGGGATTGTTGCCTGCACTTGATGAGTTGCTACCACAAGTTGACTAAAGGTTTTGTGTTAGGTAAACATTATTGTTAAGTTGACCAAAGATTTTATATGTTTTATTCTTATACTCGTTACTGATGTGGATGTTTGACATGTATTATTCTTGTTAGGCACTTATATAGCAATTTCAGGAAGAAGTTTCCTGGTGTCAAATTAAAGGAATTGATGTAGAAGGCTGCTAATGCAAGTCATTCAAATTCTTGGGAAAAAATTATGCGTGAGATGAAGAATGTTAACTAAGAGGCATTCAAGCACCTTTGGAAGACCCCACCAAGGTTCTGGAGCAAATCAAGGTTTACAACTGGTCCAAAGTGTGATACTTTGGTGAACAACATGTCAGAAGCCTTCAACTCCATTTTTGTAGCTGTAAGAGGCAAGCCTATTGTGACTACGCTTGAAGAGATAAAAGTGTACCAGATGCAAAGGTGGGAGTCCAACAAACAAAAGATTGCAAATTATGCTGATACCATTATGCCAAATATCAAAAAGAGGTTGGAAAAGGAATCACAAAGAACAAACGGTTGGATTTTTAGGTAATATGATGATACCATTTTGTTACCAAATTTGCTCATACTTGTTTAGATTGTTAGGTAATATGCTACTAAATATGCTGATACTATTCTGCCAAATATGGTCATACTTGGTTGGGTTGTCCATAATTGATTTATGTATTTGTAACAGGCGTGCAGGTGCAGTAGACTATGAGGTTAGGCATATATCACTCATAGAAGAAAATTTTGTTGTTAATCTATCAAAGCATGAGTGTTCATGTAGAAGGTGGATGCTGACAGGGCTACCATGCTGTCATACAATTTCATGTAAGAAGGATCAACATTTACAAGTGGATAATTTTGTGCCTGATTATTACAAAAAGAAGTGCTATGAGGCTTGCTATGTACCAGTTATTTATCCAGTTAATGGAGAATCTCATTGGACCAAAATAGATGTTGTTGATCTGCAACCACCCCCTATAAAAAGGATGCCTGGTGGACCCAAGAAGAAAAGGAACAAGGAGGCTGGGGAATAAGTGAGAAATGAGACACAACTCAAAAAGGGCAAAATTTGGTATCAAATGTAGTAGGTACCATAAGGATGGTCACAATAAGGACATTTGCAAGCTGCCAACAACTGCTATGACTTCAGTCCAACCACAACCAGCTGCTAACTCAAGCCAACCACAACCAGATGCTACCTCAGTCCAACCACAACCAACTGCTACCTCAAGCCAACCACAATTAGCTGCTAGCTCAGGCCAACCACAACAAGATGCTACCTCAAGCCAAACAACACCAGATGGAGCTTCAACTCAGCAACCACCCAAAAAGAAAAGGAAACTTCAAAAGGGTCTAAAACCAGTTTTGAGCCAACCATGATCTTTATGTTGATCTTTGATGTGTACTAGTTATGCAACTTTTAGCCTATTTTGTAGTTTTTTTTATTAGGCTTATTATGCCACTTTTGTTGGATTTCTGTTGATGTAACAGATGGCATACAATGCCTATTTTCTACTTTATGAATTATGGCTAGTTATGCCACTTTTGTTGTGACTTGTAATGTAACTATTGTTATGACCTATAATGTTACTTTTGGTATGACCTTTAATACAACTTCTGTTAAGGTTCTGTTACTATCACTTATGACCTATAATGTTACTTTTGGTATGACCTTTAGTACAACTTCTGTTAAGGTTATGTTACTATTGTTATGACAAAATTATGATGTGCATTTGTTAAGGTTATGTTACTATTGTTATGACACAATTATGGTGTGCATTTGTTCTGGTATATTAGGTGAAATATTAGTAATGATAAGGAGTTTTATGCTTATCTTACACCAAATTAAAAGTTCATTTATTCTAGTATATTATGGGAAACAAAAGTAAGATTTCTCCAAATACATTTCATTGATAACCATTGACAAATACATAACAATGTTGACAAACACATTTCATGACAGATACATTGCAACTTCCTTGTTCACAAATACATTTCACTGATAAATGGTGACAAATACATCTCATTACACAGACAAATAACCAACCTAAAAAAACATTGTTACAAATACAACATTAAACACTAGGCTTAATATTCCAATCACTACAGACACTTTCAACCATTCCCTAGTGTTAATGATCTCATTCTTCAATTTGTAAATTTTCTTCTTTTGCCTCTGGATCTTCAAATCCCTTTCATCAATAATGTCGTCGTCGAACCATTTGAAGAAATTATAACCCTTGTTCACATGATTTCTAAAATTTCTACAACCCCAAAACTTTTTTCCAAAATTGACACTATTCATGTCACCCATGTAACACCCCATTTAATTATTTAGTCATTTTATGATTTATGTGGTGCGGTTATTTTTTGCAGTGGCTTGGTTAAGGGTATGTGTGTAAGGGTGGGTGTGAGAGCTTAGTAGGATGAATTAACTGGAATTAAATGCTAAGATAATATTGTAATGATAATAATATAAATAATGAGGTATTTCATTAGTATTATTATTATTATTAATGTTATTATTATTATTATTATTATTATTATTATTATTATTGTTGGCATTATTATTAATATTATTATTATTAGGATTATTAATATCATTATGACTATTATTATTATTATTATTATTACTAAAATTAAGGAATTAAAACATAATTAGAGGAAAGTGGGGAAAAAGAATAAGAACTGTCAGTTACGTGAAAATAGAAAGAGAGAAGGAAGCAGAGCTAGGGCAAGAGTAACCAAGAGAGTTCCAGCATTGTTGAAGAGAGAAAATGCTTGGAATTGAGGTAAGAGGGGGAGAATGGGTTCTTTAATGGTGGTCTGAACATGAGAGGGTAGTGAGGGTTCCTTTCCCTCTTAGGATTTCTGTGCATTTTCTTCTTCTTCTTAATTGATTTCATGAATGTATGATGTTTGTGATAAATTTGTATCTGTGTACTGTTCTGATGTGGATTCGTTTTTGTATGTTGACATTGGATACGGAATTCGTGTGAATTCTGTACTGTTGTTGCCGTGTTTTACCATTGGAATAGGTATGAAAATATGGGGTTTTGGGGTTAACGAAATTGGTTTCAAATTGTAGACAATTAGGATAAAGTGATAGGCTAATGAAGTAGAATGAACCCATTAATGATAAACTCGTATAGATGCTGTTTTGGGTCTGAAATAGTAGTCTGGAAGTGCTCCAATGGGGTAAAAACCGTACTGATGTGAAAAATTGGTTTTTCTGCAACAGACTGGTCATACGCGTATGCTAGAGGGCAATACGCGTATGAAGGACACACCCAGGGGCATTACGCGTAGCATACTCACCCTGTCCCAGAACCAGCACATCCATCTGCTGAAACGCGTATGGAAATTGGGCAGCATGCGTACGGAGTAGCCATTACGCGTAAGGGTTGTTCTCAGGGGGGCTCTGAAGGAAAATGGCCTCTGGTCATACGCGTACGGCAAGTGGCAATACGCGTATGAGGCCTGGGCACCTGAGCCCTACACATATGGTACGCAGGCCTTGGGCAAGGGAAACAGGTACGTACATGTATGGGTGTGGTCATACGAGTATGGACAGAGTTGTGTTGTACTTTTCCCATTTTCGCAATTTCTTTTCCGATTTCGCGTGAGATGCAATTTCTCTTGATCCGTAAAGCTAAAATGATATAATTGGACATAGGGGAACCTATAATGACAATAAATTTGATAAAACATAGAATTTTATGTGATTGTCTCTATGAGATGTGTTTGATGCTTGTGCGCTAAGATTGTCGTTATGTGGACGGTCTTGGGCAGCGGTGGTAATTCTGGTGAGCATATCGCTCACGTGTGATCATTGAGGATCGTGGGTTATGCATGAATGATAAGTATATTATGCATAATTATGTGTCATGCATTCATGTTGTGTCTAGTGGAGATGAGCCTAGGTGGGAATCCATGATGGATGCCTAGTCTCGTCCGGACTCCATGTGGAAGTCGAGTGGAGATAAGTTGTAGTTCAGAGGAACGTATACGACTTATCCGGATTCCGACGGGAATTAGGTTCAATGAAGGAACCGAATGGATTGTGATGGTACCGCATGCATTGTGCTGTGTTAGACGAGTCGCATTGCATATGTGTATGATTGAATATGGGCTGAATATGCCGAGTATTGATGTGGCATTGTATGTGCGTTGTAATTGTATGATTGGTGTGATTTGTGTGTTAACTACTCCTTAGCATGTGATTTTCACCATGTATTATTGAATATAATTCTCACCCCTTTTCTGTTGTTGTGTCTGTGCTCCTTGGGGAGTACAGATAATCAGGTACTTGAGTAGTGCTTGGAGCATGTGTTGCTATTGATCGAGTCTTAGGAGTCGCTCTGATACGTAACACGGGAAGGATGAAGATTTCGTTATTTTCTTTATGTTATTTGTTATTTGTTACGTATCATGATTTGTTTAAGGTTGTTAAACCACATATTTTGTGGAGGTTGATGTAATTGGAGCCTTAGTGCTGGACTAATTGATTATTCCGCTGTTTAATTTAATTTTTCATGAGTAATAAGATATGAAGTGATTTTATACTTCATGAGAACATTTGTGTTGATGTGGCATCCTACGTGTGTAACTCTGATTTTTCCGCAAACTATTTTTGTATTTTTAATTATTAACGGAATGGATAGAGTAGGGTGTTATAACCCATGGTACGAAGCACACATTCATCTTGGCAATAACATTCCCTCCTCTTGTTTCTGCGAATAATCGACCCAACTGTTCCAATGGAAGAACTGCTTGACAACTTAGACATTGGAGAATATTCAAACCCTAGGAAGAGATTAGGAAAGAAGAGATTACAAAAGAACGAAGAGATTAGGAAACTAGAATGAAGATACAATGGGAAGCAACCAAACAACTAGAACGAAGACATTAGGAAAGCAACCAAACACATTCTTAAAAACAAGTGAATATACGCAGGTTGAATTTTATGGAAAACATTCACCTCTTTGACAACATTCAACCCTTTAAATAATTATTTATTCTTTCTTTTGATGAGTCACCACACACTTGGCATGCCACGTTAGCAGTTACTAACATTTTAACATTATAACTAACGGCATGGATTTAATATGCTAACAAAAGTAATATTACGGGACCAATATGAAATGATTTTTTATTGAGGGACTAAATCGCAACTCATAATTAACCTACGGGACTTGGGGACTAATTATGCCTTTTTTTAAAGATATATATAACGCTCTTTGTTCATTCACTTTTGCCTTAGACGTACTTAGACAAACTTCATCTTCGGCCTCCAAACTTCTTCCATTTATGAAACATTGTTCATCCACTAAACTAAACTTGAAAACATCATTTCTTCCACAAAAGAAACTCAGAAACATTGCTTCCATTAATGTGCTGCAGTTTGTTCCTGTTTAACAATTCTACAGGTAAATTGTTATTGTTTAACAATTCTATTTATTTATTTATTTTATTGTTGTTCGTGTTGTTTTTGTTGTTGTTGTCGTTGTTGTTGTTCTTGCTTTTGTTGTTGTTCTTGCTTTTATTATTGTTCTTGTTGTTTTTATTGTTGTTTTTGTTATTGTTATTGTTATTGTTATTGTTCTTATTGTTCTTGTTGTTGCTCT